>CM057841.1:46001982-46601982 GCA_030068075.1 Paguma larvata
TTGTTTGGTCACTTTTCCAAACCTATGTCAGTTTTTTAAGCTTTCTTGGTTTTGTAGGTATTTTCTAAGCTTGTTTTTTTAAATCTCTTTAAAAATACTAAAAAATGCTATTTTATACTATTTCTCTGATAAATAAGTATTTATTTATTTGGAGTTTTTGTGTATTTGTTGTCTGTTATTTCTGCATGTTCTCTTTCATGATGTCTTATGTCCTTGTATATCTGGTTATCTTCGGGAATGTGCTGGAAGTTACTAAGAAAAGGGGTGTGTCTGACTACTCTGTGTCTTAGATGACAATACCTTTCTCTAAGGATCATTTCCATTTGCTTCTGTCACCACCTGGGCACGACACTAGCCTGGTTGATACTGAAGGTTAAGGTTCCTTTCACCTCCAAGGTCACCGGAATTTGGGAGACATGTCTGCATCAGTACCTGTTTATCTCAACATTTTCTTGAGGGTACCTACATTTGGGGGTTCCTGTTCAAATGTGGGGTGATTATTCAGACTCCTGACTTTCAGCACTTTTACACTTGTACCCCTTATACTGCAAATCCACCAGGCTTAAAGCTGGAATTCTCAGATGTCTTCTTCCATCAGCAAATGCCTTCAGGCAAAAGCAGTTTGAGTGATGGGTTTATGAAGTCAGTCTGTTGCATCTCCTGAAGTTTGATTCCCAATTCTTCACTCTTCTTGTTAGCTCTTTTGAATGTTGTCGTTCTCAACATTTCAACCAGCTCAGGTTATTTTCTGTAGAAGAGTTGATCCTAATTACCTAGACTACCATTATTGGGAGTGTGGCCCTTCACTCAAGGCTTCATTATTCTCCCTCCAGCCTGCCTGCACAGGACCGTTCCTACCCAGAGTTATGCAGCAGAACGGAGAGAGGAAGAGGAGATGGTGTCTCTTTTTACAACCTTGTTTCAGGGGAGCAGAAACTTACACTTCCTCAGGAAGAGCCACGCTTTCTCAGAGTGATAAGATATGGTTATCTGGTTTCTCCACTTACCTAGACAATCTCATATGGTTCAACTTATCCCCATTTTGTCAGGTAGGTCACATGATCGGAGATGGCAGTGCCATCTGGGCGAAGCGCGAGGAGAAGAGGGGTGGGGCCTGGCCTGGGGTGTTCTGGTCACGGGACTCCGGTGGGCTGGTGGCGGCCCCTGGAAGAGGGTAGCCTGGCCCCAGGAGCAGGACGCTGGGCACAAATCGCGAGCGCCCTCGTTCCTTTGCGCTGCGCGCACAGAGCGCGATGCCGAGCCCTCGCCGACTGGAACTGGGCGTGAGGGTGTCAGCGGCGGATGACGTCAGACACGGAGGCAGAAGTGCGCCGACGCCAAGGCTTTCGGGGAATGTAGTCTCTAGCCGGCCTCGCGTCGTGGGCAGTCGGAGGCCCTCTCTAAGCGCGTTCCCACCCCGCTTCCCACCCACCGCTCGTAAAATGTGGCGGGGGGGGACGCAAGTGGGCCTCCTTTGACCTCTTTAAATGGGCTCACCCCGCTCTTCCTGTTATTAATTAGTAATTTGGTGGTTCAAACCCTTCTAACCGGCTTTCTCACGGCCGCCATGCTGTCAAATCCCCCTTTTAAGATGCCTTAACCCGAGGGAAAGCAAATTTGTGCTTCCTAATGGATACTGAAACTTAGTCTAGCCCTGTTTAAAACTCCAAACTCATACCTTATTCTCAGATGCCGAATGCCTGCCTGCCTGCTCTGCGCATGGGTCAGGTGAGAGTGAAGGAGAAAGATGCCCGTTTGCCAAGTAGGTGCCGTTTGGGGGCCGATGGCTTGCTTTCACAGGGAGATGCGCGCCTGTCTGGGGGCAGCAGTCAACTCCACCCCAGTACCAAGTGCTCATTCACAGCAGGGCAGTGTCTTAACTCTTTGGCCCCATGCAGTTCAGGCATTTTAACCCCTTCCCAGGTGGGTCGTCCCCTAGTTTGGTGCAGCAGTCACTGGGATACAGCCCTATGCCTCCTGCCATCCTATCTTCCTTTTTCTGGGACCCCCAGGCACAGAGAAGTTTGTCGCGGTTTTCGAGAGCCGCTCCAGCTTCTTGTTTGGTTAGCTCTCCTTCACTGTCAAGGGTCTTGGTTTCAATGGTCAATTATGTAGTCACTCTCCTAAGCGTCTAGTGAAATCCTGTCTTGCGATCTTTGGCAGTAAAGAAAACAGATGGAGTGGCCCTATCCCTTTCTTCTTAGGGACAAGACAAACTCGGACCCTTAGAACACTTCCTAATCTGCTGGTAGGGGCGACTCCAGCAGCAGCTGCCCCTCCTTCAGAAATCTCAATCAGCCCCTGCCCGTTTGGCTCCTCCCCACCTCCTTCCCAGCGCATACACACTCTTCAGAGGTCCGTGGCAAGCTCTCCCCAGGGGGCCTGTGGTTTGCTGGAGATGGAACCACCAAGCTCCAGGGATTTCTGATGTCCCCAATATCTCCAATTATCCTCTTGGTGCTGGAGTCCCTCCATCCTACGGAGAGGGCAGAGGCCTCACCCTAGGGCTATAAGGCCCCTCTCCTCTGGATCTGAACCTTGTCGTATGGTAACATGTCAGTGGAGGCCCAAGAGCAAGAGGTTGTGCGAATCTTAAACCTCCTAGAGTCTCCTGTGGGACAGGGTGTCCAGGCCTTGTGATACCCGTGAGCATGCAGAGGAACATGAGATTTTGCTTTTGGGGTTTTATCAGCAACGCCAAGCCAACAGAAAATTTCCTGTCCAAATCCTGAGGTAACTCTTCTGAAAACAAGCACTAACATTCAAGAACTATTGCTAATTGCTAGTTTCTTAATGCACACAGTAAAACAAAAACCCCATTATGACAATTAATACTTATTTGTTCATAGTGCAATAAAATACCATGTATACTTCAGGTCCAAATTTCCTGGTTCCTTTATCCACTAAAATGTGTCCACAAAGTGTTCAAAGAAGTGTTTTTCCAAAATTACAAGGTTTTTCCTGAAATTTATTAGTAAAAATCAGTTTTCTCCTCCCACCGACTCCTGCAAATAATCACTTGGATTCTGCATCTACAGGAAGTCTTCTGCTCCCTTGCCCTTCCCCCCTTCTTTTCACTTGGTCCCGAAAGCGGCATTTATAGGGAGTGGAAGTGACTGCTTGATCGTGACAGTGCCAAGAAGCTTTTTTTCATTCTTAGGTTTGGATCAGCTTTTCACCCTTGAGAATATGTTTTCTTCTCTTAAATCCTTCCAGCTTGCTGGATGTAAGGGTCAAACAGGCACATGTCCCGAGGGGAACCAAGCTTTGTGCGAGGAGGGACCCGTTAAAAGCAAGGAGGCAGACTTTAAGAGTTTGAACATTCAGAGAGGCACATACGATATATGGAACATCCTTTAACTAATGTAAGTATTTTGCCATGTTTTCTTTTAAAAAGGAGAAATCATAGTTCAAGCTTTATTTTATTCCTTTCTACCCCCCTCCCCTGTAGCTCCAGAGGAAACTACCACTCTGTAGCTGCTATTTTAATACTTTCCTACTTTTACTTCATGAGTTTATTAAAAATAGGTATTAAAAGATTGTTAAGTTATAAAATATCACACTTGATGTATCCCTCAACTTTATTTTCAACCTTAGCCTTATTAACACATGTACATCCAGTGTCACCATTTATTACATATCTGAGTATCTCCTGTGCTGAGGACACCGCACTGAGTGAGACACAGACATTGCCACCCCGTCACCAATGTTCACTTGCTATTTGTGCACTTTTCTTTGTTATGCTTCAATAAAGCTTACCTCCTCTTCTCGCCCCCCTCCCCCCACCAAATCCCTACTTTCATGGGGCTTACCTTCTGGAGAAGGACATATAATAAACACGTAAAGTAAAATATTTAGATGGTGGCAAATATTATGGAAAAAAATGAAGCTGAGAAGGAGATGGGGTGTGCCACGGAGGCAGGCTTTTGATAGGGTAGGCAAAAAAGGGCTGTTAAGAAAGTCTTGAGCAAAGATTTGAAGATGAGGGATTAGACCATGTGACATCTAGGGCGCATGGACTCCAGGAAAGGGGACAGCAAATGTACAGGCTCCGAGGTGGAAGCTTGTGTGTGTAAGTTACTGCAGGGGGTCAGTGGGCCCAGAGCAGTGACAGGGAAATCCTAGTGAGTCAGAGATCGTATAGGGCAGCAGGCGGTAGCGATACTATGTACGGCTTTTACTTCAATTTTTATTCAGTGAAATGGAAAGCTATTGAGGGCTTGAGGAGATGAATGACATGATCTTAGATCACTACAGTATCACTCTAGCTGCTAAACCATAAACACGGGGAGGCAAGGGTGGAAAGCAGAGAAACCAATTAGGTCTTTACAAATATCTGGGCCAGAGATGATGATGGTGACTTGGGCCAGGGTGGCAGAGGGAAGCAGAAATGGCCACCCACAAATCCTGCAAGTTAGCATACAGGACTTCCTGCAGCTTGGATGTGGGGTAGAAAAGAAAAGAATCAAGAACGGTTCCCCTGTTTGGGGACTGAGCAGCCAGAAAAATGGGGTTCTTTCCTCCGGAAGGAAAGAACTGAGGGAAGAACATGATTAGGATTGGGCTGGGAGGGAGAGATCATGAGTTAGTTCATCACTGGACACATTAAATTCAAGATATGTTAGACATCCGGGTAGAGATGTCACGTATGCAGTCGATTACACAAATTATGGAATCTTGGGCTAGAGATCAAAACTTTAAAGTTGCCAACAAGTAGATATTTAAACCATGAGAAATGGTGAAAGCCACAATGAGGGTGACTATAGAAAAAGAAGTCTAAAGATTGAGCCCTGGAAGAATTCCTATATTTAAAGAAAGAAAAAAAAAAAACTGGGAGAAGTAGCTGTCAATAAAATATAAGGAAAAGTGTGATAACCCAGAAGCCAACAGAAAGAAATGTGTCAAGGGTGAGGAAGAGGTGAACTGTAACAAATAATGCTGAGAGGTCAAGTCAAAGGACTGAAAAAAAGACCAGTGCATTTAGCTACATGGAGTCCCTCGGTGCCCTTTAGCAAGAGCAGGAACAGAGACCTGACTGGGAGGTTGCAAGAGAGAACAGAAGGAGAGGGAGTGGGGACTATGAGCATTGGAATATTCCTCTTAAGTGAAGCAAGAAGCGGAGTGACAGGTGGAGGGGGATGCATATATATTTACAAATCTGTACTGAAGCTGAGAGAAACCACACATCACTGTGTTAATGGGAATGATTCAGTAGACAAGGGGAAAAAAAGATGCAGAAAAGAGGACACCTGTAGGAGCGATGTCCCAGTTTAAGTACAGGATCTAATACAAGAGAAGAGAAGTGGCCAGAGAGAAGAGAACCAAGCATCACCCACAGTAACAGGAAGGACAGGAAGAACACAAAGACGGGACGCACGTAGGTGACAGGAGTTATCTTCTAACTGCTTTTATTTCTCCCAGTTAATTGGGACATAAGGTCACCAGCTGAGTGAGGACTGGGTGAAGTGCTGGATGCTGAGAAGAGAAAAGCTATAAATTATAGTTCAGGAGACTGCGACCTTACGAGACTGGGACAAATGACTGGCTAGGGAAACAAGTGCTTCAGGTTGCGGTCAGGAATTTAAGGTCGGGCTAGTCACTATGGCTCTGTTTTTCTGCAGTCCCATCTAGCTGCACGGGGACCGGAGTGGGATAAGCTGAACTAGAATTTTTTTTTCTTTTTTTTTTTTTGGCCAGATGCTCTGGTTACTTCACTTAAAACTGTTCTGTATTAAACTGTAATATGCCACAACCTATTAACCCATTCACTTACTGACACTTACCCTGTGTCCACACTTTTACTACTGCAAACACTGCTGCAGTGAGCATCCTTGCGTAGGTCTTTGTGCTCACGCAAGTTTCTAGTCCGGGTTCATACCCAGTAGTGGAAATGCTGGGCCATGAGGTATAACATAAATGCTTAGCTTTACTCTTACTGGATATTGTCAAATTACTCCCCCAAATCATTGTTTATCCTCTCACCAGCACTGTACGCGTTCTCACGACCCCCCGCTTAGACTTCTAAATTTTTGCCAGCCTAATGGGTATGAAAATAGTATCTTTTTGGGGCGCCTGGAAGGCTCAGTCGGTTAAGCATCCGACTCTTGATTTCAGCTCAGGTCACGATCTCACAGTTTGTGGGGTCGAGCCCTGCATGGGCTCTGCACTGACAGCATGGAGCCTGCTTGAGTTTCTGTCTTTCTCTCTGCCCGCGCCCTGCCCCAAATAAATAAACTTTAAAAAACATATAGTATCTTATTGTTTCTTTTGTAAAATTCTGATTTCAAGATTGAGCACCTTTTCATTTATAAGCCAGACTTCTTTGTCTAACTACAGAGCTCCATTCCATTGCTCACTTAGTAAGACTACAAAAGTACTTACTATGTGCCTGACATTGTGATGAGCAGGGAAAAAAGTTACCAAAATAGAAATAGACCCTGCCTTCCCAGAACTCACAATCTAGTGTGAGGTGGAGGTGGGGAGAAAACCAAACTACGGTAACATAAAGCACATTAACAGTAATCTATGAAAATTTAAAAGAGGGTGACCAATTTAGTTGAAGTAGGGCTGGAGAACCTTCCCTGGGGTGACATTTGCATCTTAACAGCTGAGTAAGAATGAACTTGTTCAGCAGAACCAGGCACCACCAGCATCAGCATGGCTATTAACTGGAGAAGTGTTTTCCTATCTTCCCGCGCTGGCACAGAGGTGTGCTAGATGCCGTGACGGAAATAATGCCTGCCCTGGAGTCCTTCCCCAGACACACCCAGGGACCAAGAGTGGGAGATCTGGGTTTTCCCCCGGCTCCCTAGAGCAATTTTGGGACTATTCTCCTGTCCGACTGTATCCAGTTTACTCCTGTACGAGTCTTACACCACCTGATTATAGTAACCTATACACGCTGACCCAGAAAACTCGTTTTTGGATATTTTACCTCATTCTGGATATTTTAAGGAAAAATTCTATAAAAAAAAGGAAGGGTGCTTCGAAAGTATTAAATGTCATTATTATAAAAACCACTATCAAAATCAATCCAAATGTGTCCCAACAGTAAGGGACTTAAGGAGATCTTGAGACTGTATAGTAACACAGAAAATACTAAGATAAATGGTGGTTTAAGTATGGGCAAGATCTACCCATAGTATGCGCAAATGTAAATAACAACTTGATATATGAAAGTATGAGGGTTACAGGTGAATTTAGGGGATTTAATTTATTAAAGTAGCCAGGAAAAGTATTCCAAAGCCCTTTACCGTTTTTGTCCCTGGTCTCCAACCTATCCCCGTACCCCTTCATCGACTCCTCCCAAAACAATACTGCGTTACATGCAGCTCCTTGAACATAACATGGCTCTGGGGACATCAGAGTTAGAGGTAAAAGGCCAGACAGTCCTGGGTTCAAAGCCTCAATCTTCCCACAAGAAATACTACCTCAAGGGAATGACTTTACCTCTCTGGCCCCTCCACTCCCCATTAGAAAACAAGGATACATGTATTAGGTTTCTTTAATGCAAACAACAGAAATCTGACAAATTAGCTTAATCAAAAAGGGGTAATCATTGGACTGACAGTAAAGAGTCCACTGAATTCCAGGAAGGGCTTTGGAAATTGAGCCAGGTCCAAAAGGACCTCAGGATTAGAAATGAGAGTACCGGGGCACCCGGTCGGCTCAGTTAAGCATCTGACTCTTGGTTTTGGCTCCTGTCAGGATTTCATAGTTTGTGAGATCGAGCCCCGCATCAGACTCTGCACTGACACCGTGGAGCCTGCTTAGGATTCTCTCCCCACCGACCACCCCCACCCCACCTCTCTGCCCCTCCCTGGTTCTTTCTCTCTCTCTCAAAATAAATAAACTTAAAAAGGAAAAAAAAAAAAAAGAAAAAAGAAAAAAAGAAAAGAAATGAGAGTACCATCACGTCAGCTGCATCCCCTCCTACAAAAACAGAACTCCTCTCTCTGGTAAGGAATTGGGCTCTAGGCAGTTCTAGAACTTCACCTTTCCAGCCTAGCAACACAAAATAAAAGTGTCCCTGCCAAATCTATTTTGACAATTTTCTGGCAAAGGACTCTGGCTCAGCTAGGTCACAGGCTTGCCCCTGGAACTATCACTGAGCCCCAGAGATATCCTGACTTGTGTTCCTGTGGTCAGTACAGCAGAGAGGTTACAAGAGAAAGTTGGAGGAAAAAGTTGGGCAAAGACAAGAGTTACCACAAGACCTAGAACAAGGAGTTCTAAGGATTACATGAAATTATAGTTACGAAATATTTCACACAATTTCTTTCTAGTAGTAAACATTCAGTAAATGGTACCTACTATTAACTCACCTGACTGTGATGAGATTAGCAGTTAATCCCTCCTTCTTGACACACAATGGTTTTAATCTTAGCCATGTTCTGAAAACTGAAAAAGACAAACTGACTCCCATTCAACTAAGAAGGCTATTTATTGAAATAATACAATGATGTTACAAGGATGCAGTTCATGTGGCCTAGAAAGCTGGGTGTTCGTAAGTGCATGGTGCCTGGTTGCTGGAACTAGAGAATCCTCTGCTCAATCAACCACACATACCATGAACATTCTGGGCTCCTTCACTGTCAGTGAAGATGAACTGATATTCAGAGACTAGTTGACCTAGGCCAAGCTCCACACACAAAGCAGTGGTTTTCTTTGAGTCTTCTGGAATAAAGTCTTTATAAACTTTCATAAAAGTAAGATAGCACTCAACTGGTTATAATTTATGTCATTCTTGCAAATAATCCTCTATGGGATCCCCAAACAAACAGCAGCAAACAAGCTCCTGATAAGCATGGTAGCCACTCAGTAGGGGAGAGTCTGTGTAGAATTACCCCTTGTCGAACTACGTATCAGACAACACATGGTCTTGGCACTGTGAGTGTGGGTTAAGCATGGAACATCACAAATGAGGTGTTTTTGAATGGTTAATATCTTGGAAGGGCAGATTTCCATCTTGTCCAACTTGTGATAGACTCATTGGGCTAGACATCACACATTTCAGCCCCCATGCACATTTTTCCTGCAAAGAATTATGAAGAATCTTTGGGAGCTGCTTCATGTTGTCCAGGATGAGACAAGGATGATGGATCCTGCTCCTTAGCACGCAAAGAAGGCAGTAAGGAAGGTCTACCATCGATACTACCCACATCACTCCACCTCATGACTCATTAGGGTGGGAAATTTTTATTATCTTAAAAGGGGAGAGGCTCTTGTGTGAAAGGGGTCAAGGTGCACAGCTGCTTCCAAATTTCTCTCTGCTGTTGGCACCATGAACGAACAAACGTTCCAGAAATTCCTTTAGGATAGCCCATGAGGCATCAGAGAACATTAGAGATTGGAGTGGGCTACAGAAGCTTAGCTCATGCTTTACTGATGGAAGAGAGGCACTGAACTAAAATAAGTTAATTTTTTTAGGATGAAATATTTCCTTGGTACATAAAATGGGTCACTACATGGGATCCCTAAACTGATTTAAAGACAAATTTTATGACAATGGGTAATTACATTTATACTTCTCCACAGTAAAATAAATTTGGGGAAAATTCTCCTTCCTAGTTTTGTGTTGTTTTCCCATTGACCCAATATAGGAAGCTTGGGGCAGTGCTTCTTCATGGGAGTGCCAGAAAAAGCACAACAAGAGGACTTAATAGGTCTATGAAACTGACATATGTTAAAATATAAAAATTAAACTTGGGAAAAGGGATAAAGTCACCGGTAGTTGAACTATTCACAGCTTTTGTTAACATTTTGGTATGTAAGCCCCCAACAAATTGTTTAAAATAGGCCTGTGACAAATTTGCATGTATTTGCTTTCATGAATTCTCAAAGTATCCAACTTGAGTGCTCATTAAATGTTTGTGCATCTGATTTATTTAAAACTTTACTTTAAAGTCCTCTGAATTCCAAAATACCTTTTCAGTAGACAGACCACTCAAAGATCCAGGCATAAGAATCTTTTTTCTAAAAGGGCAAAAGATCCAGGAGACCTGCATTCTCCACCCAGCTTTGCCAGGATAAGCTGTATCACACTGTGCAAACCACTTCACATCTTTGGCTTTTGGTTCCTTCATCTGTACAACGAAGTGGTTGGACCAGTTGATCTCATTCTCCGAATGGTGAATTCCTGGAGGTGGAATTGGTTTCCATGGTGAATTTAACATAAGAGCTGCAGACGAATGCACTTGTCAAGAGATTTTAAAAAGTAAGTTTTGGTCACTACTGCAGGAGTTTTATTTATTACAAAAGGCTGTAAACAAAGTTATAAATCAAACTGTTCAAAGTCAATGATCTCCTGCATAAACATATTTAAAAGGTTTATAAAGTCCAATACACAAGCATATCATTTCCAACAGGTTATATATGATGCTTGCAGTTGTTACAAAAGTCTGTAATCAGATTTGAGAATGTAGCCTCTATCTCTTAAAAAACACTGTCTACTGGCATAGAGCTTTCTTCACACACACACACACACACACACACACACACATGCGTGTGCACACGCGCATGCACACACACACACACACACATAAATTCATTACATTCTCAAGCTTCCTCTCCAGTAAGAATCTTCTGATACTGAATATTAACAATATTTTAGCTAAAATTTTCTGCACATTCCTTAATTTCAGGGCTTCTACAGTTTATTTCGTGTATGAATTCTCTGGTGTTTAGTTAGCGCTGAGCTTCTACTGAAGTTTTTCCCACATTCCTTACAAGCATAGGGTTTTTCTCCGGTATGAATTCTCTGATGATCATGCAGATTGGTTTTCTTTCGAAAGGCTCGCCCACATTCATTACATTCATAGGGTTTTTCTCCAGTATGAGTTCTCTCATGCTGAATGAGGGATGAACTTTGACTGAAGGCTTTCCCACAGTCAATACATTCATAGGGTTTCTCTCCAGTGTGGGTCCTCTCATGTTGAGTGAGTGATGAGCGTCGACTGAAGGCTTCTCCACATTCATTACATTCATAGGGTTTTTCTCCAGTATGAATTCTGTGATGTTCTATGAAGCTTGTACTCCTTTTGAAAGCTTTTCCACATACATTACACTGATAGGGTTTCTCTCCAGGATGAGAAATAGGTTGTTGATTAAAGTTCTCCTCACATTCATAGGGGTTCTGTCCGGTATGGATCCTCTGATGATCAGTAAAGTCAGTGATGTGACTGAAGTCTTCCCCACAGTCATTACAATGATAAGATTTCGCTTCAGTGACAGTGCTTTCATCTTGAGTAAGAGACGAGCTGTGCTTGAAATCTATGCTGTAGTTATTGCTTTGGTAAGGTTTGCCTCTCTTATGAATCCTCATATGTTTATAAAGGGATGGGCTCTGACCAAAAGCCCTCCCACATATGCTACATTCAAAAGGTTTCTCTCCCGTATGAGTCCTTTCATGCTGGACAAGGGAAGAACATCTACTAAAGGCTTTCCCACACTCCTTACATTGGAAGGGTTTCTCTCCACTATGTGTCACCTCATGTTGAGTGAGGGATGTGCCATGCCTAAAAGATCTCCCACATAAATTGCATCGATAGGGTTTCTCTCCAGTGTGAATTCTCTGGTGTTGAACAAGGGAGGAGCTGCGCTGGAAGGCTTTCCCACAGAGGCTACACTGATAAGGTTTCTCTCCCGTATGAGCATTCTCGTGCTGCCCAAGGGATGAGCTATGCCTGAAGGCCTTCCCACACACATTACATTCGAAGGGCTTCTCCCCAGTGTGAATTCTCTGATGCTCAGTGAGTTGTGTCTTCCAGAGGAAGGTCTTCCCACAGTCAGTACATTCATGGTGTTTCTTTCCAGGATAAATTCCCTGATCTGTACCATTGGGGCAAGCTCCCTCTCCTTTATGAGTTTTCTCGTGTTTAGTAAGTGATGATCTATGAATAAAGGCTTTTCTACATTTATCACATTTATAAGGTTTCTTTTTTGCAAGGATATTACTCTGATTAATTATATCTGAATTCTGTCCCAAATTGCTTCCAAGTGTATCACATTCAGTAGGCCTTGAAGGAACATTCAGTTGTGTAACCAGAACTGTGTTCAATCTGGGGTTTTCGCCAAATTTATTTTGCTGAAAATTTTCCTCTGGTGTGATTTTCTTTTGGGTGGATGCATCTGGCCCCAGATACCTTTTCCAGTTTTCCTGGTGCCTCTCTAACTGGTTACTAACATCCCAAGTGTTTTCAAATGTGGCACGTGAAAAGCCATCTGCACTACGGGATCCTTCAGATGCACTCTGTGGCACATGTGATGATTTGGCTTCAGGCCTGGTCTTCCAGTCTGAAAGAAATCCAAAGTGCAAAAGTCCCCTATTCCCTCCTATTGAAACAAACTTCTACAGTAGGAATAGGGAAATGAAAGAGATATAAACTATTCATGATTTTGTTTTGAAATTAAACCAGGAGCTTGGAGAGAAGACCCAAAACGAAGGAAAGAAAGAGTAAAGAGAAGTGACAGTGCAGGTTATAGAACCAGAGTGTATGGCAAGTCTAGAATGAGGAGCCCACCTAGGAGGACTGGTTAGGAAGTAAGGGAATAAGTGTGCATGAGGATGTTAAGCACAGATACAACTGGAAAAAAATCATGGTCCGTCTTGCAAGATCCTATCTGTTCTCCATGATTCTTGTCCATTTTACAAATCATCCCCAAATCTGTCTTCCTAATACTGCCATTTCACAGTTTCTTTAAAAGTTACCTCTGAGGCTCCAAATCTTCAAATCATGCAGAGAAAATCTGCAGCCACTGATATAACTGAAATATTCTTTGACATACTTGGAGATCAATGGCTGTACTTCACAAGCTGAGATAAAATAATATTTCAGGAGGCAAACTGTCCTTGCCTTTACAATTAGGTCTGTGGCTTTAGCCTTTTTTGAGTTCTGGTTCTACACTATTCACCTCTTTTAACCAAAAAGAATTTTACTCTGCCTAATAAATTGGTCTCTAAATCCCTGTTTAACCTCAGAATACTAATAGCAGAGCATTAATTAACTTCTAAGTAACTTTTAAAAACTAAGGGAAAGAAGGGTTCTGGAGTGATGGAAATGTTTCACATTAAAATGAATTTGGATTAGATGGGTGAATCATTTGTCAAGTCAACTGCATGGTACTTAGAAGGGTTGTATATCTTATTGTATTTACATTTTTCTTTAAAAAAAAAAAAACAAAAATACTGAACTCTAGTTAATGATATGTATGAAGTATGTAGAGGTGAAATGTACTTGTGTCAGCAACTTAATTGGAAATACATCAAAAAGATTGATAGATGAAGAATATGTGACAAAGCAAATATAATAAAATGTTAGCAACTATAGAATCTTGGTGGTAGGTATACAGTATTCACTGTATTAATTTTTTCAACTTTCCATAGGTTTGAAAATATTCATAGTAAAATGTTAGGAGAGAAAAAACCAACAACCAAGACATCCTAAACCCCAAAATTCCCTACCCTGGAATAAGATTCAATTCTAATTTCCAAAGAACAGAAAATGCTTTTAATTTCTTTTAGAAACATCTTTTAAAATATCCAAAAATGGTAATCCATTGAGAGAAAAAGATTAATGGGTACAGGGGAAGTGAGGAATGGAGAGTGAGTGCTAGTGGGTATAGGGTTTCTTTTTGGGTGCTGAAAATGTCAGAGGGATATTCAAGAAATGCTTGTTGATATGAATGAATGGGAAAAGTTCTCTCCCCAACCACATTTCAAAACAATCAAGTAATTCTTGACTGCCTTCTATGTGCTCTGCAACACAGACATATAACAGACTCTTTCTCCAAGAGCTTGAAATCTTAGAAACAAGACTCAATCATCTGACAAAAAAGGAAAACCATCAGATGGTATATTTTTAAACCTGAGTTTGTGTAGTAAAGATGACATAAATGGTACTTGTGATCAGGGGAGAAAAAAATAAATATATTAGTATATACTACGTTTATGGATAAACACCTTGAACTTTAGGAATAGATAGCTTTGGACAGGTAGAAGGTATTATCCAATGAGGGATACAGAAAACATTAAAACGAAGTTCAACCCAAGTGGAGCTTGTTTTAGTGGTAACAAAAAGAGAACACTGGAAGGTATGATAGGGGCCTTTAAATTGAATGGGAGTTTCTATGTCCTATAATGAGGTACAGGAAGCGACAGCAAGAGCTTGTCAGAGGCGGGTGGTTTATAAAGATAAAATGGTAAAATCCAATATGGCCCACCAAGTGATGAGTAGAGAAACAAAATGTGGTATGTCCATACAATGGCCTATTATTCGGCCATACAAAGTAAGGAGGTACTAAAACATGCTACAACATGAATGAACCGTGACAATATTACACTAAGTGAAAGAAGCCAGTCACAAAAGGCTATACATTATATGATTCCATTTACATAAAATATCCAAAAATGGTAATCCATTGAGAGAAAAAGATTAATGGGTACAGGGGAAGTGAGGAATGGAGAGTGAGTGCTAGTGGGTATAAGGTTTCTTTTTGGGTGCTGGAAATGTTCTGTAGTTAGATAATGGTGCTGGCTGCATAACTCAGGAAATATCTGAAAAACCATTACATCATAAACTTTAAAAAGGCAAATTTTATGGTATGTAAATTATATCTCAAAAAAGCTAAGATTTAAAAAATCCAATATGGGTTACAAAAGAAAACACAGGGTAAGCAATTTCAACTGGAAATTCTAGTAATCTCCACCTGGGGCCTGGTTTAGGAGGAAAAGAACCTGAATTTCAAGACAAAGACTAAATTGACTGGGGTGTTTGGCCTGAGAGCTTAGAAATCCAGTGATTTCTAATGGGCAAGGTAGCAAAATGTGCTGGCTAGGGATGAAAGATGATTAACTTAGATTTTAGGTATTTAATTGCCTGGGACTTCTACATGGAGAGGGAAAAAAGTGACCAGGGTACAAGTAAGGATGATTTCTGAGTCCACAGTACAGATTCAAGAGCTGGAACTACCAGAAGGCAGGTGCCCTTTTAATGTGGTAACAGCGAAAGAAAGGGGAAGAAGCTGGAGAGCAGGCTCCGTAAGGCAGATTCGCTTAGGGGGAAAACCAAGAAAAGTCAAAGACCTAAACCCAAGAAATACTTAGCAAGCCGAGATACCAGGAGGGGATGACACTCCAGGAACCACGGGGAGGGGCAATGAAGCCAACTGGCATCGAGGCAGGATGGAAAGAAGATGGTCCTACTCCCTGGGTAGGTGTCGTACAAGTGCAGTCAGGGAGAGGAGTCTGAGGGGGGGTGTGAAAAGGCAGAGAATCAAGGCTGTGGGTATTTCCTACACGTCTGGGGCCTGTGACAGCGAAAGCAGCAAGATGAAAGAACAAGGCAACGGAGTTCAATAGTTCAATTTACGTCTGAATGAGCAAGAAAAGGGGTTGCTAATAATGATGAGAGACTGACGACACCAGAGGAGAAAATAATCCAGCAACAGAGCCAGAGGATAGGGAGAAACGGTATTCTGTGTAGGACAAAGGGGCACGTTTTCCTCTAAGGCTTGCCAGCAGCAGGAACACCCTACTGGAGAAGAGGGACAGACGGAAATGTCATCCAGGAGACGGCTCAGTCTCCTGCAGGTGTAGGAGCTCCCAAGGTACCAATTTGAAGGTGCTCCCCCCTCCCTCAGCTGTGCCACTGTCTGCATTGATTCCTGCATGCCTGACTCCCCCTCATTTACCTGGACAGAAAGGTCTTTGGATTTCTCCCTCTGATATCCATGGCTCTTCTCCTTGTTCCAATTTGAAGATCACCTCTGGCTTGGAAACTTGATATCCTGCTCATGGGTAAATACACAAGATTTGGTTGTTTGTGCAAGTGGACAAAGACCCCTCCTACAAGTCAGTACTAGTCCTTGAACTTCAGGAACTCTGAAGGAAAAAAAAGGTGCAACTTGAGGAGTCATGCAATCAAATGACCTATTTCCAGTTCTGCAAAAGACAGAACTTCATTTAAAGAACAGACTCAGAAAACTGTGAAGCCGAGTCCCAAAGAGGAGAACAAGCTCTAACCGTGAACACCCTCCTCATGGCCACCTGATCTCCGAGCCCCACAACCTCAGCAGCTGAGAAGGAAAGACCTGCCAGCAGGCAAGATACTGAAGAGGTCCTTACCAAGAGAAACCAGGTGGCTGTAGTTCTCCAGCATCACATCCCTGTACAAGCGCCTCTGAGCAGGGTCCACGTGGTGCCATTCTTCCTGGGTGAAGTCCACAGCCACATCGTTGAATGTCACGGATTCCTGTAGGATCACATTCCTGTTCAACTAGGGATCAACACCAAAAATGTTCCCATGGCAATACTGGGAACGTACTGTAGGGTCATCAGGAACAGTGATCACACATTTGATATCCTGAGGGGGCAATGCTGGGTTAAACATACTAGTTGTTTACATAGCTCTGTAAAGGATCCAGTATGGCAGGCAGGAAAGTCAAGAGGGGCAATATGTCCTACTATCTCACATCCCTATTGGCCGTCTTGTTTTCCTGTAAAGCCAAGCCTTGTCATACAATCACCAATCCCTCACTGCCCATGCACTTCCTTTGTTAGAAAATCCAAATACAGCGGGGAGCAAAAACAACAGCCCTTCACCCCATCACCAATCCTACCATGCTCCGTAGAAATAATGACTGTTAATAGTTTGGTATATACAGGTAAGAGTCCCTTCTCCATGTTTCACTCACGCATACACACAGCTTGTTTTGTGAAATACCTTACGTATTGTCCTATAGCTTGCTTTTTGCATTTAACTATGTATCTTGGAGATCTTCCCATAGTGGCACATACAATTTCACCTTATCCCTTTGAATTGCTCCACAGTACTCCAGACACAAGTATCATAACATTCGCTGACTACAACCAACAGCACTCCATCTACTAAGGATAAAATTCAGATCTCTACCACTTACTGGGCTCTAGCCAGGCTCACCTTGCTGATTCCTGAATACGTGAAGCTTGTTCCTACCCTAGGCCTTTATGCTTGTTTCTCCCTCTTCCTCTAGGATCTCCACGTGGTTGACAACTAGTTACTAGTCATTCAGTCTCATCTTGAGCACAGCCCCCTCAGAAAAGCTGTCTTAGCACTTCCCTTCAATTTACTCTCCATCACATCACCACGTTAGCCTTCGCCCAAGCACAGCTATCTCTCGCAGCCAAATTCCTGCCCCCTGAACTCAGGAACCAAACAGATTCAGGTAAAAAGTACTTGTACGTCTAATAATAATCTGCAATTTGCTTACTAGTTAGCTTCTATGTCTCCCCACCATGAGCTCCATGAGAACAGGGACTTGATCTATCTTGATTGGTTATATGCCCAGCACAGAGTGAATGCTTAAAACATGTTCGGTGAATGAATAAAAGGACCAGTCTCTGTTAGTAGACATTTGGATTATTTTCAGTATTTTGCTACTACAAACATCACTGCAATAGCTCTTTTTGCATAACATAGTGAGTAAGAGTTGGAATTGCTGGGTCAAAGGTCTTTTCCTGCTGCGTCCCCCCTCCCATCACTTCTTCTTCACTACCCCACTGAACCTAGGCTGGCTGAGATCCCCCATGTCCCTCAATCAGTTCTGACACTCATGGACTGAGTATAGTCTTGTCTTACTAGGCCTTGTTAAACCATGTCACTATGCCCTTCCTAAAATATTTCCTCTGGTCCAAGTTCAAACTCAAAAAAGTCTACAGTAAAATATGGCAAAGACAATTAGTGTGAAAAGACATTGAAAGCAGAGCTGAGTTCACTATAGCAGTGAAGAAGTTTCAGCCTTATCCTGTGTCCTCCCCATGTGCTTAGGTACAGCTGAACCGGAGTTCTTTCAACTTCCTGGAGGGTATCATTCTCTCCCCACCTTCCCACTGTCCTTCCCTTGCTAATTCTGTTTCATATTTCAGGTGCTGGGTAACAAATCATCAGTGAAGCCTTCTGATCCCGTACTGGAAGGACGATCCTCATATTATGTGCGTTAAGCATTTTGTACATCCACAATTATTCAAATAAACCGAATACTCCATTTAATATTTGTTTTCCTAGTTAGATCATGAGCATTATGAGGGCAGAGACTCTTTTTTTCTTGAAACCACCAAGTGTCCAGCAAGTGCCTGATTCATACTAAACACTGGTGTCCTGGTAGAGATTTGAGTTTTAGAGAAGATAGGAGTGGCCCCTTCTACTGAGTGAGGAATATGACCACATCCACGCACACCACCAGCGCCTCTGTATCATATTCCTGCTCAACACTGCAGCGGGGTCCCTGCAGGAGCAAGCAAGTGTTGAAACATGGGAGACTTTTCTGACTGAGATCAGGGATCCGAACGGGCCAGGTAAGAGGACACTCGATACTCACTAGGCGCCTGGCTTGGCCAGATGCGCTGTGGCAGAAAAAGAATGCATGTGAAAAACACTGCAGTCCTTGAATACATTCCAGCTTATTTTAAAATGTGCTATTTATTAGAGCACAATATGAGACGGTACATAGTGAGATACCACAGGCGTTCAGAGCAGGAAATACTGAGAAAGGGAGAGAAGCTTCAAGGCAGGCTGTGTGCTGGGCCTGATGAGGTATAAATACCATTTGGACGGGAGAAGGAGGAAGTGGGAATCCAATCCAGGGATTACCAAGCTTGAAAAGGGAGGCTGGGCTTGGGATGGGCATGGGCAGCAAGGATCAAGGCAGTTGAATCAAGGCAAGGCAACCTAATTTTAAGCTAGGTTGTGAGAAGTTAACACTTTCTCCCCACTGCCTACTCTGTTCTTCCCCTTATTTATTTATAATCAATCAATCAATTAATTAATGTAATCTCTACACCCAATGTGGGCTCAAACTCATGTCCCTGAGATCAAGAGTCACATGCTTTTCTGACTGAGCCAGCCAGGAGCCCCCAGGTTCCACCCTTCCTCTTCCCTTCTTTTCCTTTTCTTCTTTCTTTTCCTTCTTTCTTTCTTAAAGTTTATTTATTTTGAGAGAGAGCGAGCACACATGCACAAGCGGGGAGGGGCAGAGAGAGAGGGAAAGACAGTATCCCAGGGCAGGGCAGAGCCCAACATGGGGCTTGAACTCAAACTGTGAGATCATGACCTGAGTGGAGATGAAGAGTCAGATGCTTAACTGACTGAGCCACCCAGGTGCCCCCCCCCCCATATTTAATATGCAGCCTCCTGATTTTTTCTGTCTCCCCGAATAGACTGTACTAATGGTAAAGCATGTGCTGACCAGTAAACAAATGTCTACACCAAGTCCAACAAATATCACGTCTTGCCTCGACAGGACGACAACTGATTTCTCGTCTACTCTTGGTCCCACCAACTCTATGCTACCTGCTGTCAGAGTCAGTTTTCTCAAACACGAACCTGTGTTCAAGGTACAAACCAAGCTACCACCTCTTACCTGGACCATCAGTACAACTTCCTAACTTGTCTCTCTCCTTTTCCGCTCCTGCCCTGCTCCCAAGTCTGTTTCCCATCCATCAGCCAGAGTGATCTTGTTAAAAACTGCTGGATCAAGTCACTCTTTTGCTTAAAAATCTCCAACAGGATCTCCATTCATTCCAAGTAAAAACCAAAGTCTTTACAGGGCACTACAGGGCCCCCAGAGTCTGGCCCCCTACTATCTCCCTGACTTCATCTTGAGCCTCACCCCTGACCCAGTACTCTCCCCCCTTCACTCACTCTGCCCTCCTTTAGATTCCTGGAACACACTAAGCATGCTTCTGCTCTGGAGTCTTTGCCCTGACCGTTCCCTTGACCTGGAAACCTCTTCCTGCAGATACACACGTGGCTCCCTACTCACTTGCTTCAGTTCTTTGTTCAACTGTCACCTCGTGAGAGCAACCTTCCCTGACCACCCTGCATAAACTGGCACCCCCACCAGGCACTGTCACTCTGGCTGCTTCTCTTTTTCAGAGTCCCTACCACCTGACATATATTTTAAATTTGTTTACAGTCTGTATTGCACAGCACAATTGTAAGCCCCAGGAGAGCAGGACTATTATCTATTTTCTTTATGTCTAACTCTCCATTGCCTAGAACGGGCCTGGCACATGGTGGGTGTGCTATAAATATTTAATAAATGCTTTTCTTGAGATCAAAAATTAGATTTGTTCGTGTGACCTTCAGAGTCCTTCAGAGCCTGGTCCTACCTTACTGCCACAGCCTCAGCTCTGGCTTCTCAGTCCCTCGGATGCCTTCATTCAGCCTGCAGAAGAGTTACAGCTCCTTGAAACTGAATGCTCTCTTTTGCCTCTGCAAAAACGCTTGGCCCTTCCTCTCTCACCAACACTTGTTCTCTCACCGAGGCTCAATAAAGCTCTCTTCTCTGGCTCTCTTCTCTCTCCTACCCCCAGGTCTGGGTCAATTCCCTCGCACCCCCCACAGCCCCTCTCCCGGGGCCTCTCTCCAGCACACCCATAATACACCACGTTACAGCGTCTGCGACCTACTATTCACTGTGCTCCTAACGGGTGAAGACCTTGTCTCAGGCCCCTTTGAATTGGGAGACTAGAACCAGTCTGGTACATAAGACGATCAAGAATTTGCAAAATTAGGGGCGCCTAGGTGGCTCAGTCGGTTAGGCATCTGACTTCAGCTCAGGTCATAATCTCATGGTTCGTGAGTTCAAGTCCCGCGTCAGGCTCTGTGCTGACAGCTCAGAGCCTGGAGCCTGCTTCAGATTCTGTGTCTCCCTCTCTCTCTGCCCCTCCCCTCCTCATTCTCTGTCTCTCAAAAATAAATAAACATTAAAAAAAATTAAAAAAAAAGAATTTGCAAAATTAAATACGGTTCATTTTACTGAGACCCCTGGTGTGAATGAGCCACTCTGAGCCAGATCAACTCTACAGCCTTTACCCTTCTTCCAGATATAACTGGACCTCATTAGCAATCCCTTTTAAAAATTAACAAGGTTATCATGAAGTGTCAAGTATTTCGTCTTCCTCATGTTGACATAAAAGGTCCAAAGAACTGGAAACAGCATATACCAACTTGAGAAGACTCAATTTCCTGGGCCTGTAAAAAGCGGCACACTAATAGTGTATAATATTCCCTGGGTAAATCACAGACCTCCTGGTCCAATCTTCGGATCTGTCGGCCGGGTCCCTGAACTGGAGACACAGGAGTTTTAAGAGCAGAAGGGTAAAAGGCCACTTCCGGCTGTACAGGACAACACTTGCAAATACAGATGCGCTCTGTAACTCTACCATGGGCTAACTCTGGAGGAGAAATCTGCTCAAATTCTAACTCAGGAAACTCTGTAACTTAGAAACTTTGCCAAGCTGAAAACCAGAGAACAGCAGCTAATAAGTAAAAACCATCAAATTTATAAAAACTACTCCTCGAAGACCAAAGTTAGTTTGTCCTGTTGGAGCACATCACATTTGCTACGACACAGTGCAGGCTTTTCACTCCAGCACTCAGTGCTCTCTGATGCCAGGCCGCTAAGAGTTCGGTAAGCGGGTCCGCGGTGCACCTAACAACTGAGCCCGGAGAGAAGAAACGATTTACTGGTAGCCTTTCCACACACAGATGCCCTCCTGAGGCTAAGGGCGTCACCTACTGCATCCTAACTGAAAACCTGGGCCTCATCCTTGATTCTTCATTTTTCCTTTATGCCCTGGAATCCCCCAGAGCCTCAAAAACATCTCCTACATATAGTCCCTCCCCTTCATTTATCAGATCCTGCTCAAACCTTCCCCTGCCAGTGATGCCATTAAGCCAGGCAGTAACTTTCTAGATGTAATATGGTAGGCACCGGAAACATGTGCACTACTGACACTTGTAACATGTAAAATTCAAATTGGGATGCGTGGCAAGTGTAAAATACACATCGGATTTCAAAGACTTAGCACCGAAATAAAGAAATATATAAAATGCCTCACTAACAATTTTAAAATATTGATTCATGTAGAAATATTTCAGTTATACTGGATTAAATAATACGTATTTCTAAAATTAATTTCACCTATTTCTTTCCACCGTGTGGCTACTAGAAAGTTTCAAATTAAATACGTAGTTTGTATTTCTTTTGGACAGTGTCGTTCTAGATTGTCCTAGACCTCCACCTCGGCCACTCTCCTACTGAATCACCTTTCTCTCTCAGGGGAAGATGGTGGGATACGAGGATCTTAGGGTTACCTTGTCCTGTGGAAATATCTAGATAATACCCACGTCAATGTAAGTAACTCAGAAAACGACCCGAAGACTAGCAGAATAGACTCTCCACAGTGAAATGTAGAGAAGAGTAGGAAGGGCAAAGACTGGTGAGGAACCAAATCGATCCATCGGACAGTGTACAAGAGGGAGGGACAATGTGGGCAAGGAGAGAGGCAGACCTCCACCTGAGGCACCCCAGGCCCCCTGGACGGCCACTGGGAACTTGAATCCCTATAACATTTGGCTTTGAAAGCCAGAGGGCCTAATTTTGAGAGTTCCTACAATAAGTGGGGGCTTGGCACAAGAACTAAAAATCAGTGGGTTGGGCTCTGGAAGAGCCAGCCAGGGCAACAGGAAACTGAGTTCCTGCCCTAAAAAGAGACAGCACAGCAAACAGCCCTACTGAGATACACCATAGAAGCAGCAGTTCAGAAAACACCTGGGGTGTAGGGACAGGAGAATTATTTACTAATCTCAGAGCATGTGCTGGAGGGGCAGGGATTTGGGGGAGATTTCTCCAAAAACAAAAGAGCTAGAGGGCACCACTTCCCTTTCCCACTCCCCAGCCTGGATACACCCCAAGCAGTGCCACAAGCCTGTCATTGTGCAAGCAGCCCCGACAGGGGCCAGCACCACTCAAAAGTGACTCATGCACCAGAGAGAGGGGAAAATAACCACACGCACCAGTCCCAACTGTGGCCCCAGCAGTGGGCTGGGGGGTGACAGTGGGTCTGAATGCAGGCCCCTCCCATCAACAAAAGCTTCTTAAGGAATACCACCACAACACTGGGAGAGTGCCCTGCAGTTCGGTGCGACTGAAGCTCTGGCAAATACCTGATGTGACTCAACTCAAGCTTAAGGCAACCCTAGACTGGCCCGCTAACAACAGAGGGACTAAACTCTTCTCACAACAGGCAATAAAAGCCATTGCAGACAACTGGACTGAAGGTCAACATGGCTTAGCTGCAACAGTGGGGCACACACGACACACATAGTAGACAGTCCTGAAGAGCCAGGTTCTGGTGAACAAGGGGGGAGTGCACTGCAGGGCACTAAGGAACCTCTTCTTTATAAGGCCACTACTTTCAAGAGTAGAAGACAGGAGAGCCTGGGTGGCTGAGTCGGTTAAGCATCTGACTTCGGCTCAGGTCATGATCTTACAGTTCTTGAGTTTGAGCCCCATGACGGGCTCTGTGCTGACAGCTCAGAGCTTGGAGCCTGCTTCAGATTCTATGTCTCCCTCTCTTTGCTCCTCCCCTGCTTGCACTCAGTCTCTCTCTCTCCCACACACAAAAATAAATAATTTAAAAAATTAAAAAGATAAAAATAGAAAATAAACAAAAAAGAGTAAAGGACATAGCTGACTTTTCTAACACCAAAACAGTCACAGGGAATTAGACCAAATGAGAAGACAGAGAAATATGTCCCAGATGCAAGAACAGGACAAAATTACAGCAAGAGACCTGAATGAAACGGAGATAAGGAATATGCCTGCCAAAGAATTTAACGTAATGGTCAAAAGATACTCACTGGACTTGAGAAAACAGTGGAGAACCTCAATGAGACCATTAACAAAGAGAAACCATAGAAAAGAGCCAAGCAGAGAGGATGAACTCAAATAACAGAAATTAAAATACACTAGAGAGAATAAAGAGCAGAACAGTGAAAGCAGAAGAATGGATCAGCAACCTGGAGAACAAAGTAATGAAAAGCAATCAAGCTGAACAGGAATGAGAAAAAAATAATAATACATGAAAATAAACTTAGGGAACTCAGAAACACCATCGACCATGATAATATTCACATTACGGAGATCTCAGAAGGAGAAAGGAGAGAAAAAGGAGCAGAAAATTTTTTTGAGGAAATAATAACCAAAAACTTCCTGAGTATTTCCCAAATCTGAGAAAGGAAACTTTAATCCAGATCCATGAGGCACAGAGAATCCCCAACAAAATCAACCCAAGGAGGTCCACGAAAAGACACATGGTAATTAAAATGGCAGGGGTGCCTGGGTGGCTCAGTCAGTTAAGTGTCTGACTCTTGATTTCAGCTCAGGTCATCATTTCATGGTTCACGAGTTCAAGTCCAGCATCAGGTTCTGCACTATCAGGGCAGGGTCCGCTTGGGATTTTTTCTCTCTCCCTTCCCCTGCTTTTGTGCACACACCACTCTCTCTCTCAAAATAAATAAATAAACTTTAATAAGTGAATAAGTAAAATGGCAAAAAGTAGTGATAAGGAGATCATTTTAAAAGCAGCCCAAGAGAAGATAACAGTTACGTACAGGAGAAACCCCATAAGGCTATCGGCTGATTTTTCAGCAGACCCTTTCCAAGCTAGAAGGGACTGGCATGATATATTCCAAGTGTTAAAAGAAAAAAACTTGCAAGCTAGAAAACTCTATCCAGCAAGGCTATCATTCAGAATAGGAGAGGTGAAGGGTTTCCCAGAGAAACAAAAGTTAAAGGAATTCATGATCACTAAACCAGCCCTACAAGAAATGTTAAAGGGAACTCTTAGAGTGGAAAGGAAGGACCATAAGTAGGAGTAAGAAAAGTAAGAAGCCCAAAGCAGTAAAATTAGTAGATGTCTAAAAATGAATCAAGGGAGGGGTGCCTGGGTGGCTCAGTCGGTTAGGTGTCCAACTTTGGCTCAGGTTATGATCTCACGGTTCATGGGTTCGAGCCCTGTGTCCACCTCTGCACTGACAAACTCAGAGCCTGGAGCCTGCTTAGGATTCTGTGTCTCCTCTCTCCCTCTGCCCCTCTCCCAGTGTGCACTCACTCACTCTTTCTCTCATGAAAATAAATAAATAAACTTCAAAAAAATGAGTCAAGGGAGTCACAAAATAAAAGGATGTAGAGTATGTCACCCTATACCTAAAGTGTTGGGGGCAGAGGAGTAAAGAATGAGTTCAAACTTTCGTGACTATTAACTGACTATGGACTGCTACATGCATAAGTTTTTATATACAAACCTAATGGTAATAACCACAAGTCAAAAACAAGTAACAGATACGCAAAAAATAAAGAGAAAGGAATCCAAGTATATCACTAAAGAAAGTCAGAAAACTGTGAGAGAAGAGAACAAGGGAAGAAAAGAACAGAGAAGAACTACAAAAACAATCTTGTTTTAACAAGGAACAAAATGGCAATAAGTACATACCTACTGATAATTACTTTGAATGTAAGTGGACTAAATGATCCAATCAAAAGTTATAGGGTGACAGAATGGATAAAAAGCAAGACCAATCAATATTATATGCTGCCTACAAGAGACTCATTTCGGACCTAAAGACATGTAGATTGAAAGCAAAGGGATGGAAAAGCAATTATCATGCAAACAGAAGTGAAAAGAAAGCTGAGGTAGCAATACTTATATTGGACAAAATAGACTTTAAAACAAAGACTGCAACAAGAAACAAAGAAGGACACCATATAATCATGAAGGAAATAATCCAACAAAAAGATATAACAATTATAAATATTTATGTACCCAACATGAAAGCACCCAAATACATAAAGCGGCTCAAACAAACACAAAGGAAGTAATCAAGATTAATACAATAATAGTAGGGACTTTAACACCCCCCCTTACATCAATGGATAGATCATCCAAACAGAAAAGCAACAAGGAAACAGTGGCTTTAAATGAATGACACATTGGACCAGATGGATGTAACAGACATATTCAGAACATTCCATCCTGAAACAGCAGAATACACATTCTTTTTAAGTGTATGTGGAACATTCTCCAAGACAGATCATATGTTAGGCCACGAAACAAGTCTGAACAAATTCAAAAAGAATGAAGGCATACCATGCATCGTTTTCAAGCACAGTGCTATGAAACTACAAATCAACCACAAAAAAAAAAATGTGGAAGAAACATATGGAGATTAAATAACATGCTGCTAAACAATGAACCCAATGAAACCAAGAAATCAAAGAGGAAATAAAGAAATGCATGGAGACAAATGAAAATGAAAACACATGGTCCAAAATCTTTGAGACGCAGCAGAAGTGGTTCTAAGAGGGAAGTTGTAGGGATACAGGCCTACATCTTTCTCTCATTTTGCCCCTGCCATACACCCCATGCTTCTACTACGTGGATTCTTTGCCCTTATTACATCATTTTCTTTTGAGTTTCCTTGCCTTTGCACATCTTATTCTGACTACCATGTACTTTCTTCCCTGGGCTCGACAGGGAAAATTCCTACTCACCTTTCTAGAACCAGTTCAGTGGTCCTTTCCCTCATGAAGCTTTTCTGGAAAAGCTTCCCGCCTCACCTCCATGCCTCCTATTCAGCATTTGGTCCACATCTCCATTTTAGAACTGTAACTGTGTTGATTTTTATTTAAGTAAATATGCTTTTTTTTTTGTTTATTTTTTATTAAGTAATCTCTACTCCCGATGTAGGACGTGGACTCATGACCCCAAGATCAAGACCTGCATGCTCTACTGACCGAACCAGCCAGGTGCCCCTAGTAGTATAGCTGTTTATTCACATTTTTTCTCCCTCAACATTTCCTCAAACTCCTTTTCATTTCAGTATCTCTAAAACCAAACATGTTGGAATTGTCCAGAATTATGGGGGCAATTAAGAAAACCTGCCCATGCATGGAGATCCCTGCTCAACAATTCTTTAAAACTCCTCAGGTGACTGATGATAAAAGAGCAACAGCTAACATTCAGGGAACACTCACCACAGGCCAGGCCCTGAGCTTGGGTCTTTTATGTACCGCCTCTCACTAAACATCCTCACTGAAGCCCTACTGCTACCCTCAAAGGAAGCAGGTACCTTGCCCTGACAAGTTATGAAGTATGACCCTAGTTAAGAACCAGTGCCTGGCACAGAGTAGGTATTTCACTGCTAAGTGAACAAATACAGATTCTGGGTCATTCTTAAGGAAAACGAGGAGATTTTGAGCTCCAAAAAAATCGGGTGAATTAAATTCTTGGAACGCAAAAAGCAGGGGAAAATAGAAAAATGATGGCATTAAGAGCCAAATCCAAAAGCTGGTTCCTCTTAAATACCAGCCAAACAGAAGAACTTTTGAGAAATCTTGTATATAAAAGAAACAACTGGGGTACCTGGCCAGCTCAATCAATGGAGCGTGTGACTCTTGATCTCAGGGTTGAGTTCCAGTCCCACACTGGGTATAGAGATTACTTAAAAATAAAATCTTAAAACAAAAACAATAACAAAATAAATGACTGTAAAGGGAATAAACAAACCCATAAAATATGTTATGGGTTTAAGCAGTTGTTAAGAAATGTGAAAAATCTTAATGAAGTGGATAATTTTTAAATTTTAAACCACCAATGTTGACAAAGTAAAAACCTTAATAATTAAGGAAAAAATAGAGCAAACTGTTCCCAATTAACCCTTCCATTAAAAATCCTAGATCTAAATGTTTTATAGGTAAATTCTTTCAAAAGGCAGAAAAAGATAATAAGCAATCTGAATGCTTCTATAAGCTCAGGTTAAACACGCCACCAAAACCTGTGGGTCTTTCTCACTCTAAAGGCAATTTCACTTACGAATACAGACGCAGGGGCGCCTGGGTGGCTCAGTTGGTTAAGCATCTGACTTCAGGTCAGGTCATGAGCTCAGTTTGTGGGTTTGAGCCCCGAGCTGGGCTCTGTGCTTTTAAAGCAGAGCCCATTTTACATCCTCTGTCTCCCTCTTTACTGCCCCTCCCCGGTTTATGCTCTGTCAAAAATAAAAATAAAAACCTTTTTTTTAAAGATTTCCTTAAAAAAACACAGATACAAATAATTTTTAAAATGTTTTAAGTTTACCTATTTTGAGGGAGAGAGAGAGAACACGCACTCAGGGGAGGGGCAGTGATAGAGGGAGGAAGAGAGAGAGCACCCTGAGCAGGCTCTGCACTGAAAATGTGGAGCCTGACTCAGGGCTCAGACTCACGAATTATGAGATCATGACCTGAAATGAAATCTACAGTCCAGAAACTGAGCCACCCAGGCACCCTGCAAATAATTTTTTTAATTGTATTTAAAAAAAAAATTATCTACTGTAATCAATAGAATTTTATCCCAGTATTATTTGTAACTGTAAAAATTTTAGAAACAACCTAATGCTGAGAAAATGGTTAAAAAATTTTAGTATGCTCATCAAAATCAGTATAAAACAGCCATTGAAAGTGATTTTTAGGGTCATCTGAGTAGCTCATCACTTGAATATCTGACTCTTGACTTTGGCTCAGGTCATGATCTCAGGTTAGTGAGACTGAGCCCAGAGTCAGGCTCCACAATGAGGGTAGAGCCTGCTTAAGATTCTCTCTCTCTCTCCCTCTGCCTCTCTACACTACTCACTCTCTTTCAAATTAAAAAAAAAAAAAAATGATTCTTAAAAAAACAAAAAGGGGTCACCAGGGTGGCTCAGTTGGTCTGACTCTTGATTTCAGCTTTGCATTATCTCAGGGTCGAGCTGAGCATGGAGCCTGCAAAAGATTCTCTCTCTCTCACTCTGCTTCTCCCACCACTCATGCACTCACACTCTCTCTTAAAAAACTAAATAAGTAAATAAGACAAAAGAAAACTCTTCATAAAAATTATAAGAAATTTAGGGGTGCCTGGGTGGCTCAGTCGTTTGAGCATGTGACTCTCGACTTTGGCTCAGGTTATGATCCCAGGGTCATGGGACTGAGCCCTGAGTTGGGCTCCAGGCTGAGCATGGAGCCTGCTTAAGATTCTCTCTCTTTCCCTCTTCTCCTCTCCCCCGCTAGTATGCTTTCTCTTTCACTCTGGGAAAAAAGAAAAAATGACATTAAAATCTTGGATTGCAAGTAACTTGTGTGAGTGTTCTGCAAGATGAGTACACATTTCTAAGAAATTTCAACTTGATAAACTAGTGACGTCTCTTGCAATACAAGTAGTACATGATGCTAAACATCACATGATCACAACTGAGTCAATGGTTCTTCTCTCTCTCTCTCTCCCTGCGGGATTGTGGGTGATTGCCAATGCAAAGTCACATTTCCATGAAATCCTCAAAAGGAGGCAAAAGCAAGTGTCATTGGATAGGTTCCTTGTTAAAGTTGCACAAACTTTCTTGTCTCCCTCACACCAGCCACAAAGGTTTTCAAAGGTAAGTGCAGGTTAATTTATTTTTCTCCATATTTTATATTTTCTTTATTATTTTGTATTATATAACAGTATTGTAAGCATTTTTATGTGAGTATTTTTGGGTTGTGGAATGAATCATCTGAGTTTCCATTATTTCTTATGAGGAAATTCACTTTGATATAGAAGTGCTTTGGATTACAAGCATGTTTCTGGAAAAAATTACGCTCACAAACCAAGGTTTCACTGTATATCCAATTCAAAATGCTTTCATTGAAAATGTTTAAGGGAAAAACATGCATTAAGGAGAAAAGGAGGAAATTTATTACAACAAATACAAAGGTGCTAAAGAAGGATCACGAATAATTTTTTTCTATTAAAAAGTCTATGTGAGGGAGGAGTCAAGATAGCAGGGGAGCAGGGAGACCCTAGGCTTGCCTCATCCCTCAAACACAGCTAGATAACCAAATCATTTTGGGGGAGCCTGGGTGGCTGAGTCTGTTAAGTGTCCAACCCTGGATTTTCGGCTCATGTCATGAGCTCACAGTTCGTGAGGTTAAGCCCTGCACTGGGCTCTGCAATGACAGCACAGAACCTGCTTAGGATTCTCTCTTTCTCTTTGCTCCTGCCTCCATTCCTTCTCTCTCAAAATAAATAAATAAACTTTAAAAAAATATATCAAATCACTTTGAACACCTAAGAAATTGAGCTGAGGACTGAGAGAGTTAAAATGCACAACTAGAGCTGAAGAAAACCCACCACATCGTGGCAAGCAGGAACCGCAAAGAGTTGATTTGGGGAGAAGAGCTCCAGGTGCTGTGATGGGGAGGGAACCCTGATTGCAGAGAGAGGAGGAGAGACAGAAAGAGTGAAAGTGCACGTGGGGAACTGCACAAGAAAAAGTCTGTCCCCAAAACCACTGCCTTGGAATAGGAGAGGGGCTCAATACCACAAGTCTGAGTGCAGAGTCTGAAGTTTTAGAGGTCTGCACCATCACGGGAATCTCACTTGGCGGGCTTAATGCTGGTCTGGTGGGGAAGCAGGGAAGAGACACAGAGAGAGTAGCATGGTATGAAGATCCCCTGGGTCAGAGGGACAGAAGCAGTTACACTGCCTCGAGTGCACGTGGGAAAGGTGGCACAGTCTCTTTGGGGGAAAAAGACCTGGCAGGTGCCACTGAGCTGCCCCATTCACTAACATAGGAACGGGACACTAGCTGAGGGCAGCAAGCCTTGGTACCAGCTTTCTGCCGTGCTTTCCTTTTTTTTTTTTTTTTTTTTTTAAGTTTATTTATTTTGAGAGAGACAGTGTGCACAGGAGGGGCAGAAAGGAGAGAGAGAGAATCCCAAACAGGCTCCACACTGTCAGTGCGAGGAGCCCAATGCAGGGCTCGAACTCACAAACTAGGAGATTATGACCTGAGCTGAAATCAAGAGCTGGATGCTCAACCAACTGAGCCACCCAGGCGCCCCTCTGCTGTGCTTTACTATAAATAATGAACTGTTGTGTGTTTGCACAGCCCATTTCTGCGACAAGCTGACATCTGTCACAGTCTTGCACAGCAAGACCCTCCCCTAGAGGATCAGCGTGGGTACCCCCTGTGCAATCTCTAAAATGATGAGTTTTAAAACCCAGCCAATGCACCTGAGATAAAACACAGGAGTGCTGTGGTCTGCCAGGTAGACAGCTCAGATACTGGCAGAGCGAAGCTGGGGATCTGGTAGAAGCCAGGGGCACAAGACAGGTTGATTGTTTGCTCTCCTGTGAGAGCTTCCTGAAGAGTGGTGGGTATGAGCTTCCCACCGGAGGAAAAGGGAGCCAGGTGATGCAATTTTCACCCTGCCCCTCAGCAATGACCAACTTCAGTGAGCAAAATAGCACCACCAAGGGGAGGTCAGAGCCACTCACACCAAGTCCTGCCCCCCTGTGCCCTGCAGGTGCATCTCCACTAGGGGAAGTCAGCCTCAACCAGTGCAGCAGCCCACACTTCCAGAAGACAAGCACAAACCCTCACATATACTAGGTTTACTGATCATAGAGTGTTATAAAGCTTCAGCTCTAGAGGAAATGATTCCCACTCCCCTTGGGATACAGAAAAAGCAATTTTTAATATAAAAAAATTTTTTTTAACTTAATGTTTTATTTTTTTAAATCTAGCTCCTTTTAACAAGGAGACCAGAACACACCTAGAATCTAGCTTCCATTTTTTTGTTTTGTTTTGTTTTGTTTTTGACCTGGACAATATGAGAAGATAGGAACTGACCCAAAAGAAAAAAACAGGAAAAAGTAGTGGCCAGGGATTTAATCAATACAGATATAAGTAAGATGTCTGAACTAGAATTTAAAACAACACTTATAAGGATACTAGCTGGGATGGAAAAAGCCTAGAAGACACTGGAGAATCCCCTAGTGCAGAGATAACTAAAAACTAGTCAGGATGAAATTAAAAATGCTATACTGGAGATGCAAGCTCAAATGCATACCATGACAATTAGGATGGATGAAGCAAAGAAATGAATCGATGATATAGAAGATAAAATTATGGAAAATAATGAAGCTGAAAAGAAGAGGAGAAGAAAGGTATTGGGTCAAAATGCAGGCTTAGGGAACTTAGCAACTCCTTAAAGCATAATAACATTTGTATTATCAGGATGAAGAGAGAGAAAAAGGGGTAGGTTTATTCGAGCAAATTATAGTCGAAAACTTTCCCTAACCTGGGGGAGAAAACAGACATCAAAATCCAAGAAGCAGAGAAAACTCCCATTAAATTTAACAAAAGCCAGCCACCACAAAGACTTATCACAGTCAAATTCACAAAATACACAGATAAGGATAGACTCCTGAAAGCAGCAAGGGGAAAAAAGTACTCAATGTAGGAGGGAAAACAGATCAGGTTTGCAGCAGATCTGTCCAGAAAAACATGCAGGATAGATGGGAGCAGCATGATATATTCACTGTGGTGAATGGGGAAAATATGCAGCCACAAATACTTTCTCCAGCCAGACTGTCATTCAGAATAGAAGAAGACAGGGGCACCTGGGTGGCTCAGTTGGTTAAGTGTCCAACTCTTGGTTTCAGCTCAGGTCATGATCTTGTGGTTTTTTGAGTTCAAGCCCCATATCGGACTCTGCTCTGGCAGTATGGAGTTTGCTTGGGATTCTCTGTCTCCCTCTCTCTCTGCCCTTCCCACACTCAAACAGTCTTTCTCTCTAAAAATAAATAAACTTTAAAAAAAAGAGAGAGAAGAGATAGCTTCCCGAACATAAACTAAAGGAGTTCATGACCACTAAACCAGCCCTACAAGAAATATTAAAGGGGACTCTATGAGTGGGGAAAAAAGGACCAAAAGCAATGAAGACTAGAAAGGAACAGAGAAAATCACCAGAAACACTGATTTTTATAGGTAATACACAGACACTAAATTCATATCTATCAGTAATCACTCTGAATGTAAATGGACTAAGTGTTCCAATCAAAAGACACAGAGTATCAGAATGGACTAAAAAACAAGACCTAGCTATATGGTGCCTACGTGAAATTCATTTCAGGCCTAAAGACACCTGCAGATTTAAAGTAAAGGATGATGTAAAGGATGGACAACCAACTATAATTCTAATGGAACTCAAAAGAAAGCCATACTTATATCAGGCAAAATTTATTTTAAACTAAAGACTATAATAAGAGATGAAGAAGGGCATTACATCATAATTAACAAGATCTAACAATAGTAAATATTTATTCCCCCAACTTAGAAGCACCCAAATATATAAATCAATTAATAACAAACATAAGAAATTTATTGACAATAATACAATAATAGTAGGTGGCTTTAACACACCACTTAAAGTAATGGACAGGGCATCTAAACAGAAAATCATCAAGATAACAACAGCTTTGAATGACACACTGAACCGGATGGGACTTAACAGGTATACCCATAACATTTCATCCTAAAGCAAAACACATTCTTTTCGAGTACACACAGAACATTCTCCAAAATAGACCACATACTGGGTCACAAAACAGCTCTCAACAAGTATAAAAAGATTGAGATCATACCATGCATATTTTCAGACCACAATGCTATGAAACTTGAAGTCAACCACAAGAAAACAGTTGGAAAGACTACAAATACATGGAGGTTAAAAAACATCCTGTTAAAGAATGAGTGGGCTAATCAGGAAATTAAAGAAGTAAAAAAGTACATGGAAGCAAATGAAAATGAAACCACAGGAGTCCAAAACCAACAGGATGCAGGAAAGGCAGTCCTAAGAGAAAAATATATTGCAACAATACAGGCCTACTTCAAGAACCAAGAAAAATCTCAAACATATAACTTAACCTTACACTTAAAGGAGCTAGAAAAGGAACAGCAAGTAAAGTCTAAAGCCAGCAGAAGGGAAATAATAAATATTAGAGCAGAAATAAATGATTTAGAAACAAAGAAAAAGATCAATGAAACTAAGAGCTGGTTCCTTGAAAGAGTTAATAAAATTAGTAAACTTGGGGCACCTGGGCGGCTGAGTCAGTTAAACATCTGACTCTTGATTTAGGCTCAGGTCATGATTTCATGGTTGTAAGATGGAGCCCCACATAAGGCTCCATGCTGGGTGTGAAGCCTGCTTAAGATTCTTTTTGCCCCTCCCCCACGCATGTGAACGCTCCTCACTCTCTCCAAAAAAAAAAAAAAAAAAAAGATAACCCCCTAGCCAGACTTCTCAAAACAGAAAGGAACCAAATAAATAAAATCACAAATGAAAGAGTAGAAATCACAACCAATACCACAGAAAAACAACAATTACAAAAGAATGTTATAAAAAATTATATGCTAACAAACTGGGCAATCTGGAAGGAATGGACAAATTTCTAGAAACATACAAACTACCAGAAATGAAAGAGAAAGAAATATATAATTTGAACAGACCCATAACCAGCAAAGAAATAGAATAAGTAATCAAAAATCTCCCAACAAACAAAAGTACAGGGCCAGGTGGCTTCCCAGGGGAATTCTTTTTTTTTTTTTTTTTTTTTTAAACATTTTTTTAACATTTATTTATTTTTGAGAGACACAGAGACAGAGTGTGAGCAGGGGAAGGGCAGAGAGAGAGGGAGACACAGAATCTGAAGCAGGCTCCAGGCTCTGAGCCATCAGCACAGAGCCCGACGCGGGGCTCGAACTCACAGACCGTGAGATCATGACCTGAGCTGAAGTCGGCCGTTTAACCGACTGAGCCACCCAGGCGCCCCTTCCCAGGGGAATTCTATCAGGCATTTAAAAAAGAGTTAATACCTATTCTTCCTAAACCATTCCAAAAAATAGAAATGGAAACTTCCAAACTCATTTTACAAGGCCAGCATTACCTTGATTCCAAAACTAGACAAAGACTCCACTAGAAAGGAAAATTATAGGCTAGGTATCCCTGATGAACAGGGATGTAAAAATTCTCAACAAGATACCAGCAAATAGAATCTAATGGTACATTAAAAAAATTATTCACCACGATCAAGTGGGCTTTATTCCTGGGCTTCAAGGGTGGCTCAATATTCACAAATCAATCAATTTGATATATTACATTAATAAAATAGAGAATAAGAACCATATGATCCTCCCGATAGATGCAGAAAAAGCCTTTGACGAAATACTGCATCCATTTTTTAAAGTTTATTTATTTTTGAGAGGAGAGGGAAGAGGCAGAGAGAGAGAGAGAATCCTAAGCAAGCTCTGCGCTGTCAGCAGGGAGCTTGACATGGAGCTCAGACCCACAAACCTTGAGATCATGACCTGAGCCAAAACCAAGAGCTGGATGCTTAGCCAACTAAGCCACCCAGGCACACCTACAGCATCCATTTATGATAAAAAGCCTCAACAAAGTAGGGATAGATGTAACATACCTCAAATCATCAAGGCCATATACGAAAGACCCATAGCCAATATCATCCTCAATGGGGAAAAAATGAGAGCTTTTCTTTTTTGGTCAGGAACAAGACAGCGATGTCAACTCTCACCATTACTATTTAACATAGTATTGGAAGTCTTAGTCTCAGCAATCAGACAACAAGAAACAAAAGGCTTCCAAATTGGTAAGGAAGAAGTCAAACTCTCACTACTTGCAGATGACACAATACTCTATGTAGAAAACCTGAAAGACTCCACCAAAAAATTGTTCGAACTAATACATGAATTCAGCAAAGTCGCATTTCTATATACCAATAATGAAGTAGCAGAAAACGAAATCAAGGAATCAATCCCATTTATAATTGCACCAAAAACAATAAGATACCTAGGAATAAACCTAAAGTGGTAAAACTACAGAACACTTACGAAAGAAACTGAAGAGGACACAAAGAAATGGGAAAACATTCCATGTTTATAGAATGGAAGAACAAACACTGTCAAAATGTCTGTACTACCCAAAGCAATCTACACATTGAATGCCATCCCTACCAAAATAGCACCAGCATTCCTCACAGAGGTAGGACAAACAATCCTAAAATTTGTATGGAACCACAAAAGAACCTGAATAGCCAAAGCAATCCTGAAAAAGAAAAGCAAAGCTGGAGGCATCATGATTCCACACTTCAACCAATATTACAAAGCTGTAGTCATTGAGACAGTATGGTATGGGCACAAAAACAGACACATAGATCAGTGGGACAAAACTGAAAACCCAGAAATGAACCCACAACTATAAGGTCAACTCATCTTTGACAAAACAGGAAAGAGTATCCAATAGAAAAAAAGACACTCTCTTCAACAAATGGTGTTGGGAAGCTGGACAGCAACATGCAAAAGAATGAAACTGTACCGCTTTCTTATACCATACACGAAAATAAATTCGAAATGGATCAAAGACCTAAATGTGAGAGAGGAAGCCATCAAAATCCTACAGGAGAACACAAGCAGCAACCTCTTTGACCTCAGTCACAGCAGCTTCTTACAAGACACGTTGCTGGAGGCAAGGGAAACAAAAGCAAAATATGAACTATTGGGACTTCATCAAGATAAAAAGCTTCTGCATAGCAAAAGGAAACAACTGACAAAACTAAAAGGCAACCAGCAGAATGGGAGAAGATATCTGCAAATGATATATCTGACAAAGGGTTAATACCCAAACTCTATAAAGAACTTACTAAACCCAACACCCAAAACACAAATAATCCAGTTAAGAAGACATGAATAGACGCTTTTCTAAAGAAGACATCCAGATGGCTAACAGACACATGAGAAGATGCTCAACATCACTCATCATCAGGGGAATACAAATCAAAACCACAATAAGATACCAGCTCACACCTGTCAGAAAGCATTAAATTAACAACACAAGAAACAACAAGTGTTGGTCAGGATGCAGAGAAAGGGAAACCCTCTTGCACTGTTAGTGGGAATGCAAACTGGTGCAGCCATCAGAGAAAACAATACGGAGGTTCTTCAAAAAGTTAAGAATAGAGCTACCCTGCAAACCAGCAACTGCACTACTATGTACTTACCCAAAGTATACAAAATTACAGATTCAAAGGGGGGTACATGTACCCTGATGTTTATAGCAGCATTATCAACAATAGCCAAACTATGGGAGATAAGATGGCTTAAAAGTAGGGGAACGGGAATTTCCCTCATCCCTCCAACACAGCTATATTGAGGTCAGATCACTTGGAACAACCAGGAAATCAATCTTGTGTTGCATCTTGTGTTGTTAATTTTATGCATTCTGACAGGTGTGAAGTGGTATCTCATTGTGGTTTTGATCTGTATTTCCCTGATGATATAGATTCAGCGACCGTAAGTAGATGGAAGAAGCAGAGGAGAGAAATAGAAGATAAAATTATGGAAAATGATGAAGCTGAAAAAAGAAGAAAAGGAAATTCTTAGACCATGAAGGGAGAATTAGAGAGCTAAGCAATTCCATGAAATGAAATAATATCTGTATCATAGGAGTTCCAGAAGAAGAGTGAGAAAAAGGGGAAGAAAGTTTATTTGAACAAATTATAGCTGAGAAATTCCCTAATCTGGGGAAGGAAGCAGGCATCCAAGTCCAAGAGGCATAGAGAACACCCTTCAATCAACAAAAACAGGTCAACATCACAAGATATCATAGTCAAACTGGTAAAATACAAAGATAAAGAAAAAATTCTGAAAGCAGCTAGAGACAAAGAGGCCTTGCCCCACAAAGCTAGACACATAAGGGTAGTGGGTAGTAGTAGACCTGTCCACTGAAACTTGGCAGGTCAGAAGGAAGTAGCAGGAAATAGTCAATGTGTTGAAAAGGAAAAATATGCAGCCAAGAATCCTTTATCCAGCAAGGCTGTCATTCAGAATAGAAGGAGAGATAAAAGCTTTCCCAGACAAAAACTAAAGGAGTTCATGACCATTAAACCAGCCCTGCAAGAGATCCTAATGGGGACTCTGTGAGTGGAAAGCAGCAAAGACTACAAAGGACAAGAGACATCACCGCAAACACAAAACCTACAGATAACACAATGACACTAAATCCATATCATTCAATAATCGCTCTGAATGTAAATGAACTAAATGCCCCAATCAAAAGATATAGGATACCAGAATGGCTAGAAAAACAAGATCCATCTATATGCTGCCTACGACAGACTCATTTTAGACCTGAGAACACCTGCAGATTGTAAGTGAGGGGATGGAGAACCATCTATCATGCTACTGGGCATCAAAAGAAAGCCAGAGTAGCCATACTTATATCAGACAAACTAGATCTAAAAAAAAATTTTAATGTTTATTTATTTTTGAGAGACAGAGAGAGAGACAGAGAAAAGGACAGAGAGAGAGAGAGAGAGAGAGAGAGAGTGGGGGAGGGGCAGAAAGAGAGGGGAGACACAAAATCTAAGGCAGGCTCCAGACTCTGAGCTGTCAGCACAGAGCCCGATGCAGGACTTGGTCGTGACCTGAGCCAAAGTCAGACGTTTAACCAACTGAGCCAACCAGGAGTCCCCAGACAAGCTAGATTTTAAAACAAACACTGTCACAAGAGATGAAAAAGGGCATTATATCATGATTAAGGGGCCTAAAACAAAAGTACAGATCAATAATACCATGATTGTAGGAGACTTAAATACTCCACTTATAGCAATGGATAGATCATCTACGCAGGAAATCAATAAGGAAACCAGTGAGGAAACGATGGCTCTGAATGACACATTGGACCAGATGGACTCAACAGATATATTCAGAACTTTTCATCTAAAAGCAGCAGAATACACATTCTTCTCAAGTACACATGAAACGTTCTCCAAAATAGACCACATACTGGGTCACAAACAGCCCTCGACAAGTATAACAAGACTGAGATCATCCCGTGCATATTTTCAGATCACAACACTACGGAACTTGAAATCAATCACAAGAAAAAATTTGGAAAGCCCCCAATACATTGAGGTTAAAGAATATCTACTACTAAAGAATAAATGGGTCAACTAGGAAACTAAAGAAAAAATTTAAAAATATATGGAAGCCAATGAAATTGAAACACGACAGTCCAAACCCTTTTGGATGCAACAAAGGCAGTCTTAAGAGGAAAATATACTGCAATTCAGGCCTATCTCAAGAAGCAAGAAAGGTCCCAAATATACAACCTAACTTTACACCTAAAGGAGCTAGACAAGCTCTTTGGGCAAAGAAAGCCCAAAGCCATTAGAAGAGAAATAATAAAGAGCAGAAATAAACAATACAGAATCCAAAAAAACAGAACAGATCAATGAATCTAAGAGCTGTTTTTGTGAAAGAATAAACAAATTGATAACCCCCAGCCAGACTTCTCAAAAAGAAAAGAGAGAGGACCCAAATAGATAAAATCACGAATGAAAGAGGAGAGATCATAGCCAATACCATAGAAATGCAAACAATTACTAGAGAATACTATGAAAAATTATATGCCAACAAACTGGACAATTTGGGAGAAATGGACAAATTTCTAGACACTCACACACTACCAAAACTCAAACAGGGGAAGAAATAGAAAATTTGAACAGATCCATAATGAGCAAATTAAATCAGTTATCAAAAAACTCCCAATGAATAAGAGTCCTGGGCCAGACGGCTTCCCAGGGGAATTCTACCAGACATTTAAAACAGAGTTAGTACCTATTCTTCTCAAACTGTTTCAAAAAAAAGAAATGGAAGGAAAGCTTCCAGACTCATTCTATGAAGCCGACATCACCTTGATTCCAAAACCAGACAAAGATCCCACTAAAAAGGAAATTCCAGGCCAATTTCCCTGATGAACATGATGCAAAAATTCTCAACAAGATAACAGCAAATCGAATTCAACAGTATATTAAGCGAATTATTCACCATGACCAAGTGGGATTCATTCCCTGACAGCAGGGCTTGTTCAATATTCACAAATGAATCAATGTGATACAACACCACATTAATAAAAGAAAAAGAACCATATGATCCTCTCAATAGATGCAGAAAAAGCATTTGACAAATTACAGCATCCTTTCTTAATAAAAACCCTCAATAAAGTCAGGATAGAAGGAACATACCTTAACATCATAAAAGCTGTATATGAAAGGCCCACAGTTATTATCATCTTCAATGGGGAAAAACTGAGAGGTGTCCCCCTGAGATCAGGAACATAACAGGGATGTCCATTCTTGACCACTGTTGTTTAACATAGTGTTAGAAGTCTTATCTTCAGCAATCGCACAACAAAACGAAATAAAAGGTATCCAAATTGGCAAAGAAGAAGTCAAACTTTTACTCTTCACAGATGACATGATACTCTACATGGAAAACCTGAAAGACTCCACCAAAAAACTGCTAGAGCTAATACAGGAATTCAGCAAAGTCTCAGGATATAAAATCAATTAACAGAAATCAGTCACATTTCTATACACCAATAATGAAGCAACAGAAAGAGATATCAGGGAATCAGTCCCATTTACAGTTGCATCAAAAACCATAAAATACCTAGGAATAAACCTAACCAAAGAGGTAAAAAATCTGTATGCTGAAAACTATAAAAAGCTTATGAAAGAAACTGAAGAAGACACAAAGAAATGGAAAAACTTTACATGCTCATGTAATGGAAGAATATTGTTAAAATGTCGATACTACCCAAATCAATCTATACATTCAAAGCAATCCCAATCAAAACAGCACCAGCATTCCTCACAGAGCTAGAGCAAACAATCCTAAAACTTGTATGGAACCACAAAAGAACCCGAACAGCCAAAGCAATCCTGAAAAAGAAAAGCAAAGCTGGAGGCATCACAATCCCAGACTTTAGCCTGTATTACAAAGCTATAATCAAGACAGTATGGTACAGGCACAAAAACAGACACACAGACCAATGGAAGAGAACAGAGAACCCAGAAATGAACCCACAAATAAATGGCCAACTCATCTTCAACAAAGCAGGAAACAGTATCCAATGGAATAAAGTCAGTCTCTTAGCAAATGGTAATGAGTGACATGCAAAAGAATGAAACTGGACCACTTTCTTATGCCATACACAAAAATAAAGTCGAAATGGATCAAAGACCTAAATGTGAGGCAGAAAACCATCAAAATTCTACAGGAGAAAACAGGTGGCAACCTCTTTGACCTCAGCCGCAGCAACTTCTTAACTGACATGTCTCTGAAGGCAAGGGAAATAAAAGCAAAGATCAACTATTGGGACCTCATCAAAATAAAAATCTTCTGCACAGCAAAGGAAACCTATCAACAGAATTGAAAGGCAACCGACAGAATGGGAGAAGATATTTGCAAAAGACATATTGCATAAAGGGTTAGTATCCAAAATCTATAAAGAACTTACCAAACTCAACACCAGAAAAACAAATGATCCAGTTAAGAAATGGGCAGAAGACGTGAATAGATACTTTTCCAAAGAAGACATCCAGATGGCTAACGGATACATGAAAAGATGCTCAACATCGCTCATCATCAGGAAAATACAAATCAAAACCACACTGAGAAACAACCTCACACCAGTCAGAGTGGCTAAAATGAACAACTCAGGAAACAACAGATGTTGGCGAGGATGTGAAGAAAGGGGAATGCAAAGTGGTGCAGCCACTCTGGGAAACAGTGTGGAGATTCCTCAAAAAATTAAAAATAGAATTACCCTACAACTCAGCAACTGCACGACTAGGAATTTATCTAAAGGATAAAGAAGTGCTGATTTGAAGGGGCACATACACCCCAATGTTTACAGCAGTGCAATCAACAATAGCCAAATTACAGAAAGAGCCCAAAAGTCCATCAACTGATGAATGGATTAAAAACATGTACACACACACACACACACACACACACACACACACACACACAGGACTATTACTTGGTCATGAAAAAGAACAAAATCTTGCCATCTGCAACAACATGGGTGCAAATGGAGGGTATTATGCTAAGTGAAATAAGTCAGTAAGAGAAAGATACCATCTGATTCCACTCATACGTGGAATTTGAGAAACTTAACAGATGATCACGGGGGAAGGGGAGGTGATGGGAACTGACGAGGGCACCTGTTGGGATGAGCGCTGGGTGTTGTATGCAGGTGATGGATCACTGGAGTCTACTTCTGAAGCCAAGACTACACTGTATGTTAGCTAACTTGAGAATAAATTAAAGAGAGAAAGAAAAAAAGCCAAAATATGGAAAGAGCGCAAATGTCCATCAACTGATGAATGGATAAAGATGTGGCATATACACACTCACAGGAATATTACTCAGCCGTCAAAAGGAATGAAATTTTGCCATTTGCAATGACACGGATGGAGCCAGAGTGTATTATTCTAAGTGAAATAAGTCAGTTAGAGAAAAACAAATACCACATATTTCACTGATACGTGGAATTTAAGAAACAAAACAGTTGAATCTAACATATGGAAAGGGAAAGAAAAAAAAGAAGAGGGAAATAAAACATAAGAGACCCTTTATGATAGAGGCACCTGGGTGGCTCGGTTGGTTGAGCATCTGACTCTTGATTTCGGCTCAGGTCATGATCTCAGCGGTTTGTGGGTTTGAGCCCCACCTGGGGCTCCAAGTTGATAGCACAGAGCCTGCTTGGGATTCTTTCTTCGACTCTCTGCCCCTCCCCTGCTCACGTGCTCACACTCTCTCTTTCTCCAAGTAAAGAAATAAATTTAAAAAAAACAAAAGAGAGATTCTTTGCGATAGAGAACTGAGGGTTTGGGTTAAATGGGTTAATGGTATTAAGGACACTTGTCATGTTGAGCACTGGGTATTATTTGTCACTGATGAATCACTAAATTTTACTCCTAAAACAGTAAACTGTTTGTTAACTAGAATTTAAACAAAAATTTGAAAAAAAATGGGGAAAAAGTCTATATGTATGCTCATATGCTTTAAGATATATTTAAAAAAATTTTTAATGTTTATTTACTTTTGAGCAACACAGAAAGAGAGAGAGAGAGAGAGAGAGAGAGCACAAGCAGGGGAAGGGCAGAGAGACAGGGAGACACAGAATCCGAAGCGGGCTCCAGGCTCGAGCCTGACATTGGGCTCAAACTCACAGACCATGAGATCATGACCTGAGCTGAAGTTGGATGCTTAACCAATTGAGCCACTCAGGTGCCCCAAGATATATATTTTATTTATTTATTTATTTATTTATTTAATTTTTAAATGTTTGTTTATTTTTGAAAGAGAGGGGAAGGGCAGAGAAAGAGAAGGAGACACAGAATCTGAAGCAGGCTCCAGGCTCTGAGTCCGATGCGGGGCTCGAACTCATGGACCGTGAGATCATGACCTGAGCCAAAGTTGGGACGCTCAACCGACTGAGCCACCCAGGCGTCCCCCCGAAGATATATTTTAATAAAAGTAGTACAAGACATAGAAAACTCAGAAAAATAATCATATTTTTGTAATAGGTCTCAGAAGAACAGGTATTGACATCCTAGCATTGTCTTAAAGACAAAATTTTTTAAAAGTGTTTAGTGAAACTTAACCTGTTTCATGCAATTATTTTATCAGAAAATTAGGGTCACTGGAAAAATAAAGTTTTTCTATGTTAGGAGCAGAAAATGCAGAAAGCACAAAATTACTGCTTGGCGTTAAGCGGTTATGAATGTTTGCTGTGACACCCACTTACAGAAAACGTACTTTGGGAAAAGGGATGAAACCAGTCAAATGGCCCTGCCCTAAAGGAACTGAAAGCCTAGTACAGAGACGGATGGGTAAACAAACACACAACTCCATGTGACACAAAAACAGTAGTATGACAGCTGTGTACAGGAGCTGTGGGAATGCACAAGATGGACACCTGACCTTACCCAGGGGGAAAGACGGTCTTGGCTGAGCTTAAAGCCCAGCTCCAGTGAGCTCAGGAGAAGGCTGAGAGAGGGGACCTCTGGACTGAGGCAGCCTGAACATCCCTGACTGCAAACATCCTGACCTGGTCCAACAAGTGGCCTGGCTGCCCCTGGGGGCCCAGGAGCACCTTGTGTGAGTTTGGATGACCCGAGCCCGCTTTGGCCGAGCCGGTTCATCCTGATGATCTAACCATCATCCAGATGATCTGGGAGATGATCTCCCAGCTCCTGGGAGCTGGAGTCAATGGAGACCAGGTCCTGGTCCCTCTCTATTTCCTCCCCTTCAAGGTAAACCTCATCTCCATTTGCACCTTTTTTCTTCTAAAGCTTTCCCCATTTCTTACTATTCTGGCGGTTTCACTTTTTATTCCTAACTGAAAATGGAGTGTGCCTATAATGAAGAAAAAGATATATAATGTTTACACAGATATAGCTACTAATGATCCCACAAGTCCTAAAGATTTTCAGGGTATCCCTCCTTTGCTCCCATTCCCCTACACTTTGGAGCCACTTTGGGTATCAGCAAAGTGCAGGGGGGAAGGTCCCATCCACCAAACACCTCTCCACAGGAGCTCCAACTTTCAAACTCTTGTTCCCACACTTCGTCATTCATAGCAATCTTTAAAAGTAAGAAGCAACAGAGTCCTGGTTTCCTGACTCAAGCTACACTAACGATGTGCAACATTCTGAACACACAGACACACGCATTTCGCTGCTCATCCACCCAAACCCGTGCGTCACTAACTCCCTCATCTCCTTCCGTACAGATGTCAGTAAGGATAAGGCTTACCCTGACCACCTGTGCCCTACCACCACCACTCTCTCCCGCACTCAATCCCCCGTACTTTTCTCTACCTTTTTTCCCCTCCAGGTACTGCCACCTTCTAGGATATTATAAAAGTTACTTACTGAATCTTCCTTTCTCCTCCTTCTAGGATGTAAGCTCCGCGAAGGCAGAGATCATTATAAATTTTGTTCACTACTGTATCCCAACTACTTAGAACCGTGTCTTAGCACATCACAGAGGTTCAGGGGCTACTGGCTGAATGAATGGACGAATGAATGAATGAATGGATGGATGGATGGATTATGATGGCCAGAAAGAAAAAAGTCCAAACTCCTCTCTATTCTCATCTACCCACTGCCTGTGGCCCCCCCCCCCACATACACACTGTCACACAGGACAACGGTGGCATGAACATGCCCCTCATCTTCTGGCCTCCCGATGCCCTGACCCACAAAGTCAATCAGCTCTATCTCCATCCCCTTCGTTTTCACTTGTTGGACTCTGCTCCCATCCTAAAGTGACATCTCCACAGGCTCTTTCCCACACGCAGAACTTCCTCTCCCCTCTCTGTACTCACAGTGGCCTCTGGACCTCTGAAACAACACCTGACACCACCTCTCGTACTATATACTCCTGCATGACGCTTCCCCCACTTGGTTAACCTCCAAGATAAGCAGTCACATGACTCAATTACTCCTCTCTCGCATTCCCGGAGGGCCAAGCTCAGAGAAAGGGAACCTCTGACAAAGGGAAATTTCTGCCTAAAAAGCCCCCTTTGGTTTTTTTTGTTTTGTTTTTAAAACTTTGTTTTTAAACATTTTTATTTATTTTTGAGAGACAGAGACAGAGCATGAGCAGGGAAGAGGCAGAGAGAGAGAGAGGGAGACACAGAATCCAAAGCAGGCTCCAGACTCTGAGCTGTTAGCACAGAGTCCGATGCAGGGCTCAAACCCACGAACCGTGAGATCATGACCTGAGCTGAAGTCAGACGCTTAATCGACTGAGCCGCCCAGGTGCCCCTAAAAAGCGCCTTTTAAGAGTCCGTTGTTTTCCTGTCCTTTATCCACGGTCATCACCTGCAGCCTCGGTTAGGTAACTCAAGTGGACTATCAGGCCATTCCATGAGAATATAACTGAACTAGAGTATTCGGGAAACGAAGCTTTGAAAGTGTCATTTAAAGCAATCCCTAAATTCACTGCTCACAACCCAAATCCACTTTCATCATTAAAAAAGGCAACGCCTATGGAAAGAATCATCACCCCCATGAGATGTTAAGTGTGTTAAGTGATTCTAATTCTCACAGCCAGCTGAGGAAACACTTCATACGGAAAGGCACTGATGACCAGTGATTTGCTCTGGCTCCCCTCAAACCAAACGACTGTTCTGTTTTACTAGCGTTACTTGTCTTACTCCTTAAGGCTCACTCCTATAAAACAAAAATGTAAAACAAGAAGTAAAAGATATTAAGGCATTATACATACTGTGTGTGTTTAAATTACAGTAAACTGCTAACGGCATTATTAGTCAGTTTTTATCTGGATTTTTGTTGTTGTTTTTTTGTTTTATTAGATTCTACTTTTAAATGATCTCTGCACCCAGTGTGGGGCTTGAACTCCTAACCCAGAGATCAAGAGTCACATGCTCTACCAAGTGAGCCAGCCAGACATTCCTGGATTGATCCTGATAGTCTAAAACACTCAGCAACTAGAATTTGTGATTTTTCCTTAATTCTAAAGAGAGTGTAGATTAAAATACCATCTGAACCTTGTTATATTGTCACGGATACACTCTATGTAAATCAACAGATAACCTCAGAGTCGTGATGCTTCTAGACAATGCCTCCTCCCTCACAAGAATACATGAGTTCAGAAATCAGCTTCATAAAATTAATGAAACTGAAGGCTGGGTGCCTGGGCTGTGCACTATTTTACTTTAGTAAAAGTAGAAAAGAACACAAAAAGCTATGGGACAGGTCCTTTTGGTTCTGTGTTTTTCCCTCCGGGCCCAAGAATGCCCATCTCCAAAGACAGGGGGAGGGGCCAACATGGCGGAGGAGTAGGGGGACCCGGTGCTCTCCTGTGTCTTTCAAACTAAGAAGGACTGAAACCAAGGGACTCTCAATCCCAGAGATCTGCAGGAAGAGGACTTGGAGGCTACGGGGAAGAGAACGCGAAATCCAGAAAATCCTAGGAGATGGAGGAGACCTAGGAAATAAACCAATACACACTTAGCCAAAATGATGAAAACGGAAGAACTCCCCTCAAAAGAATGTACAGGAAATAGTGACAGCGCAGGAAATGATGAAAGCAGACATAAGCAACTTAACAGAACAAGGATATAGAATGATAAACATAAAAATACTCGCGAGGCTTGAAACAAGCATAGAAGAAAGCAGGGAAGCCCTCGAGGCAGAGATCAAGGTCCTAAAAAACGGTCGGGAGGAATTAAAAAATGAGATGCAAAACAAATTGGAGGATGCTACAATGCGGATTGAAGAGGCAGAAGAGAAAATAGGTGACTTAGAAGATAAAATTATGGAAAAAGAGGAAGCAGAGAAAAAGAGAGAGAAACTGATTCAGGAACAGGAAAGGAGAATTTGACAGCTGAGTGACGCAATCAAATGAACAATATCCATATCATAGGAATTCCAGAGGAAGAAGAGAGAGAGAAAGGAGTCAAAGGGGTACTTGAACAAATCATCGCTGAGAACTTTCCCAACATGAAGAAGGAAATGGGCATTGAAGTCCAAGAGGCACAGAGAACTCCCCTCAGACGTAATCCAAATAGACCCTCAGCATGACACATCATATTGAAGCTGGGAAAATACAAAAACAAAGAGAGAATTCTGAAAGCAGCTAGGGATAAACAGGCCTTGACGTACAAAGGCAGACACATTAGGGTAGTAGCAGACTTATCTACAGAAACTTGGCAAGCCAGAAAGGAATGGCAGGAAATCTTCAATGTGATGAACAGGAAGGATATGCAGCCAAGAATCCTTTATCCGGCCGGCCTGTCATTCAGAATGGAAGGAGAGATAAAGGTTTTACCAAACAAACAAAAACTGAAGGAATTCATCACAAATAAACCAACCTTACAAGAGATCCTGAGGGCACTCTATGAAGGAAAGGTTGCAAGGAACACAAAGTATCAGAGACATCCTTACAAGCATGAAACATACAGATAACACAGTGACTCTAAACCCATATTTTACAATATTAACACTGAATGTAAATGGACTAAATGCTCCAATTAAAAGACATAGGGTAACAGAATGGATTAAAAAACAAGATCCATCTATTTGCTGTCTTTAAGAGACTCATTTTAGACTTGAGGACACCTTCAGATTGAAAGTGAGGGGATGGAGAACTATCTACCAGGCTACGGGAAGTCACAAGAAAGCTGGAGTAGCCACACTTATATTGGACAAACTAGACTTTAAAGTAAAAGATGTAATAAGAGATGAAGAAGGACATTATATAATAATCACAGGGACTATCCAGCAGGAAGAGCTAACAATTATAAATATCTACGCGTCGAATTCTGGGGCACCCAAATTTGTAAAGCAACTAATTACAAACATAAGCAATCTTATCGATAAAAATGTGCTAATTGCAGGGGACCTTAATATTACACTCATAGCACTGGACAGATCCACTAAACAGAGAATCAGAATAGAAACAATGGACCTGAATGACACATTGGAACAGATGGGCCTGACTGACATTTTCAGGGTCCTTCAACCAGAAGCAAAGGAATTTACATTCTTCTCAAATGCACATGGTACATTTTCCAAGACAGACCGTATTTTGGGGCACAAGGAAGTGCTGAATAAATATACAAAATTGAGATCATACCATGCACACTTTCAGACCACAATGCTTTGAAACTTGAAATCAACCACAAGAAAAAGTCTGGAAAACCCCCAAAAACATGGAGGCTAAAGAACAACCTACTAAAAGACAAATGGGTCAACCAAGCAATCAGAGAAGAAATTAAAAAATACACGGAAATAAATGAAAATGAAAATACAACAATCCAAACCGCTCTGGATGTGGCAAAGGCAGTCCTGAGTGGGAAATATATTGCAATCCAGGCTTATCTCAAGAAACAAGAAAAATCGCTAACACAAATCTAACAGCACGCCTAAAGGAACTAGAAGGAGAATAGCAAAGACAACCCAAACCCAGCAGAAAGAGAGAAATAACAAAGATCAGGGCAAAAATTAATCATATGGAAACAGAAAAAGTAGTGGAACAGATCAATGAAACCAAGAGCTGGTTCTTTGAAAAAATAAACAAAACTGATAAACCTCTAGCCAGGCTTCTCAAAAAGAAAAGAGAGAGAACCCAAGTAGATAAAATCACGAATTAAAAGGGAGTGATTACAACCAATCCCTCAGAAATAAAAGCAATTATCAGAGAATACTATGAAAAACTATATGCCAACAAACTGGACAACCTGGAAGAAATGGACAAATTCCTAAACAGTCACACACTACCAAAACTCAAACGAGAATAGAAAACTTGAACAGACCCATAACTAGTGAAGAAATTGAATCAGTTATCAAAAATCTCCCAACAAATAAAAGTCTAGGACCAGATGGCTTCCCTGGGGAATTTTATCAGACATTTAAAACAGAGTTAATTTCTATCCTCCTCAAGCTGTTCCAAAAAAACTGAGACAGAAGGAAAACTCCGGGACTCATTCTATGAAGTCAGCATCCCTTTGATTCCCAAACCAGATAGAGACCCAGCAAAAACAGAGGACTACAGGCCAATATCCTTGATGAATATGGATGCAAAAATTCTTAACAAGATATTAGCAAATGGAATCCAACAGCATATAAAAAGAATTATTCACCATGATCAAGTAGGATTCATCTCTGGGTTGCAGGGCTGGTTCAATATTCGCAAATCAATCAATGTGATACATCACATTGACAAAAGAAAAGATAAGAACCATATGATTCTGTCAATAAATGCAGAGAAAGCATTTGACAAAATACAGCATCCTTTACTAATAAAAACTCTTAAGAAAGTCAGGGCAGAAGGAACATACTTAGGCATCAAAAAAGCCATTTATGAAAAGCCCACAGCTAATATCATCCTCAGTGGGAAACACTGAGAGCCTTCCCCCTGAGATCAGGAACACGACAGGGGTGTCCACTCTCACCACTGCTATTTAACATAGTGTTGGAGGTCCTAGCATCAGCAATCAGACAACAAAACAAAATAAAAGGCATCAGGATAGGCAAGGATGAAGTCAAACGTTCACTTTTCGCAGACGACACGACACTTTACATGGAAAACCCGACAGAATCCACCAAAAGCCTACTAGAACTGATCTATGAATTCGGCAAAGTTGCAGGATACAAAATCAATGTACTGAAATCGGTTGCATTCCTATACACCAACAATGAAGCAACAGAAAGAGAAATAAGCGAATTCCATTCACGATTGCACCAAAAACCATAAAATACCTAGGAATAAACCTAACCAAAGATGTAAAAGATCTCTACACTGAAAACTATAAAAAACTTATGAAGGAAATTGAGGAAGACAAAAGGAAATGGAAAAACATCCCATGCTCATGGATTGGAAGAAGAAATATTGTTAAAATGGCAATACTACCCAAAGCAGTCTACACATTCAATGCAATCTCAATCAAAACTGCACCAGCATTCTTCTCAAAGCTAGAGCAAACAATCCTAAAATTTGTATGGAACCACAAAAGACTCTGAATAGCCAAAGTAATATTGAAGAAGAAAACCAAAGCGGGAGGCATCACAATCCCAGACTTTAACCTCTACTACAAAGCGGTAGTAATCAAGACAGTATGGTATTGGCACAAAAACAGACACATAGACCAATGGAATAGAATAGAGAACCCAGAGATGGACCCACAAGCATATGTCCAACTAATCTTTGACAAAGCAGGAAAGAGCATCCAATGGAAAAAAGACAGCCTCTTTAACAAATGGTGCTAGGAGAACTGGACAGCAACATGCAGAATGAAATTACACCACTTTCTTTCACCACTCACAAAAATAAACTCAAAATGGATGAAGGACCTGAATGTGAGACATGAAACCATCAAACTCCTAGAAGAGAAAGCAGGAAAAAACCTTTGACCTGAGCTGCAGCAATTTCCTACGCGACACATTTCCAAAGGCGAGGGAATTAAGAGCAAAAATGAACTATTGAGACCTCACCAAGATAAAAAGCTTCTGCACGGCAAAGGAAACAACCAACAAAACTATTGACAACCGACAGAATGGGAAAGGATAGTTGCAAATGACATATCAGATAAAGGACTAGTATCTAAAATCTATAAAGAACTTACCAAACTCCACACCCGAAAAACAAATAATCCAGTAGAGAAATGGGTGGAAGATACGAATTGACACTTCTCCAAAGAGGACATCCGGATGGCCAACCGACACATGAAACGATGCTCAATGTCACTCATCATCAGGGAAATACAAATCAAAACCACACTGAGATACCACCTCATACTGGTTAGAGTGGCTAAAATGAATAAATCAGGAAACTATAGATGCTGGCAGGGATTTGGAGAAGCAGGCACCCTCCTACACTGTTGGTGGGAAGGCAAACTAGTGCAGCCGCTCTGGAAAACGGTGTGGAGGTTCCTCAAAAAAAATGGAAATAGAGCTACCCTATGACCCAGCAATTGCACTGCTAGGAATCCACCCAAGAGACACGGGAGTGCTGATGCATAGGGCCACGTGTACCCCGATGTTCATAGCAGCACTTTCGACAATAGCCAAATCATGGAAAGAGACTAAGTGTCCATCAACTGACGAATGGACAAAGATGTGGTGTATACACATAGTGGACTACGCAGCAATGAGGAAGAATGAAATCTGGCCATGTGTAGCAACATGGATGGAACTCAGGTATTATGCTGAGTGAAATAAGTCAGTCCGAGAAAAATAGACACCATATGTTTCCGCACACAGGTGGATTTTGACAGACTTAGCAGAAAACCAGGGTGGAGGGGAAGAGGGGAAAGAAAAAAAGACACAGAGAGGGAGGGAGAAAAACATAAGAGACTCTTAAAGACTATGAACAAACTGAGGGGTTGAGAGGGGTGTGGGAGTGGGGAGAGTGGGTGACAGGCACAGAGGAGGGCACTTGTTGGGATGAACACTGGGTGTTGTATGGAAACCAATTTGATAATAAATTATTATTAATAATAATAATAAAAAAGAATGCCCATCTCCAGCCTCTTCCTAGGCAAATCCTGACCAAGCTTCTTCGGCTCCTTAAGGTCTCTTTACGGCCACTGGGTCGGAGACTGGGGCTCCTCTCTCCTTCACTTACTAACAGTTACTTCCTCCTCTACAGTTCTCCGTACTGTCTCCCCACCCTCTCCATTCCTTGACAAGAGTTCAAGGAATCGGCTTGGCACTCGGGACTCTCAACAGTGACACTTCCCACCACGTTCACTCTTAACTTCTCCAGCAGAACCTACACCTGGTCCCCTCCTTCTGGGAAGCCCGTTCCCCCCAGCTCTGGACATCTTGGGTTTAGCAAGGCGAGGAAGCTCCGAGGCTAGGAAAAGGAGTCGCTCAGGAGGAGAACAATGACCGCTCTAAACCTGCCCCAGGGGTCTCGTTGGATGGGACGCCCTGGGGTAGTGAGGAACCCGCTGCTCACCTGGGGCGCGGCCGTCGGAGGCCTCGGGGCCATTCCTGTGTCGCCGGGGTGGGCTCCCAGACTGGGGCTGTAGAGAAAGGACAGGGCCCACTCACCCAGCTGCAACCGCCGACCCCTCCCCGCCGCGCCGGGCCCGCCTCTGCCCCTCTGCCTGTTCTCCAGGGAGAGGGACAGGGAGCCGCGCGGACAGCGCCTGGGCCTGCCGTTCCCCCACCCCCAAATTAAAGGCTCGCTGCGTTCCGGACACCGTCCACTGGCCACGCCCAGTCCCACCCGCAGGATGGTGGGCGCGGCCCCGCAGACACAAGCCAAACCCGTGGGAGGTGCCGCCTGGACCCGCGCACTCGGAATTACCGCCTCTTGGGGCTCCGGATTGCACGAACTCGGGCCCACCCAGGGCTCGGGCCAGCTCCTCCTGCACCCGCTGCAGGGTCAGTCCTCTCGAATGCTGATGTGCGGAGGGACGGCCCAAAGCGGCCTTAGCCGCACTGGGGCCGGACAATGGCCGCAGCGGCGGGGCAGAGCCGGAAGTGCGCTTGCGCACGCGGAGGCTCACTCCCGCAACTCCACGGCCGCGGCGGACTACACTTCCCAGGGGCCCCCGCGTGTGGGTCCCATAGACGCAGCCTGGGAGGTCGCTGCTACTTTCTTGGGCCGCTGTGGTGGGGTCCGCAGTGTGGCTTGGGTACTCGTGCGTCCGTTTATTCCAATAGTAGTCACTGAGTACCTCCTCTGTGCTTGGGCCATGTTGCTAGGGGCGGGATTCAGCGGTAGATCGGAAAGAAAAGACCGTGCTTTCAGGGAGCTACCGTGCGCTTATCTGGATGAGGCCAACAATAAAAACGTAGACATATCGGAGTACTGACTTCAGCTACAGGAATAGGACAGTTAAGCGAATGGGGCAGCGTTGCATCTTCATCACAAGATGCTATTTCCTTTGCCTCTTATGTGCCATCTTCACCCATGGGTCACTACCGAAGATTTAAACAATGATTCCCCAGATCACACCTACTGTGACTAAGATAGTTGAGTCACTTACTGCTCCGAGGGGATAAGAGAAACTTTTCCTCTTATCCCAGAATTGGTAACGGGGACTCAGCTGAGGACTTCGTTCTTCCGCATTCTAAAGAAAGACAAAATATCTGGGGCTAGATACCATCAGGTCTTACAAAAGGGGAGCCGGGTGTTGAATTTTTGCCCAACTGCTATTAACCGCTGCCTCGACACCCCACCCTCTCTCAGGCTCTATGAAGAGACTAGAATGGGAAAGAAAAGAATTGCTCATAACGGCATGTCCTCCACCTAGTGGGGAATTGCAATGTTCTACCCCCACTCCAAAGATCAATGTGGGGGGGAGGGGGAAGCTCTCAAATATTGAGACCGCCCAGGAAAAGGGGAGGTTACATAAACTACTCCCAATGCCTGTCACAGCAAGAGAGGGAATTAGAGAAGAGGCCGTGTGTAAGGCGAGCAGCCTGAACTATCATTGTGTAGTTAAGTGGACACACTGGAAAACAGTTGGGCTTTGGTTCTGGGGGAGTGAGAGGGGTGCAGTTCACAACATTGCTGAGTGTGAGAAGGAGCTGAGGAGGTTGGAAGAGACTGAAGCGGAGCCAGATCCCTCAAGTCAGATATCAGGTTTCCTCTGAGGAACACACAAATGCACTTAGGTTTCTGCCAGTGTAGTTAAGCAACTTTAATGCTGGGTGAAATAGTTTTAAAACCGTTTAAAATACACTGATGCACTGGGAAATTGGTAAAGAATACACAGACAGCAAAAACAAAGCAAAAATAACAACTTAAGAGTGGTAGGTGGAGCACTCAAAGCCAGCTTTCGCCTGGAAAACTTTTGCCAAATGAGGCAAAGTTGAACTTTGTTTTTCATTGTCCCCCTACTTTCCGTTCAAGGACCACGCTCTGGCCGGGAAGGCCGGGGGCACGGAGACGGAAGCCACTGGCTCCTCTCAGGGGAAAGCGCGGCCCCACCTGGCCGGCTCCGCCGCTGAAGGTCTGGCGTCCGGATCGGCTGATGTCCAGTCGCACGGAGAAGACAGCAGGTTGACCAGTTTCTCCAAGGCCAGTGCACACCCTTAGGCTTGATGGCAACGTCGGGGGTGTGGGGCGTGGCGCCAACCAGTCTTCCAGCCAGTCAAGAGTCACATTCATCTCCGAGCTCTCCTGTTTCCATGACAACAGCCTAGGCCGGCGTCTGCTCCCGCTTCGGAGTTCTGGGGCTGAAAAGACCAATTCGCAGGTCCATTTGAGGTCCGGGGCACGGGGACTGGGCCAGGGACATCGGTGTGCTCAAACGGTGCTCCAAACCCTTTCACATCCCGGCTACACGGTGGGCAGGATGCCTCCCTCTGCCGGGGAAGCAGCGGATGCAGTATTCACCGGATTTTTGTCCTAGCCACGACATAGGCTAGAAGACCCGTCGTTAATGCCAAATGCCTTCCTTCCATACTGTCTGCTCTGTCTTTAATATCCACGTGGATTTGACCTTCAATTCCTCACTCGGTCCGCCGTGGGTCCAAGGCTTCTGGCTGGGGCCTTCCCCACAACAAGAATATCCAAGTTCCAGTCCCTTAAAATGTTCATTAAAATGTTTCACCCTCTGGTTTCCACGAAAATTCGTGAGAAAAAAAAAAATGGGACCTGACAAAGGTAGCTCGGCCGGATCCGACACTGTTAAGTCAGAGAACCAGTGATTCCTGGACCAACAGGGAACTCGGGTCCCCTGACTGTCTTCCCTGCACTCTCGGGCCGGGAGGACACGAATGAGGCGCTGAGTGGAGGCTGGGTAGCTTCAACCATCCACTGCTAGATCTGAAGCCGAGCTTCAGACACGAAGGGAACCGAGTTCTCAGCGCCCAGGGCCTCTCACTCACATCTGACCGACACCTGCTGAAAGTATGCAACTTCCATGGGTCCCTCCGCGGAGCGCTGATGCTCTAGCGCCACCTGCTGGCCACAAGGACCCTCTACTCCTGTAAAGTCCTCGGCATATTATTGAGAACATTAATTTGACAATTTCCGGACCATTGCTGATTCTGCCAACCACCCACCCTCAAGTCAAGCCTCCACAAGCCCCAGAAAATGTTTTTCCAATTCAACAAAATTTCACTTAACACCTATGTGGCCCACGTTTCCTGAGCCCCTGCTGTCCCCAATTTCCTCACAAAACCTCCCTGGTAGTCTCCTGCTACTCTGGACTGAGCTAAAGAGCTCTTTCATAGACTCTTGCTCCATCACAGCTGCAGCTACTCAGGATGGACCCAAGTGGTGTCGCCTCAAGGGCAATGTGGTCCCCGCAGGTCACAAGGGGCAGGCATTAGGAGACCTTGATGAGGTTTTGGGGTGATGGTGGTGTTTGGAACTGACAGCCAAGAAAGAATTCTTGAAGATGTCTTTGGTGCAAAAAGGTGATTTCATTAAAGCATAGGGACGGGACCCGTGGGCAAGAAGAGCTGCACTGGGATTGTGAAGAATGGCTGGTTACATACTAGGGGGCTGGGGGAGGTAAAGTCAGGAGGAATTTTCTTAGGGGCGCCTGGGTGGCTCAGTTGGGTAAGCATCCAACTTCTGATCAGGTCGTGATCTCATGGTCCGTGAATCTGAGCCCTGAGTTCGGCTCTGTGCTGACAGCTCAGAGCCTGGAGCCTGCTTCAAATTCTGTATCTCCCTCTTTCTCTGCTCCTCCCCTCACTCATGCTCTGTCTCTCTCAAGAATAAATAAACCTTAAAAACATTTTTTTAATTAAAAAAAAGGAAGTTTCTTAAAGGGATTTCCCATATGCTAAAGACTCATAGATCACTTGAGGCTAGCTATTGTCAAGCTAAGGTTGTTTTTCCCTCTAGCAAAGCATTAACATTAAGACAGTAGGGAGTTCCCGGAGAAATGGTGTACTCTGTATTTGCCTTAAGTATTTGTCAAGGGGCTGCAGGATATACGGAAATTCAATTTTATCTGCCATTTCCTTCTTGCCTTTGTTTCCCACATCACTCTGGAGGGGAGGGTGATGGGCTCCAGGAAACTGAGTCTATAGATTTCTGGAGATTAGGCTATTGATAAGATTGCCTTTTTCTCATAATTTACTAAGGTATTTGTAAGCCAATGGAGACTCCATCAGTTTAACCATTTGTTTTCTGTCCTTTCCTTTGACCTTGAGCAGCCAGGAGTGCCTGCGGAATGTCACACACATCCCACGGGGTTGGGGGTTAATGGTAGCTTGTGCTTGGCCCTCAGCTTGCCTTCTGGTTCCTTATCAACCTCACTTTGGCTTCTGGCTCATTCATCTTGCTCTTCCTGTCTCTTGCCCCTTGTTTATCAAGTCTCCTTGTTTGTCAGGGGTGCCCCTGGGGCATCCTAGCATGCCATCTTTGCCCTGTGGCCTGGTCCCGCTCTCGCCCTGGGTTTGGAGTCATGAAAAATGTCTACTCAAGGAAGGTTTTCCTCAGACACCTCCGTCACCTGAGACAAGGGTGTTCAGTGACTGTGGGGTGTGGTTAGTGGTGTGGGAAGATTGATCCTACCTGGAGCTCCAAGATGCAAATGGCAGCCGAGGGCCTTTCCAGCCAAACACAGGGACTCTGTTCAGAGACCAAGGAGTGGAAAAAATGAGCCGAGGAGAGGATATGAAAGGGGGACAGAGAAAGGATGAGGCATTAGAAATAAACAAGATTTTTCTCACATCATACTTATTGTGTCTCTGAATTTTTGTGTTTAAAGTAAACTTGCAAGTTAATTAACTTGAAATTATTATCAACAAGGTAATTTTTGTTCCCGGCTAATGTTCTCTAACATTACAACCAGATATATGAATCCAAGGGACCTGGGTCAGGCTGCCCTTAGGCTAAGCCTGCCGGGGGCCCAGTTGCAGAGACATCTGTGGACTGGAGCCCCAAGCGGATCTTACTCATTTGCATGCCCAGTAAACGTGAGCCCAGTTAACCTGGCTGAGTTTATGAAATGAAGGCTTTGCTTTATTATAAAGAGTAATGGGCTCTGAGATCAGCCAGACCAGCTTCTTCATTGTAAGCATGAAATCGAACTCCAGAGAGGGAAAGACGCTAGTTGGAGAAGAAAGCAAATGGCACAGGAAGACAAAGAGGCAGACGATCGGCTGAAGGTCATTCATAAGTTACACGTGGCATTGTGCCAGGTTTTTAAAATGTTTATTTATTTACTTATTTAATACTGAGAGAGGCAGAGAGAGAATCCCAAGCATGGGGCTGTCTCACAACCGTGAGTTTATAACCTGAGCCAAAATCAAGAGTCAGAAGCCCAACCGACTGATCTCCACGTGGTGTCTATGTTTGTGTGTGTTTTTTAACTCATCAAGTGAGTGCTGGGGTTTAAAAACAATTTAAATTTTATTTATTATTTTATTTTTGACAAACAGAGCACACGAGTGGGGGAGAGGCAGAGAGAGGGAGGCAGAATTCGAAGCAGGCTGGGTGTTGACAGCAGTGAGCCCGATGTGGGGCTTGAACCCTTGAACTATGAGATCACGACATAAGCCCAACTTGGACGCTTAACTGACTGAGCCACCCAAGCGCCCCTAAAACAATTTAAATTTTAAAATAGTAGTTAGGGGGTACCTGGGTGGCTCAGTCGGTTGAGCGTCCGACTTCGGTTCAGATCATGATCTCACAGTTCGTGGGTTTGAGCCCCACATCGAGCTCTGTGCCGACAGCTCAGAGCCTGAAGCCTGCTTCAGATTCTGTCTGTCTGTCTGTCTCTCTCTCTCTCTGCCTCTCCCCTGCTTGTGCTCTGTCTCTTTCTTTCTTTCTCAAAAATAAATAAACATTAAAAAATAATTAATAAAATGATGATAAAAAATAGAAATATTCTAGATTAAGTCTAGAATATTTGGTCATTTGCATCATTTTCTTCTTTTCCATTTTCTCTTCAGCTTTATTTGAAGGACTTCAGTTGTGTGGTCACCAAGAAGTGTCTTTCCCTCTCTGGGTTCTATTTCATCTGTAAAATGAAAGATCTGGTGTAGCTGATCCAAAGCCCAATTTTGTCTTTCCCCTACAACTGTTCTGCCTGGCTCAGACTGCATAGGTGTGATCTGCTGGGAGGCGAGAAAACGTGGAAGTTAAAATCGGCCGGGTCTTTCGACCTGCTTGGGCCTTGCTGGGAGCTGACTGCCACACAGCCGCTACCATCCGGGCGCCACACCTTGGGAGTTTCCTGCACCTTCGGGCAGAGGTCTAGTGGGCTAATGCCAAGACAGGCTGTGCGGTTACCATGGTGACCCGCAGGCTGCCGCAGCCTCGGTTGCCGCCTAGCAACCAGGACATCCAGGACACCTGCAGCTCTGTCATTTCCCTTTGGCGGCATATTGGGGGCAGCTGTGTTTGAGGAGGTGGCCGGCTACCTGTCCCTCTACTGCTAGGCCCTGACCTGACCTCTTTAGTCCTTCTGGCTTCTCTGCCTTGAGGCCGGGCTTCTATGGCTTTGTTTCCCCAGCCTCAGAAGTCCTAACCACCCACCTCTTCCAGCCAGGGTCCTGGAAGCCTCAGAACGGTTCTTACCCAGCCACTCCAGAGTCTCTCTAGAGGAGCAGAAAAGTCCAATGTGATGTGAATTAAAACACCTTTCTCTCCGCCACACGGCCCAGCAACCCTTGATTCAGACCTTAGATTTTGGAGCCACTTTTCTGGATGGATAATCCTTAAGATGGGGTCCCAGTGACAGCCTGGCTGGGACCCAGGGAGGCGCCAGTGTTGGGGGCGTCGCCAGAGCTGGGCATCCCTTCTGTTGGGAGAGGGGCAGGCACGCAGACAAGCTAACCCAGTATGGGGGTGCGATGGGCAGTGACAGGATTGGTGGTACAGGGTGTACCGGGAGCATGCATGGGGGAGGGGGACTCCCCCCAGGTTAAGCCAGAAAGAAATGTTCCTTGGGAGACACGATGCCTGAGTTGAGGCTGGAAGGGTAAATAGGCATCTGGGTTGGAGTAGAGATTTCCATGAGGGTGGGCTTTTGGTGTGGCCTGGGTGGTCTTCAGAGTCTGCCTTTCTGAAGGGGTTATTCCCCATCCAAAGCCCCCTGATCTCGTGTCTCCTTGTCCATTTCCTCCTCTTATCCTGTCCCTTTCCCTGGGCGATCTCCTCCAGCTCCATGACTGTCTCCCACACTCCTTTGCCACATGTGGTCTCTCCTTCCTGGGCTGCTCCTCACAACCTACTTGTCTACCTGGTGAACTGCTACTCATTCTTCCAGACCCAGCTTGACGTTCACTCCTTTCTGGCGCCTTCCCAGAACCACCCTTTCACTCATACATTTGATTCATGAACTTCTAATGAACACCAAGTGTTGGGGCCAGAATGGGGCCCTATATTGTACCTTTCTGTTCACTTGTTGTCTCCCCAGCCGACAGGATATCCTGGGGGCAGGAACTGGCAGGGCTGTCTTTTGGTTTTCTTTTCTTTTCTTTCTCTCTTTCTCTCTTTCTTCTTTCCTTCCTTCTTTCCTTCCTTCCTTACTTCCTTCCTGTCTGTCTTTTTTAAGTTTATTTATTTTGAAAGAAAGAGAATGCGAGAGAAAACGTACCTGAGGGGCAAAGAGAGGGGGAGAAAGAGACTCCCAAGCAGGCTCTGCGCTGTTAGTGCAGAGCCTGATGCAGGGCTCGAACTCATGAACTACAACATCATGACCTGAGCGGAAATCAAGTGTCAGAAGCTTTACCGACTGAGCCCCCCAAGCCCCCCATCTTTTGTTTTTCTAATCCTCAGGCTTTAACATTTACTCTCCGAATGAATGGTTGGGTGGGTGCGTGGATGGATGGATGGATGGATATACACACGGTTTCCCTGTAAAGCAATGAAAATAAACACCTTGGGTAACTCTCTGACTCCCGGTTCTATCCCCTGACACCACCCCAAAGGAATTTGGCCATATGTTATTAAATTAAAGCGAATTAAAATTTGCTTGAAATAACCACCGACTCCCCCGCTCCCCTGAGCCTGCGATGACCAGATTACATCTCCTCCAGGCACAGAAGTTTGACATTTCATTGCAAAGTCATTTTCTTCTCATTTCCTTATGTTGCTAAAATATTCTATTTCTCTTCACTTCCCCTTTGTGTCCCCATTACTCATGTTTAGTTAAATTTATCTGCTGCCATTTTTAATCATCTGAGATAGGCTTGCTGGTGTGGATGTTCCTAGGGCACTGCCTGGCCTTCCAGACCATCGGTCTCCCCCTGAGCCGCTCTGGGAAGTGAGCACAGACCCCTCCCTCAGGAATTCTGGGCTGACCCTCAGACCCCAGGTTTTTCTGCCCAGGCATCTCTGACTTCAGGGTTCTCCCTTTCGCCTCACACTCATTATCTTCCTCTCTCCAGCCTCCTCCTCTCCTGTTTGCTGGGCCATGGTTTTCATTCTGCTTCAAGGCCTGGTACTTCCTGAGGTCCGTTTGGTCACACTGAGCAAGGGGCCTCATAATTCTTCTCTCATGAGTTCCCTGAGTAAGTCCCTAACGGGACAAAATATCCAGCAGCCAGTGTGGGAGTTATTTGGTGCTTGCCTGGGACACTGCCATACCCATCCCATCACGTTTCTGTGGCTGGATGGACACCTTCCTCTTCCTCACCTGCCCATCCGTCCTCATAATGTAGGGGCAGGGAGACTGTTCTCCCTGGAAGCAGTTGGCAAAGACCAGAAAGAAATATTTTGGCTTGGAGTGGAATCCCAGTTTGGCCTCTCAGTAACTGTGTCACTTAGGGACTTGGAATTGCCCTTGGGGCTTAGAGCTTAGAGCAGCTTAGGAAGCGGCACCTGGGTGTCTCTTCCCTTACCCCAGGCCTAGAATTTTTGTTCCCCATCCTCAAGCAGGCTAGTTTCTGCTCCTGAGTTTCCCTGGGGCTGCTCAATCACCCTTAAAAAAATTTTTTTTAATGTTTACTTATTTTTAGACAGAGACAGAGCGTGAGCAGGGGAGGGGCGAAGAGAGAAGAAGACACAGAATCCGAAACAGGCTCCAGACTCCAAGCTGCCAGTACAGAGCCTGACGCGGGGCTCGAACTCAAGCTATGAGCTCATGACCTGAGCCGAAGTCAGACGCTTAACCAATTGAGCTACCCAGGTGCCCCACAACCCCCCTTAGTGGAGGTTTCTTGCACTTTTCAGACTAGTTTCTGCTCCTGAGCTTCTCTGGGGCACTTGATTAATAAAAATTCATTTATTTTCAGTAGGTTAAGTGCCCAACTTTGGCTCACGGCATCTCATGGTTCGTGAGTTCAGGCTCCGCGTTGGGCTCTCTGCTGTCAGTGCAGAGACTGTCTCCCTATCTCTCTGCCCCTCCCCCCACTCAAAATAAATAAACTAAAAAAATTAAAAAAAAAAAAGAACAGCTCAGGAAAGGGGCAGTCAAGTCTCCGTGGCCGCCGAGAGGCAGGTCTCTGGGAGGCAGGATCAGAAGGCTGGCATGGGAGCCGCTTGTTGAGTGCTTGCAGGGCACTGGGCTCTGCGGGCACATTTGGGGAGTTAGGGCTGTGAATCCCTTTTCTCCAGGGTGATAGTAAAAGATGCTTGTTCCTCACCTCATGCTTAGGGAAAGGGGCTTCTGTGGGATCACTCAGAAGACTCAATACATGTCCTTTGGAGCTTCAGGGATACAGTGAACGAGGGCAACCGACGCCAGAGAAATCCTAATGGCAGGAGACAGACTGGCGAGCTGTCTTGGCGGTGCAGCTTGGGGTCGGCCTGCAGACCCAGAGATCATGCGGGCAAAAGACGAGTGAATGTTCCCAGCGGTCAGAGGTGACCGCTGACATGAGAGAAACAGCTTGGGGTCATTTCAGAGCTCCATCAAGAAAGCCTCTGGGAGGAAGAGAGAGCTGAAAATTACTGTCAGGCCAAGGGGTAAAGAGAGGTCATATGGGAATTTAGCTTAAATTTCGTCCAGGAGCAAGACAAACTATTTTATAGTTCTATTTTATGAGTCATGTTTATAGGGATACACATAAATTACCTTATTTTTTTGTTTGTTTCATGAAATGTACTTCACCCTTAAGCCAATTCACAACATATTTCATCTTTCTAGAACAAGATCATATCTCCAGTCTACACTCATCTACATTTACTATGGTTTCCAGCTGCAGTTAGGTCAAAAAGTTCTATTATCTTTATTATTTCCCAAATAGTTTATGTTTCTGAATTCTTATCTCATTTAATTCTCGTAACAACCCTGGAAGAAAAGTGGTCTTGTTATCCCTGTGCTACTTTTGAGCATCAGCAATTAAGAAAGGGGCTCAAAGGTACACAAGAGTGAATGTATTCTAGGTATTCTATTCTATTCTATTCTATTCTATTCTATTCTATTCTATTCTATTCTATTCTATTCTTTGAGTCAGGCTTAATTAGATCAGTCAGGCCCAGGGTTGGGGTTGGGGGTTCAGGCAGCGGTGGTGCCAGAGTGAGGGAGGAGTGGCTTCAGCGGCCCTCTCCCAAATCTCCACCCCTGCCCCCATTTTTAAATAAGGGCAGCTACTATTTAGACAGGTTCCGGCTGGGGCCTCCTGACAAACAGTGGCCCTACCAGTGCCCAGGACTTTGACAAGGGTGCTTGGGGCCTGTGGTGCAAGGGTGCCTGGACCCCCTCCACCAAGGGGCCAGGAGGGGGTTTCCTTGGTTGATGGTGGCTCTCCAAGTACTGGGTCAAGTGTTACGACCAGACGAACCCAGAGCCATGCTGGTATGAGTTCAAGTTTTGGGAGGGGAGCAGGAGCCAACAGCCCATCTGCAAAGAGGGGTGCCCAGAACCAGGAGACGGATGAGCAGCCGCAGGTCTGGCTCCAGGGAAATGCTGCCTGTGAGCGGACCGTTCCCGGGAGGCCCGGCGGGCTCTCCCATTTGGCTCTATCCCAGGATTTCCCTGGGTGCCCGCAGGCACACGCTCTACCCCTTGTAACCTTGGCTGTTGAGGGTTCTATTTTCACATCAACACATCTTTGACGAAAACAGAAATTCTAAAAAACCGTATTTCATTAAAATTTACAATTCCGCGCATGCACTGGCGCGCATGTGACCCGCGCATGCACATCAGATTTTTCCTTTCTTAATCCCACTTACTAACCGAGCACTATACCTCCAGGAACGCAACATGCCCCCAAGAACGCCATGCATCCTGCCTAGTCCCATCAGCCTCCTTCCTGCCACTTTGTTTCCCTGGAATCAAAGGAGAAAACCGAGCAGACTGGCCTAAAAGCAAGCACCTTGTACAGAGACATGCCTATAGCTTGCGCTAGGGCTAGAATGAAGTCCCGTGGGTTTTTCTCAGCCCAGGTCCATCTGCCCGGTGGCCAGAGGAGGCACCAGGGGCTCAGACCCACAGACATCTAGACCGGTTCTGAAGGAGCATTCTCATGCTTTGCCCGCCACGGGACCTCACAGGTGATTTAACGTGGCTTTGGAAGAGCGCACAGCTGGGGTGTCCCACTGGTGTTATTTGAATCAGAAGCTTCTCTTTTTTTTTTTTTTTTTCCAGTGAAGCAGCTGCAGCAGGTGTTGAAAAGTCTGAGGAGGCCGACGGTGAGCTGCAATGAGCAGCTTGTGTCTGGCCTCTAATTTGATTTGACTTGTTTTCCTAGCCATGAGAACTTGGAGCCAGGAATAAAAAGCACAGGCTGCAGAGGTGACAGCTCCCTGCTTCATGTCCCTGACTCTCAGCGGGAGGGTTCACTCTATAGCCACAAAGCCATGCAGACGGAGCATGGCCAAGGACTCGTATCAGGCACACACAGCATGGGCGATTGTTTTTGATTATGTTTGAAAAGCCCCAGAAAATCGCTTCCCCAAACTTTCCACGTTCAGGCAAGGGAGTGATTTATTAAGCATGAGTCTGACTGGGCTAGCTCTCCTGGTCGGCTAAAATTGGCCTGGAAAATAAAGTAATTTGTGGTTGTCAGATCCTAAATTAAATGATTCAAATACTACTGCGGCTGATTAAAGGACTTTATTCAATTTCCTCTTGACCACATGCTCTTCTGTGAGGGCAAGAGCTACTGTTTCTGGAAGAAATGCAATATTTGGAGACCGTCGATCTAATCTAATGGATGGTGTTTATTAAGTAAGTATGGTCTCCCCTCCCTTTTTTGATGAGAGGTAAGACTTAAGAGGGAGGAAGAAGCGACTTCCTGTTTTGAGTGACCCTCCCCCTGTCAGGCATCAGGGTAGGAGCCACTGCAATAAACCAGGCTGGGCGCCTGAGGAATTTTTAAGGACCCTTAAAAGACCTCTAGACAACAACAAAGGTCAAAAATTGAAACACAAGCATGAGTAAACAATAAAAAAGATGAATCCGGGACTGTAGCAGACAGTCTAATAGTGGTGTCTGCATCACCCTGGCCACTGGCAGAAGGGACAGCCTCATGCTGGCTGCCTCGGTGCCCTCCTTTTTGGCCCCAGTGGTTGAACCCGGATGGGACTATCCAGAGATATATGATGTGCCCTGGCATAAAACAGATGAGCTGGCTTGGCTTGGGGACACAGATGAAGAACTCCAGGGATGAGGTGGCTAGTGTCTGATACAGATGCTGAAAGGAGAAAAGAGAAGTCAGGAGACGTTCAGATCGGCAGCGTGGTCAGATATGAGAAAGCGGAAGCTCAGGAAACAGAAGCTAGCAGCCAGGGCAAGGGAACTCGGAGTGAACGGGAGACAAAGGTGCACCTTTGAGAAGAGAGCAAGCTCAGAGAGAGGCTGCGTCACCCTGGGAGAGAGACGGAGACACCAGCGGCCCTCCCGGGGCAGCCTCTACGCTAAGCTCCTTCTTTTCCGGGTTCTGCTGCAGTTTGTGCTCATCTTGAAAACAAACTCACCCCTTCTTAAGGTCGTTCAAGCAAGACTCGAAAGAGCCCAGGTGGACACAAGAATCAATAGAAGTTTTTCAACACTGAACCACAGGGCAGCTCACCGTCGTATAAAACATAAACAGTTTTTAGAGAGTGATTCATCTCATCTTTTCAAAGGGATGAAATGAGACCAAACCAGTAGGGAAAATCATAGCCTTTTGGCCACAGCAAGGAGGAGGTGGCAGGCACTGGGAGAGAATCGGGTTCACCTCCTCTGGGGCTACTGGCTCTCCCTCTGACCTTACTCTTGGGCTTCTGTCTCTGGAGGAAAGGGGACCATGGAGACTACAGTCATGACCTGGCTCTCCTGCCCTGGGCCAACAGACAGGAAGCTCACTAAGGGATATTTCACTCAAAACCCCAGGTGCCGCCAAGATCTCGCGAGGAAGAAAGACCAGAGACGAGAAGGGAACCCAGAGATGAGAGCGTCTGGACCCCGCCGGGCCCGCTGGAGCTGCATGGGCACTCATCCGGATTCCCCCGGGCCTCTGTGCGGTCTGTCCCCTCGGGGTCTGGGATAAGAGCGAGACGGTTCCCCCAGTAATGAAACCTCTCTCCCCACATTTAACAGGGCTAAACCTTGCCGTGTCCCAGCCCAGAGACCTGGAATCCGGGTCAGTTATCCCCACCCAAATATTAGCGGGGGCTCTCCCTCTCACCTGCCCAGATCCATCCCACCTTCTGCTGAGACCCACGGGGACGATTGTCACACTGGGCCGGCGGCAGAGAAGTGAGTGGATACCAGGGGCAAAGACAAGCATCACCTCCATCAATTGGTTAACAAGCAAGTCTTGCTCCCCAAATGCCCAGCACAGCCGTGAGCGTGGGCGGTGGGTCACAGTAGCCGGACAGGAGTCCACCACCTCCGTGGACCATCGCCTCAGGGACCTTGCTCTCCCTGGGATGCTCTCCCCACAGGTAACCACGAGGCTCCCTCCCTCCCTTTTTCTAGGTCTCTGTGCAAGTGTCGCCTCCTCAAAGAGAAGGATCTGATCATCTGATTTAACCAGCCCTCCTTTTCCCCCTTACCCTGCTATTTCCCCCCAAGCACTTACCCACTTGCCACAGAATACAGTTTCATGTTTATTTATGGTCGGTCTAAACTGGACTGTGAGTTTAATGTTTCGTGTGTTTTGGTATCAATTCCTCTGCACACAGAATAGGGCCTGGCTCACAGTAGGCATGCAGGAACTACCTGGAGAATAAATTTATTGAAGGGATGGTTTTTCAGCCAGAATGTACGTTTTTCATATACTGAGAATCAGTCTAATGCAGTGAGTCAGGCCATAGACTCTGGTGTCAGGCTGCTGGGTCAGATTCCTAGCCTCCTCACTTTATGTGTGGGCTTGAGCAAGTCCTGCGCCTCAGTTTACTCATTCATAGAATGGGAGTACTCTGTTACTGAGAGATTTAAAGGCATTGACGCACGTAATGGCTTGCAACAGATCTGCCTATGGAAACGTCAGATTAACATTTTATTGGGCATTTGCGTTTCATTTCAAATGTTTCTGTTCCTGTCCTTTGTCCACTTTTACGGGGGCTATTTTTCTAGTCGATGGACGGGAAGTTCATGGGAGCACCCTCTTGGGTCTGGGCTGAACGCCCGCCGTCCGCACAGCCTCCAGGGGGCGCCCGGGGCCCGCGCTGCGGGACGAGGCAGCCGGTGAGTGTCTAGGCAGGGAACTGCGGCTGGAGCCGCGATCTGGGCCCACCTGGGTTTGTCCCCATTGTCCCGAATCCTCTTCTCACTGCCCCATCCAAGTATGGTGAGCTGGAGAGGGGCCGGGCGCTGGTCGCTGGAGCGTCGCCTGGGGAGTACGGCCTTCCCGATCAATCCCACTTTTGTCCCACCTTTATGTGAGGACCTTGAGTTTTCAAACCGTTGTTAGATTGTTTCTCCACCCGCTGCACCCACCGCGTCCTTGGGAAGAAGGCGGGGATGCTTGCTCTAGTGTCTCGGAAGATGCCCCCTGCCGGCTCCCTGCACCTTGGGGCGCGGGAGAGTCTGGGTTAGTTTACTAGAAAGAACTTGAACATTAACGCGTCTTCACGGGCGTCTGGCTGTGACCTTAGGAACTGGGGACAGAAAGCCAGGAGGGGTAGGGGTGTGAGAGGCTGCAGGGTAGGATTCCCTCTGGGGCTGGCTAGTAGGGTCACCAAGTAGCAGCTCCCTGCCCCAAGCAGGAGCCTTAGATGGCAGCTCCTGGGCTAAGGGATGGAGATGATGGGGTTCGAGGGCCCTAGAGGGAGTTAGAGGGATGGCCACAGGGTCCCAGCCAGAAATGAGGCCACAAAATCCTTGGGGCTGGGGACCAGAGGCCTCTGCATGAGCAGAGGGTAAGGGAGACACAGAGCACTCAGTGCGGCCAAGGTGTCATCTAATGGCTAAGACTGTCAGCTCTGGATGTGGAAGCCTGGCTGCGGAAGAAGTGGAAGGATGTCAAGGAAGTCTGTAGCCTGGCCAGTGCAATGGGCCTTCACACCCAGGTAAGGTCACCCAAGATGAAGGCAGTTCTTTGAGGTGAGAGAGGGTGAGCCAGGGCCCAGGGCGAGGGCTGAGAAAGGTGGGAACAGTATGCAGGAGCCTCAGAGGCTGGGGGGGGGTGGTTTGTTCAAGGGCACAGAAGCCATGGTCTCTGGGAGTCCTGGGGGTCTGCAGAATGAGTGGCAATGCCCAGGGGCTAAGGGGAAGCTTGGCAGAGGGGTCGGGTTCTAGGCAGAAGATGGAAGGAGAGGTGGTGCGTGTGTCCACAGAAGATGGCCCCTGTTCTCCAGGGTGGGAGAATGCAGGTGGGGGGAGGTGAGGAAATACAAGAGTTCTCAGGATGGCAGGACAGGATAGTGTGACTAAGGGTAGGAGGGTAGGGAGGCTGGACAGGCCCCAAGGCCTCACGTGGGGCCCTGGACAGAGCCAGGGCAGCAGAGACCTCGCTCAGGCCCCAGGCCTCAGCTGCTGCTTCGAAGGACCCATCTCCTATTAAGAACGCCCTGCACCACAATGTCCTTAGAGGGAGCCAGTCAGGGGCTCTCAGTGGCCGCCGAGGAGCCCCCCATGTGCGGACGCTTCTGGAAGCATTAAGTGCTTTAAAAGACCCTCTGCTTGGCAGGTCGGCCCCATTAGAGGGAGCATTTTATCACAATGGAGGCACAAGTAGGTTGTTTGATGGTAATTGCTTTCCTAACCCAGAGAGAAAATGCATCACAAACCTGTCACAATTAAGTAAAATGGTCACATTCCTCTTTTTTGATTTAGAGCTATTTAGAAATATTAGCAACTGACTTTGTTTTCAATTGTTATTGTTTTTTTCCTCAACTGAAACTTTTTTCTTTTGAATCCCGTAAAATATTCTAAGCACTCCAGGAGCGGGGGAATGAAAGGGTGTCTGCATTTCCAGCTTGGCAGCCAGCCATTGCTCAAATAATACCCTCAATATGTAACCTGGGAGCTTAATATCCTCAAATATTTATAATTACACACAAATGGCCCTAAGAAATGTTCAGCTTCCTCACAGCTGGATAATTGGTGGCATCCAACGTTCACAGACTCAGGGCTGCTTCTAAAAGTTCAGTGGTGTCCCTCTGCCGCTCAAAGCACGCACGGTACGTGGAGTCTGTGGGCAGATCCCCAAGGGGGCAGAGAGGTGGCACACAGAGGCCCTAGCTCTCCCTGGCACGTTGCAGCCTCCTCTCCTGCCAGGCCTGAGTCCCTTCTCCCCCAGAGCATGAGAAGTCAGGCTGTGATGTGCAAACGGCCCCCAGCCCCACTGGGCATGAGGAGGAGCCAGAGTGTTGTACAAGCACACACACAAAAGACGGACTCAGTCCTTCCCAACAAATCTTTTTGTCTCTCGTGGATGAAGTCCCATATCCAGGGCTGTCCCATGTGGTCTCAGATGCTCCCCCTAAAAGGGTGCTGTGGTCAGATGAGCATGTGACGGGCTGCAAATTCCATCCCGCGCCCCTGTGGAGAGGTACAAAGCGTATCCTCTACTAATACATTTTCCCTTTCCTGTGGTCCCTCCTGCTGCTCCCTGTGCTCATGCACATTTCCAGAAGAACATCAAGAAAAGTATTTTCCCTGCATAATTATCTGCCTCCTCCCCACCTACCTACACACATCTCTCCTGCTTTGAAGTGGCAGCTGCTCTGATTTCTTTAGGTGGACTGCACTCTGCATTTGCTAGTCAGGTGGAGTTAAACTGCAGGAGCTGCCAGCCAAGGCTGGGGGCAAGGGACCCCGGCGCCAGCCCTCCCCTCACCCCCACCTGCCTAGGCTCCTGTGTCCATAGTCAGGTCTCCTTCCCACTTCTCCCGAGCTGGGGACACAAGGCTGTTGGTCCTTGAATGGGTCACTAACCAGTGCCTGCCCCTCCTTCCTCCAAACCCAGACTGCCTCAGTCTTGACCTTGAAATCAGATTTGAAATTCCTTTTCGGTGAGATCAGCTAGTATGCTCTCAGCTGCAGGACACAGACAACCCAATCCAAACTAAATCAAACAATAAAGAGTGGATTGGTTCACATAATCTCAGAGTCCAGAGGTGGCCGAGGTGCCAGCCGAGGTTCAGGCAGGGTACTGACTCCACTGCTCTGGGATTCTCTCAGGCCTGCCTACCTCTGGCTATGGGCTTCATCCCTAACCTAGCCACACTTGAGGCTGTAAATAAATCAAAGCTGTTCCAAACCCATGTCCACACTCTGACCTCACAGAAGAGTCTGTGGGTCTTTCTCCCCATGATCAATAAACCATCTTCCCAGGGATCCATCAAAAGCCCCTCTGGTCTGGTTGATCCAGATTGGGTCTGGTGTCCATCCATTGGCCAATCGCTGAGGCCAGGTGGATGAGACGTGCTGAATGGCTTCACTCTATTAAGCCCTGCCTGTGCAGCGTGGGGAGGGTGGAAAGTCTAGAGGCTGCATGGGGGAAGGATGAACATTCAAACAAAATGTGGAATATGTCACCAAAGGGAAGAAGAAATGGATGCCAGAAGGCCCACGATGGTGAACACCCACTTCTCTGGGTAACTTCTAATAATGTCCCCTCAGCTTATCTCTCTCTGTGCTCTTCAATAAAGGGCTTTCCAAGCAAGGCCCTTGCCTGCCTTGTGTCCCCATAATCTAGAACACTGGCTGGCCCATCCAGTGCTCCACCGGTGTGAGTGGAAGGAAGGGATCGAAGAGAGGAAGAAGTAGGAAAGCCAGCTTCCCATTTGCTTGCTGCAGGTGGCTCCAGGGCTCTGGGTGAGTCAATAGACTGGGACAGCTCTGGGATCAATGGCGCTTGCTGGTTGGGGCCCAGGACCCAGAGTGACACATGCTCTCCTCCAAAGACTTCACTTCTGCGATGGCCAGGAGAAGGAAGAAGTTTTGCCAACAAAACTATGTGGCCTGTCATTTAAGTATCCATTACTCGAGCTGCAGGGAAAATTCAATGAAATTCTGGAAGCATTTATGGAACATCTACTCATGCCAAGCCCAGGAATGAACACTGTATAGCTCACAAGTGGACAAAGCACAGCTAGACCATGCCCTGTGGGTATCTAGCCTGGTGGATATGGGTGACAACAAAGCCAGGACAAAAACAATGGGAACTCCATCACCAGAGGTCGAAGGAGCCCCCTCATTGCCCCCTCTCCATCACCGTAGACCTCTCTCTCGACAGCGGGAATGAGACCCTAGGTGTTCTCACATAGCTACTGGGTGTTCTAGACACTCCTTTTGTAAACATAGATTAGTGAGAAATCATTCCAACCTTCATGTTTCCAACTTAGTTACTAAGAAGTAGGTGAAAGAGTGCCTCCCCAATTTTCTTTATGAAGAAATTGGTACCTTGGACACAACATTCAGTTTCCTTGAAAACTCTTCTAAGAGGAATTATTTTTTTCTTCAGCAAAATAGTCTATTCCTCTAAGTTTTTGAAAACAATCTTAATCTCTATGCCCAATTCCAGAGTGGATGTGTGTTCAATGTCAAGAGCTAGCAGATGCACCAGGTCAGGTGTCAGGGCAGCAAGAAGGGATCCTGTGGCTTCCTAAAGCCAGATCCCACTTTCCCAGAAACAGGGGTGCCTGGCTGGCTCAGTCGGAAGAGTATATGACTCTTGACCTTGGGATTGGGAGTTTCAGCCCCATGCTGGGTGTAGAGATTACTAAAAACAAACAAATGAACAAACTTAAAAAAATAAAAACACATGAATAAAAGTCACATGGCACCATGTAAAATATGAGATGCAATGGGAACTTTTAATAATCTGCTTATGTTGTGTAGTGTGTTTTGGTTGAGAAATTTTTGAGTATGTTTGAAGTTTTGGTTGAAACTGTCTGGTGGCCTTGCCCCAGCTGACTCCTCCACTGAGGTTCCCCGAAGCCCTTGGGTCTGAAGAGGGGCACTCTTGGGGTTGGGACCCATGATCTTCAGTGGGAGCCCATGTTGGTCATGCCTGGACGGCATTTCTTCTCCTTACCGAGCTATTCAATTCAATCACCGGACTGAAAGGTATTCATTTACTTTGCGAGTTTTTTTGGGGGGCACTACCAGGTTAAAGTTCTGTTCTAGGTACTAGGTCTGAAACTCTGGGCTGCCTATTCCTCGGCACAGTCACGCTGAAAAGGATCTCCATGTTCTCTCCCACTTTTCTCAGCCCCGTGAGGACTGCAAAGACGAATGTGAGAATCGGGACATGGCCATGCAGCATCTCCCAGCATATCAGCAGTATTAGTTTTGTATTGCTGCTATAACAAATCAACACAAACACAGGGATCAAAACAAATGTATTCTCTTATGGGTCTGGAAGTCAGAAGTCCAGAATCAGTTTCACTCGGTTCAAGTCAAGGTGTCAGCAGGGCTGGTTCTTTTGGAGGCTCTGGGGAAGAATCCTGGCTTTCTTGGCTTCTAATAGCCACCTGTATTCCTTGGCTTGTGGCCCCTTCCTTGGCTTCAAAGCACATCATGTCAGTCTCTGCTTTTGTCATCACATCACCTTTCCAGTTTCCTTCTTTTTCATTTTTAAAATTTTTTAATTTTTACTTATTTTTGAGAGAGAGAGAGAGAGAGAGAGAGAGAGGGAGAGAGAGAGAGAGGGAGAAAGAGAGCAGGGAGGGGGGAGAGAGAGGGAGACACAGAATCCAGAACAGGCTCCAGGCTCTGACCTGTCTGCACAAGAGCCCGACGCGGGGCTTGAACTCACGAACCACGAGATCATGACCTGAGCTGAAGTCGGACTCTTAATCGATTGAGCCACCCAGAAGCCCCCAGTTTTCTTCTTTTACCTTTCCTTCTTCTTCTAAAGACACTTGTGATTATTTTTAGGGACTACCCAGAAAACCCAGAATAATCTCCCCATCTCAAGATCCTTAACTTAATCACATTTTCAGAATCCCCTTTGCCATGTAAGCTAACGTTCACAGGTTCTGGGGAAGGCCATTATTCATCCTACTGTACCAGCCTAGAACAAAGCTAGGGCGAAATTTCTCTCTCAAGCCTCACGTAAGAGCATGAGCTCCTGCCAGCATCTGGCTGGGTTTAGCACCTTAACCAAACAAACCCCCCTGAAAATCTAAGATTTTCCTGGGGACTTAGAGATTTTCCTGTCAGCTTTTTGGCTATGAGGCTGCCTCTGTGGCCAGGGCTCCTGAGATGGCCACTCAGCCAAGCATTGGTGGCCTCCCTGGGCACTCCTAAGCCTCCATTCTGGCTTCAGGAAGGGTTTCTTCTTCTTAAAGCCAAGAGATCTGTCCTAACAAGCCTTGTTGCCAGATCTCCTAAAAGTTATTTCTCTCAGAAATGACTTGTCTTTGGCCACTGCCAGGGCCTCTACTGTGATCACCGGTCGGTGCTGCTGCTGACCCCTTTCAGCCAACAGCAGCTGCCTGGTGGGACCTCTGTTACCTGCTCTCCTGCTCTTTCCTGCCTCAATGTGGGGACTCGTTACATCTCCACGTAGGGTGGCCAACTGTCCCACTTGGCCTGGGACTGAGGAGTTTCCTGGGATGCAGGGCTTTCAGTGTTAAAACTAGGATGGTCCCAGGCAAACGGGAACAACTAATCCCCATCTCCATATCTCAGAATCTGGAGGCCTGTCAAGTAGCCCCAGAGAGAAAAGAAGTCTCTCTGTCATCCAGTATTAAGATATTACATTTCTGGCCTCAAAATTAATCATTTCCAGGATAGTTACCTAAGCCAATTAGTCTTTTCATGGGCAACTGCCCGTCATCCTCCAGGACCCAACTAGACAATCATCAAATAATCTGAGGGGGTCCATATCCCAAAGTCTGAAGGGCTCTGTCCAACCTGGGCATTACCCTCCTCATTGGAGCTAAAATAAAACAGCCTTCCTTAGCAACGGAGCCTGTTGTAGGCAACTCAACAGGATGGATGCAGTAGCCCCAAACAGTGAAGTGCTGGGAATGACAAAGTAAAGCATATCTATTATTGAATATCTTCTGTGAGTCCAGTAGTAAACTAGGGTACGCAGGGAAGGTTGATAACCTAGGACTTATGGCCTCAAGAACTCACAAACCCCAGATCTTGGGAGATCCCAGTTATTTCCTACTGGCTTGACTTGAAATCTGGATGTTGGGGTGGGTCCCATAAAAAGGGGTTGAATCCTAGATTCCACCTGTTCCAGAGAAGGCAGCCCTTTGCATTCCTTCAAGGAAAAGGCTTTCCTGGGGAAAATCTCATTTCTTGATGGCACACTCATTCCTGGGGCTGACTGCTAACCTCATGAAAGCACAAGAACATCAATTATCTTGTCATTTCCCCCCCAACACGTAGGTCAAGATTTGCTGTGAGCCAAATCAGCCCTAGCTGTAGGTAAAACGTCACCATCAAGGTGCAAATGAAACTTCCAATTCAGACTTCTCCTGGGGCAGACTTTGTTGCTAGAACGTGCGTGGGCTTTGCTCAATGACATGTCAAGCAGACAAATGCATACCTGGTGCCATCTATATTCAAGGTTGCCTTACCAGGCACTGGGAGGGATTCCCTGAATAAATCACATAGGCTTTAGTGGGAAGAATCCCCAGCAACTCTCAAGTTCATCTCCATTATTTGATGGGTGAACAAACTGAGGCCCCAGGGAATAGGGAGGGATGCCCAGGTAGCCATTAGAACAGGAGGGGGACAGAAAGGTGAACTGAGTCCTGGACTCCAGATCCCCCAGGCAACATTCCTTTCAGATCGATGAATTAGGCAGGGCACCCGGGTGGCTTACTTGGTTAAGTGCCCGACTTCGTCTCAGGTCATGATCTCATGGTTCATTGGTTTGAGCCTTGCGTCGGCTCCACACTCACAGAGTGGAGACTGTTTGGGATTCTCTCTTTCTCTCTCCCTCTCTGCACCCCCGCCACTTGAGCTTTTTCTCTCTCTCAAAATAAACAAATAAACTTAAGAAAAAAAGAGAGAGATCGGGGCACTTGGGTGGCTCAGTAGGTTAAGCCTAGGACTCTTGATTTTGGCCCAGGTCATGATTTCACAGTTTGTGAGTTCGAGCCCCGCACTGGGTTCTGTGCTGATGGTGTGGAGCCTGCTTAGGTTTCTCTCTCTCCCTCTTTCTCTGCCCTTACCACACTGGCACTCTGTCTCTCTCTCAAAATACATAAATAACGTTTAAAAATATTTTAAAAAATCGATTAATTAGGGAAGAGACCAATAGTATCAGCTGACTGCCATGGAACCTGGGTGAACTGCTTGCACCGGGCTAATTGCTTTCTGGGCATTATGTCACTTACTAGGGTGCCCACTTGTCCTAGTTCGTCACCCACTGACGGGTTTCTCTGGAAACAGCACTTCCAGTGTGAAAATGGGAAAGTCCCAGACAGCAAGAGTTGGTTACCCTACATTTAATCCTCTCAAAAACTCATGAAGAAGCCACTGCTGCTGCTTCCAGTTTACAGATAAGAAAGTTGAGGTTTACAGATGCTATGTGACTTAAGGCCTCACAGTCCATAGGTAGTAGAAGCAGCACTGAGACTCAGGAAATTCATCTCCAGAGCCCACCAGTTTAACCACTAAATTATAACTTCCTAAAAGGTGGGGAATCTTACAAATTTTGGCTTTTGAGCATATGGATTTGGGAGACATTTTTTCTGGAAAGAGAGTCGAAGGCACTCATCATGACCCCACAGAGGCTGAAGAGAAGGCGTAGGGTGGTGCAACAAAGGGTCCCATGCTGAGTTGACTTCCCTCTTACTCTGAAGATAAGAAAGTGCTCGACCTTGAGATCAGGACTCAGGTACTCCCCCAGGAAAGCATACGAAGGGTGGGAGCTAAGCGATGCTGGACCAGATCCTGAGGAGTTGCGAAATCACCTTCCTGGAAGTGTTTACAAAGGGGAGAGTCCCTGTTTGGCTGCTGTGACTCAAGCTTGACCTCCACAAGGTTCTGGGGATGCGATCCCTTGAGGACCCCCACTTGAAAAGGCAGAAAGCAGCTCTAAGCTTGACCAGCTCGGCAAGGCCACTTCCCTGCCACCTGCTTTGGTCAGCAACTAGCAGGTGGCTGGGGACTCCGTTGGGAAGGGCTGTCCTCATACAAGCGTACATACATACGTGTGCACACACACATGTACATGTGTACTCCACTGGTTGCCCTCATACACACCATGTAAGCTGATACTCTCTGGGTGCTTACAACTCGAAGTACTGTGCTAAGTGCTTTATGTGAGAGAACTTCATTTCTCACCATAGCCTTATGAGATAGACACTTTATTATAGCTGAGGTCACCTGTGTGCTAAGAATTGGCCCTGGGCTTTGAACCCAAGCAGGCTGAGCCAGTCACCCCTCTATCAAACACTTGGCTGCTTGCTTCTTCAGCCATTGCAGTCTCTGTGCCTTGTTGACTACTCCTGCTCCCCTCCTGTGGGGTTCCAAGGGGCACTCTGAATGTCCTTTCCCCCACTTGGTGCGTACCTGTCTATGGAGCCCATCTAGGGGCACTACAACCATCAACATGGTGACAGAGGTTAACATACCTGCGTTAAGGATGGAAAGTGAATGAAGAGAGAGAATGAGGCCTCCTCATGACCCACTTTTGTGTCGCTCCTCAGGATGAACTTAGAGAAGGCAAAACTGAGGGGCTCACAGCTACTCAGCCCTGCAGAGAGCAGGGGGGTTTTATCTGCAGGAAGCCAAGGAAAAGTCTGGCCCTGGAAAGGAAGGGCTCTCAGCCCACCTGGACACATCCCTGGTCCTTCCTCCCTATTTTGGTTGGGGAGCCATCAACCCACACAGCATCCAAATAAGCATCCTACAGGCTAAAGGCTCTCCCCCAGTCCCAGATACGCCCCTGAGCTCCAGACGTGCACATCCAGGACTACCATGCAGAGCTGTATAGTTTGTTTGGGGCACGAGGGTACGCGGCCAAGGGGACTCACAGGCCTGAGGTCCAGCCGTGCTCTGCTCACCAAGCCACGTGCCCCAGTAGGAGGCTACATTTGCCTGGAGGAAAGGACGTCCTTCTCTCATTTGCACAAAGACACCATATGCGTCCATGGAAGCTTTGCGTTTTTCTGTCTGGCTCCTGGACAGCTCTGTTTGCCATGTGACAAGCATTTCAAACACTGCCTGACCCTTGATTTCTGGCCCTCTCGGCATGCTCCATCCCAAACTTCCCCCTCTCAACGATTAGCACCTCTGTTTACCCAGTTTCCCAGTCCAAAAGCACTGGACTCTTCTGCTTTCATTGTCCCTCACATCTAAACCAGCAGCCCGTCTGTCAGCCCCACCGCCATGCTAGCCAGCTCCCGTTTTCCAGGGAAGATAGCATAGTCTTTTGCCGGGACTGTCACAGTAGACACCTATCATGTCGCTCTACTGCTTCACAATCCCTCCGGGGGATTCTCCACATTTTTATAGTGCTAACATCCAGACTTCTCATGGCAGCTTATAAATGCCTAGGCTGCACACTCACCCCCAAACCACCAGCGGACAGGACCTGGCCTGAGGTATCATAAAGGAATCCTGCCCAAGAGAGCATCCTTCCAGGTAAGGGGGCAGTGGGAGAGGCTGCGGTGGGCCACAAGCCGCCACTTGAGGAGGTGAACCCCATGTCAGAGAACTGTTTGGGGGTTCCTAGTGGGAAGAGGGGAGAAAGATCTCTGAGGACCCCATGAAGGTACCCAGCTGGGAAAGATCCAGAAGTTATACATGTGCCATGGAGAAAGCCAGAATGTCAGATCCCAGGTTCAGTGAAAAGAAGCCCTTTTGGGGTCTCGTGCTTCTCTCCCCACCCCACTCTCCCACCTTAGTCCATCCCCAAAGACATGGACAACATGGCAGCTAGCAAATGGAGATGAGCTGGAGCCGGAAAGAAATTAGAGGCACACAGTAACCTGTTGTCCCCACAGCAGGCTTCCCCTTAGAAGGGAGAGGTCTGAATAGGATATATATTTGCTTATGTAATGGTGGCTGGAAAAGATTTTGTACCTACCTGAGTTTTTCTGATAGAGAGAGTTGACGGAGAGGGGGTTTGCAGAAGCCGAATGCAGCTCACTCCCTAATCTGCCAGCATGAAAGTTGGAGGCAGAAAGTGCAAGGCATGTCTAGGAGACAAGTCGCTCCATTGCCACTTGTGGAATATGCCGGGGGCCTTTGGGGGAGTAGTGATGAGTGGCTGGCAAGGACAGGTCACCTTGGTCTTATGGGTTCGGTCAAATAATCTGAACCTTATTGTGAGGACAGTGGGAAGCCATAGATGGTTGTAGGCAGAGAGGGCCATGATCTGATTCATGTGTTCTAAAGTTCATTCTGAGTGTGGAGAATGGACTGAGGGGTCAGAACAGAGGTCTGAAGAGGCCCGAACAAGGACAAAGGTGGTGGGGCTGGCAAATGCGGGGCGGACTGGTGAGAAATTAAGGAAATGAAACTGGGAGGGCACGCTATATTCCTCCTAGGGTCCCCTGCCACCCCAGTGAGTCACTGAGGCCTGTGGGAGGAGCTGAGCAGCTAGTGCATGCCAGGCCCCAGGCTGGGTATTTCCATTTGTTCTCTCACCCAATCCTCAATGACCCTTGAGGTAGAAATCATCATCCCTGCATTGCCAGTGAGAAGCCCGGTGACTTACTGGAGGCCACACATCTGGGTGGTGAAGCAGTCCAGACTGGAATCCAAGTCTGTCCTGGGGTAGGGGCATTGGCCTACGCAGTCCTGAGACTGTTGACAGATATACTTGCTGACAGCTGGGAACAGCACCTCACGTGACGGACATCAGGAGTGTCAACATGGGCGGTCAGGTACACCCTCGCCGGGGCCGCTGAGAGGAAAAGCCAAAGTGTCAGAGGGTCACTGAGTGTCTGACCGACATGGCAGACACTGGACACGGTGCACGCTGACAAGAACAATGAGGACGAAGGCTGTGGAGCAAAGCTGAAAACTTGGCCGAGGTCCCTTCTTAAGCAGAGGAACTTGGGCTGAGAAGTTACGGTGAGAGAAGGACTCAAAGCCTGTGCAAGCTTGCTGCCCTACCAAGGTGGAACTATGCAGCTGGCGGCCTGCCCCGGCCTCACTGCCAGCCTGAAGGCCAAGGTCCTTCCTTTCCTGCCCCTTATGAGAGGAGAGGGTCACAGGTGACTGACTCTCCTGTCATCTACTCGCAAATGGACAGAGCAGGGTCAGGTCAGGGCTGGGCCACCGGGGACCACCCAAGTGCCAGGCATGTTTCTAAGTGATTTACACTGAACTCATTTAACTGTCTCAGTGGCCCTTGGTATAAGTTACTGTCGTCATTCCCATATTATAAGTGAGTAAGTGGAAGAATAAAGAAGTTCAGCAATTTCCCAAAGTTCTACAATATCTGGTAACTGGCCAAGCAGGGGCTTGAACCGGGTGGCCTGGCTCATGGCTCAAGCGCAATACCTGTGTGCTTACATCTCCTCACTCCTCCCATGCCCCTCCTCAGCTCTCCCCTGCCTGAGTTCCTTTCCCAGCTTTCCCACAAAACGGTCCCAAATCCTTTTGCTTGAAGACCCAGGTACAGACCAGAGATGAGTGACCTTGACCCAGTCACGGCCTCTGATTCCACCATGACCCCGGCTATCCAGCCAACCCCTAGCATCTGCCCTGCCTTGCTCACATCCCTCAGGCAGAGCCTATGGCTGGACCTTCCCTGTCCATTCGGTCTGAGCGGAGTCAAGCCAGACCCCTGGGGTGGAGAATGGGCACCCCTACAGGCATGCTCACCCACAGCAGGTCAGCTGAGGGCTGGGATCTGAGCCTACTGGTGTCCCTCCCACCACAGCCTTGCCATGCGCACAGACCACAGACCACAGAGACACCGAGCCCTTTGTTCCGCCCAGCCTAAAATAAGTCAGGCCTTGCTCCATAGTGAGAAGTGCCAGGCCACCCTCCTAAAATGGACTCATGTGCCAGGGAGATCTGAGGCTGCAACTTGGTGACCCACTGTGACCATGTTAACTCCTGCCTCTCCATGGGGGGCTGCAGGCCAGCCCCCATTCCACACAGGACTACTCTTCTCATCCTGCCCTGGTCACTCTGGGCTCCCCTGCCTTCCAGGGGAGTGGTCGCAGCAGAAAAGTGGGAAGGGGGAGCAGTTCTATGGATCCCACAAGGCATGAGGACAGGGTTCTTGGGCCCCAAGGGCAGGCCAGAATTGGGCCTCAGCCTTTCCTGCTCTTGCTGCTAAGCTGCCCTTTGTCATCTCCAAGGGGACCGTGCGTTTCAGCCCACCAGGAAGCTGAGCCAGCCTTCAATACCATTTCAAAGGTAAGGCAGGTGAAACCTGAAGGGGTTGGACCTACTCAAGGGTAAAGCCAGGATTCAAGCTCCAGTCTGTTCCTACAGTACCCGGCCTCATGAGCACCCCATAACCATGCCCGGGAAAGGTTTTGTCTTGTTCTGACGCCTCAGGACACCCCAGACATGCCACCGAGTCAGTGAACATAAAGCCTGCCATCTCCCCTGGCAGGTTTTTCTAACCACAAAACTGTAATTTTCCCTTCCATTTATTTTTCCACTCATCCACATGAAGGAGACGTAAAGAAAACATAATAAAAGAGTTCCTAAATTAGAGATGCACCATAATGGCAGAGAAGTTTAACTATAAATAGGAGAAAGCTGGCCTCTCTTGGGATGGTCTGATTAGACAGAGGCCTGTACCCTCTCATTAAGCAGCCTCGCCGTCCTACCTTGGACCCTCAGAGGCAGCGTGGTGGGGTGTGAGGGAGTCAGCAGGGCTAGGGAGGCACTCAGTGGGTGACCTGCAGAGACAAGCTTTTGGGGAAGGAGCCTCAGCATCCGTCTAATGTGGGTAGTGTTCCCTCGGCTAGGGTGGGAGGCCAAGGGCAGGCCTGGGGGCAGGTTGTGGCCAGGGGCCACCTTGGCTTGGGCAAGATGCCTGGCGCCCTCCCAGTACATATTCTTAAACAAGGACCATGGATGTTCAAGAAGATTCCGAAGAAGCAAGTTCAGCACCATTGACAGCTGACGCTCCTTGGGTATTTACTGAATGCCAGGCCCAGCAATGCCCATAAATGATCTCATTTATTTCTCCCAACAACGCTGTACAGTAGTATTTTGATTGCCCTTATTTTCCAGATGATGCACAGAGAGGTTAAGGAAATTGCCCAGGGCCACACAACAGGTAAAAGGTGGAGACAGAGTTTGAACCCGGGAAGCCACCTCCAGTGCCTATAGGTCTAACCATGATATTACACTGCTCCCTTGAGAAGGCTGTGGAAAGGACCTATATCAGCCCTGAGGGGGTGTCTGGCAGGGGGCCACTGGACTCTGGCCTCAGTTTCATCTGGTTTGACAGGCCCTGCATAGGGAAAGAGTTAAAGAATATGCTGGCAATGTTTGAGTACGGCAGGAAGACAGGAGGGAGAGTGGAAGGGAGGGGCTGCTGACAGGCAGGATGCTGTTCACGGTCCTCAAGGCTACCCAGCGGGAGCGACGAGTTGCATCCATCAGGTTGTAACATACCCAGGGTGAATGTGAAGGGCAGGGATTAATCCCCAGAAACAAAATCTAATGCTGGGCAAGGCTGTCCCAGGTCTCTGTATTGTGGTTAACAGGTGTGTTTTTATTTGTTTATTTTTAATTTTTAAAAATTAAACTCGATGCCCAATTTGGGGCTCGAACTCATGACCCCAAGATCAAGATTCGCATGCTCTAATAACTGAGCCAGCCAGGCGCCCCATGTGCCAGGTCTTAACAGGTACTCATCGAAGGGGTCGGTTACAGAGGTCCACATGCCAGAGGCTGGCCCAGGGTCGCAAGCCCCAGGGTGAGCAGGCTTTGGGGGCTAGGAGTCACCTGGGCTGAGGGAGGTAATCTCGGCTGCAGATCCTCAAGTTCATAGACCTCCAGGGTCCCTAAAGTCAAGGGTCGCCGGCCCCAGAGCTGAGGGCACCTAGGGCCATAGATCCGGGCTCCCAGCCCATGCTTTCATCTACCTCCGCTGCGCTGGCCAGAGAACCATCGCAGAGGTTACAAATGAGTTCACAGAACCCAAGGGCCACGAGGCTCTGCCAGGTGGGGCTGGTTCTGCGTGCCATCGAGATGTCGAGCATAAACAGGCTGGTGCAAGGGGCTCTTCTGTGAGCGGCTCAAAGGATGACGTGGTCTGGTAGGATTTATCTTAAGGGACAGTGCCAACACAAAGAAGGAAGGAGGCTGTGCCACACAGAGTTCTGCTGGGGGAGGGTGTTTGAGGGCTCTAAGGCAAGGTTCGATGCCCCCAGGCTGCTATGGGCAGAGGGCAGAGCCAGTCCTTCCCTCAGCGACTGAGTAATACAGAAAGGACGGCCATCTGGGGAGATGTCAGGAGCTCTCAGCAAAGTCCTAAGATTTGTAAAAAAGGAAACTCTCTACCTTTCTTTGGGTCTGGAGTGAAAATCACCTGTGGGGTGCTGTGGGGGCATCTGCCTGGTTTGCCTCCTCGGACCCACAAAGCAGATATCTGTGTCCATCAGGAGCCTGGCCACAGGGCTCAGGGCAGGGAGGGGGGCACCCTGAAGCCCCAGACTGGTCCAGACCACTCAGACCCCAGAAGCGGCCTAGAAAGCAAGACAACGGGGGCAGGAGAGACAGCTTCGGCCTGGCCTGGACACCGGGGGCCCAGCCTTCCCACGGAGCTAAGTCAGTGATAAGAAGGCTGGCTTCTTTCTCTTGAGTAACGTGCTGGTACTAATAAGGACACTGCCACATAGATTTACAGAACCTCTGATTTCACAATCACCGAGGGCCTCACAAGTATTAATTAAAGCTCAGAACCCCTGGAGTCTGGAGCAGATTCTCATTAACCTCATTCTGTAGAGGCTATGACTCTGCTTCCTTCTTAGAACTCCATGGATGTGGCAATAGCTCCAGCCCGGGGAAGCCAGGCCGACAGGGTTCGCTCCTCATGTCACAGGGTGGTGGGGCTGGGGAGTCTCTAAGGCTCCTGATGACACCAAGAAACTCATGTCAGAGTAAGGTTCAGACCACAGAGACCTCGGCTTCTATTAGAGCAGCTGACACAGAAAGGATTTCCCTTCTTTGGCTTTTTATGTTTTTTTAAGCAGATTAATTGAGGTATAAACTTCGTCCATTTAAAGCATTCAATTTAATGGCTTCTAGTGTGAATGCACTAGAAGCCATTAAATTGAATGGTACATCCATGACCACAATCAATTTTAGAACATTTCATCACCACATTTCATTACCATAAAAAGAAACCCCGCACTCCTTACCCATGACCCCCCCACCTTCTGGGCATCCTCCTCAGCCCTAGGCAACCACTACTGTACTTTTTGGCTCTATAGATTTGCCTATTCCGGCTTTTTTCTTTAATGTTGATTTATTGGGGTGCCTGAGTGGCTCAGTTGGTTAAACGTCTGACTTCACCTTGGGTCATGATCTCATGGTTCACGAGTTCAAGCCCCGTATTGGGCTTCTCTGCTGCCAGTGCAGAGCCTGCGTGGGATCCTCTGTCCCCTCCTCTCTCTGCCCCTCCCTATGTTTTGGTGTCTGGCTTATTTCACTTAGCGTCATGTTTTCAAATTCATTCTGGCTTTTTTAAATTATGAAACATTTCAACCAAAAGTACAGAAAACAATATGCAACACACCCGTGTGATTTAAGTCATGCATCTCAGATTTGTTAAATCTATTTGTTAGCCTTTTGCCATATTTGGTTTTTTTGTAATATCTTCCCTAGAGCTAATCCAGTTCTGAAGTTAGTATTCATCTTTCTTGTTTATGTTTTTATATTTCTAAGTTTATAATCATAACAATATACGGTGCTATTTTGTGTCTCTAAAACTTTTTAATGTACACAAAGACTATAGTAAACCCTGCCATATGATATATTTGAAAGTCTTTAAGAGAGTTGATTGTAAAAGTTCTCATCACAAAGAAAAAGAATTTTTTTTTGGTATCTATATGAGATGATGGATGCTAACTAAACTTACTGTGGTAATCATTTCACAATACATGCAATCATGTCATCATGCCATATGCTTTAAACTTGGGTAGTACTGTTGGTTAATTATCTCAATAAAACTGAAAAAAATAAAAAAGAGTTTTTAAATGTAATTTGATCTTTCTGAAGAATCTGCACATATAAATACAAGGTGCCCAACTATTAAACAAATAACTTCGAAGGTGTCACATATTGTCTAGCTTGTCATTTGCTCTCCTCTCCACACGCTATTTTTGCGATCGATCCGTGTTGGTATGTGTGGCTCTGGTTTGCTCATTTTTACTGCACATTCGCAGAGCGTTCCTGTGACCGTATACCCCACACACTGGGTTTATCCAGGGGGTTCCTACATTCGGATTCTTACCAGAGAAGCAAGGGTTACTCCTATCTGAGCTGGGCAGACACAGAGAGTTCCCAAGCAGAGAACCAGCCACCCGGCGATAAAACTGTGTACCTAAGCAAGCCCGGAGCCCCAACACTCTGCCCCAGCTCGGGCTCCGGGTTCAGAGCTGTGAAGGGCATGGCCTGGCCAGCTGGTGCAAGACCAGAACCTCAGAGAGAGAGCAAACCCTTCCTGGATCCTTATGGTTTGTTCCTCACCTCGGTCTCTTTTTTACGAGTTGCAGAATCCCTTGTGAGGGTGACAAAGCTAGGAATTCTTCTCCTCATGAAAATGTACCTGCAGAGAACCTTCAAGCTCGCCTGCAGCCTCCAGGGTTGGGCTCTGGCCACATCTTCCTGTTAGTTTCTCTCTAGAACTTAGGGAGCCGTGGGGCTCGAAGGCGTTATGGAGGAGTGACTAGACATCGTGCACCTTGTGAAGGCGTCAGTAAATGCTGAATGAGCGAGCAAATGAGTGGACGGATGAGAAAACACTCAGAGCCCCTGGCACGGGGCCTACTCGGTGCTCAGAAACAGTGGCTGTGATTAACGTGTGTGTGTGTGTTTTAAGTCAGGTTGAATGTAGTATTATTTATAGACAGTAAAATCCACCCTTTGTAGTATGCAGTTCTAGGAGTTTCGATAAACGCACCATGGTGTAATTACTACCACGACCAACATAGAAAATATTTCCATCACCACAAAAGGTTCCCTGGTGCTCCTTTGTAGTCGGTCCTCTCCAGCCCCACTCCCACCTCCACCCCCGGAAATGCCTGATCTCTTTTCTGTCCCTGTAGGTTTGCCTTTTCTGAAACATAACTGGAATAACATCATAGAGCCTTTTGAGTCTGGCTTCTTTTACTTGGCATAACACACTTGGGATTGATTCCTATTTTTGCTCATGTCATATCATATCATACATTTGAAAGTTTGATTTCCTTTTTATTCCCAAGGAATATCCCACTGTATGGATGTACCACAGTTGGTTTATCTACTTGCCAGTTGAAGGACTTTTGGGTTATTTCCAGTTTGGGGCAATTATGAATAAGGCCACTATAAATGGTTGTATACAGGTTTTTGTATAAGGTCAAGTTCATTTCTCTTGGATAAATATGTGGGGTTGGGATTTCTGGGTCATGTGATAAGTGAATGCTTAACCTTATAAGAAGATGCCACAGTGCTTTCCAAAGCGGCTGCACCATTTGGCATTCCCTCCAGCCGTGTCTAAGAGTTCCAGTCGCTTTGCATCTTGACCAGGACTTGATGTTATTTCTTTTTCTTTGGACCATTCTAATAGGTGTGTGGTGGTGTCCCCTTGTGGCCTCAATCTGGACTTCCCTCAATGATGTTACATTGATGTGTGTTATTGGCAGTCAATCCTGCGGCGTGTGGTCTGTGGCTGGCCAGGTCTTTAGGTCCAGACACTGCTTCCCCGGAGCACTGGGAGAACCCAGGATACCATGAGGCCTCTTCAGGGGCAGATGGCAGGCTCAGGGCTGTGCCGGGAGCCCCATTTTGCTCACAATGAGTGGGCGCCTGCTGTCCCAGCATGTCGAGTTCCTCATCTGTGTGGGCTGGTTGGCTGGGTAATGACTTTGGCCGGGCTGTGACCACTCGTGCTGAGAATACCTCCAGCTACCCACAGTGGCCCTTCTCAGGCACAGATGCACTTGCGGTATGAGAAGTAGGAGTCAAGCTCGGGGCGGAACTGCCCGTGCCAAAGGCCCTAAGGTTGCCTTCGGTGAGCGCCATTCCAAAACTGCCAGAAAGAGGTGCTGTCCCACTCAAAAAGTAGAGCGTATGGGGGGACAGTGTCTGCTTCTGCACCCAAAACAGGCTCTCTAGTGACTCATGATCAGACTGTGTCAACTCCGCTCCACTGCCTGGCCCCTGCTGCCAAGTGTCCAGGGAGACCGCAGGTGGTAGGGCCTCAGCCTCTACCTCACCTTCCAGAGAGGCCCAGACCCAGGTCTCCGCCTTTCGTCTGTTTTGCTATCTCTTCCACTGACCACAGCCCCAACTAGTACCCCCAGCGAAGCACCTGCCTGTCCCTACCAGCCTGGCCCTCTGACCGAGGCTCACTGTTTGTCTATCCCTGTTGCTCACCCCTGCTGGTACAGATTTCAGAGAGATGACTAGCCCCTCAGGCCTTCTTTCTTGGGAGTTCTCTACTCCAGGCCCCTGCCCGGCTGTGGACGAGCTGGCTGGGTCTGGCTCTCCTCCTACCTTCCTTCCCTGGCCGCCCCCTCCTTCATCAGCTCCCTGCCCTACCTGAGACTGGTACAGACGGGAACAGATAAAGTCCACGAGGCCTGGTGCAGCAGGTGAGGTAGAGGGCAGAGCTGGCCCAGGGTGCAGGGAAGGTTTGGAAGAGGGAGGAAAGGACAGTCAAAGAGCCAGGAGAAAGAGCACTGCTGGGGATATAGGGGCATGAGGGGAGAGGCAAAGGGTAGTGTCTGCCCACGTCTGAAGATCTGAGGTGTAACTCTGGAAGTGCTCATGACCATCGAGAAGCCAGGGTCAGAGGCTCATCCAGCCTGCTCATTTTCCCCGCCATCCCCTCACCCAGATATGCTAGAGCTGCGGGGCATCCTCCATCTCCTGCTTTCGGGTGGAAGGCCTGGGGGCTGAGGGACCTCTGTGGGCCGCCTGCTCCTTCCTTCCCATCACTCATGCAGCAAGCAGCCAGAGGCATCTCTTCTCTCTTGAGAAGGCAGGGCATGGAGGATAAAGAGAAAAGCCTAGAAGAAGGAGGTGGAGGTGACTCATGTCACTTGAACTGTCCACCCTACATCTGCAGCTGCCAGGTGGCACTAGGAGGCCTGGGGGAGTGTTTGTGGCACAAAGAGCACGGCCTCCCTCCTCAGACCATGGCCTACCCAGTCCTTCCGCATTCCTCCCCACTCGCCTGAGACAGCAGCCCCAGGTAGGCCTCCTGGCAGAGCTATGGAGATTTACAGGCTGCCCCTCTGCTCCAGAGTTTCTGAGTCACTGGCAGGAATCCGTGCCCTGGATCCAGGGATGCCCAGCCTGTACCATCTGGCCTGGGGCCAAACACCTCATCGCCAGGCCTCCTTCCCAGGGTTTCTCAGGCTGACACCACCATTCGGTGCCTGGCTCTGGCTTTTACCATCAAATCCAGGCAAGTGCCCTGGACTGAGAATAACAACAACCAGGCTACCTCCTCTGTGCGCCAGGCCCCACCCAGCTCATCCTAAGCCTTACCTTCTAGCGCCGGGCCTCTGCCACCCCTCCCCACCCTGGGGCGCCTCACCTCCATTGTCTCTACCTGGACCACTTTCCCCACTCCTGCTGCTGTTATTTCTGCAATAGCCTGGCGGACGGGAAGGCCACATTCGCCAACTAGGCATGACCAGGCCGGTTCTCTTCTCTAAAAGGTTCAACGGACAAAGGCAGGAGGGCCCTGCTGGCGGTGCCACAGGGCAGGGAACAGGGCCAAGGCTATTCTGAGTCCGTGACCACTGGGTGCCTCCTGTACAGCAGCCCAGAACACCAAGCACTGAGGTCCCCCAGCCCCCTCAGAGCCCACGTGGACAAGCTTGGCCATTTCTGTTGCTCTTGGCCTCAGCTGCTCTTCCGCCTTCTCGGGGCTTCTGTTTCCTCTCACAGCAAAGGGTTGAGGGAAAGACACTCAGCGCTCTCCCAGGTCTGAAACACTTAAGACTGAAATTCCAGGTGATTCCAAAGGCTTGTGAGCACACCCCAGGCCAGAAGCAAATGACAACACAATCGTGTTCCTCATGACCAAATCAAAACCCTGAAGCTAGGCTTCGAGCTAATGCCTGGGCCCCAGTTTTAGAAACTTAGCAATTCACTCACTTTCAACACCTGGCATCAACTGGCAACGAGTTGCAGCCTGAGCAGAAGCAGGAGTGAACACCTATGATCTGTTTTTTCAAACCAGGGACCTCGACCCCCGTGGGGCCCAGACTGAAAATGAGGGAACACAGCATAGATGCCACCTTGCAGACCGTGTGATCAGAATCCAGATCGGCTCAGGCAGGTGAAGTGATTCTCTCTCGTGGTCGCCCAGGGGAGGTCGCACAGGGGACTGGAACCCAGGATTCTAGGCTTCTCCTACATGCCAACAGTGCTCTTTCCTCCACATCATGCGAATCCAGGGGCCCGTTGCCCACAATACCTCCATCCTTCCCCCTCTGCCTCTGCACGCTATTTTGGGGGTGAACTCTGGTTATGGTGAATGCCATTCTGAGGTCCCCTGTGTGGATGGGACTTTCATCGGGCCAATAGAAACCACAGAAATGTAGGGCACCTGGGCGTCTCCGTCGGTTGAGCGTCTGACTCTTGATTTTGACCCAAGCCATGATCTCACAGTTGTGGGACTGAGCTCCACATTGTGCTCCATGCTGACAGCGTGGGGCCTGCTTGGGATTCTCTCTTTCTCTCCCTCTGCCCCTCTCCCACTTGCATGCTCTCTCTCTCTCAAAACAAATAAAAAAATACATTTTTAAAAAACCAACAGAAGTGTGCTTGGACAGTGCTGTACTCGCTGTGCTTAACCAGACAAAGATCTCATGACATTAGCACTCCGCGATCACGGCTGAGACCCAACTCCTTAACAGGCATCAAGCTGAGACCTTTGACCTCCCTACCAGGTTCTGGCTTCTCTTCCCCTCCCCTCCTACCCCCGAGGATGGAGTCTTCAAGAGAAACTGGGGTCTTCCATTCCTCGAGGTTTAAAGTTTGGGTTCCAGGGAATCCTTCGCTGCTTTAGGAATCTAGGGCAAGAAGGGATGGAGGTGCCCTTATTTCCCAGGTGACCAACTGAGCCTCCAGGAGTTGGTCCATGCTGAGAGCTGTCAGACATGAGTCAGTGACATCCTGCTGGACCAGAAGGACACCTGAAGTCCCCATCTTCACCTCACCGAAGGATGTCTGCTCAGGCAGGAGGCGATGGAAGTCTGTGTGGAGAGATGCACGTCTTGGCTCACTCCTGAGCCACACGGTCATCACGCTGTCGTTCCAAACATCCCTCCACCTATGTATTATTTATGCAGTCCGTAGTTGGTGGGAACTGGGAGACAGCAATGTCCCTGAAGTCACGAGAGAGGAGAGCTAGCAGCCGTGAGGCGGTGCTGACTCTTCTCTTTCTCAACCACACATCCGTCCCAAGTTCCTGTCCTCCCACCCCACTGCCTACTCAGATCTTCCCTCGGCTCTTCCTAATGACCTACTTGCCCGAGGTCTGTCCATACTCAAAGCTGGCCTCCACACTGGCTGCCAGGGTCCCTTTCTAAAACACAAGCTGATCTAATCACCATGTTGTGCCCCTTCCATAAAGCTACCCGATGACCTGGCAGAGGCTGGAAGATTTCACAACCTGACCCCAACTTGCCTGAGTCAGCTCTGCTTCCAAACAGGCCCTAATGAATGTGAATGAATGAACGGCACACTCAAAACTCTGGCAGGGCTCACGCCCTACAGACATCAGCATCCAAAAAGGCCCCAGCAGTGGCCAGAAGGACATGGACTGGGCCTTGCTTTCTACTCTTGGTTGCTGCCCCATAGCTGGTACCTGGGGAGAACGCACCTAGATTAGCGACCTTCACCAGGGAGGTCCCCAGAACCCTGGAGCCCTCAGTTCCATGGCTCCTCCTGGAACAGTGTGGCTGGGATGCCACCTTCCTAGAATAGGGCTCTGACCCAGAGACCACAGCTACCACCACAAGTGGTTGGGGCCCCAACCCAACATAAGCTGAAATCATTTCCTGACACAACAATTCATTTCTGTGAATTTGGGCTTTCGTCTGTGGGCTTGTGTCCTCTTTGGCTCCAGAGGGATTTTCTCAAGTTCTGATCTAGAGGTGTCCTTAGTTCATTATCCTCAGGTGCTACTCAGTTCCCCTGGCTCCTGGGGCAGCATCGATGACAGACAAGCCTCTTGACACGACGCCGCGTCTCTGACATCATCTCAGGGAGGATTTGCAGGAGGCCCTCCTTACCTCTCCTGGTCCCTGGTCCCTGGGCACCTCTCAGGGCTCCAGCTGCAGTCGCTAGCCAGGCAAATCCAAAGCAGACTCAGTTCTGAAGGCTCGTCCTGCAGTGTGTAGGCAGTCAGGAGAAGATATGCACGGGGGTGCAAAACGCCAGGGGACTGCGAAACGAAACAACCACTTGGGAAACAGTGTGGTGATTTCTTTATAAGTTAAACACGGGTGCCTGGGTGGCTCAGGTGGCTGAGCGCTGACTTCGGCTCAGGTGATGATCTCACAGTTCTGTGGGTTTGAGCTCCGCATCAGGCTCTGTGTGGACAGCTCGGAGCCTGGAGCCTGCTTCAGATTCTGTGTCTCCATCTCTTTCCCCCTCCTACTCATGCTCTCTCTCTCTCTCTCGCTCTCACTCTCTCAAAAATAAACATTAAAAAATAAAATAAAAGTTAAACATACATCTGTCATATGACATGACCATTTCATTCCTAGAGATTTACCCAAGAGAAACAAAATCACATATTCACACAAACGCACAAAAATATCCACAGCAGCTTAACTTGTAGTGGCCTGAAAGTGGAAACAACCCAAATGTCCATCGACAGGTAAAGAGATGGCAGAATTGTTGTATACTCCGTGAAATAGAATACTACTTGGCAATGAAAAGGAATTAACTGTTAATATATACAATAGGGATGAATCTCAAAACAAGTATGCTGAGTGATAAGAAGAACAAATAAAAATATTGCATACTAGATGAGTTCATTTATGTAAAATTCAGACAATGCAGACTAATCTATAGTGACAGAGCGGCAGATGGGTGGTTGCCTAGAGATAGCGGGGGTGGGAGGGAGGGATGACAAAGGGACATGAGGAAACTTTTGGGAGTGACGGATATGCTTATTATCTTGACTGTGGTTATGGTATCACAGGTGGACACGTGTGTTAAAACTCACCGTATTGTATGCTTGAAGTATGTTCAGTTTACATATATAATATATAACTTAATAAAGTTCATATATATTAATTATAAAATCAAACTATTTAAAAAGAAGGAGAAAGGGCAGAGGCTCCCTGTACTCCCACTGTGATCTGTCGCCCTCAGGATAGGAGGAGCACCCAGCTCAGTCTAGCAGCCTGGTCACCCGTTCCAGCCTCATCTCTTGTAAATCTCTTATATGACAATAAACCAGCTGTGGCTCCCTGAATGTACCATGCTTTTTTACACTTGTGCACGCTGTCCCCTCCACCGGCAGGGCTGTCTCCTGCCTCAACCACCCAGAGAACTCCTACTCCATTGTCAAGGCTCTGCTCAGTAGTGCCCTCTCCACAGAAGCCTTTCCAGCCCTAGCAGGTCACTGTGAACAGCAACTTCCTCTGTACTCCACAGTCCAGGTGCACAACTTGCTGTTAGCATCCGTTCATCCCAGCAGACTATGGGCTCCCGGAGGCTAGCAACAGCGTCACATCCATCCCTGTCTTGTCTGCACCAGCCCCATGGGCCTCCATGAGGCTTTATTCAGTGAATTCAATATGGGCAAGAAGGTGGGGAGGGTCAGCATGGGGCGGGGCATGAAAGGTTCAGAAGAATAGGAGCTAAGAAGTGGGAAGAGCCAGGAAGGGCAGAAGGCACACTGCCAAGGAGAGGCAGCCTGCCCTCCTGGAAAGAGAAGAGACTGCACTATCAGGACTCAGCCAGAGCCTCCGGTGGGTGGGGTTGGGTAAGGCAGGTCCCCTTCTCCCCCACACAGGGAGCTGTGGCACAAGGCTCATCAAGAAATTCCAACAACTGCTTGTGTGTCTGCACTCCCCAGGTCTGGGGAAAAATGGCATCAGAGACTCCATCTGCAGTTAACAGTTCTGAGAGGTGGAATGGGCAGCAGGCCCCACAGTGGCTCCTGGACATAGTGAGAGAGAGAGAGACACTGCAAAGGGAAGCCCATGAGCTCCTGATGCCTTGAGTAACTGCCCAGCAGTCCTGGTCGCCTCTTCTTCCGTGGGTTCAGGGGTCCTACGCAGGCTTCCGGCTGGATGACTGTGTAGGGGCAAAACCCTTTCTCCATTTAGCCCTGGACCCTTGGCAGACACATTTAGCTGTAACCTATGATGAGCAGGTCTTTATGTTGGGAGCGGAGCTACACAGGTGGAAGAGAGCTCCGCTCCCCTGATCGATCAGAGAACAGTGCCAGGGCCTAGCACAGTCGGCCCAGGGGCAATCAGTCTTCAGGATCGAATCTGGGAGAATCAATACCCAGAAATGAAGCTCCACAAGCATCTAGATTGGTAACATGGGGCACATGTGTGTGCCAGGGGCTGAAAGAGGGACATGTCCGGAAGAGGGACAGCCAAGAGCCAGAGGCACTGTCCCGGGGCAACAAGCCTGAGCCCAAGGCAGAAATGCATCTTTGTCCAATGATCATCAAACTATCTTCTGATGCCACGGGCAGACAATCATAAGTGAAACACTTCTTTCAAAATACAAGTGATACCACCGGGGCTGACTCCATTATTTACTCTTGAGCAGAACCGGCCACGACCCTGTCACTCTTGGGTCCCATCCAGGCTGGTTTTGTAACTGGCTTCCCACCACAGGGCTCATTAAAGGTTGGCCTGTCTTAGAAGGTATCTCGTGGCACCTCTCTTGGAGATGGGCCTTCTAATGTCACATTGCTTGAAAATTTGTCAAGCTGGCATCCCAAAGCGAGATCTTAGAAATTCAATCTTAAGCCCACACACCCTAGCTTAGAAAAGATGCTGAGACTCTTGGCACCTCAGCATCTTCAATGGCAAAGCGTCTGTAATTCACTTCCTTTCTTTCATTTCACAAATATTCTTAGGGTACCTGCTGCATGTGGGGCCCTGTCCTAGGTATCTCAAAGAAGAGAGATGAATACCTTACCAGATGGAGGCCTGCAGCCAGTACTCGGACACTCACTGACCCTCACAGCCTGAGAGCCAGCTCCAGGGAGAGTGCTTAGGGATGCAGAAAGCGAGGGCGAGGGCCAAGGGCTCACAGCACAGCCAAATGCAGAGTGCTCTATGAACTGATCAAAGGTGTCCCAGAGCAGTGTACCGGGAGCAAAGTGGGAACAGCACCCGGTTATGTCATGCTCATTCATATCTCACTCTCTGGCAGAATTAGATGAGCTGATCTTTCTACTGGGAGTGTCGAGGGTCAGGGAAGGCTTTTCGGGGAGGGGCTGCTTAAACAGTCTCTGAGTAATAAAAAGAGGTTTGCCAGACGATAAAGGGTGAGAGGGCAGCCCAGGCCAAAAAAACAAGATGAGCAAATCTCGGAGAAATATCTTAAGCTATGAGATAAGAAGTGCCTTAAAAGTAGTACACACTTTGCTACTCAAAGACTTCCAGAGAAATTCCCAAATTAAAAAAAAAAAAAAAAGATGCAGTGATATTTGCCTCTTGATACAAGAATGTGCGCCTGAGTCTGGCCCTGGCCTAGTTCTCCTCCCTCGGTCACTGCAGGGAATTTCTTGGAGATAGCTCATGCTAAAAGCCCTTATTAATGTTTTCTTCCAAAGACACACCGATTCCCCACTGGATAATTAGGTTGTAGCTGAACCTTCGGAGAACGGTTGCTTTCTCTAAAGGGTATAAACTGCGGCAGCCCAGGGACTGGCTAGGGCTCCTTAATTGATGCATTTTATCTGCATTTGAATCTCATATTCCATTTTGTAAAGGCGTGCACCTTTTTTTAGCTGTTTGAGCTTATTTAAAGAGCTGTCTATTTTATACATTCATATGAGTAAAATGGCATAAAGTGCCGCATTTGATAAGAAAGTGGCTGCATTCTACAATGTAGTCTATAATGATTTTGGACATAGAACTGCTCTTTCTTCCAGACCTGGGCTGCTCTACAGCCAGTGCAATGACTTCCAACCTGCTGCCTACCCCACCTGACAGAAATCTAGAAAGGTCTCTCTAGGCAGGGGCCGTGCAAGGCACCCTGTCAGAGTGGACATGTCCAGCCTCCTGAGCCAGACTTAACCTCCCAGGAATTGGTATAAGGGCCGTAGGCACAAGAATGACCAAGGTTAAGCTCAGGAAAGGACAGGGGGTTCCCTAACCAAGACCAAATGGGCTGAAGGGACAGGATACTGCAGCATCATCTGAGTTTTGGGAGCTCTTATTTTCTTTTTTTTTATTATTATTTTTTAGAGAGAGAGTACATGTGAGTGGGGGAGAGGGGCTGAGGGAAAGAGAGAATCTTAAGCAGGCTCCACACTCAGCACAGAGCCTGACGTGGGGCTCAACACAGAGCCTGATCCCATGTCCCTGGGATCACAACTTGAGCCAAAATCAAGAGTCAGATGCTCAACCAACCGAGCCACCCAGGTGCCCCTTTTGGAAGCTCTTACTATGAAGAAAATGTTATCAGGGCGCCTGGGTGGCTCAGTCAACTAAGTGTATGACTTTAGCTTGAGTCATGATCTTGCTGTTTGTTGGTCTAAGCCCCACATCAGGCTCTGTGCAGACAGCTCAGAGCCTGAAGACTGCTTCAGACTCTGTGTCTCTCTCTCTTTCTGCCCCTCCCGAACTCAAGCTCTATCTCTCCATCTCTGAAAAATAAATAAACATTAAAAAAATTTTTATATATATATATAAAAAGAAGAAAATGTTATCTGCAAAAAACAGTGTCTATGACCTTGGAAACGCAAAACTCTCTGGTGTCAGGGAGAACTGCTGTGAGCGGGGCTGGCGGGAGTGGCCAGTTGGGGGACTATAATGGAGTGGGGAAGAAAGGTCAGAATTGACTGTAGGAAGACCCTGCAAAGCCCCCAGGGAAATCTCTTGCTCCAGCTTCCCAGGATAGAGATGGACACTGCTGGCCTCCTGGCCCCAGGAAGCCGGTTCCTCTGGAAATGAACACTCGCCAGTGGCCTTCTAGACCCAGGGATAGTGTTTTTCCCAGAGGTTTGACTCGTAAGCCAAGCCACTCCAAAGCATCTACAGTCCAACACCCTTATAGGCCTGACGGTGACACTTCCAGAGACACTATTGAGGCCATGGTCCAGACTCCCCGAGAGGCTCTTCGTGCTCCCCAGCACTAGAGCTGCTGGTCAGGCACCCCTCCTGAGAAGGGAAGTGACTTATGCAAGGTCAAATAGCATGAGAAGATCTGCCAACTTCTGTCTTAGGGAATATAGTTGCTGAAAACAACTAAAAATGCTGGGTGAAACATGAAAAATGCTTTCTTGAGAACAATGAAGAACTGGATACAGAATAAGGAATAAGGTCAAAATGGAAGGAGAGGCAAAACCCCAGAGAAGTCAGGAAAGCTGCAATCCTTCTGCCTCTGTGTTTGCTAATACGGCACATCTGAATTTCAGTTTTAATGGCCTTGAGGGGCAATGTGGACAAATGTCAAAACTCAGGACCTGACCCAAGTAAGGAATCTACCAGAAGACCCTCCCAGATTAAACGGCACCCTAAAAGTCCTCACACCCAGGAAATGCAAAAGAAGGGGCAGGGGCTGTCCCTGAGAAGTTACACCACCAGCTGGCCTTCACATGGAGTAGCAGCCCAAATTCGTATCATTGGGGTGGTTCGAAAAACCCGAAGTCATGAATTTAGTTCAAAGTACTCCTGCTCTGCTAATACTCTGGGGCACCTGGCGGAAGGAGGGTAAATCCCCTCTGGGGAAGGCAGCTTCATCCTAGGCCTCAACAAATACCCGCTAGTAAATTTTCCAATATACTGAGTGGTACACACCCTAGGAATAACCAAGCACATGAGGAAACAATGAACAAGAACCAGAAGAGACGGCACATAGCCCGCATGGACCTACACCTTCAGACGAAAGGATCGCCAAGCGCGGATTGTAAGCCAACCACATTTAATATGTTTGATGAAATAGAGGACAAGCTTGAAAATATCTGCAAAAAAAAGTAAAATTATAAAGAATGACCTAACGGATCCGAGAACGAGGCAAACAGAACTTCCAGAAATGAAAATACTATAACTGGAATTTTATTTTATTTTACTTTATTATTTTTTTTTAACATTTATTTATTTTTGAGAGACATAGAGACAGAGTATGAGCAGGGAAGGGCAGAGAGAGAGGGAGACACAGAATCCAAAGCAGGTTCCAGGCTCTGAGCTGTCAGCACAGAGCCCGACGCGGGGCTCGAACTCACAGACCACGAGATCATGACCTGAGCCGAAGTCAGCCGCTTAACTAACTGAGCCACCCAGGCGCCCCATAACTGGAATTTTAAAACGCGGTGGAAGATTAGACTTAGCTAAAGGGGCCATTTGCAAACTGGCAGATGGATTAGAAAGAAAACAGGAGGAATGACCAGTGAGAGACCAAAAGATGGAAAATACGAAATCCACATACTGTAAAATTCATCCTTTTAAAATGTACAATTTAGTAGTCTTTAGTGTATTAACAGAATTATGCAACAACCACTACTACCTAATTTTAGAACATTTTCATTACCTGAAAAAGAAACTCCATACCATTAGTAGTCACTCCCCATTCTCTCCTACCTCAGACCCTGGCAACGGCTGACCTATTTTCTCGGTGGATTTGCCTAGTTCGGATATTTCACATAAACGGAGTCGTACGACATGTGGCCTTTTGTGTCTGGTTTCTTTCACTCGGCATAAAGTCTGCAGAGTTGATCCCTGTTGTAGTTGTATCCATACTGCATTCCTTCAATGGCCGGGTAATGTCGCATTGTGTGGATATGCCATTTTTATTAATCCATTCGTCTGTTGATGGACATGTGGGTTGTTTCTACTTTTTGGCTCTTAAGAAACGGGCTGCTATAAACATTTGCATTTAAAAAAATATATGAGGAAGGGCTCAGACATGTGGAAAAGAGTAGCCTAAGATTCTCCTCTTGGAGGAGAAGAGAGAGAGAATGGAGAGAGGCAATTCTTGAAGAGATAGTGGCTTAGAATTTTTCAGAACTGATAAGAGATGCCATTCACAGAGGTTAAGAATGCCAAGGAATTTCAAGCAGGATTTTAAAAAGGAAGAGGAAAATAAAGAAACGCATATAGTAAATTGCAGAACACAAACATAACAGACAGAGACAAAGACGATGACAGAGAGAGAGAGAGAGAGAGAGAGAGAGAGAGAAAAGCAAAGAAAAAGTAGCGTCCCTTACACTAACAGCTCATTTATCAATGGCAACAGTAGAAGCTGGGGGTGGAAGGGACCAGACAACCCAGAATTCTTCAACCAGGGAAAACATCTTCCATGAATGAGCACAAAGCAAACACATTTTCAGACAAACAAAAGCTGAGAGCACGCGTCACCAGAGAACTCTCATTAAAGGATATCGTAAAGAATGTAAGTTGGGCAGAGAGAAAATGATCCCAGATGGAAGATCTGAGATTTGAGAAGACACGAAGAGCCAAAAAAGCGGTAAATATGTGTGTAAAGCTAAACAAACCGTTGGCTTATACTATAATGATAATTATAAGGTCTTGCAAGGTTAGAGCAAAACAAGACAGAATTCAAGTACAAAACAAATAAGGAAGGGGAAAACAGAAGTAAGATGCTTTAAAGCTCTGCACTACCAAAGAGGAAGGTAACGTAACTGGCTAACTTTAGACCTTGATAAGTAAGCGTGTGGTCATTTCAAGGTAACTGCTAGAAGGGAAAAGAAAAAGAAACATGGCGTGTAACTTCTAATTAGTAGAGGAGAAAAAAAGACGATAATAACACTAAAAATCAGTCCATAAGAGAAACACAAAAAGGATGAGAAGAATAGGAAGCAGAAAATAGGATAAAGGATGCAGCATCACATCGTGTGTGTGTGTGTGTGTGTGTGTGTGTGTCTGTAATGGAGCTGGGTCTTGTTCCCTGCTCCACACGGCTATGGAAAGTCGCCCTCCCTCCTCCAGGCACCCCCACTGCCTCCTGACGCAGCCCCACACTACTTGTCCACTTCAGATGTCTGAACGCTACCAGGCTTGACACCCTGCCCCTTCCGGTGACCTCCCCCACAACTCCCAGCAGTGCGGGGCTCCCCGAGGCGAGAGTCTCAGACATCGCATTAACTGCGTGGCACAGCAATACCCCCATTTACTCCTCAAAGCTCCTCCACAAGTTGGTCTTAACATCATCCCAGTTTTATTGATGAGGAAACTGAGACTTTGAGAAATAAACTAGGGGAGCCTGGGTGGCTCAGTCAGTTGAGCGTCCGACTTCAGCTCAGGTCATGATCTCACGGTCTGTGGGTCCAAGCCCCGCATCGGGCTCTGTGCTGTCGGCTCAGAGCCTAGAGCCTGCTTCAGATTCTATGTCTCCCTCTCTGCCTGTGCCCCTCCCCCGCTCATGCTCTGTCTGTCTCTCTTCCTCTCTCTCTCTCTCTCTCTCTCAAATAAACATTAAAAAGAGAGAGAGAGAGAGAGAGAGAGAGAAATAAACAAACTTGCCCAAGGTTGCCCAACTATAAAAGCAACAAACCTGGCTTTGTCTGACTCAGAGGTCCCATGCCCTTAAGCATTAAGCTAGCTTTCAAGGTTTTTTATTCCAATTGTGGTAAAATACACATAACCTAAAATTTACTATCTTAGCTGTTAAAAAAATTATTTTTTAATATTTGTTTATTTTGAGAGAGAGAGAAAGCACGAGCCAGGGAGGGGCAGAGAGACAGAGGGAGACATAGAAACTGAAGCAGGCTCCAGGCTGCAAGCTGTCAGCACAGAGTCTGACGTGGGAGCCTGAACTCACTGACCTGAGCCAAGGTTGGACGCTTAATCGACTGAGCTGCCCAGGTGCCCCATCTTGGCCATTTTCAAGTGTTCAGTTCTGTGGCATTAAAGTACATTCACACTGTTATATAACCATCACCACCATTCATCTCCAACACTCTTTACCTCCCACAAAGCTCTGTACCCATCTAACAACTTCCCACTTCCCAAGCAGCACAGCTTGGGAGACCAGGGCAATTCTCCCGGAGCTCAGCACGTACAGCACTCACATCTGTGCTGTGTGACCCTCCCGGCCACATACCCTCCCTGTGTGTGAAGCGACTGGGAAGTTTCTGTGGGCAGGGGTGCTCCTGGGTGATCTAAAGGCTGGTTCTGAGCTTAGGAGTTCTGTTATGTGGACCCTCTTACCCCTCTCACCTTCAGAGGTGAACACCAGCTTCTATGAACCCCAGCCTGAACGGTGGTAAGCATCTCTGTGCCATCACACAGAGTTTTTAGAATTCCTTTCCAGAATTCATGAGAAAACTATAAACTGCAGCTGGCCAACCTCCCACCATCCTGCCAAGACTCAGACCCAGGTGAAGCAATCCATATAGATACGGTGTTGTGTGGATGATGCCAGGTGCCGAGGAGCTTTGATGGAATGAGGAAGGTGCGACCTGTCCGTGTCCAGAAGGAGCTTACAGTCTAGGTGGGGAGACAAGTCACGTGGAAAAGCTATGAAGAGGGAAATGGGATGAGGCGTAATTACCAGTTTCAGGCCACACAGGAAGAGGTTCTGCAAGACCGAGCCTCAGAGAGAGGGCTAGCACACCTGAGGGTGCCGGGGCAAGAGCAGGCCCCTATAGCTGACAGAAACTCAAACACAAGCTGGCTCTCGGGGGACCCAGGGCACGGGCACTCATGCATGCAAACCTGAGGGACGAGAAGAGTGTACACCAGGTAAAGGGTATAGATGTCCCCAACGCCACCGGCCTGGCTGGGTGAACAGAGGCCAGATGAAAGGGCCAGGTAAAAGAAGCTGAGGTCGGAGGTGGACCAGGCTGATGACGTCAGGCTGAGAAACAGGGGTCTTAATGGGGACAGCGAGGCATTGTGGAGGGCCTGGTGTACGCAGAACTGAATGGAATACGCATCGGGTAGCCCCTACTTTCTCTCCTCCACAGTCTCAGTGCTGTGAACTGAGCCCTGAACCCTACAGAAGCACTTCCTTTCTGTTTTTTTTTTTTTTTAATTTTTAAATGTTTATTTGTTTTTGAGAGAGAGAGAGAGAGACAGAGCATGAGTAGGGGAGGGGCAGAGAGAGAAGGAGACACAGAATCTGAAGCAGGCTCCAGGCTCTGAGCTGTCAGCATAGAGCCCGATGTGGGGCTCAAACTCACGAACTGCGAGATCATGACCTGAGTTAACTGACTAAGCCACCTATGCGCCCTGCACTTCCTTTCTGAACCCAACAAAGGGCAAAGGAAAAAAGAAAGCCCAGATCCATCTGACAAAGGGAAATCCAGCCTCTCCCAAACCTAGTTCCTTGACCTTGCATTCAAGACCTTAAGTATGCCCTTCGAAACCTTTCATCCATTGAAGTTCCTTTTCTTCGAAACCATAAAAGAACACGGGGCTAGTCTGTCCTCTTGGCAAGAAAATTCCACATGCAACCTGCAAGATTTTATAGAGCGGAAACTGCTGGCCTGAGAGTCTGGGTCCTGTGTGGACCCGGGGATTAAGGCACTCTGTGATGAGCCAGTTGGGTGACCTCTGGCAGGCCACTGAATCTTACGAAACCTCAGTTTGCTCACTCCTGGTAGGACAATAACAACAACTCAGGAAGGCTGCTTCCCTTCCACACACATGGGTTGCTGCAAGCGCTGATGAGGATGTCAGGTAGGTCGAGACTCCAGTTGGTTTTAAGAACCCTAAGAGTGGTTGTCTCTCCCACTGGGGAGTTCCAGACCCTTTGGCTGTCACTACAAGAAACAGATGGCAGGAAGGCAAATCGTCACCAGAACCACACAACCATCAAGTGCGGAATGGCCTCAAAAGGATGTTGCCTCCATGACCAATGCCAGAGGGAAATACCAGAGCGTCTAGAGCACCGTCCCCACCAGGTGCTTGAGTGCCCAGCAGGAAGTCAGAGGCTGAATATTTTATGAGACATCAGAGACTGGAACAGGATGGTGGCTTCATGAAGAGGTGGAGATGGAGGTGTGGTGGGGAAAAGACAGAGTACGGATGCAGAACACTAGGAATCTTGAAAGAAAATGAACGAAGACTCTTACCTCGCAACAGATACAAAACTTAAAATGGGTCACTGACTTAGAAGTAAGAACGAAAACTACAAAATGAGTAGAAGAAAATAGGAGAAATTCTTGGCCTTGGGTTTGGCAAAGATTTTCTACACAGGACACAAGAGCACAGGCTCTAAAAGATAAAAATCAATATACTGATCTAAAAATCTTTATCGGGATGCCTGGGTGGCTCAGTTGGTTGAGCGTCTGACCTCAGCTCAGGTCATGAGCTCACTGCTCGTGGGTTTGAGCCCCGCATCAGGCTTTGGGCTGACGGCTCAGAGCCTGGAGCCTGCTTCAGATTCTGTCTCTGTCTCTCCCCTGCTCGTGCTCTGTCTCTCTCTCAAATATAAAATAAATTTTTTAAAAAATTAAAAAAATTTTTTTAATTTAAAAAATTTAAAAAAAATAAAAATCTTTATCGAGATTTTAAACTTTTGTACTTCAAAATACACTGCAACAAAAATGAAAAGGTAAACCAAAGACTAGGATAAAATATTTGCAAACCATATCTCCATCAATAAGCAAATATAAACATTAGTCTTTTCATTGATATTTCAATGAAATAGTTGTTACCTTGTTCCATTTCATCACAGAACTTGTCAATAAACTCCAAGGGGGAAATATAATATATTTGGTGGATAGTTTGTAAGTATTTATAATATATATAATCTTATATAATATGTAATTCATTATCATATACAACATATTTTAATGTATCATAACATAGAATATAAATTATAATTATTTTATATATTATATTAATATGAACAACCCAACTTTAAAAGTGGGAAAATATTTGAAGAAACACTCCAAAGAAAATATATAAATGGCAAGTAAACACATGGAAAGATGCTCAACATCATTAGTTATTAGGGATATGTAAATTAAAAACATAATGAGACACCATTACACTCCAAATGGCTAAAATTAAAAAGACTTAGCATACCAAGTGTTGTCAAGGATATGGAGCAACTGTAACTCTCATAGAAATTGCTGGTAGAAATATAAAATGATTCAACCACTTTGGAAAACAGTCTGGCAGGTTTTTAAGTTTATTTATTTATTTTGAGAGAGAGAGAGGGTGGGGGAGGGGCAGAGAGCAAGACAGCGAGTGAGCGAGAGCGAGAGAGAGAGAGAGAGAGAGAGAGAGAGAGAAAAGCTCTACACTGACACAAGGCTCAAACCCAGGAACTGTGAGATCATGACCTGAGCTGAAGAGTCAGGTGCCTAACTGACTAAGCCACCAAGCTGCCCCAGTTTGGCAGTTTTTTAAAAATTTTAAATGTACATACACCATATGACCCAGCCATTCCACTCCTAGGTAATTTGCCCGAGAGAAATAAAAACATAAATTCACTCAAACACTTGTACATGAACATTCATAGAAGCTACATGAACTAGAAGCAACTCAATTGTCCATCAACAATTGGATATGGATGAACAAACTGTGGTATATCCACACAATAGACTACTACTCAGCAATAAAAAGGAACAAACTATTTATACATGCAATGACACGGATAAACCCTAAATAATGAAGTTATGAAAGAAGGCAGAAGAAGTGCACATACTATATGATTCCACATAGATAAGATTCTAGAAGATGTAAACTGATCTACAGTGACTGATAGCAGATGAGGGCAGGGAGGAAGGATTTCAAAGGGGCACAGAGGAATGAGCAATGAATACATTCCTTGTCTAGACTGTGGTAATGGTTTCACAGGGGTAGACACATGTCAAACTCATCAAATCATATGCTTTAAATATATGCAGTTTACTATACATCAATTATACTTTAGTAAAGCTGTTCAAAAGGAGAGGCGAGAAGGTGTCCACACTTGGCCCCTTGGTGGAGCCCAGTCACTCCTGGTGGGGTGTGGAGTTTGTCGATGAACTCTACGTCTCCCTGCCATCCAGGTGTTCTTTACCTACTCATCCGCACCTCCCTCACTTGTTCTAGGGTTCTCGAGGGGAAGGGCTGTATCTTCTGCATCGAGTCTCCTAGTGAGGAAGAGGATGACATCATAAGATAGAGGAGCCTCCTTGGGCAGCAGCAGAAGTCCAGTAGTGATCACAGTTGGCTCCTGGAGGAATCCACGCAACCATGGAACATGTACGCCGTCATTCCTGCCTTATTTGTGGAATGTGAGACAACTCACTCTGGGAATAGTCCCAACATGGTTGCAGAGCTGGATAAGGAAGAGGGGTGATGCCGAGCCACGCGTGGCTCTTGAAGGAACAGAACTACCCAGGCTTACCCTTCAGGTCGGAGCTGTCAGACAAGATAGTCATTACATAACCTACAGTGACTCGTCAAATTCTGGAGCCAGGAAGCCAAAGCTATGTGCAAGGTGCTCCTCCAGCAATTGGCTAAACCCAGATTCCAATCTTTCCTAAGCTGACCTGATTGAAGTCTCTTGAAGTACTGACTCCTGAGGACTAAACACTCGACTCTATATGAGGGAGTTAATTTCTATGGCATTCAACTAGGCTAAGAATGCAATCCTCCACCCCGTTGTCAGTCCTGCCAACATGTGTGACCTGCCCTCAACCTCTGTGTGTTTTCCTTGATAGCATTAGCCTCACTAAAAGAAAGCTGGATTCAAAAATATCCAACCAGGGGCACCTGGGAGGCTCTGTTGGTTAAGCGTCCGACTTCAGCTCAGGTCATGATCTCGCGGTCCGTGGGTTTGAACCCCATGTTGGGCTCGGTGCTGACAGCTCAGAGCTTGGTGTCTGCTTTGGATTCTGTGTCTCCCTCTCTCTGCCCCTCCCCTGCTTGTGCTTGGTCTCTCTCTCTCTCTCTCAAAAATAAATAAACAAATGTTTCTAAAAAGAAAAATCCAACCACAAAAAGGACTTCTGGGTTATGGTTACTACTCACATGACTAAAGGAAAAACTGTTTCCTCTACTCGCAACACTTCCGACACCAAATGTGTGGGTTTTCCCCTCACATTAGGCAATTCTGACACTAACTACCCATAGTTAGTGCAGGCCCCGCAGCTTAAGGGCTCAGTCTCACAAGACTGCACACACTTCAGATGCCAACTGAAAGTAGTGGGTGCCCAGGTAACCCACACTTCTGTCCAACTTGGCTGTAAATCGAGGATTCCCATGGGTCCCTTTTCAGGCTCAGTAATTTGCTATATGGCTCACAGAGCTGAGGGAAACACTTCTCTGTTTCCGGTGCATTATAAAGGCTTCAACTTGGGAAAAGCTGAATGGAAAAGAGCATAGAGCAAGGTATGTGGAAGGGGTACGGAGCTCCCATGCCCTCTCTGGGTGCACCACTCTCCTAGCATCTCAGTGTGTTTCCCAACCCAGAAGCTCCCTGAACCGCCCCCCCTTCATTCACAGATTTTATGGCGGCTCCTTTGCAAACACATGAATTGATTAAATCATTGGTTGTTGGTGTTTAAGTCAATCCCCAGCCGCTTTCTCCTCCCCAGAGATGGGGGAGGGTGCAGGGTGCGGACTGAAGGTTCCAAGGCTGTAATCACATGCTGGTTCCCTGGAAACCAACCCCCACTCCCCAAGAACCACCTCATCAGCATCAATTCAGATATGGTTGCAAGGGGCTTTTATGCATTACAAAAAATACCCTCTCTCTCACCTCTATCACTCAGAAAGCTATAAGGATTTGAGAAGCTCTGTGCCAGGAACCAGTGACAAAAACCAAGTATCTATTTCTTATTATATCACGATATTAAAACGACAAAGGAATGAGACCCCTGATGGACAGGCATTCTGGGTATTCCTTTAAATCACGCACTCTCACAGGCCTCCACAAAACGATCTGGTTTGCAGCAACTGCCAGCAGGTGGATTTTCAGGCATACCTGAGAAGCAGGGTGACTCTTCTAGTGACAGTCCTCCTCTCCCCGCGGGTGCTAATGTGACTCCATCTCCTCAGGAAGTCCACCTTGATTTTGAGAAGGGCCAGGCTGCAGGGACAAGGGGCTGGGCATGGCACAGTCGGAGCCTTCTCTCTAGGTTGCTATCAATGCCCAACTGACCTTCGTGGATGCCACAGGCCTTGCTCTGTTCTCCGGCTCAGGCCCACACCCCTGTTCTCTGCTCAGCTCACTGTCTCTGTAGCCTCAGAGCTCGGGAGCACTCCCCATCCTCCCACACATTTCCTGACTGAGCTCGGCCACCCAAACGGTGGGGAAAGCTTGCCTTCTAGATCTCTCACCCAGGAGACACCAGCTAACAACTCACCGCCTGGCCAGGTAACCAGGGAAATCTTCCTGATGAATTTTAATTGAAATCATGTGCCCAGAATGGCGATCCCAATAGGCAAGGCAAAACTGGAAGGCCTCTCTCCTGATCAAGCACTCGCACAGGGCTTACATTGGCACAGCGCGTTTCCCACTTGTGTTATAACAGAATACAGTCTTCCCAGGAGAGCTTTGGTCCCTGCTGGCATCCAGAGAAATAAGGGGGTGAACAAGACGGCATGAAGGCCAACTGCAGCCAAGTGCAGAAGGACACAGGGTTCTGCTATCTATCTAGGTGTCCCAATACCTTGGTCTTTAACGTGTATCACACACAGATGTACATCTATCCAGCACAGGGTGGAGGGGGCATCAGGGCCCTGACCCGATTAGGAATTCAGACCCCTGTTCAAATATTTACTGGGCACTTACTCTGTGCTGGTACTGTGGACTTAGCCTCATTCAGATGGATGAGGCCCCTGCCCTCATGATTCTCACTGCCTCGGCCCTGTAGCATTAGCCCTGAGAGGTCATGAAGCAAGAACAGAGCTGACCAGGTTGGATGGCAGAAGCACCCAGGGAGAACTCCAAAACTCCATCCCTGAGTGAAGGGAGAAAGAACTCAGGACAGGACAGGGGAAGGCCAGATGTGGGGAGAAGCAGCCAACACCTCAGCCAAAAGCAAACAGATGTGTGTGGGGAGTAGATGTGAGTGTGTGTGTGTGTGAATCCTGGTTGGGTTTAGCAAGTGGCCAAGAGAGGGGTCGGGTTGGCTAAGTGTCAAGAGAATCTAAAGAGAGTGAGGAGCCTGCCAGGGCTTCCACCGCAGGCTTGATGCACTGCTCTTGGCCTTAGCAGGGCAGCTCCCGCACTAGCCTCGGGCCGGAGGTTCAGCAGCATGGGCCGGGAGGAAAGGCTGGGCTTTCAGGAAATAGTGAGGAGTACGCAAGTTCAGAGCAGAGAAGTTCAGAAGGTGGACCTAACAATGCAAGCAGCACACGATGGTCGGGGCTATGGACCATGGCTACATCTCCTACACGTTTTCCACTGAGATATATGAGAGCCAGAAACACTTAGTTGCTGCAGCTGGCCTCCAGGCTCTGCTTTTCACTCACCACTTGCCTCCCATCCCCCTTCCCTAGGCTTTGGCCTTCTTGGCTGTGTCACCTGTGCCCAGTTTGAGCTTGCCTTATAAACTACCCATCGGACTTGGACTTCCATGGCCTGACTCCTGGGTAGCCCCACGTTCAGCTGCCCTCCTCGTCCTCCTCCTCCTCCTGCTATTATGGCTGTTATCTGATGCAGCTCTGACCCCCACCCCCACCCACCTGCCAAACTATCAAAATAGCTTATTGTGCCCCATAGGGCTTGCCCTGGCTCTCGTTGATGGGAGTTGGTCAAGAAATATCAAGGAGGGCATGACTCTAGGGAAGACAGCAAAATACAGGGATTTTTGTTAAGAAATTAGGGGTCACTCAGGAGCTGGATGGGGAGGGGACCAAGGACACCTGGGCAGGCATGGGCTGGAGGCAGGTCCACCTCAAGATTCAAGAGACAGGTTTGGGGGGCAATTATGACTGAATCTGGGAAGGCTCCTGGGGACCCCAGGAGCTGAGCTGAGAGGTGTTGAGAGTCACTAAGTGGGGCTTCTCAGGAATCTGAGAGACTGCAGGGAACTCAGCTGGGGGTGACTATCAAATTGGGCATCTTTCTCATCTGGGCTTACTGTGCTCTTGTCCCAAAGCATCACAGAGATACTGCTGGCCCCTGAAGGTCAGGCATAGCAAAGCAGATAGAAGGACAGGCCAGCAGCAAGAAGAGCCACAGTGACCAAGACAGCCCCACACCTGGGGTAAAGCAGCAGGCTGGGGTGCTCTGAAGAGGGTGCGAGCTGTCTCGCTTTGCAGCCTGAGCTACATTCTCCCCAGAGCATGGCACACTGTGGGTATGGCACTTTGGAAGGTTTTCTCACTTCCTGCAGCCCACAAAGATACAGTTGGTAAATCCTGCCCTGAGGAACTTCAGAATAACTGCTCCAATCTTTTCGTCATCCAAAATCTGGAGCAGAGTTGGGATAAGATATGAGACACATGTAACAATTCCAGATCCCAGGATCTCTAATATCAAAGAGTTAATTTGGTTTCAGAAACCCGTCATCAACTCCCAAGTAGAATGTGGCTCCAAGGCTCCTAATAATTGAGAATGACAATTCAGTGCCAACACCCACCAGCCCTACAAGTGCCATCCACAAACACCTGCAGCTGCCTGGTACACACTAACCAAGGGGAAGACAGAGAGCAGCCCAGCGCCGAACCGGGCTCTGCCAGTTTACTGCGGGATCCTGGGCAGATCACTACTCTCCTGGCCTCAGTTCCGGATCTGTTAGAGCCTTCTGCCCCGTGTCGGGCTACGTGGGGCAACCCTGCCCGCTGAGCGCGGCTTGCTCTGCACAGGCTGAGCTCCGGGTAAAGGCAGTCTGGGCCATTCACCTTCCCCCTTCAGAGAAACTGAACTTCCTCTAAAGCTCTGTGGCTTGTGGAAGGCTCAGCCAGCACAGAGCCCTCAGGGGCCTTCCTCTGGAAGCAGCCAATTCAAGCCACGTGGCCCTAAGTGACCAAGGACGGCTAGCTGAAAGAACAGAGAAAGGAGAACCAGACTCAGAGAACACTGTTTCTGCCCCCAGACCACAGGGCTCAGCACCGCCAGACTCCCTGTTGTTCTTGAGGGAGAGTTTGAACTGACAGCCTCTATGGCTTCTCCGCACTGAGGCCTTGACCAAGTGACTGCCGTGCTCTGTGCCTCAGTTTCCCCACCTGTAAATGGCTCTGTTGTTAGGATTAAATAAGGATATGTGCTAAACAAGGGTCACAGAAATATAACTTCCCTCCTTCCCTTCTTCTAGCCTCTCAGCCACCTTCCCTCGGGCAGGGCGAGTGGCAGCTCGGCTGCTCTCGGTTCATCTTAAGATAAATTCAGAAACTGCCCCCCTAGATCTGGGTGAATCGGTTAATAAATGACTGTAAAAATGCAAGGCTACATTATGAATAAACAAAAATGTGGGTGTTTCCAGGTGCTTCCTGTACTTTTTTTTTTTTTTTTTTTTTTTTTTTAGTAAACTCTACAGGTAGCTGTATAGACCCCAGGATTTTGGAAACCTTCAGTTGATAGGAATAGCAAAAACCTGTTAGCTCAAATAACTTTTTATTTATTTAATTTTTTTATTGAGAGAGAGAGAGAGAGAGAGAGCAAGCAGGGAAGGGGCAAAGAGAAGGAGAAACAGAATCCCAAGCAGGCTCCGAGCTGTCAGCACAGAGACTGACAGGTGGCTCGAACTCACAAATTGTGAGATCGTGTCTTGAGCTGGCATCAACAATCTGATGTTTAACTGACTGAGCCACCCAGGCGCCCTGCCCAAATAACTCTTCAAATTTTCTATTTTGACCCAAATCCAATTTTAGCTCACTTTGAGAGTGCCTTCTACTCATACTGAATAGAATATGAAATTAATATTTCTATTCTCAATATTTGTTGAGAAAATAGTCTTACAATGTTAAAAACAAATTTGTTCAGAAATATTTCAAAACTAGCTTTTACACTACGTCTTATCATGCTTTATTATTATTTCTGGTAGAGTATAGTTGTGTTAGTCAAAATTGCCTTACTTTTACTGGTGATTATCATGTTGACTTCATATTTCACAAGATTAGACAAAGAGCCACACATTGTATTAGCCAAAAAGAGCTATAGCTAGCTTAGTCTCTGGAGGCAGTTTCCATGCTTTTCCGTTGAATAGTTTTTTAAATTTTTTTTAAGTTTATTTATTTATTTCGAGGTGGGGGTAGGCAGAGAGATAAGGAGAGAATCCCAAGCAGGCTCCATGTTGCCAGCACAGAGCCTGAGGCGGGGCTCAATCCCATGAAGCGTGAGATCATGACCTCAGTCAAAATCAAGAGTTGGGGGGCGCCTGGGTGGCTCAGTCGGTTGAGCGTCCGACTTCGGCTCAGGTCATGATCTCGTGCTCTGTGAGTTCGAGCCCGCGTCGGGCTCTGTGCTGACAGCTCAGAGCCTGGATCCTGCTTCAGATTCTGTGTCTCCCTCTCCCTCTGCCCCTCCCCCACTCGTGCTCTGTCTCTCTCTGTCTCAAAAATAAATAAACATTAAAAAAAAAATCAAGAGTTGGATGCTGAACCGACTGAGCCATCCAGTTACCCCCAAATAATTTTAAACATTATTTTGGTACCTGAAGACTTAACCTTAGTGAATAAAAATACTGTTGCATTATTAAAACAGAGAACCAAGAGAAGAATTAGGTTAAGTGGCTGCAGCCATTGGGGACAAAAGGAAGAACACAAACTCCAAACAGACACAAACTCGACAATTTGGGGATCTTTTTGCAAAAAAAAAAACCCATGATGTCTGTGCCAATAAAATGCAACACACTCACAGCTAATCCAGAATATGGCAGGCAAGCAGATCTTGGCCGCTGGGTCTGAGGGGCGTGGCACGTAGGGCTGGCTGCATGGATAAGTGACAGTGCAGTTGCGCTGGGCTCTGCACTCAGGATTTAATGCTCTGTAGTGGACAGACACCTCGAAGTCCTTAATAATCTTATTTTTGAGTTCGTGTTTTGTAAATGAAGTCCAGTGGGACAACGGAGCTTGCACCGAGGGCGGGGCACCTCAATTCCCCCGCAGCCACCCTCCCTGGGACAGGTTCTCTGCTGTCTCCCCGTTGACTTCACCCAGTAGCCGCACCAGGCCTGGAAGAGACGGTCATGGTTGGGTGCGTGTCCTGCATCACAGGGCAGGGGCCTAGGCACTGTGAGGGTCTACACATGGAACTGTGAGTAACCCTGTGTCTGAGGAAGTGCAACATTAAACAATGAATTAAAAACACGGCTACATGGGGTGCCTGGGTAGCTCAGTTGATTGGGCATCTGACTCTTGATTTCGGCTCAAGTCATGATCTCATGGTTGTGGGTTTGAGCCCCATATCAGGTTCCTCACTGACAGTGCAGAGCCTGCTTGGGATTCTCAGTCTCTCTCTCTCTCTCTCTCTCTGCCCCTCCCTTGTGCTCACTCATTCTCTCTCTCTCAAAATAAATAAATAAGCTTAAAAAAATAAAAACACCACTACAGGTCAAGCGAAGAAGGAAAAGGAGAAGAAGGAGAGGGAGGAGGAGGAGGAAGAGAAGGAGAAGAAGAAGAAAAGAAGAAGAAGAAAAAGAAAATTTCTGCTTTTTGAGCAAGCGGCCCCACTTCCTACAAATTATGAAGCTAGCTCTGGCAACAGGCACCCATAAGAGAAAGTTCCAATCCTGGAAAAGTTGGAAATAGCTTCAGTGTGAAGCATGGGGACTTCTCCCAGCAGGGTTTAAGCAAGAAGACAGCCCAATAGCACTGAGGGCCCGGGCAAAGCTGGAAAGCAGAAACTGGGGTCTGGTGTGGTGCCCACATAGCCATGTGGAATGTTCTAGCAGCAGGGAGCTGTCTGGGAGCAAGGAAAAGTCAAGGCGGAGCTTTCGCCTTTACCTTTGATTTAAAATGTTGGGGACTATTATGCAAGCCAGTGGGAGTGCACATTGGTACGACCTTTGGGAAGCAACTTTGCATCCCATCCACTAGTAAAATCCAAGATGCACACATATATGTACAGGGGACCCATATGAGAGTGTCACAGAGCAGTGTGGGTAATATAAAAGGCTAGAATAATCTTAATGTTCATCAGTAGAATGGATATAGTAGTATATCCACATGGTGGAATAACATAGAGCAATGAAGATGAATGAATTAGAGCTACATGTGTCAACATAGAAGAGTCTGGACTGTAACATGAAGCAGCCCTGTGGGCATACAGCCTTCAAGAGTGACAGCTCTTATTCCCCCACGTTGGCTGAGTCCTTGAGCATGGAAGAGGATGGCCTCCTATGGTTGAATATCAGACACTTAGAAGACCTACCTCATCCAATCCACCAAAAGTCCAATGGCAAATTTCCATTATTAGACATTTACTCCTCGGTGTCAAGGCTGTGTGCTGTGTTAGAAATCAAAGAGACTAATGGTCTCCAGCTCTACAGAACTCTGCTGGGCAGCCACTGGCCACAGCCCAAACCCCTTGTCACTGAAAAGCTCATGGAAGGAAGCCAAAGTAGAAAGGCTGAGAAGCTGGGTCAAGGAAAGAATATCACGAGTATTGAAGGATTGGTTAGATGAAGAGAGGTCAGAGGAGGCAGTAGAAAGCATCAGGGAGCAAGAAATACCAAAGAAACACAAGAGATTTAAGGGGGGGTTATAGGGGTGCTTCAGTGGCTCAATTAAGCGCCCGACTCTTGATTTCAGCTCAGGTCATGATCTCACAGTTGGTGAGCCCGCTCTGGGCTCTGTGCTAACAACATGGATTCTCTCTCTCTCTCTCTCTCTCTCTCTGCTCCTTCCTCCCTCCCTCCCCCCTCAAAATTAATAAACATTTAAAAAAGGGGGGGTTAGTTATAGAAACTCAGCACATATCAGAGGTAGATCAGTTCTGGTGAAGATTTCAGTTAATAATTTGACAAATAAGAAGCTGCTGGTGACCTTAGCAAGGGCAGTTTTGGTAGAATGATGGGGATAGAATCTACACTTGGTAGGGAATAAAAGAAACTGAGGAAACAGAGGCACAGTATGTGGGCCACTTTCAAGAAGTTTGTTTATAAAAGGCAGGATGGGAGCTGCCAGGGAAGAGAAAGTGAAGGTTAGGGCACTTGCCTAGAATATGAAAGAATTATGTGTGCAGGGTAGAGGAAAGGAAATGGACACAAAGGAAGGATTAGAAAATCAGAGAAAGGATAATTTATTGTACTGGATCCTGGAAAGTCAAGAGATATGGGGGGCGGGTGAGGAGCACACCTAGGATTCATCTTAGAAATGCCATGTGGATCCTTCTAGAAACAAAAAAAGAGAGGAGCTGAGAATCCGATAGGCTTCACTGTCCCAGGGCAGTAGAAGTTAAGGTCATTGGTGATAAAGACAGCAGTGGGGTGGGTAATTTGAGGAGAGCTGGACAAGCAGGAAACAAGCTACCATTGGGAATGGGATTTGTGTCGGGCTAGGTGTGAATAAAAGAACTGGCAAAGAGCTGGCTGAGTTGGAAACCACATCTCTGTGTCGTACTAATTTTCTTTTGTCCCAGTAGAGCTCAGCAGCTCTGAAGTCCTGCAGACAAGATGGGAGGCTGGATCATCCCAGGTTAGAGCAGGCAAAGTGGGTGCAGCTGGACATAGGGTTAAGGTCATGGAGAGTGCTGGGCAGATGACAGCAGCTCTGGGAACAGCTATGATGCCAAACAGAAGAGATTTTTCTAGTTTTCTTTTCTTTTAAGATTTTATTTTCAAAAAAAATTTTTTAAATGTTTCTTTATTTTTGAGACAGAGAGAGACAGAGCATGAGTGGGGGAGGGGCAGAGAGAGAGCGAGACACAGAATCCGAAGCAGGCTCCAGGCTCCGAGCTGTCAGCACAGAGCCCGACGCGGGGCTCAAACCCACAGACCGCAAGATCATGACCTGAGCCGAAGTCGGACGCTCAACTGACTGAGCCACCCAGGCGCCCCAAATTTTATTTTTAAATAATCTCTATACCCAACTCGAACTCACAGCCCTGAGATCAAGAGTTGCATACTCTACCAGCTAAGCCAGCCAGGCACCCTTCCAGTTTTCTTTTATAGAAGAGATAATAGTCTGTTTTAACTTAAAAGATAGTAAATAGAAAAGCCATTCAAATAGCTGGAGTTGATGCTTTCAACATTGAAGTAGCAGCCCACACCCTACCTTGCTTCTGGGTCAGCAATCAGGGTCAAGGACTTCTATGGGCACATGACTTTGCCTGCTCACATCTCTCAGCGTTACGTCCACCCCACAAACTCAGAGGTAACAACGGGATGAGATTCTTATCTTTACCTCCTACCCCCGTGCAGATGACTGGTGTCGAAGGTACTTAAAAAGATAAGTTTATAAGTTTCTAAAATGCAGTAATTTGGTCAACTTGATGAACTATTATTGGAAAAGTGGGATGAAAATGATTAAGTCCTTGCTTTTTGAATGGAAACCATGCCGCTGAACGCTGTGGCAATTTTATCACCCTCTTAAACATCTTTCAGCAATTTTATCCATTTTTCGGAATTTAGAGATGGAGTCTATTTTTTGTGGTTTATAATTTTTAACCATTTTCAGCCAGTTATGCCCGCTCTGCACTGCTTTATACTCACAAAAGTCAGAATTACTTAAATAGCCAACAATTTGATTTGTTTATAGTTTTTTTTAATGTTTGAATATTTTACTGAATTGATACAACTTCTTTCCTTAATCAGTGGTAACTTTCTTTCTTCTCTTTTCTTTTCTTTTTCTTTCTTTCTTTTTTTTTTTTTTTTTTTGAGAGAGAGAGAGAGAGGGCAAGGGGCAGAGAGGGAGAGGGAGAGAAAGGTAGGAATCCCATGAGGGGTAGAGAGAGAGAGAGAGGAAAAGAGAGTGAGAGAGAAGCAGGACTCACCCAAAGTGGGGCTCATGTTCACCCAAAGCAGGGCATGAGCTCACCTAAAGTGGGCCTCACGCTCACCCGAAGTGGGGTTCATGCTCACCTCATGTGGGACTCGAATTCATGAGCCATAAGATCATGGTCTGAGCCAAAGTCAGATGCTTAATGACTGAGCCACCCAGCCGCCCTATAATTCATTTTTTTAATGTTTATTTATTTTGAGAGAGAGGCAGAGAGAGAGGGAGAGAAAGAGTTTCTTTTTTCTTATGAAAAAAATTATTCATGTTCATGACAGAAAAATTTAAAACTACAGATAGATACAAGGAAAACTGGAGGCTAGTTAATAATGTAAGAATATGTCTTCCAGCTCCTTCTCTAACCCGTATACAGTGGGTTCATACTGTATTCACTTTTTCAACCACTTATAAGGAATCCAGCTCTCCAGGACTCAAGTGCCCCATCCACACACACCTGCCTGCCCTGTGCCCTAGGGTAGAAGTTTTGGAAGAAAGAGTAGAGGGTGCTGTGAGCTTAACCTAAGAAGGAGAAGAAAGATACTGTGGGCTCCCCCCTGGAAGGTGAAATGACCATATCTGCTTAAGGGACCACAACGGCCTAACTGAATAATCATGTTAACAACCACCCCCTGACATCTGTGAATAATCTGGAACCTTGTAATTCGTGCTTTTGGAGAGTTCCACAAAGCCATGGTGTGGGTCCCTTAACCAGGGACACTCAACTCATGGTTGAGTGGAGCCAGAAAAACTTGAACCTGAGCCATAACAAAGTAGAACAAAGTTCAAAAGATTAAACCAGCTAGAAATGCCAACAACCACCCTGAATGGTAGTTATCCTAAAATAACATAGCCAGGGAGCCCTTTTTCTCATGGAGCACCCCAGTGTACTCCCACTTGGCCTGTTCAGGAATGAGGGGATGTGCTCCAGACCCCCAGAGGTACTGCCTTCTTCTGCCCACAGTCAAGTCCTGTGACTTGACTCTTTTAATCTCTTTACCTCCCAGCCCAGTGGTCCCATCATGCCTTTTCAGGCTTGCCATGACCTGGAGCATCCTGGATATTAAGGGGAACACATTCATTCATTCAACCAACATTTACACAAAGTGTCTATACACCTAACATCCTGGAATATCAACCTCATTTAAAGATTTTTAAATACACGATTTTAACACTAAGACAAATATTATAGAGGAGAATGCAAAATTTGTATTAAATTTTAAAGAAAAACATAAGTCATTAGGCCCATGCCCCAGAATTCTCAGGGATCCCATTCAGGGCAGCTTGAAGATGCTAAGATGCCCAAGGATATGACCTCAGGTCTGATTCACACAGATCTCCACCTTTTCCTGCTGTAAGAAATGAACCAGAAGTGACACGGCCCCTCCCTAGGAAATCAGGGTAGAAGAAAACTGGCCTAGAAGACAAACCAGACAATTACACAGTGAGTCCTCGTGTTCCCCACCCTCACTATCCCCGGAGCCTTGCTGGCACAGTCTGTGTTTCTGACGTGCAAGTCATCCCGGGATAGATTCTTCCAAGATTATCTTCAATTCTCAAGAAAAGACACTCCCAATTCTTGGCAAACTTTGTGAAATTTGTCACATCTAGGATGTTCAGCCATGTCAAAGATGTTTTCCTTACTCCCTCCCATTCTAGCCTTCTGCTACTTCTTGGGTCACCTTCCAAGGTCAGATTCTGGGATGTGAACTGGGGTAACCCTATGTATTTGTTACCTGTGTCTTGCTAGACTCACGCTTGTTGCTGCTCTTAGCACAGGGTGACCTAGGCTGGGAACCAGATCTCCAACATTTACTTTCTCATCAGAAAAATGTAGCTCCTTCCCTGGATCAGTCACCATGTTAACTAATTTGGGTATTTGAGAGAAACAGAGAAACGGTGACAGTGATCACTTCTGAGTGATAGGACTAGAAATGATTTCTATATTCATCATTTTGCTTATCCATATTTTTTCATTTTTAACAATGAGAATGTAATATTTGTGTATAAACAATGAGAAAAAAGTAAGAACCGGCAATCTTCTTGCTTAGCTCTTTCTTAATGATTTTGCATTCTGAATTTAAGCTCAACATTCAAAGCAGAAAGTCACAGAATGTTTTTCCAAAAGATAAGATACTAGAAATCCTATAATTCCTGAAGGCACTTGGGATGAGCACTGGGTGTTTTATGTAAGTGATGGATCACTAAATTCTACTCCTGAAATCATTATTCACTAGATGTTAAGTAACTTGGATTTAAATACAGTTTTAAAAAAATAGGGGAAAAGAACGACAACAACAAAAAAATCCAGTAATTCCTGCATATTGCCCTTTACCAAACAGAACCAATTTCTGGTTTAGACTTAGGTTTACAAGAACAAATAAAAGATTTTTAAAAGTTTATTTATTTATTTTGAGAGAGAGAAAGAGCATGAGGAGGGGAGGGGCAGAGAGAGAGGGAGAGAGAAAGAATCCCACGCAGGCTCCAGGCTGCCAGCACAGAGTCCAATATAGGGCTTGAACCTACGAACCTAAGAGACTATGACTTGAGCCAAAATCCAGAGTTGGTTCCTTAACCGATTGAGCCATGCAGGTACCCCCAAATTAAAGTTTGTTTGAAACAGGGTTATTTATTCAATGTACTGAACTAGAAAAATTCCTGGTGAAGTAACAGAAAAAGAAATTCAAAGCCATCCTCTTGGGAGATCACATTATTCTCCAAAACAACTTAGTAAACTGAGCAAGTAACATCAGATGCACATATAGTTCTAGGCACTGGGGATACAAAAGGACACAAAACTAGCAAAAATTCCCATCCTCATGAAGCTTGCCTTCAGAAGGCAGAAGATTTTCATGCAGTGAAACGATCTTTAGCACAGTGTTAATACTGTTTCTACTGTTTTGACTGTTTTCCTGACATTTTACTTAGGGAAGGAGAAGTTTCTACCAAGTCTTTATTTATTTGTTTGTTAGTTTTTGAGAGAGAGTGGATGCAGGCAGGAGAGGGGCAGAGAGGAGGACCACAGATCCGAAGTAGGCTCTGCCCTAACAGCAGAGAACCCCATGCTGGGCTCAAACTCATGAACCGTGAGATCATCACCTAAGCTGAAGTCGAGCACTCAACCAACTGAGCCACCTGGGATCCCCCTACCAAGTTCTTCCTAAGTGTGGGTAGGTTTTACTGTTTCTTGCCATAACCCTGCCAGGAGTGGAGCAAACTGCATGCTGGTACCTTTGGAGTCAAAGTAACTAGAATATTCGTGAGCTACCTGGCTATAATCTTCCTACAGAAACTGCCTTAGGATTTAGCAGATACAAAATCGTTCAGATGTTCACAGAAGAAGCTGAAGTGCCCCTGGGTATGACCGGAGTAGAGAACTGAGCTAAAAGGTTGGGATACCAGGGGCTGCCATGGTGGGCTACTGGCATAAGCAGAAACAGAAATGGTACTAACTTAGTGAGAAGCAGATTTTTAGCTCCATGTGAGAGAAAACATTTCAATAGCCAAAGATGTTCCACAGTAGAATGGGCTGAGGGAAGGGCAATTCCGAGGCTCTGACCGTGGCTGGCTGGCTGAGCTCTCTCACTTACTGGCTGTGTGACCTTGGGCGAGGCCTATAACTTCTATAGATCTCAGTTACCTTGTCTGTAAAACGGGAATTAAAATGGTACCTAGTTCTGGGCACCTGGATGGCTCAGTCAGTAGAGCATGGAACTCTTGTTTTCAGGGTTATAAATTGAAGCCCCATATTGGGTGTAGAGATTACTTAAAAATAAAATCTTTAAACAATAATAAAATAAAATAAAATAGTACCTAGTTCATGGGATTATGATGAAGATTAATAAGAGAAAGCCAGAAAAGCAGAGCTTACCCGAAGTGGGGCTCGAGCTCACCCAATGCGAGGCTCGAACTGATGAACCGTGAGATCAGGACCTGAGTGGAATTCTGATGCTTCACCAAATGAGCCACCCAGGGATCCCTATTCTATGCTATTTTTATGGTGGATTTTATTTGATTTGTTTTGATATCAAAATATATTATATACATCCATATTTGGCAAAATGATTAAAATTGGTAGTTGTGATGTTAACATCACAAAATCCGTGGCTATAGCAGGGACAGAACTTACAACTTCCTACGAGGATTCCTCTGAACAATGCTTAATGCTACCACATTTTGGACATGACCATGGTCTGGGCCCAATGCATGGCCTCTGACTGATCAGGGAATGCCCTAAGGCAGGAGCACCACCACCCCTACATGGACACACCCAACAGGGCTGATTTGAATGTCATCTGGGGTTCAAGACAGAAAGCCCCCGGGAGGCTATCCTCAATGTCACAAAGCTCCCGAGAGCCTGTAACTGAACAGAGCAGCAGTGCCAGCCCGAGTCCCACTCTGGGACACCAGAGCTGATAGATGCAGATGGCAGCCTGCGAGGCAGGCCTCTGGAGGCACAGCCAGGCTGGGCTGGAAAGCCAAGTTATAGGTCCTGTGGGATGAAGTGCAGCCTAAAGGCAGCACAGGACAGAACACCACCCTAGTCATAATCCCTCTCATGATTCAGGGGGTTGGGGGGGCAGATACCCAGACAGGATTCTTCTTCCACCCCGGTGAGGACACTACAAGGGCAGCTGTCCAACCCCAAGAGGCATGCTTTACAGCCCAGCCCCACCTCCTGGCCTTGGCTGTTGGTAATAGTCTGAGGGCAGGAGAGAGCAAGCAGCCCATCTACTTATGTGTGCCCAGCAGGACCTCTGGCAACTGCCATCCCTGTACCAACCACCTTAGGGTCAGCGGGCAGCCTTCAACTGTTGAGCCAGGGTCTAGCCCACAAGTTCCTGCCATCATACCCTCCTAATGGCCAGCTTTCCAGGCATGCCTAGACCTGTCGGAACTCTCAGCAGGTACAGAGTTCAGGCCTATCTCCCCCACTCTCCTCACACCCACTACTTAAGAGTCAAAATCCCAAACAATAATATCCTACGTATATGTGGTGCTTAGCACTTTCCAATACAGTTTTCACACCCTGTATGTACTGGTTAGGATTTTTAGTTGTAAGCAAAAGTAACTAGCTTTGGCTAATGTGTACAGCAAAGGACATAAATTAAAAGATAGTGAGCAGCTCACAAAATTTCCAAGAAGGTAGAAAATCAGGCTTGGAAGCACACAGTCAGAAACAACGCCCTAAACCCCGACTCGACAGTGGTATAAGAACACATGACTGTGACCACTGAGTCTGGAATGGCAGGATACCATCTCTGCCCCCGACACCACAGACAGCCCTCATGGAGGAGGCTGCCTGTAAAACTGCTATCACTGAAACTGAGACTGCACCCATCAAATCACTGAAAAGCAGAACCTGCTCCTTTGCTGTCACTGGCTTCCAACTCAAAATTGGTGGGGTGTAGCATGAGGAAGGGGGCCTGTCTGACTGGAGGAGCCTGAGCCTCAAGCCGATGCCCACGCCCTAGCTGTAAAGGAAGATGGCTCCACCTCATGAGGCATAGGCTTTCTCAAGCTTCGGAAGGAGGCTCAGTTGCTAGGCAACCAAAATGAGTGACAAATGTTCAACTTCGCATTGTACTCAATCATCACACTAACACAGGAAGTTGTCAGAATGACTCCTAATATCCCCATTTTATTTATTTATTTTTTGATATTTATTTATTTTGGAGAGAGGGGGTTGAGGGGCAGAGAGAGGGGGAGACATAGAATCTAAAGCAGGCTCCAGGCTTTGAGCTGTCAGCACAGACCCCGACACGGGGCTCTAACTCACCAACTGTGAGATCACAACCAGAGCCGAAGTCGGATCCTCAAGTGTGACCAGGGCAGTTTCTCTACTAATATATTGATATAAAATAGGGAGAAAAGCAAAGTTTTGTTTTTAGGTTTAAAAGATCAACTGCAGAAGTGAGTGACCTGGCTACAGGTCACTTAAAGGTCTCAGAATCTCATCTAATCTTAAACTTCATACGAATCCAGCTAAAGAGGCGGCTGACATACCACTGCAGACTTGCGGGCAGGACGGTGTCTTGGGCTCTAGGCCTGCTGGACTTACCCGGGGTTGAACATTCTAGTCCGGCCACATACTTGCAGAGAGGAGCAGCCAAGGTAGAGAGGTTCTGTAACACCTGGCACGTGGACTCCGCTGCTTCAGAGGGCAGAACTGGGGCCACGGGGGAACCCAGGGATGGGCTCCCCCCTCAGTACATGTAGAACCTGGCAAAAACAAGACAGACTTCCACATGAGGTTGTGAAGTCTCTATTGCCAGGGATATACAGACAGAGGCTACAGAGCCATCTACTAGAAATTTCAGTTGAACGAGATGACGAATGCAATCCCTTCCAACTCTAAGATGCGATAAGCCTCCGATGTGTGTTAAAAGGGCAGGCATGACCCACAAGTTAGGACGATGGCCCTCCAAGAGCCTCCTAGGGACCTACTGAATTAATCAATGACAAAAAGAAAACAAAAAATAGGTACTTTTACTAGATCAAAATTATATGCAAAAATACAAAGAAGAATCATTTTATACTTTACATCAGTCAAAACAGAAAGAAAGGTCTAATGCTGGAGATGCTGGGATAAAATTGGAATTTGTGCTGGCGAAAGTGGGTGCCGTTTTTTTTTGGAAATCAACATGGCAAGTAGTATCAAAACACCAAAATTATTTTTAATCCTTCGACTCAATAAGTGTTCACTTGGGAATTTACCTTAAGGAACAATTTAAAGGATAATTGCTATCGACTTGGAAGTATTCATTACATCATTATTAATAATAAACAGTAAGCCTTAAATAGGGAAGAGATTAAATATAGCAAGGTTTTGATGGAATATTAGGCAATCATTACAGATGGTGTTTATAAAGAATCTTTGTTCCCTGAGGGCAAGTCCTGCGTCCTGTTTACTACTATAGATCCAGCTCTGTCTGGTACATAGAAATACTTGATTAAATATTTGTTGAATGAATCACTGAAGGAACAACTGAACAAATGAATTCAATCTTAGCAAGAGAAAATGCTTATTACATGTTATGTTAAAAAAAGCAGAACTCAAAATTATATCTAAACTATAATTTCCAGAATATGAAAGACTATATATACATGTGTCCTACATGTAGACTGTAATGTGGAAAAAAATTTTAAATAAGATGTTTGGGTTACATACTAGGGACAATGTGTTATTCTTACATATTCGACATGTCTTACTGAGAACCTATTATATACCAGGTGCTGTGCCACATGCTGAGAATACAGCAGTTAGAAAAAACCGGTCTCTACTCTAGTTTAGGCTATTGGGTTACTTGAGGTGTGAGAGTGGGAAAGAGACAGAAAATAAACGGATAATTGAATGTATAATATGTCAGATGGTGATAAGTGCTTTGGAAAAAGGTGGGGGGGGAGCAGAACGAATGGGGGATAGAGAGTGCTAGGAAAGGCTGCCATTTCATATGGATGTCTATGAGGATATTTAGGAAAAGAGCTTCCAAGCAAAGAGAACAGCAAGTGCAAGGGCCCTGAGGTCAGAGTGTACTTAGTGCACTCAAGGAACAGCAAGGAGGTTAATGTGCTGAAACACAGGGTTCTAGGGGACAAGGCAGAGACTCTACAGGAGTCAGAGCATGTTTGCTTTCAATGAGACAAAGAAGCCACTGGAAGAGCTTGAGCAGAGGTATGACGTGATTTGACTTATGTTTAAAAAGAATCATTCTTTTTACAAGAATACTTTATGAGAGGTTAAAAAGAATCATTCTTTTTACAAGAATACTTTATGTAAAAGGAAGTATTTTAAACAATGAACAGATTATCATAACATTCATGAACTGATTTACAAAATACTTTCTGAGCACCCACTGTTCCCAGGGCCTGGAACAGCAGAACTACTTCAAGATTACAAAGACATATTAACCATACGAAAATATTTTTAAATAACATTGGTTTTTTTAAGACTAAGATCGCTCATTTTGTCATTTTTTTCTTAAAAACTATGAAAAATTATTTTTCTCAATTAACATTTAGATGCACATTTCATATTCTATACCAAGTCCCATAATTGTAAACTGAGCTGCTGTTGGGAAAATCTTTTTTTTTTTTAATGTTTATTTATTTTTGAGAGAGAGAAACACAAAGTGCAAGCATGGGAGGGGCAGAGAGAGAGAGACACAGAACCCGAAGCAGGCTCCAGGTTCTGAACTGTCAGCACGGAGCCCGATGTGGGGCTCGAACCTACAAACCATGGGATCATGACCTGAGCTAAAGTCGGACACTTAACCAACTGAGCCACCTGGGAGCCCCTGTTGGGAAAATCTTAAAGTTGGCTGCTTATCTGACTTGCCTCACACAGCTCACATTCGGCACTCCTACAGCATCACTCACAACCCAACCTTACTGATCGGAGGCCCGTGTGGAAAGTCTGTACGTGCTGGCGAGATTATCTGAAAAACTAATAAAATCCGTGTAATCCTTTTCAAGGATGCAGAAAGGAAAATGGCTGCATTTCAAATTCATGGCATTTCAAAGGCATGAATTAAGCTCTAAACTCTACATTTGAAAAAAAATCAACACAAGTTCTCTAATTTATGTTCTAAACTGAGAAAACAAATCGTTGCTAAGAAATGAAATTTGCAAAAGTCTTAAAACACATTTTCTAGTTGATATGCACATACTTAAATCTACAAACTGTACCAAAATATAAACTGCAGGAATCACTGCATTGAACTTGGTTGATACGACTTCACCATGAGATCTAGAATTGTTTTTCGGCTTCATTAAGTTTATTCCTAGACATCCTGTGTAAAACTGATCACGTTGAGATGATACTTCTATGAAAATGTACAAGAAAGTCATGGCTCTTATGAGAATAAGAGGGCTGCTTCTTAGCTCTCCAACATCTTGATTTCCGTGACACTCATGTCAGAGGTCTCTGCACCCTATCCCTCCTTCTTGCCATCTGTTAACTTCTCACTTATTATATAATTTGACACAGGACTACCAGGATTTCTCTCTCCATCAAAGCAGCCATCTTTCTGAGAGACCTGCCAATGACCTACAAAATAGTCTTTCAATGCCTTCCCATGACCTCCTCTGTCCACTCCAGTCACCCTGCCATTGTCCCTGGTCAGAGTTCTTCTACGTCTGATCAGCACTGCCTGCCCTCCCTGCGCTTCCCTCCCACCCATCACATCTATCTTCTTACTACACTGAGAACTCCACCCCTCTCATCTGCCCACTTCAGCCTGGCTTCACCTCCTTCCTCTCGATGAACCCGCACCTCTACCTCTTGTCAACATCTCCAACTTCCTTGCTTCCTGGTCTCCTTTGTTCAGCAAAGCCCAGCCCTGGAACAGCCTTGCCAATAGCCTTCATCATGCCTATCTCAGGGTTGAGAAGATGCTGAAGAAAGCCTCGAACCCTACAAATTAGTGCCCTCCAAACCTATGGTCTCCAACCACAGCAAGCCCTCACTACTGCCCTGTGGTACGAGAGGGTTGCTGTTAGCTTTTCATCCTCTTTTCCACAGCAGCCATCTTGAACATTTGCACTCTTTTTCCAAGCTTTCCGTTCCATCCAATTCCCTCACAATGAGCAGATATCCTTGCCTCTGACATCACATAAGAAGCAATGGCTATCGGGTATGAGCTGTCTCCATTTCCTGAGCCCATCTCCCAACCACCTACCTACCGACCTACCAACCTACTTGCATCTCCAACTCCTCCTTCCTTTCCCCCCTCCCATCTTAAATGAAAAGCAGGCCCTCCTTCTGCCTGAGGCTGACTCTGAACTCTACCACCTTCCACCCTCTTGCTGACCTCACTCCATCCTTCCACCCTTCTCTTTCCTTTATCCTCAACTGTCCCTCTACTGGCTTTCCCCCATCAGCATTTTTAAATGTCCTAATCTCTCTCAACTTAAAACAAAATGGTCTCTCAACTCTACATCCTTTCTAGTTTTCTCCCTCCTCCCCTTAAAAACCATTGCCAAGAGTTATCTACATTGGTATTTCCTAAAGGATTTTGGTTTTCTCTTTGACTCTCTCTGGTGAAGGATTTTATCCATTCCCATGGCTTCGATTATGAGGTATATGCTCATAACTTGTTAACTTAAGACTCTTTTTGCCAGATCAGATCTCTCAAGTATGACAGGCTCTCAGAATCTGTCTTCTTGGTTTGAATTAGTTTTAGGGTAATAGTCCCTCTGGTTATTTCTTCTTTGGACATGAATCCCCAAATATTAAGGCATTTCCCCAAGCCAAGCTCCAAATCACCTACTGGTCATCTCACCTGGATGTCTCCCACTCACTTCAAACCCACCTGCTCCTTTACTATTCCTCACCTCAGAGGAAAGTACCACCGTCCATCCACCAAGTTCCCCGAGGCGGATGTCCAGGCATCATCCTTAACTCACCACTCTCCTCCAGGCCCTCAGCTCATCACTCGCAAAGTCCTTTGAATATTTACCTCTACAACACATTGCAGATCTATCCCCTCTTTTCTATCTTCACAGATGCTGTGCTGATCAAGCAGCAGCTTCTGACCTACATCCCAGCCTCGTCTTTTCCTGGCCATTCTCCACACAGGCCCCAGACCTCTTCAGAATACATGTCTCCCTACAAGCCTTCATTATCTTTAGAATAAAAAGTTATATTCCTTAGCCAAGTACACTAGGCTTTTCAAAACCTAGCCCTGGTTAATCCAACCCCAGGTCTGAGATTCAGCATTCTGGTTAATCCCCCACAATACTTCATCAGAAGACCTATGGAACTTCACTGAGACTTTTTTTCCCCTTTTACATGGGAGGAGGCCAGCTCAATGTTTCCCTAAAAATTCTTTGTAACCCTACCCTCCAAGTAGCTAGAATTCCATTCTTTTAGGCTTCTATTCTCTAAAGCCACCCCTAAAAAAATGTCAAAACAAATATATTGAGCACATGCCTGACCAAAATCATACAACTAGTAACAGAGAGAATGGAAATTTGAACCCAGATTACCCAGGACATTACCTCCTGCCTGTTTATTCACAGTCAAACCAATTTCCAATAATCCAAGATGAAGAACATTTATTAAGTGCTTAATATTTGTGAAGTGCTTTACATAAGACGTCTCGTTTATCTATTACAATATTGTCAAATAAGCAAACTGCAGATCTGACAATGTAGTTTGTGCAAGTATGAATTCCCCCATCTTTACCTTATTAGCTGCTCCCTAACACCAATAAATATCATTTTACAATTGAAGAAACAAGTCCAGCCGAGGGTCACACATCAAATCAGAGGAAAAGTCAGAATTAGAATCCAGGTTTTCTGACTCTACCTAGCTGGGCGGATGATGCTATTTTAGTCCCTGCTTTCTGGAAGAATCATGGAGCCCTGGCTTTTCACTATTTGCAACGATTTCCTGAAAACCAGCACTACTACTTAAGCGCTATGTTGACCTCCAGTGTTTCAACTGTGGCTCTAGGCAGCCTTCTTTGCTAACCTTCTGTTGACACTCTGCCAAAGCTCTGATGCCCACCCTGTGGCCTAGTCTTCCCCCACCTACTTTTCCAAAAACCTCTGCTCTCACGCATCCGTATAACTAGGCACTCTGTGTCAGCACAAATCCCATTTCCTCCGCCTCCTTATAGTTTTCTCATCTTCGGTAATGAAGCCCCATCTGTTTATCCAGCTCCAGTGACCTTCCCTCATGGTTTGGCCTGGTTCAAAATCCCTCTGCCATACCTCTAGAGGTCCTGTTAGTTCTTCCCCGAATGCAACCCATTTTACTCATTCCCCATCCTAGCATTCCCTCCCTGGATGTCTTCAACCCAAGGATGACAGGGTTGTCTTTTCGGTTTGAAACAGGTTCAGGGTAACAGTCCCTCTGGTTATTTCTTTGGCCATGAATTAATTATACCCATATATTAAGGCATTCTCCCAAGAATGCTTTAGCTGAAATACACCCAAAAGTCTGGTGGGGTGACATATGAAGAATGTGTGGGATTAATTGGACCATCTGGCCAACACCAGAGCCCTGAGTGGAAAAAGATTCAGAAAAAAAAAATGCTAACTAGCAAGGTGGGACATCACCACCAGGGCCCTATGATGCTGAGCAGAGACTGAAAGAAGGGCAGGGATCTCAGACTGTCATTGCTTCAGAACTGACAGGGGCAGAAGATCTTTCCCAGAAAGGGAGTGGGAGGTAGGGAATTTAGGCACAGAAAGAAGGGCAAACAGCTAGAAATAGAGGAACATGAAGAACTGATGACATTTAGGAGAGAATCGACAAGACTTCCTAGTAATGATCAGCATGAATCTATCAATCCCTAGTGCCATAGGATTGTAAGGGCTCATAAAGCCCTCAGGCAAAATTCCAATCCGTTGTATGAATGACATAAACATTTCCTCATGAGGGTGGCATCCCTCTACCTGAACGTTTTTAGCAATGGGAAATGCACAACCTTAGGAAATTAAGAACACGGAAGTGGAGTAAAATTCAATTACTGTTCAATTCATTTTCAATTCAATAAATATCTCAGAGTACCTACTATGTGCCTGACACTATAGGAATTGGACTATAAGTATGAATAATATAGACATGGCCCCTGTCCTGCGAGTCTTATCATGTGGAAGATGGATACATAAGCACACAAAGAGAATAGAGGAAGTAGAGGGTGCTGCTTATACGGTGGAATACCTATATGGAGCCGGACATCTAGGAAGGCTTCAAGGATGAGGCAACATCTAGGCTGGGGCTTGAAGAGTGTGAGGGTTTAGTTGCCTACGAGGGTAGAGGGAACCACCAGAGTGAGAAAAGACGGGGGTTTAAGACTTCCCGGCTACAAAAGAAGTTCAGAGTGTTGCAAGAACAAGGTGGAGACCAGATTTAGAAGGGCCTTTAGAGCAATGTTAAGAGGAGTGTGGGCTTAATTCCATAGGTAATGGGAAGCAGGAGTAGCGCCCTCTGGCTGCTCTGGGGGAAATGTTGCGGTATCAGGCGTGGCGAAAGGAGGCCAGAATCCTGGATGCGAAGACTAGATGAGAAGGCCTTGACGGTTCAAGGGGTATGACCAAAGTAAAGCGCTCCTCTATAAGATCGAGACAAAAATAAAGGGATAAGGTTCAGAATGCCACACTCTCAAGCCACAGGTCTCCTCTGTCCTCTCTCACCTTTGCTGGGCAAACCAGAGCGGCTCGACCTCGGTTTGCCCCATCACCGCGGACTGTGGGCAGGGGGACGGCTCCACGCCCTTCTTCTCAGGTAGGAAAACTGAGGCCCAGAGTCCTGTGGAGGGTACCGATGACCTCCCCCCCAAAAAAAAATCGAAACGGCCTCCCAAGAGACTGCCCAAAGTCACGCACAATCCGAGGGTCCCGCGGCCTGCCCCATTTCTCCGTCACCCATCCCCACCAGCCGCCTTTGCTATGGAAACAGTCCTCCCGCCCTCCTCAGCGCTCGGTTTCGTCATGCACCCTGGGAAATGCAGTCCACCCCCGGTAACCTGCCCGCGGCATAAGACCCCTTCGCGTCTTTAAAGGACTACAAGTTCCAGAAGATGGTACAAAAACTCCGGCAGTCTCTAGGGGATGCGGTCTTGACGAAGAGCTGTAGAAACCTGCGGGCTGGGCGGAGGAGAGTGGAGTAGGCACCCCCAATGGGCGGCCTTCTGGGCGGGGCCAGGATCTCCATTGGCTACGACAGCGCAGGGGAGGTGGAGTCAGCGGAATGAGGCGCGGAGCTGTTCGCTGCTCCAGGTGCTGAGTCCGAGGGAGGCTCCCGACGCGAGAGCCGCGGTCTCCGCCGCTGCCGCCGCCGCCGCCGCCGCCGCCACAGCCGCCGCCGTCACCGCGAGAGCCACCGCGGAAAAGCTGGGGCAGTGAAGAGCCCAGAGGAGCAGGTTGTGCTGCCGAGCGCTGACAGCTCTCCCTCCTCTTTGAGGTCGGTGCTGCTGGATTCTCTTTTGTTTTATTGGGGAGGGAATAAACTGAGATGAGCGGGCCTGGGGAGTTGATGGGACCTCTCCTCACCGCCCTCAACACCATCTGTCCCAGAGAGCTGCTGCCTGACTCCTTGCGGGCCTCTCTGTGGCCTGGCGCCTGAAGTAGGAGCAGCTTGCGTTAGTTTTTGTTTTATGGTGGAGGGGATTCTCGAGTGTGAGGGGCAAAGCCTGAGGGAACTCCCCCCCGTCTCTATTGAGGGGGCGTTGGGGAGCTTGGAACCTTCCCCCACCCCGTGCCTTGAAAACGAGGCTGCTTAGATTATTGAGGATGAGAGGGAGGGAGTGTTATGGGATGAAAGGTTCAGAGGCAGGGGGACCCTTCCCCATAACACCTGTACTGCTTGAGGTTACAAAGGGGGTCTGGATGTGATGGATGACACCGGGGAACTCCTCCTCCTCTGCTCACACCCTCCTGGGCTTATTGAGGAGGGGCGGTTTGCGATGTCAGGAAGATCCTTTCCGTGCCCACCCGTCTCCCAAAGCCTAGGTTTTCGTCAAGAGGAGAAACGGGATGGGGATGGAGACGGGACTCTTCCCCCTCCCACTTGGACCCGCCTCGGTTACTGGGGGAGGGGATTGAGGCGTGAGGAGCTAAGGCCAGGGAGACCCCTCCCCACAGTGCTTGAAGTCGCCGGCGCAGGAAGGCACTGACGGATTCTCGGGGTCCTCCACGCTCGGGGCCCCGCGCCTGAGGTCTGAGTGGCCTGGGTGTGGATGTGCGGTGGGGGGAAAGTAAGAAAGGTAGAGGGAATCCACCCGACCTCCTCCTACCTGAGGCTTACCTCCCAGGCCCTCTCTACCCGGATCCAGGTCAGCGGCCCAAGTCGAGAATACCCTCCCTGTCCCGCTCGGTCCCGCCCCGCCCGGCGACTCGGCTCCTGCACCACCGCAGGGAGCCAGGCGCGGATGGGCACGTGTGGGGCGGGACGCGGCGGGTCTCCCCTCTAGCACTACAAAGCTCCAAGCAGATGCTCCCCTGAGCCTCCAGACCTTTGGGGCTGCTCGTCTCCACGCGGGGCGCGCCCCAAATCTGGCTACCGAAACCTGCTTCCAGGGCGCGGCGGCAGCTTCGGGAGCGGGGCTTTTGCGCTCGGCCCAGGAATCCTCGTTAGGACAAAGCGGCGGTCTCCGCACTGGCGGGCCTGCGCCACCCGCTGGGCGGGGGGCGCGGCTAAGGGAGTGGGGTGGGGGGGCTCCGGGCGCGGCGCGGAGAGCTTCAGCGGAATCACGCCGGGAGCGGGGAGGGAGACAAAGCGCGCTCGCTCCTCTCGGGCCTGCGCGAGCCGGGATGGAAAATCCCGAGGGAGGAGGCGGCTGCGCCCTGGCTTGGTACTATGCCCCGCATCCTTCTTTCCCGCACACCACCCCCACGCTGGCCGGGCACCCCAGGATGCAGTGTGTGCGGCGGTAACCAGGGATCCCCCTTCTGGGGGACCTTCAAGATCTGTGACCACGAGGACGCACGCGGACAGGCAGGGGGCTCCGCCTAGAGGGTAGGGTCCCAGGATTCAGGAGACATAGGTGGGGCCAGGGAGGTCTGGAGGGACCGGAATCTACCTACGATCCATCAACCATGTTAGGTCAAGTTTGATTCCCGGGTTCGAGTGTGTTTGTGTGTATCACCGTGTGTTTTCATGGGTGATGGTGTGGGTCAGACTGTGAATGTTAACATGTATGACTGGGTGAATGTGCCGGCGTGTCCTCCAGTGTTCATGTGTGTGTCATGAGGAACTTGTGAATCTTTGTGTGCCTGTGGGAGGAGGAACCACTCAGTGCTGACCTTAGATGTTGGGAGTGTGGACAGGGTGGTAGCCCCATTCCACTCTAAAGCCACAGTAATATTTTAGGGTTCAAGTGGGTGTCCTCAGGGTGAAGGTAGCTTCAGGCTGCCATGGGCTCAGCCTGCATGCTTGGGTGTGGCCTAGAAGGTAGGACCTCACAAGTATGTGGAGCCCTCTTCAGCCTTTCTAGGGTCTCAGATCAGACCCTAACATTTTCACCATTGCCCTGCCCTTCCCATTCATCAGAAATCTTATCCTGTTGTTTAAGGGGTTGCCCTGAGGCCTAGAATTCCACCCCACCTCTCCACGTGAGCTTCCAAGTGGGGCTTGGGGGGCTCATCAGCACAGTCCCTTATGATTTTGGGGTGCAAGATTTTGTGGCAAGGCAAATTTTGTCAATTTGGCCTCCATGCCTGGAAGGGCCATAGGTCTGGGGTTGCTAGTCAGTGGCAGGTGGCTTTTCAGTAACACCAGATATACTTACAGAGAGGGTACGAGTGTGGCATAGAGATGCCATTATGAGTGGACACCCCTAGAGGATGAGGACAGCCCTCCCAGACCTGCCCGTTCCCAGCAAGTGACCTCAATTTCATAGTACTTTACAGCAAAGGTGTTGTGTGGCTTTGAGATAATACCCACCAGAGACTCTCTTCCCATAGGATGAGGGGCTAGACCGTTTTGAATGCAACCACAGAAAGAGCAGTTACCAGACAGTAGGGCTACCTTTCAGCCCAGTCCTGCCTGGTCCAGTCTCAAGTATCCGCCAGTATCCACAGCGACCTCTACTGGGAAAAGTGGTAAATTTGCAACTAACACTCCCCCAGAGTGTGGAGATTCAGGGTGGGTGTGGGCACTGTTAAGTAAAAATCACAAACCCTTCTATATGGGGCTCCCTGTCAGCCTTGGAGTCCTAAGCTGATGTTCTTAATAGAGGCTCCTTCAAACTAGTTCCAGCAGTGGAATTGTCACTGTCCTTGCCCATACAGAAGTATTTAAAGAGGGCCAAAGGCCTTTGTCCAAGTTTCTATCCAGTTGGGGGTGGACATCAAATCTGTTTATGAGAAAAATGCATGGAAAACACTTATCCAAGCTCAGGGAGTTTTAGGCATCTTTCTTATCTCTTCCTCTCCTACTATGATTGCCACCTCACCCACCCCTTTCTTATTCCACTTTATCCTCCTTTCTTCCTCATTATTAGCCAATAACATATTTTTTTAATTTTTTTTAATGTTTATTTATTTTTGAGACAGAGAGAGACAGAGCATGAGTGGGGGAGGGGCAGAGAGAGAGGGAGACACAGAATCCGAAGCAGGCTCCAGGCTCTGAGCTGTCAGCACAGAGCCCGATGCGGGGCTCGAACTCACAGACCACAAGATCATGACCTGAGCCGAAGTCGGATGCTCAACCGACTGAGCCACCCAGGCACCCCAATAACATATTTTTAAATTTTTTTTCTGATGTTTATTTTTGAGAGAGAGAGAGAGACAGAGTGTAAGTGGGGGAGGGGCAGAGAGAGAAGGAGATACAGAATCTGAAGCAGGCTCCAGGCTCTGAGCCGTCAGCACAGAGCCTTACGTGGGGTTTGAACTCATGAGCCATGAGATCATGACCAAGCCAAAGTCGGATGCTTAACTGACTGAGCTACCCAGGTGCCCTGCTAATAACATATTTTGAAAGATCAGCCTTCTTTTACTTGTTGAAAATGTGGTCCAGAAAATGCAGAAATCAGAAGGCTATTACTAAGTTCAAAGAACTGGCAAACACTGGCTTTTCTGTATCTAATGGGAGTTGGGGAGATGGATGAAATATGCTCTGTCTTAAATGCTTACCCAGTGACATGTGTCTCTTCTCCCAGAATTGCTCTGAAGAGATTTCACACAGCCAAAAATCTTTAGAGCTCCTCAAAGGAAAGGAGGTATTTAAATACCTAGTATTGTTCTTACTTTGGCATCCATGTGATTTGCATTGAACTACATGACTCAGTATCATAAAGTAAAAATAGGACTTAATCTCTTCCTTGTGTGTTCAGAAGGTGACTGCATATGTGTGTTGTGTTCTGCATTAGAGAGTGAAAAGCTAAATTATCTCATAAATTGAACCACCTGCTTATTCTGATTAGAGAATGGTGCTTAACATCACCTACAGGCAATAACATTATTTTATGTTTCTTTTAATTCATACCTGAATCTCTTTGTCTTGTAAAACCTTTCTTCATGCTCATACATTATTACTTTCACTCGAAGTTAATCAAAAATGTTTAATCCTTGTACAAAAGCCAAACAAATTAAATATCAGCAGATACAGGAAGATGTGGGTGGTGTTTCTGTTCTTGGGCTCAAAAAAATCATTGGAGTTCACAGGAGAGTAGGAAAGGGACCGGAGAGTTAGTAAATCTTACGGGCGTAGTTAACAGGTTCCTGAGGAGGAGAGGCTCCTCAGAATTTTTCCAGGAGAGCTGGTCGTGTTGAAGAATTTGAGGATGCAAGCAAATAGCATGCATGCTGTGAGTGAGAATGAAGCCCTTGGGATTCCTAAATCCAAACCGTAATACTGCCTTTCTGGGAAAAATCCACCAAATCCCTCCTGTTCCCTCAGGCTGCCAGCAGCCTTGAAGGAGTGAAGCTGTCCAAGGTTCTGGAGTTCTGGCCTCAACCCCTAGTGGGAAGGCAGGATTTAGGGCAGGGAGTAGAAGCAAGCTCTGAGAACCATGACTTCTCTGAGGATTTCCCTAAAGCTCATCACAGAAAGAAATAGGGGGAAACAGAGCTGTAGAGGCTTTTATTGCATCACTTCAAACGAACCCATTGGCAAACCCTATTTAAAGAACTACAAGCTAATAATAAGAAACAACATTTTTGAGGCAGGCTTTTCACATATGAGAATGTATTTAATCTTCACAGTCCTGTGAGGTAGGTGGTGGTGGTGTTTCCACTTTCAAGATGAAGAAATGAAGCTTTGGGAGGAAAAGGGCTTGCCCATGATTACACAGATCAGAAGGAATAGAGTTTAGATTCCAAACTGGATCTCTTAAACTTCAGAGCCTCCTCTTACCATTATTTTTTCCTACCACCATTGTAGAAGCAAAATTGAAGTTTTGGACTGTCCTATATGAGATTCTAACCAAATTTTGGAGGAATAGATTGGGGACCAACAACGATTCAGACATAAGCCATAAAAAGTCTTTTCAAATGTATCAAGGATATTACCACAATACTTATCCTGACAAAAGGCTTGTTGCCTGTATTTGGTTACAGGTAAAGAAGGAGAAAAGGGAGTACAATGACCCTGATGGCCAGTGTCCCAGGGTTTTCTTCCCAGAGTGGAACAATTTCACAAGAAGACAAGCTTGGATGGCAGCAAAATGTATTTTTCGTAATCTGCAAGAATGGGGGTGGGGGCATGAGGAGGCTGTTATTATTTCACAGAGTACATGTAGAGCCAAAGAAATAGGGCTTATCTTTATTTGCTAGTGTCCTATTCCAATGCTGAGGACACTTGGATATTGTTAAGAGGCTCCTTCTCCCTATTCCCACTCAAAGATTTTTACGGCAAAGTCTTTAACACCAAAATAAAAGTTTTCATTGTTATGAGCCTCAGCTAATCTGAGGGAAGCATCACATTCCTGCCCTCATGTCATCATAACCAGTGTTCTGCCTTCATATATGACTGCATGACTCCTGCACGTTGGCAGGTTTGGGGTGCGATATGCTTCAGGCCACATGTCCTCTGGTCATCCCAGGGTGGCAGTGCCAACTGCCCCAATCTTGCCACGCACACAAGGGACCTGGGCCTGAGAACTCCCCATTCAGTAGCTGTTAGTTTAGGTGTCTAAAGAGAATAGAGAACAAAAGATTCGCTTTTTCTCCTCTCTCGCTCAACCTCCGTCTGCACAATGCATAGAAAGGGGGCCTTACCTTTTAAAAAAATGCCTCACATCAGGCTAGGTCTCCAACCCATTTTGAGTAATTCCTTCCCCTTTTAGGTTTGGGCTTTGCCGGACTCCGATGCATGGAGCAAATCTGCTATTGCTTTTCCTGAGTGCACTTGGAGGCCAAGGACCCGGCTTCCCATCTGGGTCTGCTCTGACTCATATGACTGCAGACAGATTTGATTGTTTTCTTATTTAGAGTCATTAATTAACTCTCCTCAGCATCAGAACAGCATGTATTAAGAAGGAAGCCATTTGTGGGGGTCTCTACGAAGCCATCCCTACAGCTGAACACCATCTTCTTTGCTAACATGATCAGGAAATGTTTTTTAATTCTGGCTATAACTCTTCAGTAAGCTTAGATTGTCAAGATTTTATGCCAATATGAGAAAGGAAATAAAATTGTAATTAATTGCTTAGGCTGCTATAGTTATTCTGGCAAAAACTGGGAAACTCAAGGGTCACTCAGAGAACAGGACTTTCATTCACTCAACAAATATTTCCTATACTTGCAAAGTGCCAGGCACAGAGCTGGGCATAGTGAACACAATCCAACTTGGGATAAACCCTGTCATATAGGAATCTTAAATGGAAAGTGAAAACAGATGCAGAAATGCTGACAAGAGTGTATGCTATAAGCAGAAAGAGTTTTTAGAGGGGTGCCTGGGTGGCTTAGTCGTCCACCTTCGACTCAGATCATGATTTCAGTTTGTGAGTTTGAGCCCATGTCAGGCTCTGTGCTGACAGCTCAGAGCCTGGAGCCTGTTTTAGATTCTGTGTCTCCCTCTCTCTCTGCCCCTCCCCCACTTGTTCTCTCTCAAAAATAAACATTAAAAATTTTTAAGTTTTTAGAAATAGAAAGAACCTTAATAATCATAAACCTCCATCTCTTTTTTTAACATGAGTGTTAAATTGAGTGTTGCCACTGGCCACACACAGCCTCTGTTAGTGGCAAAGAGGGGAATTAGAACCCAGGTTTTATTAATTCCTAAAGTTTCTTCTCTCCACTATACTAAACCGCTGCTCTGCTCACCAAATTATCCAAAGGGCATGTTTCCATCAACATAGACTTTTTAGATCTAATCATAATGCAAAACTAGGGTTGAAATAGAAACAAATAAGACATTAAATGGGAAAAGAAGAATGCCAATTTATAACTGTGTTGTCCAATATAGTAGCCACATGCTATTGAGCAATTGAAATGTGGCCAGTCCAAAGTGAGGCACCAGATTTTGGAAAATTAGTATGAAAAAAATATATAAAATAGCTCATTAATAATGTTAATATTATAAGTTGAAATAATATTTTGGATACATTGGGTTAAATATATTAAAATTAATTTCACTTGTTTCTACTCTTTTAACGTGTCTCCTAGAAAATTAATTAATAATTATATATGTGTCTTGCATTTATAACTCATTCCTACTGCACAACACTGTTCTAGAGTGCTTCCATTTCGGAAAAAAATGTTCTTCACACACTAAAACATTTAACAAAGTAGGTTTTGTATTCAGTCAGCCTGAGATGAATACTAGCTCTACCACTTAGGCTGTGTGACCTTGGACAAGTTGATCGATCTCTGTGCTTCCATTTCCTCACCTGTAAGATGATGATGATAACAGAACCTACCTCCTTGGTTGAGTCAAATCACTTAGAACAGTGGCTGGTACATAGTGAGAACTCTATATTAGCTATTGTTATTACTAGAGGAGACTTCTAGAATCTTGCAAGACAGGGGCAACAGGTAGGAGAACAAGCAGACAATTTTCAAACACATGAAGGAAAAGATTTACTACTACTTAAAAGAAGATTGAAAATTCATGCTCAGTACAAGCTCATAAACTACCTTGATGTGGCCCCAATTTTCTGACAGATAATGAAACTGAGGAACGATTTCAAACCATTTACATAAACACACAATGGATAAACAAATTAGCTAACTGCATTATGCACAGGTCTTGACCTCTGCTAATGAGTTGAGGAAGAGAATGATTAAAGTGTACTGATAAACAGAGAACCCAAGAGCTCCAAGTCTCTTGGATTCCAAGATTCCAAGGGAAATGTAAGCCTTATGCTTTAGGAGAAAGATTCTGGACAGGAGTCAGACATATGTGAGGTCAAAGCCATTCTGCCACCCGTTGGCCTTAATCAAGACACGGTCAATCTCCTCCTCTATAAAATGGAGATAGTACCACCAGTCTCGTAGGCTGTGTTGAGGACTAAATTAGATAATGCAAAAAAAACATATCTACATAGTAGGTGCTCAAAAGATGGTAGCTTTGATAAAATGAAATTTCAGATGTTCTTTAATAGAGAACTTATGGTTGTTTAATAGAGAAATTTCCATTCGGAATCTCCATGGTCTCTTCTAGTTTCTTTTTTTTTTTTTTTTATGTTTGTATGTTTAATTTATATAATTTATTTCTAGACATATAAAAATATGTGCTGTTGATATTATTTTATATTTTCACGCTTTTCTACAGTTTCATTGCTGTATTCTGCATCTTTGCTTAGTCCTCGAAGGAGGTGGAAAGGACAGTTTTATCTGGTTAAGTGTGTCTACACCAAAATGTAGGGTCTCAGTAACTTTGGACACATTACAGTTTTCATGTTCGTCTCTCTATCCCGTTAATACCCATGAGATCTTTCCTGGGATGATAAAGGAAGAAGCAAAGGGCATTGTTCTCCATCATATTTATCCTGAAGTTCTGACATCCTGACCTTAGTGTTTAGAGCACTTTACATGCAACTTTGCTTTAAAAATAAATGGGACATAAATCTAGAAACCATAGCCCCAGAAGAATCATTTTCTCCTGGCTCTTAGAGCAGGTGGTGGGTCCATTCAATGCACAGCTCTGAGGGAGCACACTGCTGCTATCCTTGAATATCTAATTTGTCTTCCAAAAGTTTCTTTCTGTACCAAAGAAATACAGGTTAACAAAGTATGTAGGACTCTAGGAAAACACTGACTAGTCACACAGCAAGTGTGGGGATCCCTCGAAGTATTTTGGCAGGAGAGCAACATGGTCAGATGTCTGGGGTCAAAGTGTGGTGGGTGTGGGTACCTGAGTGGCTCAGTCAGTTAGGTGTCTGACTCTTGTTTTGGCTCAGGTCATGATCTCATGGTCGTGGGATTGAGCCCCACATTGGGATCCATGCTAAGCATGAGCCTGTTCAAGATTCTCTCTCCCTCTCTCTCTGCGCCTCTCCCCTGCTCATGCTCACTCACTTGCTCACACTCTCTCTCTCTCTCTCAAAATAAACCTTGAAAAAAAAGTGTGGCGGGTGGATTGAGGCGGGGAAGAGACTGTAAGCAGGCTCACCTCTGATTTTGTTGAGAGACCCAGGACTTCCAGGGACCTTGGGAAAGGGTCTGATCTTAAAATGGATTTTTCCAATCCATTCACTCTTCTTCACTCAGTAAATGCTGACTGGTGCATTTTTAAAAACCTTGCTCGTGAAGAGCCCAGGGTCTGATTGGGGAGAAGAGAGATGCCCGTGTGCAAAGTGAACCAAGGAACAAACACAAGAGGCCTGACTATGGTGCGCTGGCTGTGGCAGTTGGCTAGAGCTATGGATCCCAGCCAGCCAGACCTGAATCTGAATCTCAGCTTCACCACCAATGTGTGGACTTGAGCAAGTGCTTTCACCTTTCTGAGTCTCATTTTTCCCATCTGGAGCAATAAAACCTACTTTTCCTGGGCTGTTATGGCTAGTACATGACAACATATATGAAAATTCTTAGGGTAATACTAGCCTTCCTTTATGGAGTGCTTACAGCGCATCAGGCATTGTGCTTAGCACTTTAAATGCATAAAAGAGCTACCATTCTTATCCCTTTTTTATGGCTGAGGAAAGCAGGGTTCACATACTTCAAGTAACTTACCCAAGGTCACCTAAGTAAGGAGTGGGACCAGCACCCCAACCCAAGCAATCTGACTGCAAAACCTTTCTTAACCACTGTGATCATTGCCTCCTTGGTTCAAGGTCAGCAGGAACCCGATAACTTATTTTGAAAGAGGGCAAAATGATTCGACTTGTTGATCAGCTTGTATAGAGGTCTTCTGCTTGGTCTTCAGGAGTGGGTACAATATGGAGAGGCTCTGGGGAGTGAGTATGGTACAGAGGGAAGGCAGGGAAAAGCGTGATCCAATGAACAGGGCTGGGAATGCCAATGGTGTGTTCTGGGAGCCCTGAAATGGAGAAGAGGTTTTCAGCAGGAAACAGATGTTTAGAAAGAAGAGTTTGAAAAGCCTTGGATATCAGGCTAACAAGTGTTAGAAAACCATAAAGGTTCACAGGCAAAAAAGAAGGGATATGAAATCTGAAAGCACCAATTTGAGGCATCTCACTGAATTTGGGCATATTGTTGCAGTGTGGAGCAGGCTCGCCAAGCATGCCCAAAGCCAAAGTTTGTGGAGAGTGTGGCCAGACAGCATCACAGTCCAGCATTCCTACCAGTGCTCTTCGCTCTCCAATATGCACAGCCTTTTCTTTCATTTGGTCTTCACAAAAGCCCTAGGCAAGAGACGGGTGGGAGGTCTGCTACCAGCATTGCTGCCTGTATCAAGTGGCAGGCAGCATGGGCTGCCAGGAAACACAGATGCCACGCACAGCTGCAGTGCTCAAACCCAGGCAAAAAGCTTAGGAGGACTTTTTCTGTGGGGGAGGAGGCAGAAACCTTGCCCACAGGACTCAGTCCTTTTCTCTGTCCTCCAGGAAACAGGCAGCGTCATCCTTTGGTCCACGATTTCCCAGTGACATCCCTGAGTGGCTACCGTGAGGGCCTGAGTCAGGGTCACTGCAAGTCGCGTGCAGCACCTGTCAGCCAGTGGCCCCCTCTCATGCAGAGGGCTTGTTTCACCAAAGGAGATTTTTCTGAATTTGCCATCTTGAATTTATTGTGTTTATGTCTCTGCAAACTGCAGGGACCAGAAACCAAACCCCATTCTCCTTAGGGGGTTGGAAGAAAAATCTGCAACCATTAGGCTGCAGTCACTGCTGACCACCAGATTTCTCTCCATGGCTACACTTCTAATAACAATGGAAAACAAAGGCAGGAAGAGAGAGGGGCGCAGATAGGGCACTTCTTCCAAGAGGCACCTGCGGTTCTGTGAAGCATGTGAGGCAATGGGGAGGGAATTTTCACGGCTTTGAGAGAGCCCCTTGATGAGTAAAGGAGGAGTTCTGATGTGCAAGATGATAGAAGATGAAAGAGATCGTGGTGCTGCACCATGTTTTCTCTAGAAAGTCATACTAGGGTTCCAGATGCCCTCCACAGCTCTGGAAGGATAAATAAACTGGTTGGCAAGGCCACAGAGATTTTGACAAGTTATCCAGGAACAAGTCCCTAGGAATTTTAAATGTATCACTAATGAGAAATGACAAGCACTTGGTAATAGAATGTCAAGGACTCCTCTGGCCATTGACCCCAGTAATGATTAATGTGTGTCAGACACTGAATGCAACAGGGTGGAATGGTGGCTTCTGAAAGATAAAATCAAACTGGGAAATCAAAATTATAGTAATAAAGGTATAGATATTTAGAATTGTTGGACATCAGAAAGTACGGCTGATGTTACTGCAGAATAACTTTACCAGCCAGGCCCCTTTTACCTGCTCATTCTGACCCCAAGGGTCAATTCTTAGATGTTCCTAGGATCAGCCCACAGCTCGGGGCCTAGCATACAGTAGGTGCTCAGCAAGTGTTCACAGCTTGCTCACACATTTAACACTACTATGTGCTAAGCCCTGTGGTCAGGCATTGGAGAGATGGAAGTGAATGAAACATGGTGCCTGTCCACAGGGGGTTAGTTGATTCGAAAATAGAACAAGGAATACACTGTAGGAAATGTGCGAATGAACGTGGTCACCTCATGATGTTACCTTCTAGGTGCTTCATTACACCTCTGGAATAATGTAGCCCAGCAGGTGAGCAAAATTGGAATCTCCTATGGCCAACCTCATCTCACATCACGTCTGAACAGGTCCAGCTGTGGAATCTGAGATAGCAGCATGAAAGTGAAGGAGGCAGAACCCCGTATATTGCAGAAACGTATTGGGTGTACTCACTGAAAATGTTTTTCCTTTACATTCTTCATTTGAAAGACCTGCTCTTGATATGCTTCGCCTGCAATTAGAGCATGCTGCCACAAGGGGCACCATGAAGCAGTGTGGCCCAAGTAGCCACACCCCCCACAGGTGTGGCATGCTGAGCAAAATAGTTTTCCAGTTGTTTAACCTTCAGATGAACATAATTTTAAATTAATTGATCAAAAAATAATTGCATATTTAATTGGACCAAACCACTGTAACCTATGTGTAGTGAGTGGAATTACAAATTCATCAACATTCATTTAACAAAATTCATGTGTGTCTACTGTATACAAATAGCGGCACAAAGTTCCCTGCCCTTAGGTACTGCCTCCTACAGATAATTATAGCACAGCAAAGTAAGTGGTGAAGTGGGGGAATGAGCAGAGAGCACTAAAGGCACGGAGGAGGAGTGACGAACTCTGGTGGGGAGTGGCAGGGAATAACACACGCACATACACACACACTCTTACATGGCCCAGATGTTAACACTTAAGTCAGAGGGTTTACACCAACACACATAGAAGGAAAAAAAAAATAGGGTGAAATACTGGGACACTGGAAGGAGTTGAGATTGGCCTTTTGAGTTACTTTGGATGTGTCATCAATATCTCTGGATCTCAGTTTCCTCATCTAGTACTCCAAAAACTTGGTAGTGGCCATCCTGACCACGTGGGTCTAGAGCAATATGGATATTAGAGAGATGATCTTGATCTTGTTGGCCAATGCCTGGACTTGTCCCAGTCTCAAGGCCTCCTTGGAACCTGCTTGTCTGGACCCTTTTAAAGAAAAGTTTTTTAATGTTTATTTTTGAGAGAGAGAGAGAGAGAGAGAGAGAGTGAGAGAGAGTAAAAGAGGGAAGAGCAGAGAAAGAGGAAGACACAGAATCTGAAGCAGGCTCCAGGCTCTAAGCTGTCAGCAAAGATTCTAAAGCCCAATGTGGGGCTCAAACCCACAAACTGTGAGATCATGACCTGAGCCAAAGTCAGATGCTTAACCAACTGAGCCACCCAGGCACCCCTGTCTGGACCCTCTTAATTCTGGCTGAAATATTCCAAGGGATTCCAGAGGATGGGCCAGAGATGCTGGTCATAGAGGAACCTGCAGTTTGCAAAGGCATTTGGTGTCCAACAGAAATGGTCTAGCTCTCCTAAGTCACTATTTGGCGTCACCACCCATCCCAGAAGCCAGGCCAGCCCCCTCAAAGCTCTACCACTGCATGTGCTGCTGCCCTGCTCCCTTCTTACCAGCAGATCTGAGGCCCCTCTTTGGAAAGCCTTGGCCTGGTCAGGGGAGGGTCGCTGCTGGCAGACCAGCCCCACCTCTGTCTCCAGGCCCTTCAGAAGACAAAGCCCTGTGGTAACCATTTCTCAATATACTTGCATACCAAATCGTCACATTGGACACCTTAAACTAACATGTTATATGTCAATAAGATCTCAATAAAGCTGGGAAAAAAGAAAGAAAAGAAAAGCTTTCCTTGGCCTGTGTCTCCCTCTGGAGACCTTCTTCGGCCTTGGCAGGCTGTCCTCCCCAGCCAGTCCCACCCTGCCTTCCTGGGGCCCCACCCACCTTTGTCTGTGGGTGAGGCAGTGCCCTTCCCAGAACTGCTACCTCTGAGTCGGGAATACAGAGGACCAGCTATCCTGCATAAATTTTAAAAATGCCAGAGTGTTTAATTTAAGCAAGACATTTAAAGCTTTTAATTGCTCTGTAGAGAGATTTTTAATATACAATACATTAGAGCAATACCTGGTTAAGAGAGTAGACAAATGGAGGCACTGAAAAAACCCTCACTGTAATTCCTTTTACAAGTCTTAAAAAGCATATTTTCAAATAATTCATGCACCCAGGTAATTTCATGCAGAAGACTGACTGGCTCTGAACCACCTCTCTAGGCCAGAGCCAAGGCCAGCCAGCTTGGGCCTCCCCACTCTCCCTCTGGGCCTTCAGCCCTGGCTGCGCTCTCTACAGAGAGCTCATCACTGCCAGCTGGGACCAGGTCTGCACAGGCTGCTTTTCTCCACTGAGGGCTGGCGGGTACCTCTTCCTGGGGCTTCCTCAGGCTACGGTGAGGACATTTCCTGCCTTGCCCCCCACACCACCACCAAACACACCCCCCGCTCTGGCTTTGGCCTGGATGGTCCCTTCATCTTGTAGGAAGCGCCACCGGGTAGCTATGCAGGACTCCCTTCCCAGAGTGAGCAAACAAAGAAAAATCAACAGAGGGCCTTTAAAACCATTCCGCAAAGGATGTCACCGCCACCAAAGGAGATGAGAAGAGGCCAGGCTGAGATAAGCAGAGCCGCTTAGAAACCGAACAGAGAGACAAATCAAAACATTCATTGGAGGCAATAGAATGCAGATCAGTGGAGTGAGAAACAAGATGTCTCCCTTCCAAATCACTGCGGAAGATAAAAGGAATCATCAGCTATGGCTCAAAAGTCAGAAAAGAAAGGAAATGCAGAAAACCTAAAACAAGATGACAGGAGGCTACCCAAAATGGTTAGGACAATAATGTAAGTATTTAACGTTCCCTTGTTAACAAGACAAAGACTTCCAGATTAAATAAATACAAGAGACTCACCCAAAATAAAACAATGCCAGGGTAGAAGAAGCTACACCAGGTAAATGCAAACAAAAGAAGCAGCAGGAGTGCCTATATCAGACAAAGCACAACTGAAGTAGCGTCAAGCAGGATAAAAAGGGCAATTTTATATTCACAGGAGCAATTGTGAAAACATAACTGTTCTGAACATTTGTACACTCAGTATTTTAGCATCAGGACACTTGAGGCAAAACCCACTGCCGTTGCAAAGACAAAATGAAGACAGTTGTGGGCATTAGTTTACATACTATTCTCAGAACCTGATGTCCAGTAGCCAAAACATATATAAAAACAGAAATGAGTAATATTCTGAAGAAGACTGCATTAAAAGGTGGGTGCTGCACTTTGTACCAGTCTGAATGATGTGTGCCATGTTTTAAAAGACCACCACGGATTGGTACCCTGGATATAAACGTTAAATTGAGTACAGATTTATATATAGAGTGTAATTATAATCACAATTTTAAAAACCCTTAGCCACTGAAAAACCACTGAAAAGCCACTGGAAGAAAATAGACCAAAATGTTAACATTTGGTATGTTTAGAAAGGTTCCAATTTATGTATTTAAAACTTCTTTCCACTTTCTCTTCCAAAGGTTCTTTAATGATCATATAATATTCTATGAGTTTAAAAAAGTGGACTGGAAAAAAAAAAGATAGTTTTAGACTCATCTCCATGGCATAGGATTTATGATTTTTAAGATTTGGGTAAAATTTCACAAGAACAGCAAACAGGAATCCCAGCAGGCCCCACACAGCCTGGGCCTCTCAGCCCTTCTCCACGATGTCTCTCCCTCCTCAAAACCCTGGGGACCCCTGTGTTTTCCCAGTTCCACTCCCACCTCTTCTACCGAGCCTTTGCGACCCTTCTATCCTCCAGTGACAGCTGGACTGTGGTTCCTCCCAGACAGACCCTGGTCTCCTCGCTTTTCCCCTCCTCCCATGCCCTCGGTGATGTTACCTGCTCTCGTAAAGGGACGCAGCTCCCCTCTGTATTTCGAGAACTCATGAATGCATCTCTATCCCCAGACTCATCACAGAGTTTCCAGGGTGTGGGTTTCCAGGTGGACCCACAGATGTGGGGCACGCATGGTGGACATGCCTGCAGAGGAAACGGCCAGGGAAGCCCCTCTGAGCACATGCCGGTAGGGCACGGGGATTGAATGTGAAGCAGGGATGCCCCAGGGGGTAGTGGCGAGAGCATGTAGGCATCCACAGTCAGAGATCAAAGAAGGTTTCCATCAAAGAATGAGATACATCATCACCTTGAGCACAGTTCTCTCCATCCCACTTGAAAACAACACTTAACTCCTCTGATGTACATGACAGTGCATTAGGATTGTGACAGTCATCAAGAAAAACAACAACATCAAATTTAAAAACCAGGCCTAGACCGTCCCGCCCTTGGAACTCTCCTGTGGGATCCCTCAAATTCTCCTCTGCCTGCCACACACATCCAGCTACTGGTTCAGAGGACGGACCCGCTCGACCACCGAGATTTGCTGGGCAGTAGTTTCTGGTCTGGCCCCCTAACTTTTCAGGGCAGAATGGAAAGTCTGTAAGTACCCTGAAGTCTGTAATCTACCAGCAAAAAGAGTAAGGATGAGATCAGTGTTTTAGCCCACTGATGTGGCATGTTAATTTTAAGGTACAGTTGCTTTTGAAAATGATAAAAATAAACTTAACTACTAACCCTAAACATATATTCTTATCAGTCTCAGCTCTAAGTACATACTCTCGATGGGAAGTAAATTACTTTAACAGAGCTTTCTAAAATTATTACATATAATTTCTCTTGCATTCCTAGGCCTGCGTTGCTATCTACTTACCCTTTTGTTTTGAAAGGCAAACTTGCATGAGACCACTCTTTAGAAACAGGGTTTCATGAAATACTATGCAGCTACTTGGCTCTAGAGAAGTGATATTGCTAAGTCGCCTCTCGCAAGTCACTTAACTTTTTCAATTTGCAAGCTCCTCTTCTTATAAGTGAGGAGAATCATAGCTACCTTAAAATACTGTTGTAAAGAAAATCCTGCTTCCCTACACAACGTGCCTAGTGCCGTGTCTGCTTGCAGCAGGAGCTCAGGAAACACAGCAGTTACGCGTCTATCAGGCAGCGGGTTTTAGCCCCTGTGCCCCTGCCACTGCACACAACGGATGTGAGTCGTTGTGGGGAAAATTCCTGGGTTTCCCACAATTCCCAGCCTTACAGCTCTACTTCCACAGCCTTTCTCCTCCCGCTCAGGAAACATCCAAAGGCACATGACTAAAATTGAAGCAATAACAGGAAAATCTCCTAGAATCTTTGCTTATTTGCTTTTTTAGGTAAATTAGTCCCAAACTTTATTACTGTACCATTAGTGACAAATAAACGGGGATGCACCGATGTCTAAAAGACGAAGTCCCACTAGTTGAGAACCAAGTTGCTCAGAACCAGGCACATCATAACTTCCCTGGGGCTCACAAGCCCTAACACCCCCTCCTCGTCCTGTGAGACCCGGAGGCCTGTCTTCTGGCCCCAGACTCTCAAGCAGTTGGGTATCCAGAACCACACTTTCTTACTCCCCCCAAACCACATCCTCTCCCTGGTATACTTCCTTGCCTTTAGTGGACAGTTAATAAATGTTTCATAAATAAATGCATCTGAATTCTGGCCCCACTTTTGTGCCTCCCTGCACTGGGACTAGCAAATGTGCATTATGAGCCAAAATCAGGTCAGGTGACCTGGCTTCTAGCAATAATGTGCACAGAAGGCAAATGATTAAATAATGCATGTCTATCCACTTGACACGACTATGACATTTTGCAGTCACTGGAAACGATGGGCTCAAAGACTCAAAGGCCACACGGAGACACAGTTAACATTAACTGAATAAACAGACCATAAAGTGAGTGTCCTTGTCTAGCCGTCACACACATGGACCCAGACGGAAGGGGAAAGCTGTAGAGAATTTGTTGCTATGGGAGGGGTGGGATTCTGCCTGATAAGTTTCCAAATTCTCTTCTACGTCGCTTGGTTTTTACAATGAAGAGCAGGAGATGGTGGGGAAAGGCCCCCAAGATTGGAAATTAGTCCAGGGCTTCCTCATAGGCACAAGGCCAAACTCAGTGTGCTGAACTCAAAATGGACGCTGAGGAGCTGGACCGGGGAAAGGATGTGGAAGCCAGAGTCCATTCAGGAACAAAATGTGGACTTGACCCAAAATAGCTGTCACGCTCGGCCTCAGAGGCTGAATTAATCCTCTTCGTAGTTTATTGACATCTATGAAATTGATTCTTGTCACAGAATCACAGCCCATGGCCGTGGCATTGCAGTTGATAAAAAGCATGACTGGGGAGGCAGTAGAAAGCATCTGTGCCAAATATTCACGGAGTGCCCCATGGTGGGCTCTGCTGAGACCTATGTGTTTCTAGAAAATGTTCCCAGGCATTCCTGGGAAGAACCAGAAAGGGAGGGGAGCAAGGCAGCTTCTGCCAGTGTCAAGTCAAACCCGACCTTGAGGGTCACCTCCCCACACTCACAAGGGACGTCTGACCCTGCCTTAGGTTCCTTTCCTTGCTGCAGGCCTGGACATCACGCCCCTCCCCTAAAGACAGGGCCCACTGCTTGACCCAGAGAATAGCATCTCTGCCTTGGTCCTCAAGTCCTTCATTTGGAAACGAACGGGAATGGCACGGCCCAAAAGCCTCCTAGAGACTCACTGCTGACAAGGATCACTAGGCCAGCCAGGCCCAACTCGTCCCCAACTAGGGTATCACTGATTGTATTATACTACAAGCCAGGAGAAGAAGGGCCTGTGGTGCCCATCCCATGTACCCCAAGCTCTTGCTGAGAGTAGGAACCAGTCTTCTAGAATCAATGTAGTAGTCTTGAGGCTCAGTGTCCCCCAACCTACTCAGGTCCCTCAGGAAATCCAGCCCTGCATCAATGTTGCCAGAGCAAATTTCCCTGGTCACTGGACACAGAGGCCTCCTGACTTTTTCAGAACACCACTGCTCGAAACACAGAGCACTAACCGGCCCTCGTATGGCTCTGACTGGTGTCTGGCTCTGCAAGCCCTTATTACAATGAGCCTTACTTTGAGTATAGGACCTGGCAGGCAGATTGCCTGGACTGAGCCCACTGTGTCTGACAGGAAAGCAGATAGACTTAGACTCTGCCCACATTTGAATCCAGATCATCAGTAATCCTGCCTTGGGGTTTCCATGTACCCTATCTCAGAGTACCTGGTGGGTCAGGACCAACTCCAGATTCATAGCCATGCAGTGACCTAGATCCTCACCCATGTCTGCCTCACCCATGTGCAGCCTTCAGAGTGGGGTCATCGCCCACAGGGCAGCCAGGTTTGCTTATACCACTGAGAGTCTTCCCTGGCTCAGCCGGATTGGCCCACTTCAGCCACAGCCACCACTGTGTGCTGAGACTTTTGATGTACAGTAGTTCCCAGAATCAAGAACCTGATGGATCATGGCCTCCTCCGGGCTCTCTGCACGTACCACACTGTGGCCATCTGTGGCCATGTCTGCCTTTCTCCACCGGGCAGGGACCAAGGCTGACCACCCCCCCTTCCCCAAGTCCAGGCCCACGTGTGGGATGGAGGGCTCTATGATGCAGGGACGACAGGGAGCGCCTCCTGCAAACCTCCCAAGCTTGCCCTTTCCTCTTCCATAATCAGAACAGAGAAGAGAGATTAGATATCCTACTTCACAGCATGACTTCCTGGAAAGGCCCTTTTCTCCCTGTGACTGGTTCTGCTATTGACCTTCTGCTCTTTCAAGTCCACACTCAAGACAATAAGAGGACCAGAGAGGAAACCCACCCTCTCCTTTGAAAGCCCAAGGCAAGAAGCCCCCGCTGGAACAAGTTGTCCGGGTTCTTCTGCTGCTGCACCTGCTTCCCCAGATTTTCAGGGTAGGGTGGGAGTGAGCTGAAGGGTGCTTTCCAGAGGCAGAGGAGCTGTTTGAGGCAGCCTGTGCGGCTGTCCTCTTCGAACTGTGGCCTCCAATGCCCCCGTCAGGGATTTGTCCTTAGTCTTTCTGATCACAGTTTATTGCCCTCAGCTTCCTAATATCTTTTTCCATGGCCAAATCTTCTCAGGCAATGCTCACAGAAGCAAAAGGGCCTTCAGGCTGGAAAATCATGGGCCGTTAGCCACTGTAAGTGGAGTCAAGTGATTTTGTCTCCACGGTGATGTTTGTTTCCCTGCTCCCAGGATGAGGCATAGGCTGCTTGGATGCCGCAAAGCAAACAAGAAGTAGGAAGCAGACAAAAGTGGTCACAAGCTCACAGGAAGTCTAGAGCATCCCACGGAGGGACTGGAAGGTCCTTTGCTTTGGGGTAGGCCTCTTAATTGGCTTTGAGCCCCACTCCTTTAAGATTTCTTTCCTCTGCATTGCTGGGGCTTTAGCATAGGGAACAAGGGACTGGGTCCTCAGGTGAACCCATCTTGTACCTGCTCCCACTTTCCAAGCCCCGTCTCTCCCCTCTGCTCTGCCCACTCCCTCCCTTCTTTCATTCTCTCTGATTTAATGTCTCAGCTCCCACATTTAAAAGTGACTGCAGAGACCTCACCCACTGAAGCTCAAGGGCACAGTGTATCAAGGTCCCTCAGTTATTTTCAATTTCCTATCCTGTTCCTATGATCAAAGGCAAGAGTCACACACATCCTGACCCAGAGTCATCCTGTTGGTTTCTGCCCATAGTGCTAGGTATGGTATGGTCCAGGACAGTAGCCACCAGCCACATGTGGCTAATTAATTTGAGTTAAATAAAATTTAAAATCTGGTGTTTCAGTCACACTAGCCACATCTCAAGTTCTCTATAGTCATGTGGTTCATGGCTACCATATTGGACAGCACGGATAAGGAATGTTTCCACCATTGCAGAAAGTTCTATTGAACAGTGCCGTCCAGGTCTGCAAGCTATTTCAGGGTCCTGATTCCTTCACTGAATGCATTTACTGTTTTTCCAGGCCCTTTCCTGTCACCTACAAGTTTGATGACCAGATAGAAGTAGGAAGACCATCTGTGTTTAAATCAGGCAGATGTGAGTTTAAATCTTTGATTGAAACCTAAGAGCTGAGTATCCCTAGTATTCTCATCTGTAAAATGGGAATAATACTATTAACCTAAGTACCTTGACAGCAGGATTCAAGGAGCAAATGTAAAGTTCCTGGCAGAGAAGCAGTCCGTAAAGACAGTTCTTGTTCTTGATAAAATGTCAAACAGCACAGAGCTGAGGCTGGGGTCCATGTGAGAGACTAAATGCACTCACATGGTTAGGACAGGAGGGTGAGTGCAGGGACAGAAGTAGCAATGAGGAGTGTAGATTGGTCCCTTGGCCTCTTGGGGGTATTTCTATTTTTGGTGCAATTACATTGCCAAATGGATTTTAAATCAATTGTTAAGAGCTTTTCATTGTTTCACACTTTTCTGAAGCGTGTCTCTCTTGGACATTCAGTAGCCACCACTGGAAACCCTCATCAATGAGTCACTTCTGTAAGAGCCAAACTGTAGTGGGGAGCTGCTAGGCCAGCCGGAGTCAGTTTGAGGTCACCGTCGAGAGACCCAGAGGAACTGCTTGGTATGGTCACGAACTGGTTATTAGCGGGATCCTGGCCAGCCGGCTCACCACTCTTTGTTTCTCTTATTCCAGCGCCCCGTCCCCATAATGGCATAATGAATGGGGTTGTCCGAGATCAAATGAGGTTATTGAATCAACATTCATTTCCTTGTGGGTGCACCTGTGTCTGGCAGCCATGGGGCCTGGTTCCGCATGAAACCTGAGTAGACGCTCAGCAAACATGTTGATTGGACGGCTGATCATATAAAGATCCTATTTAGAACTATGCCGTGCCGTTTGCAAAACTGGGGCAGGAATATTAATAGTGCAATAGATAAGATAGTCTAGAACAGAACCTCTATTTTCACCCTTGCTCTACTCTCCGAAGTTTGTTTTCCTTGAGGAAAATCTGGCCCATGGTCAATATCAGGGGTCCCTGTTCCCTTTTTGGTCCAACTCACTCACTCGGCACCCCTCTGTGCACTCTTCACATGCCGAGCTCTATGCTAAGAGCAGGTCATCAACCTCAGGAAACCGTGTGTGATTGGCTTCCCTGTAGAGCAGCACAAAAGGGGGGACTGGCAGACCTGGGTGCTGTCCTTTCTGGGTCGTGCACATCTCCCTCTCGCTCAGCGGGGCTGCTTCTCCAGATCCTACTACTCAACACTAGCCTGGGCTGCGCTTCGGCCAAACGTGAAGTGTCTTCCAACCTCCAGTCTCTAGGTTCATCCATTTTCATCTTCTTGCAGCTCTAACAACAATCTGAGGAGCTTAGGATTTGATGTTTCCCATGGGGCTCCATCTTTCTGCCTCTGTCTCTCTTCCCATCCCAGATCTGCTCCAGTGGTCGGCAAAGCCACTCTGGCTTCTCCCTAGGAATCTTCCCTGCTCCCCATGGCACCCAGTGGAGTTCACCTCCCACTCATACCGTATGCTTCAGGAACCAAAGACTCTTCTTGGAGAGATGAGGAAGCTGGGGCAAACCCAGCCGCTGACTCTTTATATGGAATCTTCTAGCCTATGGCTGGAGTAGACCTTCTTGGCATACAGGGCTCCTGCCAATGCTACCTCTACCCACGCAGCCTACTTCTTTCGAGTAGGAGAGAGCCTCCATCAACAATTCCAGCACTGAGTGCAGGGCTCCTCCAGGGACATCCATGACATCCACTTTTTGCTCCCCAAGTGAGGAGAATTGACAATCAAAGGTCCAAAGCTGGAGGTTCTGACTCTGGCCCACTGCCTGATGTTGAGTGGGAATGGGTGTCATGACAGACACGCTCCCAGCAGCTGAGAACCAGGCCTCTCTCCCACACCTTCCTTAGAGGTTTCCACACCTTTTCATTAGGGAGTATTTCTTTGAGAAACTTCTGGTTTATAGTAGAGTTATCGGAGCCCCCACGGCTCTGCAGGAGAACACAACAGCATCAGTTGAGCATTCCGGTGCCCTGCACAGCGCTGAAACATTCTGCACGGCTTTTTAGTGTCCTCTCAAAGCCGTGAGGTAGCATCTGTAGGACAATTATCTTCAGTCATGTACACAGAAGGTCTCTAGCAGTGTAGACATGGCAGGACTTATGGTCAAAGAGAGGAATCAGAAGAGAAAGTTGTCCCTGTGGCCAGGACAGGGAAGGCTGTGGTCACCCCCAGTCCCCGAGGCCCACCTTACCAGGATTCTGAATGTGCGGACCCAGCATCCCCAAACCCATAACTGGAACCCGGAAGGGCTCAGCAGGTGTTTCCCAGTAGGAAGCAAAGAGAAGGACTCCAAAGGAAGGCAACACCCAGCAAAGGCAGAACCGGCTCACCTGGCTTTGTACAAGGAGGGCCTGGCTGAGCAGGGGACCTCCCCAGCGCCAGTCCTTGGTCACCTCAACCTCTTCTTACCCACTCATTGTGGGCCATGTCCACCTTCAGTGCAGGCTGCCCACCCACTACTGAGGCCTCTAGACTCTCGCTCTCCCAGCATGCCTCTGCTGGATGGCGTCACCCCGATGGCTCCTGCGGTGCCCCCAGAGCCACCCACGTCGGTCTCCAGGACTTGCTCAGCCTGTGTCAGTCTGTTCTTCCATGCTCAGAGCTGCCCACAGAGCCTGGAAGGGCACCATGCTTAGAAAATACTGGTTAGGGGGTGCCTGGGTGGCTCAGTCGGTTAAGCGGCCGACTTCAGCTCAGGTCATGATCTCACAGTCTGTGAGTTCGAGCCCCGCGTCGGGCTCTGTGCTGACAGCTCAGAGCCTGGAGCCTGCTTCGGATTCTGTGTCTCCCTCTCTCTCTCTGCCCTTCCCCTGCTCACGCTCTGTCTCTCTGTCTCTCAAAAATAAATAAAACATTAAAAAAAAAAATACTGGTTAGTATGGAACAATAGGGTGGACAATAACAAAAGGCCAAGGCCTCTTGTCCAGGCCTGAAGGAGAGGTCTGAGTTGCGGGGGAAAGACCCCAGAAAAAAAGACCCAACCGAGTTTGCTGTGGTATGCCAGGAAAAGCCTTCAGCCTCACAGACCAAGGTCACAGGACGGCAGTAAACAGGGTGATCTTTGAGCTCCCTTCTATGTCAGAGAAAGGCCAGGAGGAGGCCAGAACGGCTGGGTCAAAATCCTGGCTGACAACCAACTTGACAGCTTATCTCTCTGAGCCTCAGTTTCCTCGACTGCAAAATGGGATGATACCAGTATCTGCCCCAAAGGTCGTGAAGATCCAGGAACTAGTCCCCCTGAGGGCGGTGTGAATGTTAACAATCGTAACTAAAATCCTATAAACCAGGGCAGGATTGTATATTTGTACAAGGGTTAAAGAAACTGTTCCATTTCAAGGAGAATTTGACATTTTAAGCTGAAAGGGGGTCTCAGATGTCCTAACTTTAACCGCCTCACTGTAATGAGGAGCCAGTGCGTCCGGCCTCTCCCAGCTCCACCTCGGGGTCAGTGGCAGAAGCACCCAGAGGAGGCAGAAATTCACCCTCTGTTCCCAGGAGGTTAAGCTGAGGACTGCACAGGAAGCAGTTTGCAATCACCCCGCTCTGGGGCTTAGGAGAAAGCTCCCTCCCCCTTCTCCCCAGCTCCCCAGCAACAGCAAACTACCACAGAAACCCTCAGCAGGAGGCAGAACCCTCACCTCCGGTTGTCTGGTTGTCTCCTCGGTCTAGACCTTAAGCAGCTGGGGCTTAAGGTGACTTAGTGACAATAGCAAAATGCGGATTTTCCTCCTCTGACCACTTTCCTCGCCTCTGCCTCCAGCGCCCTTCTGATCCCTTTCAGGAGGCTCGGCCCTCTGTCTTGCCCAAGCACCTAACCCTGATCACAGCTCAGATGAGGACCAGGCCCACCGTCTAGGACTTCCCCAGTTTGGGGCAAGGAAAGAGATCGATTCTGAAACTATGAGGGCCTCTGCGGAATTGAAATAAGACCTTTTCCTGTACCCAGAATAAACTGCATCTCCTACGGAGAATTTTGGTTGTAGTTGTGATGCTGAAGATTAGCTTACAATTATTTAACTGTATTACCTTACAGTTTTCGACGTCCGAAGTCCAAGATCAGTTTCCCTGGGCTAAAATCAGAGCGTCAGCAGATTGGTTGTTCCTCTGGAAGCTCTGGGGAAGAATCCATTTCCTTGCTTTTTCTAATCTCCAAGGGTTAGCTGCATTCCTTGGCCCCTGGGGCCTTCTTCCATGTTCAAAGCCTAGCACTTCTGCTTCTACTACCATCCCCCGCTTCCACCTTTGGCGTTCTTGCCTCCCTCTCCTAAGAACCACTGTGATGACACCAGCCCACCTGGATATTCCATGATCATCTTCCCAGCCCAGAGCCCTTACCTTCATCACAGCCGCAGAGTTCCCACAGGTTCTAGGGATTAGGGCGTCCCTGGACTTTTTCCAGGGGCCACTACTCAGCCAACCACCAGCAGGTCACTTAACCCCAGAGCGCTGGTTTCATCAGCAAAGCGGGGAACAAATGCCCACCCCCCAGATTCTTGTGGGGTCAAGTTCAGTGGTGCCTGGGAGTGTCCGTGGCCCAGGAGTGGAGGCTGAGCTCTGAATGCGAGGCCTCACTCCCTGGCCGCGCAAGAAAGGATGGTGCCTGGGAGATAATAGTCAAGGAAGTAGGGTTTGGGATTAGCCGTTCTACATGACCTGTTTCTCTGGGACAGCTGGTTTGCACTGACATTACCAAGTAGGTCACAAGTTTACTAAGCCCAGTGCCAGACACAGAGGGCGCAGATGCCAGTGGAGCGGATCTAATGGCCAGGAGCTTCATCTAGGCTTCCTCCTCCTCCCTCATCCTTACCGCCAGGTAGTCACCAAGCCCTCCTTTCCAAATGCACCTCAGGTGCCTTCTCTCCACCCCACTGCCATGGCCAAGTGGAGCTCCATCCGTACTCCCCTGGCTCATTACCATAGTCAATGGCCCCAAAGCCTCCGGCCTCCCCGTCCCTCCCCCCACATACTTATCTCCCTGAATTTTAATCACAAAACATAAATCTGATCATGTCTTCCCTTCTGTGGTTCCCCCTCATCCCTGGCGGGGGGGGGGGAGTCCAAGCTCCTTACCCTCAGTTATATGCAGTCTCTTCTCTCCTCCCAACAAGCTCCAGGATATCAGAACGGCAGGAAGCAGGTGGCAGATGCGTGAGGGCAGAGCTGGGGATGGGAGTGAAGCAGATAAGTGATAGGGGCTGGGGGGGGGGAGGGGTACTGTGCAGATGGTGTGGCAGGAACAGGCCTGACCCAAAGTCCCGACGTCCAGGTGCAGCAGGCTCTGATACGCCGACAGGTGCAGACCCGGGCTACGCTAGCTCCAAGTTAGCCTAGGTGGACCAGCGGGTGGGCACTAGGCAGGGCGCAGCCACGGAGCTGTTGGCCTAACTCAACGGAAATGTCTTCTGAGGTCCCGTTATTATTTTGAAGTCTGGAGGGACAAGCGAGGAAATCTTTTCTCTGCAAATGATTTTGGCAAAACTCCAGGGACGGGGAATGCCCGCCGCGTCCTGGCAGAGCTGAAGGCCATGGCTTGCTGGGGGAACGATTCGGTCTCTGTCCGCATCGGCTAAAGACATGTGAAGTGGGTTCAGGGCCCCACCCACCCGAGCCGCCACCATGAAGCTTAATTAATGCTTGCAAAGTGCTCCGAGGCCTCAGCCGAGAGGCCTCACGCGCACGCAGAATATCCTTATTAATCACTGCCACAGCGCCAAGTGGGGTGGCCTGCGGGCAGCTGCCTCCACGCATAGAACAATGGACGCAGCCGAGCAGTTAAACTGTGATTTTGAAGAGCGGTCCTGATCAGCTGGCTCAAAAGCAGCTTAGCTGGAGGAGGCAGGCGTGTGTAGGAACCACTTAACTCACCGGGCTGTTATCGCCGTCCACTAAGCAGAGGTGATAAAACTCCCACCCCGCTGAGCAGGGGTAATGGGAGGACCGTCCGGGAACGGCGAAGCATCTTTTCTAGTCTTGGGTGCCCGGGCTCTTCAGCCTTGCCAAGGTGAGCCAGGTGGAGGAGCATATGGACTCTGTATCAGGATGGGTGTCTTTGGGCAAGTCCCTCAGCCTCTCTGGGCCTTAGTTTCCTCAGCTGCACAGTGGGATAATAATAATCATACCCTCTTCCTTATAGGATTGTGAGATTCAAGTGACATAGCCCACGAAAAGGCCTACGGTAAGAACAGTAAGAATACTGCATATCGGGCGTTCTCCTAATGAGCTACTCCTCAATAGCTATTAGCTGTTACAGACCAGGGAGAAGCAGCAGCACAAAGAAGTCAAGTGACCTCCGGTTTCCCACAGCTAGTGAAAAATGGAGCCAGGATCTGGGCCCGGGCGGTCTGGCTCCAGTGTGCTCTCTCCTCCAGGCGCAGACACTGCCTTTATCAGGATTGTCATTGTACTTATTTTAGCAACAAAACTGTGTGCTTCCTTATGATTGCCATTACCATCATCATCATCATCATCATCATCATCACCACTTGGGGTAAATGTACCAGCCTGTGCTTGGAAAATGGACCCTGAGGCTTCTGTGCTGTGGGTGTGGGGGGATGGGAGTCTCCGATCTTCTTGGATCCCCTATCCGCCACAGGAAGGGAAGAAACACGGTTATGGAGATAGAGGTGAAGTACGTGGGTTTTCTCACTCATCAGAACTCTGGAGATGCAAGGAAATGTGTAGGCAACAGATTTTTAGGGAGAAGTCAGTAGATGCCGCGAGAGACTGAAAACTGCAGCCTCCCCCCTCCTTCCTCAGGCTATGCATTAAGGGGGACATTGTCCCCACATGTGACAGACAGGGGGCTGCCTGTAGGGATAGAGCGGGAGGTCTTTGGTCCCCCAGGCACTGACTGTCCCTCTTAAACTGTCTGATCCCTCCAAGGAAGGCTCCCGAGGCCTCACCCAAAGTCCTGAGGCTGACTAATATGCTTAGTGCGTGTCCCAGGACTTCAGCAAATCCCCAGTCCCTCCCACACTGGCCCAAGGATGTGGCCCAGGATCCCTCTCCCCATCAGGACCAAACAGCCCAGCCAGACACTTGCTCTGCCCCCTAAACTCCCTTCACTTCTTTGCTCCCCTCCCCCCTTTCCTGAGGCCCGCTCCTACAGACCATACCAGGGCCTGCTCTGCGCCCAGCTTTGCCCTCAGGCCACCCTCTCTCCATCCTGCCTTCACACCACCAGCCCCCCAAAGAGGATGTACCCCAGAGGCCAGTTCTAGAGCCGGCTCAGGGACGGTTCCTGCTCCAGACTCTGCATCCCCAAGAAAGACAAGGAAATCCAGTTTTATACTCACTCTTGAACGCCCAAAACCAAAGTTCAAGCCCAGGCACCGTTTATGCAGGGAAAGAGCCAGCGGCAGGTTGACTTTGGAAATGGACAAAAGAAGGGCACCTGAGTGGCCCAGTCGGTTAAGTGTCCGACTTCAGCTCGGGTCATGACCTCATGGGTTCGAGCCCTGTATCAGCTCTGTGCTGACAGCATGGAGCCTGGAGCCTGCTTCGAGTTCTGTGTCTAACCTCTCTCTCTGCCCCTCCCTCAGTCACTCTCTGTCTCTCTCTCAAAAATGAATAAACATTTTAAAAAATTAAAGAAAAAAGAAAGAAATGGACTAAAGAAAGCCTTTTCCAAGCCACCTGCCCTTTGAAATAGGCTTTTCTGTTCCAATGTGGGTCCTAAACTGGTTTGCAAGGTAACCTGTAGCCTCCTGGGTGCTAGTGTCCACTGAAATGCATAGAACCCCCCTCAGCTGCCTGGAGGGGGGTGTGGTGCTGACAAGGATGTTATTCTTTGCCGTCCCCACTTGCCTTTTGGGGAACGTGGCCCTATCAGGAAAGCGAGTCTCTCACCCTAGGAAAGATCTCAGCTTTAAAAAATTTAGTGCAATTCTTTTTATATCAGATGGTTATATTTAAAGTATCCAAAGGCCTAGATTTACATCGTCTTGGTTAAATTACTCATCTCCAATCTCTCATCTACAACCTTTTTTTTTTTTTCCATTTTCTGAACTCTCAGTTTACATAGTTTTAGTTTTTCTCCAGCCAAATATGTGGTCATTTATGTCATGGGCATTTTATTATTTATTTATTTATTTGTTTATTTATTAATGTTTATTTATTTTTGAGAGAGAGAGAGACAGAATGAGAGTGGGGGAGGGGCAGAGAGAGGGAGACACAGAATCTGAGGCAGGCTCCAGGCTCCGAGCTGTTAGCACAGAGCCCGACACTAGGCTCAAACCCACAAACTGTGAGATCGTGACCTGAGCTAAAGTTGGATGCTTAACCGACTGAGCCGCCCAGGTGCCTCTGTCATGGGCGTTTTAATTGTGTATCCACCTACTTGGATTAACAGTAAACATTTCCACCGGCCCTTCCACTGATCCACATAGTCTGCTGTGAGCTGTGGGTGCCCGGGTGGGAATCTTTCTCCCCTAAGAAAGTAAAACCCAACAGGCTCAAAACGTGTCTTGGCTTACAGCCCGCATGTGCCAGGAACCAAGGAGGAAGTTCCAGCCCACCACACGGGAGGGCACGTTCGTGAGAGCAACGTGATTTTATTAGAAAATTGTTATCAACGTCTGTCATTCGAGCACCTGATATGTACCAGGCACGTGCTTACCGTACGTATCTTCGAAATCATTCTGTGATGCAGGCATCAGGCCCACTCCCTGGCTGAAAAAACTCTGGTTTAGAGAAGTTATAACTTGGCAGATGTCCCGGAGCTAGTAGCCGGCAGCCGGGTCTCTCTGACAACACACCCCTGCGGCTGTCTGCGTGTGTTTACTCATTTTAGCCCACCTCATCCTAAACAGTCTGAGGCGTCTCGGAGGGAGCTGTGTGATACAGTAAACCAGCACAAAGAACAATGGCGAGAAAGGGACTTCTAGGGAACTCAGAAAGCAACAGGTGTCTTCTAACACGCGACCCTTACACTGGGCTTCAAGATCCCTAGCAGCCAAAGCAAAGAAAGCCCAATCTCTTCCCCAGGCACTGGTGTCGGTAGCGTAAACACAAACCAAACACAGACCAAACGCCCAAGAAGCACCATTTTTCCCAAGTTCAAGTCCAAAAACAAACAAATGCCTCCCAAGTGACCTCTTAGGAAGGCTTGAGCGTACTAAAGGAGTGTAACAATACAACAATCGAGGCATCTCAGCAGCCCAGGTGGCCAGGGTGGCGCTGGAGGCGGGGTGAGGGGGCCATGAGTCAGCCCAGCCTCGCTCTCTGAGCTAAGCCATGGCAGGTGTCTGAGGCTGTTGTGTGCAGATATGACGGTGAATGCAAAGAAATGAAGAAGGCAGGATCGAGCGGAGAGAGAAAGTGACCCACACTATGGTTGCAACTGAGGCCTCGGCATTTCTGCAAGGAGCAAAGGAGCTGAGATGGCCCCTCAGAGATGTCCCAAATGGAGGCCAGGCGGGCCAGCCTCAGTGCCCTCTCTCCATTAACCAGTCATTGACTGCAGGTCAGCCTCCAGGAGGGGGCTTAAACCTGAGGGAGGCAGCTCCCCTGGGCTGAGGGCTATTCCCAGGGAGGGGTACAGCTTTGGGATAGAGCACCCAGGGGATGGATGTGTCAGCCCTGAGGATGGGGTCCAGGCGGAAACCACGGCAGCCACTACAAAGAGCCTTTGGGTGCAGTGTTTGTGACTGAGAGCCCAAGCAATCTGCAGGGAGCCTTCCAGCCACAGCGCTCTTGCGGGGCTGAGGCATGCTCCAAGGACCCAGGCTCCTACCTGGTTCTGGACAAGGCAGGCGCTAGGACCAGCCATGACAGCCTTGGGATATAGCACTGGCTGTGCTCTGCCACCCGGTCGACAGGGCTGAAGCTCCAGGGGCTGCTCCTATTTGCACGGGCAGCAGTAGCTTGGGTCCGGAAACTTAAATACCCACCTACGGCACACCTACCTACCTACACACACACAACTTCAGAAATAAAAGGTCCATCAAGCGCCTGGCTTTGGCAGTATTACTGCTTCCTGGAGAACCTGCCAAGGTAAACTGTTCGCTAAGCATACGAGGAGGCAGAACGAGGGAACGAGTTGGGTGGTGCCGTTAAGAGGAAACCTGCCAGGGTTAGGAGAAAACGGCAGTGGGGCCTTAGACCCAGACTGTGCAGTTTGCCAGGGACGTGCTAGATGAGAGGGTCCGGAGACGTCAGGAGCAAACCCTGCTGGGGAGGCTGCAAGGACTCGGGGAGGGAAGCAGGGGACAAGGAGTGCAGGCCTGGGACAGCTCAGGGTTTGAGGCCTAGGGAGCAGGAGGTGGGGGGGAGCTGGCAGGGAACCAGGAGGAGGTGGGAGGTGAGGCCCAGAGCAGCCCCGTGAGAGTTTTCAGTCACGGTGAGGAGTCCTCCCTGCCTTGGGCCCCGCAGGAAGCAGCCGGCACAGGCCTGATCATCAGGCACAGTCAGGACAGCAACCCGTCACTCTTCTTAACGGAGGCCTGGCCTCGGAGCCTCGCGGGCAGCAGGATGCACAGCCGCACCCAGCCTCCGTTCGGTTCTGCCTGGTCCCGTCTCCCTGCCCCAGCAGCGCACGTGTTGTCGGCTTGAATCCGAGGCGATGAACTCTTTAAATAGCTGCTCTAATGGATAATCAATTATTTTGGAGCTTTAACACTAAATCAGGCCATTGGACACATTTGGGGGCACAATTGCTGTATCGGAGCCAAAAACCGTCCTTGCTCTTTGACGTTGCAAAGCAGAACGTGTCACATTAAATCCCCAGTGGCCAAAACAGGTCTCCTGTGACCTTAAAAAAAAAAAGCTGAAGAGGTAGACTCTCCAAGATTTGTATAGGTAATTTGTAGATCCTTTCAAAGTAGGCTCTTCATGTGAAGAGTATAAAGGATAGTAAAATAGAACCTCTTGTTGCCGTTTAAAACAAGTGTCTGCTATAAATATTTTTTCAAGTCAAGATTAAGAGAATATAAACACAGTAGCTGTGGTTATGCTTTTCGTGCTACCTATATTAAAAAGTCCTTAAGATGTAGGATCAAGTCCGCAGACAGATCTCTTGGAAACCCCCCAAGAAAGCCCACTTTGAACCTTCCATCCAGGAAAAAACAAACCATCTGCAAAGCTGCCGAGCTGGCTGCAATCACAGCAGAACCTCGGCTTTGCTGATCAGGCGGGATCCCGCTCAGTCCCGCACAGGCTAACGCAGCCTAGAGCCCAAGTTCTAAAGCAACCCTCGCTGCCGCCCCCACCGCCAGACTCTCAGGGTCCTCCTGACTCCACACTCTCCCAGGAGCCTCTCTGACCCCTTCTGAGGCTTCTCCAGGAGTCTGTTTCCTCAAACTTGAATGTCAGCGGTTCCCGGGCCCTCTCTCCCTGTCCCTCTTGGGGTCTCACCCTGTACTGGCCCTGTGGGATCTTGTCCACTCTTTGGCTTCAAGTCTTGGCTCCCCGTGTGCTGGCCTCATCCACGTTGCCATCTCCAGCTCGACTCTCGCCCTAACTATGCACTTTTATGTCCCATGCTCCAACAGACAGGTCCCCTTGGACGTCCCTCCGGCAGCTCAGTTGCTACCTCCCCCCACTCTACTTGGTCATAGACGGCCAGATCCATGCCACCCCTCCCCCATCTCAGCTCCTACTGAGGCATCGCCGTCCGCCCAAGTGCCCAGGCCACAGGCTGGAGAGACCTCCTCCCAGGACCACCTCTTCCCCACCCCCCATGTCCCACCAGTCAGTCCTCCGGATACATCTCCTGTATCCCTGCCACCTCACCCCTGAGTGGCCGAGGCAACCCCCTACCTGGCCCTCTGCCTCTGAGCCCTCCCCACAGCAGCCGTGTGACCTTTGTAGAACACAAATGAGACCTGTCACTCGCTGGATCTGATGCCTGCAGGATCTGGCTGCCCCCAGCCTCCTTCGTCCCCTGCCACGCCCCTGCTGGCCAGACCCAAGAGCCGGCACTTCCCCTAGAGGGTTTTGCCCATGCGTTCCTCCTGTTCTAGTTGGATACAAATCAAGAAATAAAAGCCAGCTCCCGTTTGTGGGGCTTGGAGTCCTCCCAGGTCCAGGGACTGCCACCAGGAAACCTGACTCCATCTCCCCAGTCGGCTCCTCTCTCCACCAGTGGGTGGGCTGATAGGGGAGAGACCGGGCCCGGCCCACCCCCACGGGCAGGGCTGCGCACAAGGCAGCAGAGACGGAGCCCCGATTTAATGTCGAAGAGGGAACACAGCTTTTTCTTATCTTCCCAAAGACACGCAAAGATCTTCTCAAAGTTCTTAATTGGTGAAGAGGAAAATGAGGATTTTCCTGTCCAGGCTGTGTTTTCAAAACACTCCATCATTCTCTGGTCGCTGGCTCGGCTTCACAAAAGCAGTCGGATTACCAAGGGCCCCTTTAAAATGTCCTCATGATAGGGATCTCGCAGATACGTATTTATTTTCCAGCCGCAAGGACTTAACAGTTCCCCCAAGTGCATGTGCTCAGAGCCCTACCAGAGTCTGGGGACGTCCAGTGGCCAGAGGCAGGGGAGGAGGCCAGCGCAGGATCTGTCTCCAGGCCCGGGTCCGGTAGCAGCCTCCTCAGGGTCTCCACTGGCAGCAGGCCAAGCCAGCCTCATCTGTCCTGTCAGGTGGAAACCGTGCACAGCATGGTAGAAGGTTCTCAACGTCCACCGGTCTGGCCCTTACCAGGCAGCGCATTAGACCTCTAGGAAAGCATGGAAAGGGGAGATCGTTCCCATTTTGCAGGTGAGGGGACTGAGGCCCGGGGAGGGAGAGTTCCTGCTTCAGCTTTCACACTTGGCAAGTAGCAGCTGGGCAGGGATTCTGCCCCAGGACCCCGGCCTGTACGGTCCGCGTTCTACACGTTGAAAGTCACTTTGTGTCCTTGAGCCTAAAAACAGGAATTTAACACACGTAGCAGAGAGTAGGGTGGGGGGATTATTATGAGCTGTTTCCAGAGGAGGATTAAATCCTTTTTTGGATCCATTTTCATACACTGCCGCGTTTTCATGACTAGCCTGGATTTCTCCAAGTCCACTTATCTTTTTATAGTTTGACCTTTACACAGGAAAAACCTCAATGATTTTCCACTGTTTTGAATAAACTGAAATGGATGTATTTTTTCTGAATGATTAGAGAATGAAAAACAGGGCCTGTCGCCATCAAAGTCCTTCGGAACTAATTTCCCCTGGAGGATGGGGTTCACGGGACTACTGTTCGTGACAGGGCTCTCACGGGCATGTGTTTATCTGCCGGCTACAAGGACTTCACCGCTCATGGTCCCCCCACAGGGAGAGGGGAGCTTTGTCCTGAAATCAGAGGCAGGAGCAGGGCTGGTTCCCCACCCCCCAGAGCAGCCAAAGCTACGGAAGCCGGGCAGGAACCCTGGGCCCCACAGTGAGCTGGCTGGACAGAGAGCATCACCACCTCCCCCGAGGGCGGCCCCTGAGCTCAGGCCCAGTCCACCTGCCTGTTGTCAGAGAGCAGGTGGTCCACACAAGCACCCTGCCCGGAACTGGGGGGAAGTGGGGGTGAGAAAAGCACTCGAAGGCAGCATAAGCTGGGACAAACCACTTCAGCTGTTTACACCTACTTTCCTTTCCATAAAATTGTAAAGATCATAGTTACCGGGGCACCTGGGTGGCTCAGTTGGTTAAGCGGCCAACTTCGGCTCAGGTCATGATTTCACGGTCTGGGAGTTTGAGCCCCGTATCGGGCTCTGTGCTGACGGCTCAGAGCCTGGAGCCTGCTTCAGATTCTGTGTCTCCCTCTCTCTGCCCTTCCCCTGCTCATACTGTATGTCTCTCAAAAATAAATAAACATTCAAAAAAAATTTTTTTTGAAAAAAAAAAAAAAGATCATAGTTACCTGTAGGATTGTTGGGAAGTTAACAGACTTAAGTTGGTGAGTGCATAGTAGGTGCTCAATAAATGTGGCTCCATTTCCTTTTCAATAGCCAAAACTTTTTAAAGAACAACTTCCTGACATAGACCGCACTCTGCAAAAACATGAGAATCACAGAATATCAGCCTCGAGTGGGAATTGGGGGCCTGTCCAGACTGATCTCTCACCCTGATGACCTCACACAGTTGAGATTTTCTGAGCCACTTACATTGTACCTTTTCTTTTGATTTTGATTTTTTTCAATTGAAACCAGGTAACAGTGTTTATCAGAACTGTGTGTTAAATAAAAGCAGGGTCCTCTGGGAGCACCTGGGTGTCTCAGTTGATTAAACATCCAACTTTGGGTCGGGTCATGGTCTTGCAGTTGGTGAGTTCGAGCCCCACATGGGGCTCTGTGCTGATAACGCAGAGCCTGGAGCCTGCTTCACCTTCTTCATCTCCCTCTCTCTCTGCCCCTCCCTGCTCTCTCTCTCTCTCTCTCTCAAAACTAAATAAACATTAAAAAAAATTAAAAATAAAATAAAATAAAATAAAATCACCTTAAAAAAAAAAAAGCAGGGTCCTCTGGCTGGCTCAGTCAAAGAACATGCGACTCTTGATCTCAGGGTTGTGAGTTCTAGCCTCATGTTGGGTGTAGAGATTACTTAAAAATAAAAAATTTTTTTTAAGTTTATTTATTTATTTTGAGAGAGAGAGAGAGAAAAAGCACAAGCAGGGGAGGGGCAGAGAGAAAGGAGAGAACAAGAATCCCAAGTAGGCTCTGCACTGCCAGCCCCTATGCAGGGCTCAAACTCACTAACTGTGAGATCATGACCTGAGCCGAATCTGATGCTTAACTGACTGAACCACTCAGGAGCCCGAAAAATAAAGTCTTTAAAAAATAAATTAGGAGCACCTGGGTAGCTCAGTCAGTTAAAAGTTTGACTCTTTGTTTCAGCTCAGGTCATGATCTTGTGGTTCCTGAGTTTGAGCCCCACATCAGGCTCTGTGCTGGCAGCAGGGAGAGCCTGCTTGGGATTCTCTCTCCTCGCCTTCTGCCCCTCCCCCCTCACTCACACTTGCACATGCGCTTTCTCTCTCTCTCAAAATAAATAAATAAACTTAAAATTTCTTAATAACAAATAAATAAACACATGAGTAAAAGCAGGTTGGCTCTCAGTGAGGGCTTCAGGGTGTCTCCTGAACCTACAAAGCACGCTAGTATTGGAGGCGCTGTGGCAGCCATTTTGACTCTTCAGAAATATTTTCGATTTGCTTCTGGATTCACAGCTATGTTTCGGGAGGTAGATATGGTTGGAAATCTGTTGCATTTCCTGATCTCGACCTTTTATATATATTTGGCATTAAGTGGTTTGATCTCTTGTGAGACTTGAGGGCTGTCATCCTGGCTGTGGGCTCCCCCCGACCGCTCACTGTGTCTGGCAGCCAGGAATGGCAGTGTATCTCGGCAGCGGGCATAGGGCCAGCAGGCACGCATGGTTCCTAGCAGGCTGCTGGGGAGGTAACTTGACAGTCAGAAAAATCTTCCACGTCCTCACCATCCACTCATTCCTTGTAATCTGTACTTCATGCCCTCCCTTCCTTATTGCTTTCCCAGGAAGGTGTGCAGCTCTCCCCCAGTCTCATCCGGCCCATCTCTATCCAACGGCTGCCACTGCCACCTTAGCCTCCATGTATTGTGTTTTCCCAGCATCCTTCGACCTCCTCTCCTCCTTCTGGTTCTAGATGCCAGCCCTGCCTACAGCCTGTCTTTGGCTTCTCTTCTGAGCAAACGCCCCATTGCTGCTCACAAACTTCCTGATGCAAATGACCCTTACCCACCATCCGCCTCCGTGGCTCCCCCTCTCCAAGCCCATGTCCCCAGCTGCCTGCCACCTTCTGAAACTCATCGTGTCCCCAAACACCTTACATCCCCCACACCCTCATTTTTGCTCAAGGCACACTGGCCTCCCAGCCACCCCACCTCCAGACCTGATGATCCCGACTCCTGAATTCCCATCCCTAGCCCCCAACTCCTCTGCACTTCTTGATGGCTGCCCCACTGCCCAGGGCCTCACAGTCACTTCCCCCTGGGAGAGCATCAGGAACTCCATTTCACAGAGTCGAAAATCCAGATAAAGCATGGGACTTGCTTTAGCGGCCCAGCTACTTCTACAGGGATGCAGTACGTGCCGGCTGTACCTTCCTCCACTGCTGCACGGACCCCACTTCCTTAGCTTATTATCCATCATCATTTCCACCCACCCAGCTTCAATTCTGTGTGCCGCCCAGCCTTGGCCCCCAGCCCTTCCCCACTCCCCACTTCTATTCCCACCCCTTACTCCCCACCCCTCCACTCGTGCCTGCTGGGGAGTGAAAACTGGTCCCAAGCAGAGAATCAAGAAAAGGGTTGGTCTGGGTCCCACAAGCCTAGGCCTCCGGCCTGAACTGTAGTGGTCACTTTGGCTAGGGAGGGGGGAAGAGGTCAGCCCCAGCTCTGAGCTCCTGTCTAGCCAGGCAGCGTGACCCCCACTCCAACCCCGCAGCAGTGTCCAAATACCAGGTTCCCAAGGCGTTTATGCCCACCTCTGATCACCGGGCTAAGGTGGTCCGGGCAGAGGACAAGTGTGGGCTTGGGAAGAGGGGGACTGGGTTGGCCCTCCCTGCGGGTCTGACCACCTGACAGGGCACACGCAGGCCTGCTCTGCCGGGACACTGCTCTCCTCCGTGCCCTCGGGGGCACGCTGGCCTCGGAGCAGCAGAGCCACGTGGTGTCATTCTGCTGGCTTCTGGCCGGACAGCGGCCACCTCCCGTTCTGCTGTTGGGCAGTGATGCCCAACTGACTCCTCGCTTAGAACTTGCCAGCATCTGCTGCAAAGTCCGGGCATTCCTGACCTGACATTTTGCGTGCCATGTTCCTGCCCTCAGCAGTGTTCACTCTCCCTCAAGTCTCTCCGTCGATGACAGGGTCGGGGCCTAGCTCTATCACTCTTTATTTTACCTACACTACTTGTAACGGGAGTGTTGGACCCTTCATCTGGCTTCTGTTAGAAGTCCTTCTCTAAGTCTGGGAAAATTTTGAGCTAAAAAAACAAAACACCCAAGATCTTTTCCAGTATATCCATTCACAGCGGCAGAGAAACAGATAAAATGACTTCTCCGTTGAACCCTGCGGCAAAGTGAGGATTCGTAGTTGGGGATGCCCGTGCCCTCGCGGCCTTCTGTGAGTCTCAGGCGTCCGACATCAGGCTGATTTAAATCCAGTCGCTAATGCACTGTTTATTCTTAACCCTTCGCTTATAGCTGCCAGATTTAGTGTATAAAAATACAGGACAGTCCTACCCCTGAGGCTGGGGGTGGCAGCGGTGAGACAGGGAGGGGAATTCATGTGTCATTTGTGCCTGGAACTCAATGGCATCGGAATTGACGACACCAACAGTGTTCAGGTCGGTGGGGCCATCCCAGGTCTGTGAACAAGAACCAGCCCTCAGCTCTCCCTCCTTCCCTTTCCCCCCTCCCCAAGGAGCTTTCCTCCTCTCCCCACCCCCCCACCCCCCCAGCCAGCCCTGTGCTTCCTATACAATCCTCATGGAGTAACCAGTTTATATTCCCACCGCCAGCACTTGCTGGGCATCTGTGTGTGCCGATCACTGAGCTGTGGGTCTTCTTTTTTTAGTTTTATTTATTTATTTTGAGAGAGAGAAAGTATGAGTGGGGGAGGAGCAGAGAGAAAGGAGAGAGCCAGAAGCCCACAGGGCTTGAACCCACAAACCGTAAGCCGTGAGCCGCGAGCAGAAGGCGGCGGAAGTCAGCGCGCTTAACCGACCGAGCCACGCAGGTGCCCCTGAGCTGTGGGTCTTCTAAGTGCTGTCCTCAGTCCCCAAGAGGTGGAGTCGGGGTCAGAGAACTGCCTCTGCAGGGTCTTCACAGTGCTTGACTCCCACAGCACTCAGGGGACAGGCAGGACTGGATGCCCGCCTTCCCACATAGGGTCAGGGAGGCCATGAGGCTCGCCTGAGCGGGTACTAAGCTCAGCTTCCTCTCCCGTGGGTGGAACCCACCAATGTCAAGGACACGAGACATAGGGGAGAGAGCTGGCAGTTCCTTCAGGCTCCGGAACTTGATAACAAGCACTGTAGTCATGACCACACCAAGCGCGGGCTCTGAGCCAGGCACTGTGACAGAACACCTTGATCTGGTGTTACTGACAAACTATCCAAATCCCCACTTCAGAGATGCGGAAAACCGAAGCCCTGGAGGGGAAACCTGACTTATCCAAAGCCTCCCGCCCGGCGGGAGAGCTCCTGCTGTGCCCGGAGGCAGCGCCCCGCTCAGACGCCAAGTCCCCAGCACAGACCAAGCGTGGGTAGGACATGAGGGACCGAAACACTCTGCCTTTGCCACAAGCAATGTCTCGCTTGCAGATACATCCCTCCTCCTGGGGGCTTGATGTCCAGGCCATGGCTCTCCCCCCCTTCCCCTCTGCACCTTTCCCCTCTGCCAGCATCTCGGACCTCCGGGGCCTCCAGAGACTCTGCCTGCCTGAGCCCAGGACTGCATTTCTCAGGAAAGGCATTCCCTGCTGGGACCAAAATGAGCCCTCTAGGGATTTTTCGAAGAAAATGGTGAAACACAAAGGCTCTTTAGAGCAGCATAGGACTCTGCACTGAGTAATTGAAGATGAAAGGCGGCTGCAAACCAACTGTAAAATGCAGTGCCTGCCGGAATCCCACCCTAACGCCAGCTGGGAGGACTGCTAGAGACAGGTCAGCATTGTTCGAGAGATCCCCTCCCCCACACACCCCTCGGGGGCCCTCTGGAGACGTGACACACGTCTGCCAAAGCAGAGCCCTTCGGTGAGCGGTGAGCGCCCGATCACAAGGGCCAAGGCAGATCATTCTAAAATGAGGCCCCAAATCACAGCCGTACCAACTCCTCTAAGGCTTCGTAACTGCGGTCCATCCAGAAGTTCTCCACAGTGAGAGCTGAAAACTGGAAGATTCCATTGTTGTCACTGAGAGTTGCAAAAAAATGCCCCCACTACGTTGCGAACGATGTTTGTTGTTTTATGAATACTTTTCCCATTTTTAGCTTCTGAGCTATCATCCTCCAACACTGAGTGGCTCTAGTAGCAAGCGGACACCCAGGGGGTGCTGGGACCGTGTCCTTGCCTGCCTGGAGTTCTCAACCCAGGGGAGGCAGAGCCATGTTTGAGTTCTTTATGGGCAAAATGTGCCAGGCACTGTACGCTCTGTCCAGGCAGAGCGGAGCCAAGGAACACAGCCTTTTCCTGAAGACGGGCCAGACTCGCTAACTGCCTGGGTCCTGGTCCGAAGTGATTCACTGAGCAGCGAACTGGCCGAATCCGAGCTATCCTAGTTTCGCCCAGATCTTAGTGAGCGTGTCTATCACTGTTGCCCAAGCTTTGCCTCTCACGGAAAAACTTCAAAATCTGTATCTTCCTTTCTCAATCTTTAAAAAATATCCACCCATGTTCCCCAAAGTTTCCTCTGCCTCTCTTTTTAACAAATTCACGAAAAGTTACTCAAGAATTGACAACAGTTTGTCCATTTTGGTAGTTGAACTATGTAATTGTTATGTTTCCCTTCTCACCTTGGATTCCAGGAAGCTCTGAGCTAAATTTAGAGGTTGGTCACAAAAGTCAGGTTAGCCATTGAAGTTAGAAAATTCGTATTCTCTTTTCTGCCTGTGCTCTAATTTCCCATTTCTATTTTAATAACCTCACTGTCGTATCTTTTGTCATAAATCTCGACAAATTCTTTTCTGATAAGAGGAGAGAATAAATTAAGTCAATTTTCAAGAAGGAATACTCTCAAAGCCTTCTTGCACAAGAGGTTATTGATCATTTAAATTATCCTTTCCCAAGGAAGATAGCCTTAATTTATGTCCATGAGCAGGGCTCCCCTCACTGCCATGATGCTGTCTCAGACGTGAATTTGGTGAATAGATGGGGACGGTTCTCATTGCCTATGGTTTGTTTTCCCTTAAAAGCCCTTAGCAACCTATGTGCAAATCAATGTATCTTGCCAAGATGCGTTTACCGTTAAGCAATAATTATAATGTGTCTGGACCTGCACTCAAACGATTCACCTCAAGCAAGATTCGTGTCCCCTTTAATCTCCTGATCGAGCTTCTGCCCCAAGTTGGGCCCCCATACTCCAATTTCGCTAAGAAGTAATTCGAAGACCACATTAATGAACAAACAGCCTGGAACACCCATTTGATTTTAGAAGATTCCCTCAGGCGAGCATTAAATCCTCCGTCTCCGACCCTCCCCCCCGCCCATCCCCTGCCCTGATGTGCTGCTGTGAGCGACTTTCATTGCTACCAGCCGACTGTGTTCAGCAAATGTTTGTAAATTTCAGTGGCCGTGTCTCCTCCACGCTAGGGTGAGCTTCCGCCCCCTGAAACTGTGTTTTCTGAGTCTTTTGTGTCTCCTAATGGTGCCTGGAACATTTTGCACATGATAAGGAACTCAAATAAAATGAACAATAAGCGTCCCCAACCAGCTAGAGCTTTTTATGAGGCTCTCACTGAAAACACTGAACCGCATCGACGTCTGATCAAGGCCAGCATCTGGAGATGCCAGTGGCAGATGCCCAATCATGCTGAGGCTGATGAATGGGCGTGGAGTTATTTGGGGCTCAGCAGCATCGCTCAGCTGGGCCCGCTGCTACTTAGGTGACAGGCTTCCCCCTCCCAGTGCACCAAGCTGGCCTGGAGGGGGCTGGGAATGCTTATCCATCCACCAGCCCGGGCCCTCCAGCCACGCACAACCACAGGTCTGCTGCCCTGTCCCCAAGGAGGACGAGGGCCAGGTTAAACTCACTTTCTCATTCACTTATCCATTTCACAGAAATAGCGTATTTTCTATAAGAAAGTGTTAATTATACCATATACCATCGAACGGCACTAAATGATAACCAGACGTTCAGGAGGTTGACGTGTATATTTTTCAAGTAGCTCTGTGATTTATTATCTAATTTAGGTAAACGGCAAATAGTGATATCATAATAGCCCCCTTTTCTTCTGGTTTCCGCCTCATTGTCTCTGGGTATAGAATAAGAAATGAATCATCAAACGAGCCCCATGAGAAGAACGACAGGCTAGCTAAGGGCATAGGCTCTAGCGACGCAACCCTGCGCTTCAAATCCCAGCCTTGCTGCTGACCGAGGGCAAAAGCTGGGACCTCTGAGGGCTTCCCAGAGTAGGCCTGGGTTGAGGATTGAGGGGGATAAGCTGCGAGGCGCTGCGTCCGGCATAAAGAATGTGTTAGTTGTTGAGCCTTGGGTTGAGGGCAGAGGGAGGTCTCTGGATTTTCACTCTCAAGTAAGGCCCAGCTGGGGGAGGGGCACGCGCCCACATCGGCCTCCAAACTGCACCCAGAGAGGAGGGGGGAGCGCAGGGAAGGTTTAACCACGAGGGGCTGTGCCTGTGCTGCGCCATCCTGTGGCTGAGCCGGCCGGCCTCCAGGGCCTGCGCCATGTTTATCTATGTTTCTGAAAGAGGAAAGGCCTCTCAGGCCACAGGCTTTACCCCAAGCCGCCATGTTCATCTGAGCGTAGCTGGGTTCCTGATGGGTGAGCACCATAAGGCCTCCCAGACAGAATGATTCTGTGCACCTCCTTTTTAAATTTTTTTAAGTTTCTTTGTTTTTGAAAGAGAGAGAGAGAGACCATGATGGGAGAGGGGCAGAGAGAGAGGGAGACACAGGATCCAAAGCAGGCTCCAGGCTCTGAGCCCGATACGGGGCTCGAACCCACGAAGCATGAAGTCGTGACTTGAGCCGAAGTCAGACACTTAACCGACTGAGCCACCCGGGCGCCCCTGTGCATCTCCTTTCATAAAGCCTGGCCAGGCAGCCGGCAGAGGTATGGGAACCGTGCCGGCCAGGCCAGCAAGACCAAAGATGCAGGGCAGCCGTGAGTCCCAAGGCTGTGACCCCAAACCCTCATTAAAACACCTGTCTTGGGGGAAGAAACCCTGCTGTCTGCACCCAAAAGCTAGAGATTAAACAAACGATAAATTCTCAAAGTTAAAAATCAAATCAGCAGAAGAGGGAAATCCCATGTTCTGAGAGTTACCAAATATCTGGGTAGGAGCCAGGTTCTACCCCAGCTTGGCCCACAGAGCCTGGCAAGTCTGCACCCATGTGACTGGAGCTACCGGGAGGAAACCCACAGTGTCCTCACTTCTAGCCAAGAACAGGGCCACCCACACCGTTCCAGGTCACTAGAGAGATCTTGTCAATTATGAATGCCTTTTGTTTCCGGGTTGGGTAGACAGCTTTCTTTTCTATGTTATGTTCTTGGAAACATTGTTTCTTGTTGTCATGACACCCCCAGGTTCTGTACTAGGCTGAGCTGCAAACACAACAGCCTCCAGGAGCTGCTGCCTCAATGGCAGGTGGGCCAGGGATACAGGTGACTCCCACCTCCTCCTCCTTCAGAGACCCTGACTTGACCCTACAGTCCTGCTACCTAAAGTCCCTTGCCAGACCCTCCTCATGCACCACTCCCTACACACCCCGCCTTGTGTTTTCCAAACTGTGGTCATGAGGATACCAAGAGAAAACAGAGAAACCAACCAGGGCTTGTAATGCTCCCTGCCATCCTGGCCATGCCGCAGCCCTACCTGTTCCCTGGAAAAGAAAGTGCCTGGGCTTTCCAACAGCTCTCGTGCTCAGCCCCTCTCCTGTGTAACGCTCCTAACCACAGGCCCTCTCTCTGTAAGGATGGGGGCCTTCTCTCCTCCATGACGGGAGGATCCAAGGCAGTGTTCTTCAGGGCGTGGTGCTTGGTTGCGGGTTTTTAAAATGAGCCAGGGGTGAATTATCTTGCAAGTGATGAGACATCAGCAAAATCCATTCTAATTCACTCCATTTAAAACTTTTGTTTTCCATAAAGGATTAGGTTAGGAAAGAATTTAATCACACCAAATCCACTTCCAAAATGGCTACAGATCCTAAGATCAAGGGTAATGATCAGAAGAAAAGACTAAAGCCCTGGTGTTGACCACTCATGTTTGGTGCTTAGCTGATCAAACCAGCCTTCCTGACACCAAGCAGCAGCCTTCCTCTAGGCTGGGGGCGCCATCTTTGGTGTTTGCGAGCACAAATAAAGACATAGGTAGAGGCGAGATCAGGACACTTTCTTTACACAGAGATCAGTTCTGACCTGCAGCAAATTTGCAACGGTGTCTACTATGAGCCAGGTGCTGTTCTGGGTGCCGTGGACAAAAGAGACGTAAGCACAGCCTTCATGGAGCTTCACCTAGTGGAGCAAGAGAGACGATGTGGAAATGCGTCATGAGTTAAGTGGTGAAATTTTGGAGAGAAAAATGGAGGAGGGGAGAGGCAGAGAGAGTGATGGAAGGGGGCATTAGTTTGCACAGGGTGGCAGAGGCTATTCCGAGGGGGCGACATCGGAGCGGGGACCTGAATTCAGTGACGGAGTGGGCCACGTGGACATCAGCAGCAGGTGTTGTAGTGGGAGCAGAGACCTGGGGCCAGGGGCATGGAGGCACTGTGTGTGCGCCACACTGAGACAGCATCTACAAAGCCACTCTCCAGCCTCGAGGGGGAGGACTAGCTCGTCATCAGAGGAGCAAAGCCTCCTCACTAGCAAGCCAGCAGAGTGCATCTCTGTCCAAAGAGCCATTCTCGCTCTTCTCAGCAGCTTCTTGGAAGCCTCCTAACTCAGCACACACTGGCTTCCCAGGGGAATGATGTTCCAATTTAGGGCTGCGTTCCCGACTAAGACACCAGTGTCCTATCGGGCTCCGACCAGCTATTGCCTGAAACACTCCTTCTGGGCACCCACGGTGCTACATAACCGGTCAGACTATTGGAGCGGCACCCCACATCTTCTGCCACCAGTATAAACGTGTCCACTGACCTCACAGGGCCCTGATCTGTGGGGCTCCTACAGCCAGTACCAAGATGAAAAGCCTGACCGAGTCATGATGCTAGCCTGAAGCTTGTCCGCAGGTTATGACAAATGTACATGCCAGCGTCACTCCCGGGCTCAGGCCCGCTGCCTGGACTCACCCTCCTTCCTGGAACTGGTATGTCTCACACCATCCCCATGTTATAGGGGAGAGAAAGGAGGCCCATCTGAAGAGGTGGGGTGCTCTATCACTCAGGGTTCGATCACGGAGGCAGAATCACTAGAAGTGTGGTGGAATAAGGAATTTATTACCGAATTTAGACCTTAACACTTGTGAGAAGAGATGGGGGAGCAAGAGTCCAAAGGGAAGGAGTTGGTAGATCAAAGGCCCCTAGCCACCCCTAGTGCGGGTGAAGGGGTGTCGAAGCTTGCACAGAGGTCTGGAAGGCATGCCCGTACAGCTAAGGGAGGCGGGGGCAGGAGTCTATGGAACATCGTTGGCTCTTAGTGGCCACTGCCTCCCTAAGTTTACAAAAATGTGTCTAGTGCGGGCCTGGGATTGCTGTTGGTCAACTGGGCCGGCAGCTGGGAAGGAAGTGGGGACATGAGCTCCATCCAGTGCAAAAGGAACAGACCCGGGGCATGTGGGGGGCTCAGTTGCCGGAGCATCGACTCTTGATTTCGGCTCGGGTCATGATCCCAGGGTCAGAGAACTGAACCTCACATCTGAGTGTGAAGGCTGCTTAAGATTCTCTCTGCCCCTCTCCCCACTTCTCAACAAACTAACAAAAAGTAACAGATCTGATCACAATCATCCAATAATCTGATTATTATTTGGCCTACGTGACTTCCAAACCACCAATCAAAAGAGAGATTCTATCCCACTCGAGCTGGGGAGGAAGCCTGCCACAGCCTCAATCTCTGTAGCTAAGAGTTTTAGGATGCTCAGGCACAGAAGGGGCAGGGACAGCCAGCCCTGCTCCCCATCTGATCGCCCAGGTGGGCTTTGGAACAGGAAGGCATTCCAGGTGTCCAGGCACTTGTGTCAGGAATCCAAGGATGAGGCTGAGGCGTGCAGGTGGCCAGTCTGAAAGGTGCCCTTGTCTGCGTCTGGAACACATGAGTGTATCTAATAACGTACAATACTGGAAAAGTTTGTCTCTTCCACTTAATTTTTTTAAACTGTCAGTGAATGGGTTCTTCTTGCCTGAGTCTAATCCAACTACCACTGCTGGCTAACTCATGGGACCAGCTTCTGCATCTTGATAAATGTTACTTAGAGCCACCATATTGAATTAGGAGCTGATTATATCTGATTTACCCTGTAACAGAGTTAGGTCCATTTCCTAGGATGTAGCAGAAGGGCCTGATGGTCACCAAACTGATCCGTAATTACCTCATATAATTGCAGTCCAAATGGGTCATGTCAACAAGGGCCCCCAACTAAGGGGGCACCCCAGCAGAGCTGGGCAGGACTTGACAAGATGCACCACAGCGGCTGGTACCATCACGGAGCTCCCAACACTTACCCAAGGCCACGGCGCATGCATTTGAGCGTGGATCCTTCCAGAGGCCACTTGTCAAGGGCAGGCAGTGGGTGCAGGAAGCTCTGTGGCGGGGTAGATTGAGAAGAGCTCTGGCTTCAGAGTCAGATGGAGCTGGATTCAAATCCCACCTCCCCCACTGTGACCTTGAGCAGCAGGCTTCATCTCTCGGAGCTCAGGTACCACATCTGTACGATGGCAACAACAGTAGCCGCCCTGCTCTGCCGTAGAGTGGAGAGGCATGATGATGTCAGGAACTTGGCCTCATCCCCACGCACTCGGGAGCTTCGGGGTATCAGGGACGTCACTGACACCCCATCTGTAATGAGATGCTCTTCTCTAGACAAGGTCATTACAGAAGCCATGTTGACACCTGGCTGAGGGGAGTCCTCGGTCAATGAGGACAGGCAATGAAAAGCTGGTCGTGTGGGCAAGAAGCAGCTGACCGGGCACCAAGTCCTGCCAGAGCGCGGGGACCACCACCTAACCCCACGTGGTAGTCAGCTGCCTCTGGGGCAGCCTGGGCCTGCAGGGCCCTTCTGTGGGGGTGTTTCCAAGATGGGATGGATGGCACTTAGCTCTTCTGGACCTTATGGGACTAGAAGTGTTCCCCTCCAGTCCCACTGACCTCCATCCCAGGCAGCAGACATGTCAGGGACAGGGTGACCAGATGTGCAGTGGGGCATCAAGCTGGGGTCCTGCCCCCTCCTCCGGCCCCCCCCACCTAAACCTGCATCTGCAGCCAGGACAGGCCTGAATTTGAATCCTGAAGTGACCTCCCCCTCCCCCACCCAAAGGGACCGTTTTCTTCCCTCAGTGTCTTTGAAAGAGTCCCAGAGCCTCAAGGTGCCGGGAGAGGCTCTGTGGCCTAAGGAGGCCTTGCGCAGAGCCAACCGCTACAGCCTCGGTGTTTCAAAACGATTCAATCGACAGAGGGACTGTTCATCGACATTTTTAAAAAGAAATGTAATTAGAGGTTGGTGAACCCCCAGAGTTCCTGGCCACGATGTCAAAGGCTTCCTTGAACTGGAGCCGGGAACGGAATGAAAAACAGCCGCAGACGTGGTCTGTCGTGGCGTGTCCTGCCACAAATCCCACCTGACGGCGCTCCCCACCGAGGCGCGTCACAGAATCTGTGGCTAATGGAACGGCATGTCACATACGGCCACGTCCGCGTTCTTTCATTCCTAGATGGTTTTTCTTTCTAAACTTGGGAATCTGGATGTTCTATTTTAAGAACATTAATTACTGTCCAACCATAACGCACTCATGTGAACAAACCAACTTTGAACTGAGGAAAGGAAACAAAAGTAACTTATGGAGTATTTTGGTGTTCACATCCCTCAAGTTTGCCCGAGAACATTTGTCTAATGCATTTACTTCTGTTCAAGACAAGTGAATAGCTGGCTTTTTTGGTGGTTTCTGGAGAACTAAGTGAGGGCTGGCCACGCCTGCCTTGGAGACGCCAGCTGGGGCCACCTCAGGCCAGGATCCCTCCTCAGGGCTCAAAGAGGTAGTGTCGGGAAGGTAAAAATAGAGTGGGATTCGGCAACAGCTTTGACACATGGTTTTCTCATCCAGGGACTGCCACACAGGGCCCTCCTTTTCTAGCTATTCTAAGTGAAAATGAAAAAAACATAAGATTATCTGAGGACTGAATAAAAAAACCACAGGGCTAGATTTCAGCCACCTTTTTCGCACTCTTCCACCTTCTCCCAAGTCCTCATTTTGGCTCCTCTTTATTCACCAAAATAAAAATGGGATGAGTCCCATGGTTCTGCCCTTGACCCCTTTTGTCCTCTGCCTGCCCTTATCCACAGCTGTGGCCACAGCTGAGGCACGTTCCACACACCCACCTGCCTCTTGGATAGTCCCCCTCCTCCTATGGGGTCCCTAACTTCCCAGAACCAGATTGAGCACCACCCGCGGGGGGCCGCGGCGGGGAGGGGGCATATTCCTCCTCTCAGTTGTCCTTCCCCACAGCCTTGTCTGGATACTGGTGGCCAGGACTGTTTGATACGTGACCCTGGTCTCAGCCTCTTCGGAGGCAGGGATGGGAGCAATGGGTGCTCCCTGTGGGAGCTCCCTAGTAGTAAGCACGAAGGGAGATTGGGAAGGCTTCCCTGAGAAAGAGACACACGGGATCAGGCCTGAAGGGGAGGAGCAGCCGCCCAGGCAAGCAGGGGTTCCAGCGTGAAGGGACAGTGTGAGCGAAGACCTGCCTTGAAAGAGACCAGGGACCTCAGCAGGAAACAGGACGGCTCTGGAGGCACGAGTAGGGAGGATAAGCTTGGAGCGACACAGGAGAAGATGGGGGACCCAGGGCGTGGGTTTTATCCTGGGGGTGTTTTTGGCTGGGAAGGTACTGGGGTTTGCAAGGAGAAAGAGGACTCTGGCTTCTGTGTGGAGAACGAATGGTGGAGGCAAGGCCGAGGACCCAGTGAGAGATGACGGGGCTCGACCAGGGTGCCTGCTCACTCCCGGAGACTCCCCCGAACAGTATCTCTGCCTGGCTGCTGCCGGCTCACACCTTCCCAGCCACCCCAGCTCTCTGTCCAGACAGACGTTCGAGACAACAATCCACAGACTGATTCACACTCAGGTGTTAAGGACAAATAGTGGCTCCATCCACTTCATATCTCTCTGGGACACAGGAGGGTGGCGGCAAAGAGGGAAGCGTGGTGGCTGCCAGCCTTCCCAGACTCCTGGGGGGTCCCTTCCCTGTCTGTGGGTGTCTTCTGAGCCTTGTGGGGGTCAAAACTCTGACCAGGATGGGGCCACAGATAAGTCTTAATCACAGAGTTTAGGCTCTGCCACACTAGCTGTGTGATTCCAGAATCTCCCTTTGCACGAGGCAGCCTAAGTGGTGCACTAGTTCAAACAACTGGGAAGTTTTCTCATAGCTCCCGCTGTGCCACCTGGTACACACAGAGGGAATCGAACGTTTCGGTAACTGACATTCTGGTCTGGCTAGAAGCCAATGTTTTAATCACACCAAGGTTCCCTGAGTGCCTTTGCAGGACTGGTCTCTCTGCTTCGTGCTTAGGGGGTTCTAGGGTAGGAGTCTAATGCCTGGCGGGTAAGCGATTGAGGGATGGGGGCTGACAGCTGTAGAGTTGAGACGTAGAGGATGGGTGCCAGGTGGACCAACCGGGGAGTGTGTTCCGGACACTGGGGACAGCATGTGCAAAAGCACGGAGGCGTGAAAGAGCATGGCATGTTCCCAGAAAGATGAAAGCTAGAGGTTGGGGCCGTGAGAACAAATCAGTGGGAGGGAAGGAAAGGCAGAAATGAGGCTGAGGAAGGCTGGGCCCTCTCACCGAGGGCCCCCAAACCAGGCTAGGTAGATGGATTTGTTCTGTGAGCAGAGGGAGATCTGGAGGCACCGGACAGCATGGAGAGGCAGAGAGAACTCAGCAGTTTGTGCTAGAGATCCTAGCTTGGACATGAGCATGGTGGACAGCCCCACGGGCCACGCAACTCTACAGGCGAGAAGCGAGGCCTGAGGAGGTAGGGAAGAGGAGCAGCAGGAACCAGAAATGGGCTACGGAGCTGGTGGTGACTGGCTTTGACTCTGGACAGGACAGGTTGGGGGTGGAGAGAAGGCTCAAGAACAGAGCCTCTGGCCACTGACCTACTGACTGGCTGAAGGGGGCTGGGCCCACTGAAGCTTCCAGGGGGTGGAACTCCACCCTTGGCCTTCCCTCCACTGCTTTCAGTCTCCCTCTTTCTCTCTTCTTTAACTGCCACCAATAGGAAAGCAAATACTTTTAAATTGTTTAATATGATTCCTTGTTTTTAATCTAAAAAAGCTAGTATGTGGAATGTTTTCTATTTCCTTCTCAAAATGAAAAGCAAGTTACCTGTACATGGTCTCTCATGTGTATGAATGTCTAGATTTTTATTTTCCCTTGGTATATTTAAAAAAAAAGGATGAGGTTTGGCAACAGCCCTTTGAGGCCCAGCTGCCCCTTGCGCCCTCCACCACCCGAGGGAACTCAGGCTGGGCAGCACACCCAGGCTCATCACCCCAGGGCTCAGGTAAGACCCTAACCTGGGCTCTTCACCTGTGGGATCTGAGATCTTCCCTCCAAGCCAGAGGGCACGTTCTGAAACCCCAGGACCATGACATTTTGATAAAGTTTTAAAAAGCGATCTCACTTTGCAAGACAAACAGCTAATAAAATAGATTCTTTTTTGGGAACCACCCATACACCAATCAATCTGTCACTCGGAAAACGGTTTCCTGAGAGGTGTGAAATGAGGCCACTCTGGAGTTCTGCAGGAACAGAGAGACCCCAAGAAACCTTCCACTCCCAGATTACACTTGCCACCCCAAAACAGGGCAACTCTCGGATTCGAGGTACAGGAAACACACAGCGGATTAGTTGCTCAGTCAATACCAGCTTCTGAAAGATGAGCAGGAGGCGGCTGACCCACTGCTGACCTGCAGCCGGCCCACACTGTCACATTGTATCTTGCCTCTGTTTCTTTTCAATTCCTTCCCTACTGGGGAAAAAATTTTTAAGTAAGTGTTTCCCACCTAGGGGGCTTACAGAGTGAGTCATACCACCGGGGCCTCCTCTGTGCTGCAGCCTTGCAAGAAGAATTTAAAACAAAGGACCGTTTCAGCACCAGCGAGAGAAATCAAAAGGAGAAGCCATAGTCATAAGACATGTCCCCTCTGTGCCCACTGAGGCCAGCATCAGAAGAAAGAGACCCTCACCTCCAGCATGCTATCTTTGTATCTCTGCTTGGCTGTTGCATGCCTTTTCTACCTTTATTTTCCCTTAGCTCTAAATCCCTCACTGCTAAAAAAAAATAAAAAAAAAAAAAGTCTCATTATATTGTACATAGAACAAAGTTTAAGTCATCTTAAATCTTTTTTGGAACAAGATGGAATAAATGGTCCTTAACCAGAACCTCCCTCAAAGCAGCTCTCACTGCAGAATTCTGCTGCACCAAACCTAGAAGCTCAGCAGGCCCCTGCAAGTGCTAAATGCAGAACAGCAGGGTCTGCGCAAAGTAGGCCCTCAATTAATGTCCACAAATTTGTTTTTTAAATAATGGAATCTGAAAAGCCTCAGGAGCAAATAAGATGAGCTGGGTAATAACTACTGGGAAAGAAAGAAGTGACAAAAAACGTTACCAACAGAAACAGATCGGAACCTGAAAACAACAACAAAAAAAAGGCTGTGACTCCATGGTGGAAACCATAAAAGAATTGAAACACATCTGGAAGTAGTAGTTGGGATAACTGAAACAATAGAGCAGACAAAACAGTGATGTTGAGGACAAAGCAAGACATCAAACCAAAATGCAGACAAAGACAACAATCGGAGGTACACGTAACCCACCTGGGAATGGGAAATGGTGTCACAGCTCTACAGAAGTTGAGAGAAAGATAAATGGGATGAGGCACACGATGAGGGAAACCTCAGAAAAGAAACAATACAAGAAAAGTTTCCAGAGATGAAAAAACAGCTCAGCCTAGAAATAAAGAACACACACCGTGCCTTTCAAGTGTAACTCTAAGAGAAAGAAATCAGCATTTGCTAGTTACAATGTGGAGTGATAAATGATCTGGCAGGCTGAAGGGAGATATGTTCTTTTGCAATTGGATAAGAATGATGAAAGAACTGATATCACAAATAGTGAAGACAGGATGAATCTTAGGAAGAAATGTGCAGTTTGAACCACACATGAGTACCCTAACCACATGTCAGTTTTGCTCCTAAGTAAGACTCGCTCTGGGTAAGTAGAAGAAAACAGACTCATTTAAAAATTGGGGAAATTTGTGCACAATTATACAACAAAAAAGAAGTTATGGTTGACTTTTTACAAAAATATGAAAGACAAAAGCTGATCTAACACTCACTGGAATTAGAATGGACCAGTTGAAAAAGAACGAATAAGTGACATGACAAAATTCAGCCACTCCTAAGATTTAACCTACACTCTACTAATTCCCCAAACCTGCTCCTGCCCAGACCTCTGCTGAGTTCTGGGTCAGAATATCCCACTGCCACTTGGACACATCCACGCACACGTCCCTCAACACCACAACCCTGCCTTCACCCGCCCTGCCCCTGGCCAGTGAGCGACTTTAGCACCCATACAGTTGGCAGAACTGGAAGCCTCTGATTTCATTCCTGGTCCTTTGCCACGCTCACCATGCTCAATCCCATCCCCTTGTGTTAGTCTGCTGTGGCTGGCATAACAAAATATCAGGCTAGGGGGTTTAAACAGCAGAAATATATTTTCTTACAATTATGGAGGCCAACACCCAAGATCAAGGTTCTGGCTAACTGGGACTCTGATGAGATCTCTCCTTCTGGCTTTGCAGTCTTCACAGGGCCTTTCCTCAATGCATGGGTGAGGCCTTGGTTCTCAGATGTCTTTTTTATATGGACACTAATCCGATTGGATCGAGGTTTTACCCTTATGACTTCATTTAACCTTAATCACTTCCTTAGAGGCCTCATCTCAAATACAGCCACCATGAGGGTTAGGGCTGTAATATACGAATTTGGTGGGGGACAGCTCCTCTCACAGGCCATTCCTAACAGTGACTCTGGGGTACTTCTGAACCCTGCCAATAAGGTCTCAACCCAGTGCACAGACATGCCATCTGAGTATGGCTGTCCAGCCATGCTTCTCCTCTTGCCATGGTGTTGGAGGTTTAGGGGTAACTCCTTCACCAAAGTTCAGTGAAAACCTTTCCCCAAGGCCACCAGCTGCTTCTCACCCTCACCCCAAGGGGCTACCAACAACCCAGCCTAGTCCCAGGCTGACCCTGACACTCAGCTGGAGGGCTGTGTGACTTTGTGAACGTTTCTAAACACCTCTGGGCTTGAACCTCATCAAAGATACTTGGCCCAGCATTAGCATGAGGATAAATAAATCAACCTCCTAAGGTGTTGGGCCCTTTGCACACATTATTTCTGGAACTTTGAGGTCAGAAGGAAAGCAGAAACTGTAGAAACAAAGTAGAAACTGAGGCTCGGAGAGATGCCCTGCCTGAGGCGGCCACTACTTCCTGGCCTAGGCAGCAGTTCCGTCCAGTTCCACAGCTGGTTCTGCTGACTGGGTTGTGTCTCAGGAGAGGTAGAGGCATCCAGGAACGTGGACCAAGCATCCAAGGACATGGTCTCGCTTGGAGCTGCACGTCCATCAGAGGTCACCCCAGGTGCTGGTCTGCGGTCTAGGGTCCTGTGGGCTAGAGGCTCCTGGCGGACAAGCAGGCAGGCGCACGCTTAGGACCACTGCTGGATCCCCACACAGTGCCTCGCTGTGCTGGGTAAACAGCCCACTCTCCATGCCCGCCCCCCAGGCCCTCCCCGCCCCACTCCCACTGCCTACTTAAACAGGAGGCCCCGACCCCACTCGGTCCAGGCACCGCCAGCTTCCGGAGCTAGGAGAGCAGCCCTGCAGGCCTCGCTCACTCGGGGATGAAAGGTCCTTCTGTTTCACCATTTCCTACCGGTGCGTTTTGAACGATGCTGCTGAGCTGGGTTGTAGCGGGAGCTGATTTTGCTGGCCTACGAGTGTATTGAGATGTGTAGCTGGCCCGAGGGAGGCTCTGATTGAATTTTTCCCATTTCGAATCCCTGACTTGATGTGATCTTATTTTCAAAGAGGGTGAAAGCCTGTAGTTTGTGAAAGGACAGAGGAGAGCATATTTCAAAACAAGGTCTGGCTGAGAATATCAATGATCTGACATGTTTTTCTTTTCTTTCTTTTGAGAAAAAAAAAAAGGTCCTGTAATTTCAAGGTTGTAGAGATTCCATTTCCCCTCAGGAACCCCTCCCTAAATAGTCAGTTCCTGTCAGTTAATTCTATTTTGAAAAACCATGCAGAGGATGTTTTCGAGGAGTTTAGTGGGGGAGAGAGGTGGCGTAGCTGGAGGGGGACCGTTTGGGGAACGTCTGGGGACGAAGGGCCTCCTTGAGAAACTTCTCCTTGAGAGATGAGGAGTGAACTCCGCCCCACCCAAGCGTGGTGGGAGCTGAGCGTCGCCTAGACTGCGATGGCCCAGGAGAGGCCTGCCTCCTCCGTGTCCACTTCTAGATGCTTGCCAGCCTGTGGCCAGCCCAGGAAGAGGGTGGACAGAGGTGCATGCGGGTCATCAGCCCACAGAGGGTGAAGAGGCAGATGTCCCAGGTACAGGGGGACAAGACCTGCCCTGGAGGCCACCCTCTGACCACGCCCCCTCCTGGGGCGGGCAGGCTGGGCTCCCCAGGCTACGGGTGGGGAGGGATGCCTGCCAGGTGGTTAACTCTGGAGGAAAGAAGCTAGGGTGTCCACGTGGGAAAAAGGGCCCCTAGGGGAACATAGGCCCCAGGGTCTATGGCTTCCTTCTTCCCACCTCAATCTGGCCCAACATCTCATGCTCATTTGGTCCTGGTCATAGCTGCCCAGGACCCTGGAGTGACCCTGGCCCCGGTGTTACTGAGAAGGGGGCATCTGAGGCTCAGATGGATGGCAGACCCAGGACTAGAACCCAGGTCTCCCTGAAGCTTCTCTATGCAGATTCTTAGGCAGGAGAGAGCCAGTTGTTTGCCAAGTGAAGAAACACTCCTTCCAGCCCTTCTGCAACATCTTTGGCTTGTGGGTAGAGGGACTGGGACTTAAGTTTAAGATTCTTATGAAACACAGTTTGGGTGATTTGCAAACTAACTGTGTATATAAAAGACGGGAGCTGGACCAGAGGAGTAACAGTTGCCTCGAGATGTGACGGTGGTAGAGAGGGCTTTGGTCCTGAAGCCAGACTGGCTGGAGAAGGTGGAGGGCCAGGGAGCGTCGCACACGGAGTGGGAGTCCGGCGAGATGGGGGTTGAACTTTCTGGGCCAGAGGCAGGGCTAGGAGCAGAGGATGGGCCTTGAAAGTCGAGGCCGAATTTGGGACTGGAAGGCGGGACTGAAGAGAATAGGCCTCAAGGCAGAGGGGGCGGTCCAAGAGGTGCGTGGGGGGGGGGGCCTAGGAAGAGGGGGTGGGGCCAGTGTCGAGGGAGGGGCGGATACCCGAGGCTAGGGGCGGGTTAGAAGGGTAGGGCAGAGCAAGAGAGCCAGACCCAGCCTACCAACCCCCACTGGGGTGCGAGTGTCTGGAGCCAATGATGCTCAGACTAAGCCAGCAGGAGATACAGGGAGTTGGGAGTTGGTGGCATCTTGTCCAAGGCCTCCCCTCACACGAATGCCCAACCATCTTCTAAGTAGACCCCGTTGAGTTCACCAAGTGTCTCTGCTGAGCGTCCCCTAGGCCGGGCTACCTTCGCCCTTATCTGCCTTGAAAGCCCTCTCTTTCTCTCCACGTGGCTTCCTCCTCCCCTCCTGCCCCCCGCCCCCGGCCCCAGTGGCCACTCTCCATCTTCTACCGCCTGGGTTCAGCTCTCGCCTACCCCTACGTATCTTTGCGAGGCTGAGATTACACTGAGCTCCTGGGGAAAGCTCCGATTTGTTCTAGCTTCGCCTATCGGATCAAACCCAGGCCGCATGCTGGAGCTCTGAATTCGCCTCTCCCCGCCCTCCCGCCCCCCTTACCCCCCCCCACCCTGCATATCCTCTGCAGCCTGGCCCAGGTCCAGCCGTCCACGTGGAGGGCTTGTCCCTGCCTCCCGTCAGGCAGAGTCCTCCCCACCTGTCAGCCCTCCGACCCCCCAGGCCTGTGCACATTTGTCGCGAACCTCCACCTCCACCCCCTCTGGCTGTACTTCATCTGCAAGGACCGCCCGGTCCACACCCTCTCCTTGGCGACGTGGAGGGTGTGGCGCTGCCTCTGGCGCAGGTGGGGCCCCTTGGTCTTTGTACCTGGCTCACCTGTTCTGGGCTGCTGGGTGGCTGTCGGTTGAGTTCCAGACACCTCTGTGAACCGCTCATCTCCTTTCAGGTTCTGACTGCAGCGGCGCCCCCTCTTCTGACGAAGATCAAGAGGGTCCCAGCGGCACCTCCTCAGGTAAGATAGGGGCTTCTGGAGAGGTGGGAGTTGCCACTCCAGGCCTCCCCTCATAGGCTACTTATTGTTTATATAAAGAGGTGCTAGGTGAGATCGTTTAAGAAAAAGTTCTGCTGCTTGGTTTAAAAGCTTGAAAACACAGCTGTGGAGGAGAGCCATCGTGGGGCTGGCGGTCTGGTCCTGTCCGGAACGCCCTCTTGTGGAGCACAATGCCAGTGGAGGGGTGTGTATCACACACCCAAATCTATGGAGGAATCACCGGTTCCTTCGATACACAGGGAAATAACTGAGGCAGCACTTCACAAAAATGAAGGAATACGAGTTAAATATCCTGGGAAATGTAACCAGGTATCATGATCCACTAAACTATTACAAAGTTTTAATTGCTTAAAACCCAGAGCTGGTAAGGATGCTATGAAACAAGCACTGTCAAACAACTGATGGAAAGCAGTTTGGGCAGGGAGTGGAGCGGCCACTTGTCCGCCATCAGGGGTTCCTATTATCTGTCTACTCTGTGCCCAACACAGCTGGACTCAGATGATGGGATAAAATATTGAGTGCTTGCAGGGGGCACAGTCCTCATTGTTAGAAAACAAAACGTGCATTCTCTGGGACCGGAAGTAGAGCAGGAGTGGGGGACTGAGCAGCTCCCAGGCTGCTGGTGTCAGTCATAAGAGCAGAGTCCCTGGTCTACAGAGACCATCCACAGGGCCACCTATGACCCTTCTTCCTTTTGCTGTGAGGAGTGGCATTTGCAACACTGTTCAAGCTCAAGTGCTGTTTCTCAGCTTGGTAAATCTGAAGGTGGGAGGGGCTGGTCACCCTTCTGGTGTGCAAGGCTGCAAATGTGTACAATAAATAAATGCACAGAAACCGCCAGCTATCAAGAGAGAAACGACCTGTTTCAGCCAGGTCAAAGGTCCTCGACTGGCTGGGGCTTGGTAAACAGAATGTCATGGCGACTTTCCAACCCTGAACCCCCTGCCGAGCCTCATCCCAGCACACACAAGGGGGCTCCCAGGGAACAGCCCCAGCAAAGGCAAGGAGGCCTAGAAGGGTGTGGTGGCACACTGCACACGGCCCCTGGGACTTTAGAAATAGGAGGCAATGCAGAGTGATCGGCATGCCGGGTCTGGCCTGCCCTTCCCTGCCAGGTGCTTGGGCATCTTCCTGGGAGCAGCCGGAGCCACTGAAAAGTTCGGCAGGGGAATAACGTGGTCTATTGTGTAGTTCTAAAAGATCCCAGTAGCTGCCGTGTGGACCAGAGGAGGGGAGACCAGCTGCAGGGGGACAGGCGGGAAGGGGCCGGGCCTGACCCGAGCATGGCCCTGGGTGGGAATGGATACGAAGGGTTAGGGAGGCAGAACCGTGGTCTGGTGGGAAGAGGCATGGTATGATGCCCCGAGCCTCGGGGACTACTCAGGAGGCAGAGCTGGTGGCGGGGCAGGGGAGGAGGAGGTCCTCTCTCAGGAGAGACACCTGGGAATATAGGACGCTGTAGGATCAACCGAGAGAGGAGAAAAGAGAGGAAGGTCTAGCTCCTCAGGGTGGGCAGGGGAGGGGGAGGCAACAAAGGGCTCTGAGAAGGAGCAGTCCCAGAGACAGGAAGGGAATGAGGATGGTGGCCCCAGGACCAAGGGCAGAGAGCTGAAGGATAGATGAGGATCAAGTGGCTTAAGCTTCCTGTTGGGCCTATTTTTAAAAGCAAAATCAGGTTGAAGTTGCATAGACTTTTTTCTCATTGGTGCCAACCTCTGTTCTGGCAACTTTCTCTCCAAAACTTTACCAGAAAGCCCGGTGAGACACCCTGTCTCCCTTTTGTCTAGCGGTGAGGGTGGCGCAGGGAGCCTCAAACTAGGGGGCTGCCCAGACCCTCAGCCATCGAGAGGGTTGCTCAGCCCTCCCAGAGTGCAGGACACAGGTCTGGCCGGCCCTGTTCTGAGCAGAAGACTTGCTGTGGGCTGGCCTGATCTGCATGGTGTCAGCAGGAAACCACTCGGACATTCTAGGCATTTAAGTTAAACAAGCTCAACTCAGGATAAACTGTCAGTGAATGCGTTGGATCCTCCTTCCAGGCCCATTTTCCACAGCTGCTCCTCCTCGGTGTCTCCTTGCCGCCCTCCTGGGACCTGGTGGGTCACTGTGGTCAGGGCGTGGCCCAGCAGGCTGGACTATCTGAGTGCCTCTGCCTCCCACCTGCCTACTCGCAGCTCTCTCTGACTCTCCACTTCGTCTCCCTCCCTTGCTCACTGCTTACTCCACCCACCACCTACCACCTTCCTGTCTCCATGCCCTTGAGGACACCCCCACACTAAAATATACACACCTAGAAAGCAAAGGCCCTGCCCCCGGAAATTCCCGGGACCTTGCTGTGAAATCCCCCGAGCAGTCACAGTGCTGCAGCTGACTCATCAGAGCTGGATTCTGAGCCCCCCGCCCCCAGCCTCCAAGCCCTCCCCGTCGCCAGCCGCAGCATGCACCCCTCAGTCAGCACAACCTGGCAGTGTCTGACCCCCAACCATGAAGCATAGGCTGCTGTACCCGTCTCCATCTGTACCACCTCAGTGGACTCTTGACATTCCCTACTGCCTGTCCCCAGTGGGCCTTGCTTGGCTCCTGGAACCAACCTGTACACTGATCGCTGGCAGAAGTTGCCAATGTTTACTTCCCCATGTCCGTGGATTTACTATGCTACTTATATCACTAGCAGTGGCCTCTTCTCTGAGCAGAAAGGGTTTCCAGTAAAAATTAAAAGATTATGGCTCAGCTCCCCTGATGCCTTAGTCCTGAGAGGAAGGGAAGGAGTGAGCTCCCTACTTGGTGTGGGTTTGGGGCAGAGGAACATCATTATTGCCATTTAAAATGAAGATCTTTCTTGAAGAGAGTCACGTCTGAAGGGCAGGTATAGTTATAGACCCGGGAAACTGAGGGCTGTTGATCAGTAAGGCCTTGTTTTTGGTAAATGGATCGATTAAACAAATCCAGAAACCTTCCTCTGTTGGTCAGGCTGGGATGGGCTGTGCTGTGGCTTAGAGTCTAAGTTTTTCTTCTTGCTCATACTACACGTCGTTAGCTGGGGCCCTGCTCCGTGTGTCCCCAGGCTGATGGAGCAGCCACCACGTTGAGCACTGCAGGTAGATGTGGCAAAGGGAGAGAATTCTGGAAGGTCTCACACCTGCTGATACGACTCTGGCCCCGCAGTGACACATACCATTTTCACTCCCAGTTCATTGGTCAGCTCGTTATTCCACCCAACCACAAGGGGACCAGGAAGTGCAATCCTGCTCCAGTGCCCCTAAGCTGGCTCCAGCCTCTCTGGGGGCGAGGGGATGTAGGCTGGAGTCCTAGCCTAGACTTGGAGGCAGCGGTAGAGACAAAAAGGGAAACGTCTGCTCAGATCTTCACAAAGATAAAGCGTGCTTACCTTTTAAGTAGTCATTCCTGGATGGAGACAGGTCGCTGTCTACACTAGCATGTCTATACCAGCAATCTGGGGACACGAAGCCTCCTTGGCCACACTCAAGGGTCCCTGTTTCCTTTTTCACAAGCGCAGGACTCAATAGCCAAGAACTGTGTAGAAAGGCTACCACCACTGGAGGGACAGGCTTTAGTTGGAATCCAGAGCCTCAGAAGACCCTGGGAAGGCAAGTTTGGTGGCAGCAATTAGAGGGAACTTGAGGGGCTATAGATCCCCACGATCTCTTCTACCCTGGCCTTTGCTGGGGACAATGACTAATTCACAGCCATATGCAAATGAAGCTCAACATCGCATTCCTGGAGCCCCCAATCCCCTCCCAGTTATACATTCTGGAGCTGGTGCCGAAACCCACAGGCAGGTCAGAGGCTGTCTGAGGCAAGCAGTCTTTGGTTTAGCCTGAGAGGGGTTTCCTCTCAGTAGGAGGGAGTTTCTTGTCTGTTCTCTCAGAGCGAGGAGCTCCAGTGGTACCGTATGCGAGGGAGGACCTGAGTATGGCAGAGGTCTCAGACTCCAGGCCTCTCGAGGGCCCAGGACGAGGGCCTGGGTGCTCAGTGGGACCTGAGACCCAGCCTCTGTGCAGAAAGCCCGGCTGCCCAGGGCTGCAGGGAGGCTTGGTGAGATGCTGATGCCTGATTTTATTTACTCATTCATACGGATTTGCTTTTTAATCTCTGCATAAATTCTCCTCTAGGACTGAGTTTGCTAAATGTTCTTTGCACAGAAAACTTTAGGCTGAATGTGAAATGATTCCCTTCAGAAGAATTTTAGCAAGTCTGTTCTGTTTTAGGAAGGTTTGTTGTCTTCATCTGTGTTCTCTGGTGCCTTGAAATGCCTACACGCCGCTCAGTCGGCCAATCCATTCCAGGAGGCAATACTGTACTTCAAGTGCAGCTGAACACTGGGTCTGCATAAATCCTACCATTTGTGTGGACTTGTATTTAAAGTTCTACTCCCACAGAAAGTATGTTGTCATTTCTTCTTAAGCAAAGGATGTTCCAAGCCTTGTTCAGCTCATGAACCATTAACATCAGCCCTCCTGTCAGGGAAGCAGGGACTTCGCTGGGAGAGCAGCCTCAGTAGCAGAGCCTGAGAAAAGTATGATTCCTCCTGGTCTCCATCCCTCAGGAGGGTCTCCCCTGAGGGCGGGGGTAGGGCCAGCCAGCTGGAAGCATGCTGCATGCTGGCACTCGGCTGGTCATGCAGCAGACACCCCAGAGCTCGCCTGAGGCAGGTGACGTGACCTGCTGGGCAGCTCCAGGACCCGCTGCTCATGTCTGCTTGCGAGGACCAGCTCAGGCACAGACCTCAGCACATGCGCAGGCTCAGGCCACTGGACGTAGGTGCCCCATGCCGGTCTAGATGCCCAGCTTTTGGCACGTGGCCTCCTGATTTGGGCCTCGCTTAAGGACGTTGAAGCCTCCTTTTTGGTAGTCACAACTGCCCACTCCAGTCCTGCCTTGGAGCTGCCCTGTCAAGGTCCGTATGGAGAAGACCCTGGAACGGAGTTATCTCAGACCTGACTTTCATCGTGGAGGAAGCACTCATCCCCATGCCCTGGGCTCAGGTGTGGACTTGGGTGCCAACCGCCACCCAGCCTTCTCCTTAATGGCCCCCTTTCTGGTCACCAATAGATGATTCTGGAATGGCAGGCAGTAGAGGGTAGGGTGGCCAGATCTTCAAACTTAGCCCCATTCTGTGATGAAGCACATGGTCTCAGGGCAGCTGCCCATGGCATTGTAGCACAAGGTCTTGACCCCAGAAGCATTGCTGGTTTAAATATTAGATGGATTCAGACACTCCTGGCACAGATACATCCAACATGGCTTGGGATCTGCTTTCCAGTCAGGCAAGAATCAGCTTCATCTGGGCTTTCTGAGCTCTGACACGGAAATGCCGAGGCTGGCTGATAGGAGGGGTGCCGCGGAGCTGCTTGCAGCCTGTTCCTATTCTCAGAAACCATGTGATGCATTAATAGCTCCCACGGAAAGTTTCTTTTTGAAAATTTTATGGCTCCTTTGCCTGTACCTGGTTTCTGCAGAAGCCTGTGACTTGGGCTTGCACAGACAGCCCCCAGAAGACCGTCCTGCCAGGAGATGGAGGCCCCCGCACCCCCGACACCATCCTCGCCCTTTGTTTGGGATAGCAGGGCACCCTCTTGTCAAGCAGCCAGCCACGCAGGGAGGAAATTGTGAGGGTTCCGGCTGTATCTTCAGGGCCTTTGAAGCAAGGAAATTAACAGTAGTAACAGTAACGAAAATCTCACTAGAGATGCAGCGGGCACTGTGCTAATGTTCATGCATCATTTCCAACCACCCTGAGCCAGTGTCACTATGTTATCATGGACCCCTAACAGACGCAGAGCCACAGCTCAGAGTAGGTGGCCTGACACCTGAGTTTGTGCTTGTGACATCTGCACTGCTGTCTCCTGAGGGATGCTCAAACCATATCGGCACAAACTCAGGCACCGGGTCACTCGGGGCCTTCCAGAACTCAGGAGAAAGCCCCCCACCTTTGCCCAGTGGGCAGGCCACGAGGTGCCACAGAAGTGTGCCCAGGAGACAAACTGATTAAGAATTGAGTTTTAGAAAGATCAGGTCACTGATATATATTAGGTAGGATCCCTTTGATGGCAAGTGACAGAAATGCAACTTTGACTAGAGCAAAGAAAACGGTAATTTGCTAACCCACTCATTAGAAAGTCTGGGGTGGTTTTGTCTTCAGGCCCAGGGAAACTAGAGCTCAGTGTCATCAGGACTCATCTTCCAGTCCTAAGGTCTGTTTTCCTTTGAATTAGATTTGTTCTCAAGGAAGGCTTCAGAAGCTTCAGGCTCTTAGTGCCTCCACCTCAGAGAAAATGCAGGCCTCTTTCCTGAGAGGTCCAGTAAGAGCACCTGTGAAAGCTTGGGTCGTATGACCATTCACCTTGGGATCAGGGGGCTGTGGTGCCAGTTGACTGAGTGTGGCTCACTGTCCTCCCCTTGGATCGGAGTGGGGCAGACAGAAGCGAGTCTGCCACAGCCGGAGACATGGCGCAGGCTCGGACTTGGGTCTGTGCCGATGCCAGAGACTCCATCAGGTGCTCCCAGGCTGCTGGTGGGGGTCCGAAGTGCAGACAGACATGTGCCTAGTTAGAGGGCCAGCTGGGGGTGTGTAGGGCACAGAGAGTATAGGCAGGATGGGGAAGCCGGGGAGAGCTTCAGAAAGAAGGGGGTAGGTACTGGATCTAGAAGGTGAATGGGCATTTACCTGGCACACCTATATCACTGGGAGTCACTGCTATGGCACACGTGTTCATGCCAGACCCCAGACCCCATTTCTGTGGCTTTCAGGGATTAGCCTGGATTTGTCTGACCCCCATCACTTTGAAAGGCACCCTCTTCAGTCTCTTTCTGTCCTCCCAACGACGAGTTGACTCCAAGTTTCAGCAGCTCAGAGCTCACGTTGCTATGCCAACCCCTGTGCGGCTGGCATCCGGGCAGAAATGGGCCGGCCCAATCTCGGCGCCGCCGGCGGATGCGAGCACATTCGGGTAATTGGATTGCAGCGATCCTCTCGGTCTTTCCTGCAGAAACCTGGGGTTTGGCCCCATGCCTGTTGAGACATGAGCCTGTGGACACACAGAGGATGGGAGGAGGTCTCTCTGCCCCAGGATTCCCAGCCCAGCTGCTGGGAAGAGAGGGCTCAGCAGGCACAAGGACCAGAGCGAAGGGCTATGAAGCAGGGACAGGTCCCATCCTACCTCCTCCCAACCCTCATCAACTTCCCCAAAAGTTCTCCAAAGGTCAGAGATCCCTCAAGACAGTTCAGGCTTCCTTGAAGGGGCCAGGGCTGGCCTTGGTCAGCAGGACTGGTCTGGCTTGCTTACTTTCCCGCTGCAGGAAAAATTCAAATCCCAAGTCAGCACTCACCTGGGACTCTCCGAGCCCCAGTGCGGCAGGCCTCACGTACCAGCGTGCCTGCTGGGTCCATTTCCCAGGGAGGTAGGAAGTGGGGTGGCTGCCCTGGTGCCAGTGACACTGGTATCCTGTAGCAGAGGTCCCGCCCATTGCAGCTTACCCGGGGTTGGCTGTTGGGGACCTTCCCCCAATCTTCAACATCAAACAGGACAGGCCTGGCCAGGCCTTACTCCTGCGGATGCGCTCTCCTCAAGGGATAGCAGATCAGCCAGTCCCCGAGTCCTCAGGGAGTCCTCAGGGAGCAGCTTTGGCCTAGCTCAGTCCTCTAAGCAGTCCGAGTCTCCCCTTCCTGTGCTGCGGCAGCTGCAGGTCAGGTCACCACAGATACCAGTAACCCATGGGAGCAACCCTGATGTAGAGCTTCTCTCTGTCAATGTCCCGTGCCTGCCCAGGAGTGGCCAGCCTGTGACCACCTCTTCCTCTTCCGTCTGGACTCCAAACCTCCCAGGAGAACTCCCAGCTGGATCAGTCTGCAAACCTCTCTGCTCCCTCCATCAGCCCTGGCTCTGCAGCCCAGTCTCCTTGTCACAGTTAGGCCCCATCCAGTCCTCACTGGAGGGAGAGGAACACGTTCATGAAGGCCAGAAGCTCTAGCCTAAACAGTGCGGATGGGTCTCTGAGGATCTGAAGGCGTCGCAGGTCAGTCAGGAGCCTAGAGGATCAGAGGACTGGGGGCGGGGCGGGGGGGGGGCGGGAGGGCTCAGACTGCCCCCAGCACAGCACGCAGAACCAGCTCATACTGTTCTTCAAAATCCACTGACTCCACAGGTCAGGGCAGGCAGCCAGGACACACAGGAGCCAGCTGCAGGGGAGGCGGCTCCCTCCTGACCTGCTCAGGAGGTCCTACAAGGAAGAGGAGGGAAAGTAGGCAAGGATTAATCCTCATGATTAGCCCTAGAAGGCAGGTATTGCTACCCCCATGCCATAGATAACAAGACAGGCTCAGTGAGCCTGACCCTCAAACCCAAGAGGGCAGCTAGGAGTGAGGAGGCAAGTCTGAGGTCTCTCCCAAGAGCCCTCCCTTGGGGCACTGGGTAGCCCCCCACAGTGATCCCAGGGCTCAGGAGTGACCACGAAAAACTGAGGGTATCTGGGACTCAAGCCCAGCTCTGGAGACCACGGTCTTGGGGCGGGGGAGGGGCATCCTGAGCAACCCTGGAACCCACACACCAGAACTTAGAAAGGAGAGAAACCCAGGAGTATTGTTGCTTTAAAATAAGAACCTGAAAGAGCAATGCAGCGTGTGGGGTTGAGTGGCTACAGTTCAGGGCATGTAGCCTTTGAGGGACCTATCACCCTGATCGGAGATGCCCATGGGAGACTATGCTTGGCAAAGATGCCAGCTCTAGAACAGGGAAGCGGAGCACTGGGGCATGGAGGTGAGCAAGGCAAGCCTCACCAGGAGACTGAGCCTGGGCTGGGCCCCCTGCTACATCCCCCTCGGCACCCACACCCTCGGAGGCTTCTAGGGCTCTCTGAGAAGTTCCCAGCCTCTGGTGTTTAACTTCGACTCCCCTCTTTCATGGGGAAAGTGTAGATCAGACTAATTAATGTGTTGTTGTTTGTTTGCCCTCCTTTCATTTCACGGAGACAAAATAATTAACCACACAGCTTTAGAAACCGGCTCCATCCATGGCAATCCCTTTTGTGTCAACTGTTTCAGCAGCTTCTGTGCATAGATGCAGGGACTGCATGCCGGAGCGGGCAGCTGGGCGGCACCTAGGGGCTCCTTCTGTCCAGGGCACTGAGGGACAGGAGGCAACGGAGGGGCCCTGGACGGGGGACCTGGTGGCCATCAAGAGCTAGGATGCTCAGATATGCCACGTCTTAGAGGAATGCCACAGTGGCCCCCTGGGCTGCCAGCCATCTCAAACCCAATGATGCCTGAACAGAGACCAATGACATTCATGGGACCAGCCCGGGGGAGGCAGAAAGATCAGGCCTGGCTGCTCACTGCCGCTGCAGGCAGGGCTGGGAGGGAACTTGCCCAGAAGGGTTTCTGGGGCCTCAACAGAAGCGAGGTGGACACCGAGCAGCTGAAGAGGGAGCCAGGCCCTGCTAATAGTGTGGTCGCGGCTGGTGGCAGATCCCTACCCCGCCCGGCCAGTATTAGGGATGGGCCACGTGGGAGAGCAGAAGGTTTGAGAATTTCTCTCAGGAACCCTTTGACGAAATGGGGCTGCATCTACCTCTGAGGTGCTAGGGACCCTTCCAGGGTGGGGCTGGGTAAGGAAAGAGGGGCAGGAAAACAGAGGGCCCCTAGACAGAGACTGGGAGATTGGACTTTCTCCTCCAAGACAATAGGACTCTCAAAGGGAGGATCTAGTCAGATTGTTTAGGAAGCTCCTTCGACCACTATGCACACTCTGCCTGAGACAGAGGACAGGGGCATGGGGACGGTGACGGGGTGGGGTAGGTGCTCAGGTGAGGATGGTGTCGGCTGGGCTGGTGACCTCGGGCCACAGAGAAGAGCAAGAAAGAGCTAAGGAGACCTGGGAGTGGGCAGCAACATTCTTGACAGTGAACTTCATTGCCCATACCTGAGAGGCCGTGCAACTACAGCACAAGACAACGCCCAAAGGTGGAGGGCACGCTTTTCCCAGATTAAACTGAGTTGCAGCACAGAACTGTCTGCAAAGGAGCTGTTTCCCACCGGACAGCTGTGGTCTGAGTAGACACACCTGCTTCTCCAAACTGTAACCTTCCGGCATTTGCTTCAAAACGATTTCCCCTGAAGAAAGTAAAATCCTCGTGAAATGTATTCTCCAGAACCAGACAGACACCAGCTTAGGTTTGTCTTTAGACATTAAGCTCTGGTCTGGGACAAGCACGTCATTCCCACTAACTCAGCCCCGGAGATGAGGCTACAGGAGCGCACTTGGGTGCCGGTACATGGTGGAAACTCAGCATCCCCTCCGCCCTGCGCCTCAGGCCTGGAGGCAGAGCAGACTGGCCTCCATTCACCCACCCATTTCCTGAGCTCCTGCTGGTGCAGCTCTAGGACCCACCATGCCCTCAAGGCAGCCCCTTCTTTCAGAAACTCCCAGTCGGCTGGAGAGGTGGCTGTGTCCCATGAGCATTTATGATCTAGAAATGCAGAGACCAGGTCATGAATGAGGCAGATAAAAGCCCCCAATGGACATACTTAAGCTACCTGGCAAGAGGGGGCAAAAGGGCCTCTCTGAGGAGGTGATTTATGAGCTGAGTGTTAGAAGAAAGGGGGTGAGCCAGGTGTGGGGCAGAGCATGGGCAATAAACCACATCCCACCGAGTGGGAGATGGGGCTGCAGACAGAGGCCTGGCTAGGAGACAAGATGCCCAATAAGGGCAGAGTGAGACTCAAACCTTCAGAGGGTTTGCGTTATCCGATTGTCAGATCAGACAATGAGTCCCGCCCCCAGCCACCATGGCCTGATGGATAGGAGGCCAAGAAAGTGGGTGAAGCCGTGATACAGTTGTGGACCAGCACAGGGGCTCCAGGAGAGCTTGTGGCTGGCGGGGGCGGGGGTACTGAGGGAAGGCAGGACCCAGATGACAGCAGGTACTGGCTGGGGTGACCAGGGAGGCAGCAGGAAGACAGGCTGTGAGGTCAAGATGTTTGGAATGTGGTGGGCACAGACCCCCTGGTGCCAGGGCAGAAGCTGGACTGGGTCGGTGAGACAGTGAGCGGGAAATGAACTCCCTTGACAGAGCTGGTAATAAAGACTAGATTATGCTTACACTAGCTTCACCACAGAATGATCACCCATGGGTCCCTGGAGGCTGGGCAAACACTCCAGACTCTGGTCTTTACTGATTCTACATCCAGGTGGTCTCTCCCCAGTGGGACCCTGGGGCCTGGTCTGAGGCTCGCTCGTGCACTGGCTGAGACAGGGACCTGGAATGGCCTCATTTCTACAACTGTGGCCCTCAGTTGGGCTGTGGGGTGGCATCTCAGGCTCAGGGGAGAAGCTTGGGCCAGATCCTTGCGGCCCCAGGACACTTCTCTGAAAGTCACAGAGACCATCATTCTGAAAGTTGGTTAGGCCCGGGCAGTGCCTGCGTCCTGGTAGGAGAGGGATTTCTCCCGGGGCTCACCAGGGGTGGGAGCGCAAGAGTGGTCTGGCTGATGCTGTAGGCAGGGGCCCGGTGAGAGCCTGGGTGTGGGGACGGCCCTCCTCTCAGGGGTCTGCCAGCCGTGCTACCCTCTGCCCTAGGACTCTCAGTCCCCTCTTCTTTGCCATTTGCTCTGTCTGGACCTGAAGGACACTCGATGACAAGTGGATGTGTTTAAGGCTCCTCTGAATCAGGGTCACCCCTCACTCGTTCCAAGCACACCCCTGGCTCCTGATGGATCTTCTCCAGGATCCCCAGCCTGCCTCCCAAATGCCCACAAAGCTGGGCCCCTCCAAAATCCTGAGTCAGTTTTAAGCAGTTACGAGACCAAGATGGTTGGCCAGAGGTGGTCCTGTCACCACAGTGTTTGCTCCAAGAAAACCAAACGTACACAGGCAAAGAGAATGTTCCTGCTCATGTTGGAGGAAGCAGGAACAGGGTGAAGAGAGACAGTGGCTCCAGCTTCCCACCTGCTTCCCTAAGGATGAGTAAAAGCCCCCTTCCTTTCTGTCTTACAGGTTCTCCAGCAGGCCTTGGTGGCCCAGCATGGCCCATTGAAGTGAACCATGACCGGCTGGCCAACACTTGCCACTGACCACTCAGAGACACACCTCACCAGGAGGTGACCCCTCCTCCAACAGCCCCCCATCCCCCGCTCGCCCGCCCCTCCCAGGAAAGTGCCCTCAGCGCCACGGACACCATGTAGTAGGGCCGGCTGCGGCGCCCAGGGAGCTGCGATGGTTTTGTACACGGCCCCCTTTCCCAATAGCTGTCTGTCCGCCCTGCACGCCGTGTCCTGGGCCCTCCTCTTCCCATGCTACTGGCTGCTGGACCGGCTCGTGGCCTCCTTCATACCCATCGCCTGCCAGAAGCGCCAGCGGGCAGATGACCCGTGCTACCTCCAGCTGCTTTGCACCGTGCTCTTCGCGCCCGTCTACCTGGCCCTCCTGGTCGCCTCGCTGCCCTTCGCCTTTGTTGGGTTCCTCCTCTGGTCTCCACTACAGTCTGCCCGCCGACCCTACATCTACTCCCGGCTGGAGGACAAGGGCCCAGCCGGTGGGGCATCCCTGCTCAGTGAATGGAAGGGTACAGGTCCTGGCAAAAGCTTCTGCTTTGCCACTGCCAACCTCTGCCTCCTCCCTGACTCACTGGCCAGGCTCAACAATGTTTTTAACACCCAAGCACGAGCCAAAGAGATCGGGCAGAGAATCCGCAATGGGGCCAGTCGGCCCCAGATCAAAATCTACATCGATTCACCCACCAACACCTCCATCAGCGCGGCCAGCTTCAGCAGCCTGGTGTCGCCGCAGGGCAGCGATGGCGTGGCCAGGGCTGTCCCTGGGAGCATTAAGAGGACGGCCTCTGTGGAATACAAGGGTGACAGCGGGCGTCACCCCGGTGACGAGGCTGCTAACGGCCCGGCTTCCGGGGACCCGGCCGAAGGCGGAGGCCTTGAGGATGCCTGCATTGTGCGCATCGGAGGCGAGGAGGGGGGCCGGCCCCCTGAAGCTGATGACTCCACCCCTGGGGGCCAGGCCAGGAACGGGGCCAGTGGGGGCCCGAGGGGCCAGACGCCCAACCATAGTCAGCGGGACGGGGACTCGGGGAGCCTGGGCAGCCCCTCGGCCTCCAGGGAGTCCCTGGTGAAGGTGCGGGACGGCAGCAGCGGGGAGCCAGGCGCCACCAACAGCAAACTCCCCTACAAGGCCTCCGGGGTGAAGAAGGCGGCCGCGCGCAAGAGGCGCCACCCAGATGAGGCCTTTGACCATGAGGTCTCCGCTTTCTTCCCCGCCAACCTGGACTTCCTGTGCCTGCAGGAGGTGTTTGACAAGCGGGCAGCCGCCAAGTTGAAAGCCCAGCTACACGGCTACTTCGAGTACATTCTGTATGACGTCGGGGTCTACGGCTGCCAAGGCTGCTGCAGCTTCAAATGTCTCAACAGCGGCCTCTTCTTTGCCAGCCGCTACCCCATCATGGACGTGGCCTATCACTGTTACCCCAATGGGCGTGGCTCCGATGGCCTGGCCTCGAAAGGAGCGCTGTTTCTCAAGGTAGGAGGCTGTGGCTCTGCACGGTGACCGCACATCAGCCCGTCACAGAGCCACTGGGGGAGGTGGGCTGCAGCCGGGGGTCCTCCTGGAGGGCTGGGGGTAGGCGAGGCCTTTCGTGGAGCTGAACGGGCACGCGCCCAGTTCAGAGGCAAGGTTAATAAGGATGCAGGGACAAGGGCCGAGGGTCCAGGCACAGACAGACCTGGCTGGGTCGTCTTGGGCAAGTTCCTCAGCTCTCTGAGCCCTCTCCTCATCTGTAAAGTGGGGGCAACCTAGTGCCCAGTCATAGGGTGGGGAGTGAGCTTGAGGCCTGAGGGGTCCTTGTGGTGCCGGTGGTGAAGGTGGCTGGCAGGGATGGCAGCCATAAAGGAAGTGGGGGAGGCAGGGGCCCCTTTCCATGAAGGGGCAAATGCCTGCTCGCTTAGGCCTGCAGCCTCACTGGCCCAGCGTCCCCTCCCTCCTGGCCGTCATGCAGCTGCCATGCCAGGCACCCTGCCCACCAGCCCAAGGCTTCGCTTCCATAGTCACTAATTAAAGTGAATCATAATTATTTCTGCTAATTTGGATGCAATTGGAGGAGTTTTTAGACCATGGTAATTTGGTCATTACCCGTTATCTTCTACTGAGCCTGACATGCTCTGAGTGTTGACTTTTTGTTCCCTATGCAAAAGCCACTCTTGGTGTTTCCAGACTTTTCAGAAGCAACGTTTGGCCAGTTGATACAGCACAGGCCTCAGACCCCACTCCTGGGGGCTCAGTGGTTCTTGTGTGACTCTTCAGGCCCAGAGATGGGGGTCCTTGACTCTCCATTCACAGAGGAAATCGAATGAACTCCTCTTACCTCCCCATTTTGGCACGTGGTTCATCAGCATTCTGTTCCTTGGATATATTTTTGTCTCAGCAGCCAGAGTGACTTTCTGGGGAAGGAGGGGATATACTGTCAAGCTCTGGGGGAGGGCCCTCCCTCTCCCTCCCTCTCCCTCCCTCTCCCTCCCACCCCCCTACCACAGATGGTTCAGAGGCTAAGGACCCCCTTGGTGCTGCCTCCTAGCCCACACACCCTCATCTCCTTCCTTGGTCTTGTCACCCCGACCACCATGCCCACCAGGGTCACAACAGTCTCCTTAGGACAGTCCCTCTGCTGCGAGCTTTCTTCTTACGTCTCTGGCCATTCTTTCTAGACTCTTGGTCACCTGCCCAGCCTTTAACTCCTCCCTCCGCTCCTTAGCCTAAAACCTGTCTACAGATATGTTTGATTTGGTCCACACCTTTGAAAAGCTTCCTGTGTTGGCCAGCACTGAAAAATCAAGATATTCCAATAAAACCCAGTTTGCAACTTCTCTCCCACCTCACAGATCTGGCAACACCTGGCAGGGACTGCCGCCTTCCTTCCAGCTCTCAGCCTGGGCTGAGGGTTGGCAGCCCCCACAGCAGGGCGACCCCACTTGGCTAGACCATGGCCAACCCCATACACCTGCCCCCGGGAAGTCACTCCACAGACACCATTTCCACATTCACTGAGGGCTTTCAGGTTGTCCCAGCCTGGATCTCTCCCCAGAACCCCCAACTCTGTGTCCGGCTGCCCCCTGGACAGCCCCTTTCACTTATCATCTGCCCATCTCCATCGGCCAGGTTCCACCATCCCCGCCTCGACTCCTCTCTGTGTTCTGAGCCCATCCAGGCTCCTAATTTCACTTTCTAAACACCTCCGGGTCCAGCCCACATGCCCAGCTGCACTACCAAGGCCCAGGCCACCATTCCTCTGCTTCTCCTTCCCCTTCCAATCCCATCCTCCTCCTGTCCCAGGTCTGACTCCTGGTGCCTACTTCCTGCTGCCTCGGGAAGAAGCCTATCCTATAGTGGGGCCCTTCCACCTGCCCTGGGCTCTGCTCCAGCATCCCACACACCCAGGAGCCTCCACGCATGGCTCCTCTTGTCCTGGTCCCGCCCCGGGTTGGCCACACCACCTGTGTGGCATTTTCCTCAGCGTGCCCGGCACAAGCCATATTTCCCTCCAGAGGCTCCTCAGCCTTTGTCCCTAGCTGTCTTGCTGTCTCTCTAGTGACAGAAATGTAAGTGGGCCGGTTAAGCCCCATATACAGCAGACCCAGCTCATCTGTTGGTGAGAGCAGACCTGTTTCTCCAGCCTGGAGGAGTCAAATAAATGAGGTTTCAGGAGACAGGCTATCCCCTAAGGGGCTGGGGCTGAAAAAGACAGCAGCCATGCAGTGGCCGCAGGTGGAAGCCAGTGCTTCCTCTATCTGTATCCCCTTCCCCCCACCACCCCCCATTTACTCTGTGGCACAGCTATGCCTGAGGAAAATGTACTTTCCTGCTGCTGACACACCCTGAAATGGGACTAGAATCACTGTTGCCCCCATTGCAGGAGAGCCTGATTCTGGGTGCCTTCTCTATTGACAGTCTTTGCCCACCAGGACTAAAAGACACAACCTCTCGGTGTGATTGTTTTTGCAAGAGAAACACAAGCCTCTGCAACTCCCGAGGACTCGCGCTAGAGTCAATCAATCCAAGCACATAGTAAAGTGGCTGCTGGCAGCTCACGGGCTGATGGAAAACAGGAGGGGCTGGAAGGGGCAGCCATGGCCTCATTGCTCCGGCCGATCTCCTCAGGGGAGGGCCTCCCCTGTCCCTGCCCATGTCTCAGCATAGGCAGGTGACACCAAGTGCAGAGTGAGGGATTGACACAGTAAGACCAGCAAATGGGTGAAAAGCCTGCCAAGTCACCAGGAGTTGAGAAAGCAGCGGAGAGTAGGGTGAAGAACTGGGTGCAGGGCAGCAAACATCCGACAAGAACTTGCCTTGGCCCATGGAGCCTCATGACCCCAAGCCAATTCTGGTATAATTTTAGTTTAACCTTCATAACTGTTGTAAGGCCCTAGCGGGGCAGTGTCCAGGAAGCACTAACCATTAGTGCTCACAGCGTATTATTATTATTATTATTATTATTATTATTGAGGGGGAACAGACTCACTTCCTAGGGAGCACAGGGGGCAAGAGCGCCATCGTGTGGCCTTTGGAGGCACTGTGGTTTTAAAACTGTGTTGGGTTTTTGCAACATGGTGCGTCAATGGTATGTGATTTCCCAAGACATTCCAGGGGTGGTGGTACTGAAAGGTTGAGGTTTGGGTCTGGAATATGGATAAGAAGTGAATGGTGGACATAGGAGTTTATAAACAGCCCCAAATACAGGCTATAAAGCCCATTATCAAGTAACCAGATGTTCATCCCCCCGAGAGCTGGGAAAGGAGAGATGTGGATCCGTCCAGGCTGGGAAAGGAGATGAAGAGCTGTAGGAAGCTATGGATGCTTAATGATGTGAAAACCCATATGGAGGAAAATAATGCCAACCTGACTTTGGCAGCAAAAAGAAAGATGGAAGCCTCCCCAGGTTCTCTGAATGGAGGGCCTGTGATGTGGCAGTGGTGGCAGCAGTGAGTCCAAGCCACTCTTAGCTCGCAGCCAGGAAGTGGCCTCTATAGTCACCTTCCGGGGAGAGTTCCCAGGGTCCAGGATCTCATCTTCATACAAAACCCAGTCCAGAATGGATTAAAGAAGTTTGGGGAAGACTGCAGAGGCTCAGATGGGAGGAAAGCCCAGGAGAAAGAGGAGGAACCAACCAGAGGCCTTTCTTCTTTCTGGGGAAAGGCACCCACAGATGACCCAAGGGAGCATGCCTGGTGGGGGAGGGCGTAATCTCCTACTGCAGCCTCCAGCCACTTGCCATGGACAGAGGGCCTGGGAGAGCAGCTGGCTGGGCAGTCACTCCTTTCTTCCCTCCGCAGCCACAGCCCTGACAAGGGCTCAGGCTTTTATCAGGGTCACCACTGGGGGCTGTTTTGGGTTCTATGTGAGGTCATTACACCAGCCTGTGGCGAAAGCCCACCAGGGACATCTGCACTTGGGCAGGAAGTCGCAGAGGAGCCCCTGGCCCCATTCCACTCCCTGGGGACTTTATCTCCAGTGAGGGAGGTGAGCACGAGGCAAAGACTGAGGTCTAGGGAGAGTGCAGCATGAAGGCCTGGAGAGGTCGCTGTGGAGGAAGGAGGGCTGGGCTCTGGATAAAGGCTATGGGGCACCTGGGGCGAGCCTATGACACAGGTGTCGTAGAGACACAGCCCACATTTGTCGTCCCAGATCAGGGGATCAACAGAAACCACTGCCAAAAAAGCAGATAAAGTGGCTTCTCATGAAGCCACAGGGGCAGAGAGAGATTGGGGAGAGAATGGAGGGCAGGGTCCATGCACATTGAAGGGATGGGTGGGAGGCTCTGCCCGCTAGGCTGCATCCCAGAGGGGAGACCAACCTGGACTTTGGAGGGATCAGGTGTAGACTGTGGCTGAGGGAAGGAGGAAAGACTCACCCAGACAGGAGTGGACAAGGAAATGAGGGTCATCCGTGTGGACACTCTGGTCACCAGGAGATGGCAGGGGTTTAGGGAGAAAATCAGCAGTGATCTCTGCATTTTTCTTCCTGTAAAGCCTTGCATGATTGCTAGTGGCACTCACCATGCCACAGGCTGGTATTTCTTTATACATCTGCCTCCCACCCTGGACAAGAAGCTCCTATAAGCATGACATGAGCTGTGCCTATCTGGGCCCAGGTCTAGCCAGGAGCTGACAAGAGATGGGCTTGTACTCAGAGCAGTCATGACTCGTAGGCTTTTTTAGTCATGACTCGTTGATCTTTAGATCAACACCTCGCTCCCCCCCTCCCACGACAGGTGCAGGTGGGAAGCACACCTCAGGACCAAAGAATCGTCGGGTACATCTCCTGCACACACCTGCATGCTCTGCCAGGTAGGGTCTGGCGGCCCGTGCTTTCCAGGGGGTGGGCAATCTGCCCCACCCCAGGGGCTGGGATTGGTGCCGGGGCCTGGCTGGGGTCTAACTGCAGCTCCGCCATCTGGTCTCTATGGTTCTGCCCCACAGAGGACAGTGCCATCCGGTGTGAGCAGCTGGACCTGCTTCAGGACTGGCTGGCTGATTTCCGAAAATCTACCTCCTCGTCCAGCACAGCCAACCCCGAGGAGCTGGTGGCGTTTGATGTCGTCTGCGGAGATTTTAACTTTGACAACTGCTCCTCTGGTGAGGTGGTGGTCCCCCCCAGTCGGGTGGGTTACTGGGGAGGGCATGGGCTCCAGTCATACTGGAGAGGATTGGGTTCCACAGCCTGAAGAACTTCCTGCACCTTGTGAGCATGTGGGTGGGATATTAGCAAGACTATGATTTCTGTGCCCCCTAGAAATCCTAAAATGAGAAGAGCCCACGCTCTGCCTAGAAAGCTCAGAGGCCTCCTTGCTGAAGACAAAGAGATGCCCTAAAAATGAACCTCTGATGGAGAAGGCTTGGGGCCTCTGAAACTCAGGCTGTGGGCAAACTAGCTAACACTCCCCACCAAGTCGTTACTCATCTCCTGCTTTCCACCAGGCACGATTCTAACAGCTGTTTGTGGGCCGGCTGTTTCATTTAAATCTCATAATGACCCTGAGAGTAAGCACAGTATTTATCTACAGGGTGTGGAAGAGGAAGGTGAGACCCAGATAGGCTGACTAACTAGTCCCAGGTCACACAGCCAGGAAGTGGATGAACCCAGATTTGAACCTTGGCAATTATGTCTTTACCCATTAGGCTAAAAAACGAAAAATTCATCATGGGTAAACTTTTAAATAATTGACTTAAATAACTAACCTGGTGATCATGCTGATCCCAGGGACCTCCTGGGAATTTATGCAGCTCTGAGCTTCCCCTGGCCCAAGGAACTGATGTAAGGAAGCGCCCCCCACCCCCCAACTGCCCACCAGCTCCTGGGCTCCTTCCACGCCAGCCCCAGCCCCAGCCCCAGCCCCAGGAGAAACTACAGATGAGTGAGTGACATGGGGTCTGTGAGCTGAGGCTTAGCCTTCAGTGAAGGCTGGAGACCTAAAGGTCCTACCTGGAGCACAGGGTGGTGCTCTCACTTGGTGGCAACTGTTTGTGTCTGTTCATGACTGGGAAAGCGACCCTTGACCATGGTGGCAACTCCAGAGTGGATGGGGAGACCAGCGCCGACCATGGAGCACACAGTCCCTCGATGGTACCCCTGTGGTCCCCTCAAAGACACTTTGGTATCAAACACACATGCCTGATACCAGCTCCAAATGCTGGGTGCTCCTGGGATCCTCCTGAGTCAGGGTGGGGATGTGGCGCACACAGGAAGAGGCTGTCAGAGACAGTCCCACCCAGTCGGGCCCCACTGGTGCCTGTCCTTCCTCCCAAGGGGTCTCAGAAAGGCCCTCCTGTTCTGAGTTGGCAAGACAAACTGGAATCCAGGGCAGATCACCTCCCTCTCTAAGCCCTGTATGGTCACTCTTCACTCAACCTGGGCACCTAGGTCTGTGAAGGGCAGGGGTCCCTGCCAGGAGAGCATGAGCCAGCCCCATGGGTTTGCCACCAGATCTGGGAAGGCCTCAAGATCACTGTCCCCTGGAGCCCAAGAGGGACACTGACCACTGTCCTCAGAAGGAAAGCTCACTCCCCTCTCCAGGCGGGGCATCCTCAAGGACACAGGAAACCGGTGACAAATAAACCATAGGCTCATCTGGGACCAAAGACCCCGCCCAGAGGGAGTTAACTGAAGAACTGATTAGAACCCAAGGCAAGCAGCCCTCCAGGACAGGCACCCTGAGCCCCACAGCATTCCTTCTCTCCCTCCTGCATAGACGACAAACTGGAGCAGCAGCACTCCCTGTTTACACACTACAAGGACCCCTGCCGCCTGGGGCCCGGAGAGGAGAAGTCCTGGGCCATCGGTGAGCTCGGGCTGGGGCAGGGTTGGAGGCCCTGAGGGGGAATGGGGCAGGGGAGGGGCACTGCAAGGCCTGAGCCCACCCTGCTGAGACCTGACACTGAAGCAAGGCTGGACTCCCCACAGGCTTCCCGGAGAGACTTCAGGACCTGTCCCCAAGACCACTCTGCAAGGGGCAGGGGCAGAAGCCCTCACCTATGCCTCCTGCCCCAGAGGCAGCCCTCCTAGAGGCTGGCTAAGCCCTGCCCACAGTGACTACTCTTGCCTCCTTGTTCCTAGGTACCATGCTGGACATAGACAACCTCTATGATGAGGACGTGTGCACCCCTGACAACTTGCAAAAGTAAGCGGCCAGCACCCATGCTACTGCAGTCGTGCAGGGGTGGGTGGATCCCAGGGCTGGGATGAGCACTGAGCCCTGATGTGGAGAGATGGGCTGTGCAGGACAGACTAGAGAACACAGTTCCATGGTAAGGAAGACTAGGAGAGTCTCAGAGACTAAAGCTGGGGTTGGGTGGAGATCAGGCCACCCTCATGCCCCAGGGGCTGGCCTGACTGAGGAAAAGCCTTCAACCAGAGGAGGGTCTAGAGGTGGCACTTCTACATCAGCACCAGAGTCCGGAATCACTTTACAAGAGCTTGGGCAGCCCTGAGCCATAGCCTGCCTTGAGGCCCTTCTGGGCACAGGAGAGGGACCAGAATCTCTCAAGGTGAGGCCGAGGGCTGCCGAGACCCTGCAGAAGAGCCATGGGGTCGCATCAGTTGCAGGGAGCCTGGCAGTTGGTAGCCACCAATCCGGCAAACAAAAACACGAGCAGAGCTAACACTAACTAGTCATTTTCAAAGCAGAGACAGTTCCATCCCAGCCAAACTTCATACTTGAACCTGATGAGAATTCCATAAAGGGCCCATCTGAGAGGCCAGCAGCAGAACCAATTTGTAACTCACAGCCCGAGACTGCACAGAGCCATGGCAATGGCTCCTCACAGCTAATTTAAGCCAATTAATCAGATTATAGACTAAATTTGAAACATCACCCTATGCCAAGAAAATTATCTTTTTATGAGATGATGATTAAAAAATGACTATCAGTAACTCTTAGATCATTGATGCTGGAATTAATTACCAAAGGCAAAGGGCAGTAATGGATTATATTTCTGAGATGTAGTGATGTTCTGCATGTCATTAGTGTATTTATCTCAGAGCTGATGAAGCCCTTGTAGAAACCCATGTTTACTGGCTGTGCCTGTCCAGGTGCCCCTTCCATTTGCCCAGTGTCCATTGGCCTCTGCAAGTCTCCCATGAAGGCTGTCCCCAACCTGGCCCCAGAGGAAACCTGGCAGGAAGGGAATGGCAGACAGGAAGTCAAAAGGCCTGGATTCAGGGTGTTAACACCCAACCTGAGTCCCTTGCACATCCTGTAGAGAACCCTGACCCACATTTAAGTACCCACATCAGTTTCCTTCTAAGAAATGATATGGCAGCCACACCCACATTATTTTTTTAACGTGATCTCTACACCCAATGTGTGGATCAAACTTACGACTTCAAGATCAAGAGTCACCATGCTTTTCCTACTGACCCAGCCAGGTGCCCTCAAGACGTCCCAGGGCCCACAGCAATAATCCTTGTGTCAGAGGAAAGCTCAGGGTTTTGGTGGCACAGCTGCTCAAGAGTCCAGGCCCAGGATAGGGCCTGGGTGTCTTCCTGGCTTCCCCCACCCCTGCTGACCTGAAACAACAGTCATGGGGGGATCTGAGGACTTCTAGGAGAGAAGAGTCCCTGAGGCTCACTGCAAAGACCCTTTCCCAAAACAGCCCCCCTACTGGCTCTAAGCAAAGCCCTGTCTGCATAGGGGGTGAGCACTTCTATCCCCAACTCGCCATCCCAGGCTCTGGACGGTGCTATGTCCAAACTTCAGTCATAGCCAAGCCCAAGGTGGACATGGACAGACTCTGGAGTGGCATGGCTCAGTCTCACAGGCTCAGACTCCCTCCACCCTAGTCCCCTTTTTTGGGTCCACAGGGAAAATAGATCTTAAACGCAGGGTTTGGTCTGATCTGCTTCTCTCTCACTTAGGGACTAGAATGTGGCTCCAACGCTCAGGATCTGGGGTCTGGAGAATGGGGCAGTGGGTCACCTTGCTTCCTGTCCTTCCTGTCTATTGAGCAGGGTCTTGGAGACCGAGGAAGGCCGCAGGGAGTACCTGGCCTTCCCCACCAGCAAGAGCCCTGGGGCAGGCCAGAAGGGACGCAAGGACCTGCTGAAGGGCAACGGCAGGCGCATTGACTACATGCTGTATGCAGAGGAGGGGCTGTGCCCAGACTGGAAGGCTGTAAGTCTTGGGCGGGTCAGGCCATGCCTGTAAATAGGGGGTCCTTTGCCCTGCACCCCTCAGCAACACTGAACTCTCCTCTGAAAACGAGATCTGTCGGTCCCAGAGTCCTTGGGGCCCATGGGGTGCTCCCACCCCTCTGCCTCCAGGAAGATCCTCGTCAGCCCCAGCCCCAGCCCCAGCCCCAGCCTCTGCCCAGAAGGCCCACTCCTGTGGATCTAATAGGACTGCTTCTTCCCAACAGGAGGTGGAAGAATTCAGTTTTATCACCCAGCTGTCTGGCCTGACTGACCATCTCCCAGTGGCCATGCGACTAATGGTGTCTGCGGGGGAGGAGGAGGCATAGACCAGCCACGTCATTCGGAGCAGCGGGGCCTCTGCCAACCCTTTAAGCCGCAGCACCTCTCTGGCCATGTCCCCTCCAGCGAGCACCGGCGGTGCTGGGGGAGGAGGGCAGGGACCCGGGCGGAGCCTTGGTTAGCCCCAGGTGAGCTGGAACCAGCGCTGCCCTGCACCTCTGGGCACCCACTGTGGACAGAGGGGTCAGGCTGGTCTTGGGAGCCGCAGCTGCCCAACAGTGCCATTCTTTCAAAACATGATTTTCTACAAATCTACAGCACAACCTAGTTTGTAACCCGGGGGTTAGTATGAGAACCGGGTTTCTGTACTCTTTGTATCTCTTCTCAAGCTTCGTCCAGGGTTCATTATTTTTGTCTGCTGCCATGTTGTCTCGCATGCCTGCACCCTCGCATGCACGCTGCCCGCATGTCATGTGCCACACCGTAGCCACACAGACCCCCTCACTCGGGCCTCACCCAAGGCCAAACTCCAAACACAATCAGAACCAGCCAAAGAAGCATTCCTGGGCACAGGGCCGCCAGCTCCCGCCTCCAGCCCAGACGGCTAACGAGCAGGGATCGTGAGGGCCATGTCCAGTTACCAGCAAGCCCGGATCTTCCCAGGGTCTTGCATTCAAGGGCGATTACATTTTAAAAAGAAAAACAGAAAAAGTTAAGAAAACAACCCTTCACTTTAGAGGGTCTGCAGACCGTGAGGGAGAACGCTGCTCAGGCTCCCTTCTCCCAGCCAATCAGGGCCCCAGAGGCTCCCCTGAGAGCCTTCAAAGTGGGCGAAGGGAATCTGAGGAGACAGCATCACTTTTTTATAGGAGGAAGGGAAACCCATGACATAGAGGGGTCAGGGGGTTTCAGGTTTTCCAAATGATAGATGTATAGCTTCTCTTCTGTCAAAACCAACACATCCCCTTCTTTCTGCCTGATCCCATTTCCCTTCTGGACACCTCTCTGGTTTGGGACCAATCTTTCCCTGGCTGAGCTCAGGAACTGTCTGCCTGTCTCTGGGTGGGGCTGCAGCTCTGTCCTCCCGGCCCCACTCATCAAAAGCGACCCGGGGCCCTGGATGAAGGGACAGGAAGCCGAGGTGCAGAACGGCATGTCCCCTCACCATAACCAGTGTGTAGGCTGGAGGTGAAGGCCAGGGGCCACTGCTTGCCTAGGGCATGGAGTGGTAGTGGTTGGCATCCAGGCCCATAGACCCCCACTCTGCCATCACATGACCAGGGCCGGCCCTAGGCAGCTGGGCTGGGTATGGCAGAGCCTGCAGGTGAGGTCCGCAGCTCCCCCACTCCACAGCAGCTCTGCCTCTGCCCACCTGCCTTTTAAAACATGCCTGGGGATGCTCCCCAGTCACGCAAGGGAGGGTTGTGTCCGTTTTCCCATGCAAGGACTCTCCAACTTAGACTGTTCTGGACAACCCCCCCCACTGGTCTCCCTTCGTTGAAGTGCCCTGACCTTGTGCCCACCTGGCTCAGAGACAGCTCTACCTATCAAGGCTGGGGAGTGCACCAGGACCCTTCTGCCAGAAGCCTCCCGGTGCCGGTGCGCTGACGCTGTGCCTTGTCACCCACTTGAGCTGCAAAGAGGGACCAAGATGGGGCCAAGCAGCCAGCCAGAGGCAGGCCCTGTGCTAGGGAAGAGCACTCATGAGAACCATACACATGGGTGCACTGGTTTGTCTGGGGCAGTGGGCTGAGGGCTTCGTTGCCAGGAACATTCACTGACCAAGCCCCCAACCCCACCCTCAGTCCAGAGCCAGGAGGGGCTGCTCACCACTGAAGGTACAACCCCACCTGGGCTCTCTGCTGTGCCTCTCCAAGGGCCTGGCCTTCAGGGCCTTGGCTAAGCCAAATGGGCCCCCAACCCCCAGGAGCAGCCAGGAATCTCTGCTCACACAGGTAGGGCCCAAGTGAACACACTGGATGCCTGGATGGCTGGGACTGAGCCAAGGCCCCAGGCTTTGAGTCGGATGTGTGTCCAGGAGAGCAGTAGGGACAGAGGCCAGGGTTCCTGAAGCAGAGAAACTCCAGCCCAGCCTGCATCCCTTTGAGGAGCCACCTCCCTCCCAGGGCAGCTCTAATGGAGCCACAGCACAGGGGTACATGCTTCTCTCCATACTCACAGGGCGGCCTTAGGCAAGTCATACCTCCCTGTGCCTCGGTCATTTCCTGTCCTAATAAGGTCGCCTCTGCCCAGCCTGGCCCTGGTATCTGGAGCTGGACCAGCCTGTGTCCCAGCTCCCCTTGCACTTCCCTCTGGCGCAGCTTCAACGTTGAGGCCGCCACTGCCCAACCACATGTTTCGCCAAGGCTGTGGACTCCTAGGGCCATGCACAAGCCAGACTTTTCCATTTTGATTTTTAAAAAAGAAAGAAAACACTACCAGAATCTCCGATTCTGTGGCATCTAGGCCTAGGAGGGGTGGATACAGGGGTCACTCAAATCCCCAATCGAGGCCCCCATGCCCACCCCAGGCCCAGCCTCCTCCACAGAAGCCAGGAGGCAGGGGTCAGCTTTAGAAGGAAACGGTCATTTCCATTTGTCCGAACCACCTTGAGTTTTAAGTATGAATATTAACCTTGATGCTTTTTAACTACTGTTATTAACTTGCTGAGATTTAGAAATACTGTTTTAAAAAAAAAAAAAACACAATTTTTTAATTTCTGTATTTTTTTCCTGTATGTATCCTCATGGGACATTAGGGGTTTTATATGGTAAGCACACCTAAGGTTTTGGTAAAATTATTATCAAATATATATCCAGACGATTCTTCCCTAGAAGAAAAACAATCTTTACACCTGATAAAATATTTTGGAAAGAGAGGTGTTTTTCCCCTTTACTGGTGCTGAACAGAAAGATGGAACAAGGATAAAATAAAACTGTGAGGCTCAAGACTGGTGTTCTCTTATTCGAGCGACAAGCTGGGCCCAGGCTGTGTGGGGCCCACCTTTCCTGTCTCCTCCCCAACAGGATATGAAAAGGCCAAGTCTGCCCTGAACTGCCAGAAAAGTGGGCCACCTGGTTCCTACTGTCTCCCTGTCCCCTCTGGAAGTGGGAATAAACAGTCAAGGACACCTTGAGCATGGGGAGAAGTAAGGCTGGGCCTCCTCAGGACTCTACAGCCTTCCCTAGCAGAGCAAGGCCCAGGCTGGCGTGCAGTGGCTGCAGAGGTGGAATGGATGAATGAATGAATGAATGAATCCAAGGTGGAATGGATGTACACAGGAAAAGGCTTTACCTCCTGGCTCCCCCTCCTGATGGCTGGTTTCCTGGTCTGCCATCTCAGAAACTGCTGTGAGACAGCCTCTTCCCTGTCCTCTGAACAGCAGCCTGAAACCAGGGGTCAGGTCTCAGGTACCTGCTGATACTGCAACACCAGAGGCAGATGCTTATGGATATGCCTTGGTAACATTACCCAACTGATGAAAAGGACGGCCCTGCCAGGGTCTTTCAGGCCCAGGACCGAGCCGCAAGTCAGCATCTCCACCCCAGAAGCCCCTCCTAGCTGGAATCAGGCAGGAGGGATCCAGAGGTTCCCTAGTACAGGCCAGGGGCTCGCACAGGGGCAACACACCCACTGCAGCACTGCACAGCTGAGAGCAGCACGCAACCTCCCCAGCCCAGCCAGCTGCCAGGACGGGAGAGGGACATGCCGCCCTAGAGCTTTCTGAGTATTTGAGAACCATGGCAGGGGGCTCTCTGGCCCCTCCTCGGCTCCAAATTCAGTCAGCAGTTTATGCTGCCCATCACACCTCAAACAAGGAACTGGCAGAGCAAAAAACACAAAAAAGGGAAACGGCTCCGAGCCCGGAGGCCAAACTGGCCCCTTGAAAAGAGAAGCGCCTTCACCTTCCTTCCCAGAAAGCCACGCCACTCAGAGCCCAGAGTCCTCAGGCCACTTTATTTCTCAACAGGTGAGGGTCAGCGCCCATCGTCCAGGGTGTCTGAGAGTGAGAAATCCATGGTGATGTCTCCAGTGTGGGGGTGGAACTCCACAGTGTAACTGACAGTCTGAGGGCCGCCCAGTGGCACTCTGGGGTCCACCGTGGTGAAGAAGTAAACGGCCTGCTTGCAGTGGGGGTTCCAGCAACAGTCCCCCTGTAGAAGCAGCAAGAAGACAGTGAGGGCTACTGGCACCCAAGCCCCCTCCTGGCCAGCCTCCAGTCCAGGCAACTCACAGTGAGAAGCTGGTCAGGACCAGGTGACCCAGGGCCACTGAGGAGTTACAATCCGGCTAACTTGTAACCAGCTCTCAGGGCGGGTCTGCTCTGGGACTCACGTGCACAGCACTACCTTGTCCTCTGCAGACTTCAGGAGGCCAGTGCTGACGGTGCTGTCCGGCGTCAGGTGGTATTCCATCCACAGGACGGCCCCATGGCTCCTCCCAGGCCTGGGGGTGGGGATGTTGGACCACATAGAAACAGCCACGCAAGAGATGAGCAAGCACAGCTACGGCACCTCACTGCTTTCCTGAAACCTCTGATCTTTCCTTCCTGCCCAATCAGGAGACTGCTAACACTCCACGTGACTAAAGGCCACTGGCAAAATGCTGAGCAAGAACCACAACACAGAGCCCCACCTGCTCCCTACAACCTGGCCAAGCACTTAGAGGAACCATGGGACAGGGGTTTTTTTCTCAGGGAAGCAGCAGCTTTTCCCAGGGAAGGGAGCTGGAGCTGGATGGCCCGACTGTGCCTCACAACGAGTAGCCCTTACCAATTCCTAACCTGCTTTAAATCCCAGCAGGGTTCAGGAAAATGGCCCAATGGGTAACCAGAGCAACAAAAAACCACTTTTCTCTATAGCTGTGATCCATCATGACACTTAGCTCAAAGGGAGCTGCAGCTGTGAGGGGATGTGCAAAGCCCACTCTGGCTCTCCCTCTCCACCTGTACACACGTAGAGGCTGTGGGGACTCACTATGCCCTCAGGGCTACTTTGGACCAGGAAGGAAGGGCAAGGCCCAGAAAAGGAGGCCATCCCACCCACATGAAAGTGGCCAAAGTAAGTGCTTAGTCAGTAACTAGACACAAAGCAGTCCTCACCACTCCCTTCCCCAACTTGCTACACCCTGGAATGTGTTCTTACCTCCTCAGCTCAATGGAGCCCTCAGCACGGACCGGGAGTGGGGGTACTGGCTGCCGAAAATCAAAGGTCAGGATCTCCTGAGGCTCGGACAGACGGCGGCATGGGTACTCCCACAGCGGGTGGGGTTCAGCCTCCTTGCTCTCCCTGAAGTCCAGGGCACGCTGAGAAGAAAAGGGTAGGTTGCAGTGTGCAGAGACAGAACCATGGCCTAGGGAATAAGGGTTCATGTCCAGTCCCCAAGGTCTATGCCAGCGGTCCTTAACCCAGGGCCGAGGTCCCTCAGGGTAACTGCCACAGTCACATGCGGCAATGGGTCCTCGCAGGAAGACCACATGATGCTGGATCAAACCAGCTGCCTTGTCCATTCCCAGCTGCCAAGCACAAGTGTCTTCTCGGCGAGTTACTTCACCTGAGCCTCCTTTTCTCCCTTTTTAAAATGGGATGACACTGCCTGTCTCAGGAGCTACTCTGAGGACCAAATGTCAACACTGGTAAAAACATCTGGCACTTGGACACTTGCCCATTCAGTGATCTTTACGGAGCACTAGAGCTGCCAGATCACTCCTACATGAGGCTCCCAGTCTGGAGAGAGACAAGGAATCAAAGTGCCTGGGGACACCAGTGTCCAGCTGAGAGTAGGGTTGAGCAGGAAAGTTGACCCGCAGGTGATCTCTGAGCTGCTGCCTGAAGGTCACGCAGGAGTTGGTGGAAAGAAGAATGCACCAAGGAATGAGAGGGCGCAGGACACAGCCCAAGTGGCAGGGGTGATGGCTGGGGTAACATATGGGGCCAGACTCAGGATCAACAGGTTCACCTATTGATTTTGTAAAGGAAAGCCAAGTCGGAGGGTAGGAAGCTGTGCACATGAAGTGGGTGGGTGGGACACTACAGGCAGGAACTGTGCCCCACCTACCTTAATCATGTCATCCATGATGTGCACATCAAAGCCTTCGCATTCGCCACAGGGACTCCGGATCCGCCATAGGTCCTGTGAGGAAGCCACAGCCCTTGTCAACACCCAGTTGGGGGTGGATGTCACAGGCTCTGTAGGACAGCACACTGACATCCACACCCACCCAGAGACATCAAAGTGTGGTGTGGCGACAGAGCAAGAAGGGCCAGTGAGGTCAGGCTGGGGTGGTGTGGGGGGCCAGCCCCAAACCTGAGACACCTCTTGGTTGAAAGGGCTGAGAGATACTAAGGATCTGGGAAGGTCACTGAAATCTGCAGTGTCACATGACCAAGTCCTCTCCTACAGGGGACAATCAACCAGAGCCACCAGGATGGGGTTTCTTTGGGAAGATATCTATAAGCCAGTTCCTGAGATTCTGTCCCTATAAATAGAAGATGAGGACATTGGGAAGGAGGAGACCCCAAGTGCACTCAGGCTAGCCAATTCTATGTCCTGTTTCCTGGATATATGCCTGGGGATGAGCGTCATTCTCACATTCCCTCCGGGGCCATGAAAACCAGAACTCCTGTGGAAATCTCACCAGGTAAATAAACACCACAGAAGAAATGTCCAGAAAATCAGTGATGGAGGCACTAAACTACCAATGGGTAAAGCCATTCTTATCAAAAGAAATATCAAATGAGGTTCACTCTACTCCTCAGGTTGAAAGCATTTCAAAATCCTTTTAAGAAGAAACGCCTTTCCCAAAACGACTTTGTGACTGGTTCTGCTTTGATGAGAAAATTAAAATGAAGTTTTTCAATTTTTTCTTGCATAAAGAAGCTGATTTTCCATCTCAAAATGCTTTTAACAACTGAAGCATCAGCTCTTAACAAGAACAGAGTGAGCTACACAGCATGTCTTCTGAAACTCTTCATTTAAGTTTTTTTTAATTATTCTGATAAGGGATAATTGTAAAATGACAATGCACAGCCATTTCCATTTCACATGCCAAATTACCCCATTTGTACAAAGGCAAGCCTCTTCCATTCAACCCTGCAGTGTGCGGATACAGAAAAGCAGAGGCCCATATCATTAAGACTCACACTGCTCTATCGGCACCAAAGGTCTCTGCAAGAAAACAAGGACTCCCAACCCCTGCCCCTTCTGCAACAACTTCTGGAGGGCCTACCCTGAACTCCACGATCACAGCATGCAGCGAGGCAGTCTGGGGCATCACCACAGCACCAGGCCGCAGATGCTGGTCCACGGCAGTCCGCACATACCAGAAGTACAGGTTGTGCCAGGGCAGCAGGCTGGTCGTGAAGAATGGTTCACCCAGGAGGAGAGAGATCTAGCAATCAGAGCGAAAAGAGGCGAGATGTCACAATGATTCAGCTAAAGAGTGAAAGACAGGTCACAAGGTCATGGAAAACATGGAAATAAAATGTTGTCCCTCACTCAGGCAACCAACAAGCAGGCCAGGTCTGCACCTGTCCTGAAGACACAAAGATGAGAAGCAGACACGAGCCTTATCCTCAGGAGTGCAGAGCAGAAGAGCAAAGAGACAGGGCTGGAGCTATCCTCATACAGTGTGGTTTGACAGACGTGAGGAAAGGAGATGTGGAGGGACCCCAGGGCTGGGCCCGAAGAGATGCGCATCAAGGGAAGGGCCAGTGTAGATGACATCTTCCTGCATGGCATCCTGTGGGTAGATGCCCACTGAAAGCTTACCATGACAAATTGTTATCAGAGCTCCTCTAGTAGTCTCTCTCACTAGGTTCTGAGTGCCACAGAAGTGGGGACATGGCAGCACAGTATCCCCAGCACTTTGCAAAGTGCCTGGGCCAGAGCAGATGGGTCGGTATATGTTTGTTGAGTAAATGATCCGATGTATGAATAGGAAAAGCAAAGGACTGGGGATTCTAGCAGAGGGACACAGGGGCAAAAGCATGTGTGTGAGAGAGCAAGGCCCATCAAGAGCTTGTTACATGGGCATGCAGGATAGGACGGTAAAGGGTGAGGCCAGAGAGGTGGAAAGGAGTCAGATTGCCCAAAGGCAGCTGATGACAAGTCAAGGAGGATGGACTCCTTCCTGATGGTAAGAGGGGATCTCTAATTAGGGGTTCAACATGGGAGGAAATGTGTTTTAGAAAGAGCCCTCTGATGACCACGAAGCATATGGAGACGCCATCCACAGGGGCTTGGGTGAGTACTGCAGTGGTCCAGACAAGGAGCAGGGAGTGTACAGAACGAAGGACTGGGAGATGCAGCAGATGCGGAGGACCCAGGGCACACAGGGCGGGGCCCAAGCAGATGTTCATCAAGGGAGAGGCTAGTCTGAGATGAAAACTGGGTGTCTGGCCGAGGTAATGAAGATGGAGAAGGAAACACTGAAGACAGAAAAAGAGTTGGCCCTGAGTACTCCCTGCCCTGCAACATCAGAACAAGGCAGGAATGCCCACTCTCATCCCTTCTATTCACCACTCTAGTGGAATAACTTTCATTATTTTTTTTTTTAACATTTCTTTCTTTTTGAGAGACCGAGAGCGAGCTGGGGAGAGGCAGAGAGAGAGGGAGACACAGAATCCAAAGCAGGCTCCAGGCTCCTAGCTATCAGCACAGAGCCCCACGCAGAGCTCAAACTCACAAACTGTGAGATCATAAGCTGAAGTCAGACGCCTGACTGACTCAGCCACCCAGGCTCCCTAGAACTGGAGTAACTTTTTAATTTGCATCTAGTGATCGCATCTAGTGAAACAAAAAAAAAAAAAAGTGCAACTTGTACTGAGTGTTCATGGCAGCATCACTCACAGGAACCAAAAAGCAGAAACAACCCAAGTGTCCAGCAAGTGATGAAGAGATAAACAAAATGTGGCCTATCCATGAAATGGGATGTTATTTAGCAGTAGAAAGAAATGTAGTACTGATTTATGCTACAATATGGATGAACCCTGAAAGAAGCCAGTCACAAACAGACCTCACATATCCCATGATTCCATTTATATGAAATGTCCAGACTTGGCAAATTCATAGGAAAAAGTAGACTGCTGGTTCCCTAGAGGCTGGGAGGACTGGGCGCAAATGGGAAGTGACTGCTTATGGGCATGGGTTTCATTTTAGGTGACAAAAATGTTCTAAAATTGACTGTGGTGATGATTGTATAACTTTATGAATATACTAAATCATGGAATTTCACACTTTAAGTGGGTGAACTGTATGGTATGTGAACTGTATATCAAAAAAACTCTTCTTAAAAAAAAGGCATGGGGGAAAACGGGCAAAAAGACTTGAAGAGTGATTTCAGCAAGCTAGACATGGAGCAACTAATGGGCTCAGGAAAGGTATTCGACATCGGTGGTTACTAGGCAAATACAAATTAAAACTATGAGACATTACTACACACTTGCCAAAATGAAAGTAAAAAAAAAAAATAGACGACACCAAGTGTTGGTAAAGCTAGAGAGAAACTGGAACCTTCATATGTAAGGGGGATGTAAAAAGGTATGGCTGCTCTGGACAGTTTAGCAGTATCTTAAAAAGTTAAACAAAAAATACCACACAACCCAGCAATTCTAAGCCTAGGCATCTGAAAGAACTGAAAACATGTATCCTCACAAAGACATCTATCAATGCTCACAGCAGTATGATCCTAACAGCCAAAAAGGTTAAGCATCCAACTTCAGCTTAGGTCATGATCTCGTGGGTTTGTGAGTCTGAGTCCCACATCGAGCTCTGTGCTGTCAGCGCGGAGACCACTTTGGATTCTCTGTCTCCCTCTCTCTGCCCCTTCCCTACTCACACTCTCTCTCTCAAAAATAAACAAATATTAAAAAAAAAAAAAAAGAAAAAGAAACCATCCAAATACCCACCAACATGTAAATGGATAAACAAAATGTGACATGGCATATTATTCAGGATCAAAAATAAATACTGGCACATTCTACAACACAAATGAACCTCAAAGGTGTGACTAGTGAAACAAGTCCAACACTAAAAACCACATATTATTCTATCCCATTTCTATGAAATGCCCAGAAAAGACAAACTGATACAAAGAAACCAGATCAGTGCTTGCCTGGGGCTAGAGGCGGGGTAATGGAAATACTCTTAAGACTAGAATGTGTGATAATTGTATATCTCTAAAAATTTATTAAAAATCACTGTCCACTTGAAATGGGTTAATTTTATGGTATGTCAATCTCAGTAAAGCCATTAAAAAGCTGGTGAATAAAGACAATGGATTCCAGCTTTAAGGGCCTGCAGGGTATGTAAGGAAAGCTGTCCAGTTGGCACTTGGACATGAGAGATTTGCAGACCCAGCTCTGGCGGCCAGATTCCCTTATGGGAAAGGACGGGATCACCCAGAGAGGAGACAGAGAGGGAGAGGAGAAAACACATGGGGAAATCAGAACATTGCTATGGAAGGATCAAGTGAAGGAAGAAAAACTCATGAAAAGCTCAGGAAGAGCAGCTTCCTGAAAAATAAGAGAAAAACTTGGAAAAAGCAGTCTCTTAAGGACCTAAAAAGAAATGTGTTGAGAAGAGAAAGGCCCCTGGGTCATGAGGGCCCAGGGGGCCAGTGAGAGGAAAAGTAGGAGAAGACTGTGTTTACATCTCTGATTGGTAACTAAGGGATGGGAGTAGTTTCGGAGGCACATGGACGGTGGGGGTGGGGTGTGAGAAGACCAACCGTGGGGGACAGAAGATCAACTGCTGAGGTAGCAAGAAGTAAGCGGAACAGTGAAAGGTGAACCAAAATAACGGGAGTCAACGGGAGCTGGAGCGCTGTGAAGGAGGAAGGCTGAGAGGCCACAACAGGAGGCTATCATCCCAAAAGAGCCATTCTGTCTTCACTCGAAGAAGAGATCGGGCAGAGTTCAGAGCAGCGCATGTATGTGCAGACCAGGCATCTCTGCAATGCCTCACCACATCCTCACAGGGGCTGAGCTAGGTGTGGGACCCACTGTACGGCCCAGAGAAGGGAAGGGGGAGGCCATCTCGGTGCTGTGCTGTCCATGCAAACGCAGAGTCCTTGCCACTCACCTTTTTACCCTCCAAGTCTGCAGATGTTAACAATTCAGGCCGTTTCTCTATTATACTAATTTTATCTTCCAAGTGGTTAGCCTTGAAAATCTTACGAGAAAAAAAAAAATGAAGGTATTGTTTTTGTCCAGAAAACACATCTCAAACTTGTTTTGTATGTTTGGAGTTTTCTGGGCAAATTGTTCTAAGCACCACTTTTATCTGCTTTGTGAAAATCCTCTCCTCCAGGGGCATCCGGTGCACCAAGCAAAATGTTGTAACAGCTAAAGAAATTTCTCTTGCAGACATATCAGCAGGACTTAGCAATAGGCTTATAGTTCCAGTAGTTTCCTTCTGAGAGGAAATCAAAACCAATCGCTGGCCAAGGGAAGAAATACCATCATGGAACCAATCAGACAGGCGAGCTTGTGAGTGTGACTCCCTGGGCAATGGATTCCAAAAACAAATCATAAATTCAGTTGTATCACTGGAAAGATTTTAGTTTCTTTAGTTTTATGTGAAGTGAGGAGAAAAGCCATAAAAAACAGAGTCTAAGTGTTTGCTACTATTCAGCAATAGCCCCAGAAGACTTTTACGGCAGCTCTCAAGGTGGGAACGCTCACCAGCTCCCTTAACTGCTGAAGCAGCATCAGAGCAATCAATCCCAGACTCAGGAAGGCAGGTCCCTGCCCTGCCTCCCTGCCCTGTTTAGTAACAATAATCACTTACTTTTTTCATCAGTCTATGTGAAGCTGCTGAAGTCTCTACTGTAAATACCTAAAGAGAATACGATGCTATTAGTAGAGATTCACTTAACAAAGAAATTAAAGATTAAGGGGCGCCTGGGCGGCTTAGTTGGTTAAGTATCTGATTCTTGATTTCGGCCCAGGTCATGATCTCAGGATTGTGAGTTCAAGCCCTGCATCCGGGTCTGAGCTGAGCATGGAGCCTGCTAGGGATTCTATGTGTCCTCCTCTCTCTGCCCTTCCCCCACGAGTTCTCTCTCTCTCTGTCAAAATAACATTAAAAAAGAAGAAATTAAAGATTTAAAACTGGGGCACCTGGGTGGCTCAGTTGGTTGAGTGTCTGACTTTGGCTCAGATCATGGTCTTGTTGTTTGTGAATTCCAACCCCACATCAGGCTCTCTGCTGTCAGCACAGAGCCCACTTTGGATTCTTGGTTCCCCTCCCCCACCCCTCCCCTTCTTTCTCTCTCTTTCCCTCTAAATAAAGGTTTAAAAAAAAAAAAAAGTTAAAAACCAACAAGATAATTCCAAGGCAGAAGGTACCACCTAACCAAGTCTACCTGTGCTCACTACCCATTGAGACAGCACCCACTTTCTGTACTGACCCTAGCAAGGTGCACTCAGACACTGGAGCTGCAGCTATATGGGAATAGCTACCGTCTAACTCCTGCCTGCACACGGAGGCAATAAACCCCAAAGCTCCCACACGTATGGCAGCTGCACTTGCAAAGACCTTTAGTCACAGAACTGTGTACCCAGACCATGTAATATTCAAACTCAAGAGCTGCCCTCAGGAAGCTGGCAGAATGGTGTCCAGTACCTGCCCTGCCCCAAGGTGATGGGCCAGCAAGGAGAGCAGACTGCCATCACTGACACACAGGCAGACACTGTCTGACTTCAGCACCTGCAGGAAAACAAGAACCTTAACACGTTTTCTCACAGTATGTCAAGAAATTCTTGTCGGCAAACTGACAGGAACACTTCTCTTCTCCTAGCCCCGCAAACTCACTCTGTGATCATTCGATCTGATTCTACCCCTGAGGGGTACACCCAGCTGGATCTTTTTGTGGCCCCCATAATCATGCTTGCCTTGTAGGCAGTAAGCAGCCCCCACCCTCCAAATGCACCCACCTTACCTACCTCTCCCTACTAAGACCTCACTGTCAGGAGAGACTCTCCTCAAGCTGTCCTAGAAGGCCCAGCTGAACACCTGCCCCCCTTGCTGGAGGCCATCTCCCAGTTTATGACAAGCCTCTTTCCTCTCTGGTCACAGCACAGACAGCTATGGGCCTTCGAGTGACTTGTCAAAGGCAGGGATTCCTTTATAGGTAATAGATCCCTTTGAGAGAAACTTTCATGTTTCCCATGGCTGGGATCTTCCCTCCTGCAAAAGTGCACGCATGTGCATATGTGCACACATATTTCCACGTACAATTCCAAGAGGTCCAAAAGACACTCCTCCAAACCCTCTGCATAGTCCTGAGCTGAGAGACTCCTGTTACATGCAGCAGGGAGCAAATGTTTCAGGCAGACTTATATTTTAGAAAATTTTAGAAAATTTTAGAAAGGAGGCAGCAGATGAAAGGAAGAATGGGGTGGCTGAATCCACTGGGATTATCCACAGGAACTGCTAGTGACCACAAAGGCAAAGTGGCTAGAAGGACAAAAGCAGGGGTTGGGGTAAGGTTCCCAGGCAGAGGTTTTCACAGGACAGCAGAGAACAAGCCTTTGGAAAGTCCAGTAACATGCTCCCTGGCTACCATCTGAGTGCCCACCCAAAAACCACTCAAAAACCAGGTAGCACAGAAATCAAAACCAGCAAATTATAAGCAAGCAATGACCTGAGGTCCATGAGACAAACTCCTTCTTGACTATAAGCACCCAGGGGGTTGGACACTTACTGTCCTCAGGGCCTGGATGTATTGATCAGTTCTGTCCTGATCATTGATCTCTCCAAACCGAGGCCGGTTCCAGAGCAGGTGAGCTTGGCAGTCACACACGGGGCGCGCTGGATAGACTCTCCCGTTCTTTTCAGGGCTAGGTCAGGAAATAAATAGACAGACACACATGATGAGCATAACGTGGCAGACACCGGCAAGCATGAAGGCATGGCACAGGGATCTGCCCCAGTAAAACTGAGACAAGCCACGGTGGGCACACCCACATCTGCTACAGGGCAGGAGTCTAGGAACTGGCTTTCACGTGGACATTACAGGTTCGAGACTTCTCATCCATGTCTCTCCCAAACAGGGGCCCTGCAACCAGGGCGGTCTCTTCTGAGTACATGCCAATGGGCACTAACACACCTAGGCACAAACTCTTGCTCTTATTTTATTCTATTCAGGCACGAACATGCCCACTTGTGCCTCCACACGGTTTGTAAGGCGAACTTCCATAAGTGCACAGTGTCACGGGCCCAGTGCTCCCCCCACCACAAGACTCGGGGCATACCTGGTCCTCTGGAGGCTGTACCATACACAATAGTCATCGTGGTGCGCTACCAGGTAGAGGCTTGAGCCTTGGACAACAGGCTCTTCTTGTGGCAGGAAGTACACACATTGCATCCAGTGGTCCCGCCACTGCAACAGGGAACAGAGATATCAGCTGCCCCCAAGATACAAAAAGAGCAACGTTTTTAATCCAGGAGCCAAAATCTAAGTCAAAAATCAGCTTTCAGGGAGACCATGCTGTGGACTACAGATGACTACTTTTGCCAAAGAGATAAAAAAGAAGATTCTCAAGTTAATGTCCTGAAGGTTTGCTGGCTTTAAGGATACAGCCGGCTTTAAGGAAGCAGTCTTCAAGAGGGGTTCAGGAGAACGGACTCCGGCCTCTATGTCCTGTGTGTGTATGTGTACATGTGCCTGCCTCCACCTCACATGTGTGCACATGCATAAAGAAGGGAGGCAAAGAGGGAAGAGGGAGAGAAAGCAAACATGGCAAATGTAAAAAACTGTTAAATTTAAGTAAAGGGCATCTCAAAGTTTCCTTTATTCTATGGATTTAGAATTTTTCAAAATAAAAAGTTGGGGAAATAGTACAGAAAGGTTTTGTTCTGTTTATTCTTTTGAATTAAATAGTTTTTAAAGACCTGGAATACTCTCAATTGTGAAACATGGTTTACGATGATCCAGAGTCAACTTAATAAGCTGTGTTGATCCTTTTTGACACTACGAACCCCACATACAGGATTCTATGCTAAGAAAATCCGAACAAAAAAGGAAAAAAAGCTATATTCCCATGAACACCCTTATTAAAGATATATACTAGCAAAAACTGGAACCAACCCAAATGTCCACCAGCTCAGAAATGGATCTACAAATCCTTATTCAGGATATTCAGACACTGAAAATGGTAACTCTGAAGACTAGTGCAGCATGAAAACAGAAGTCAGCACTGACAAAATCTGTGCATATGGAAAGAGATCAAAGGGAGTTCTTTGCAGTGACAGGACCCCGAGTGACTTCGGATTCATTTTTGTTTTACACAAGGAGGTTTATTACTCCCATAATCTTTAAGCCTCTTTTTTAAAAATTAAGAACTGTCCTAAAAAGTGTATGCCTGGCTCGACTCTGATTTGACAAGCGTGTACTCATTCCCTGTCATCATCAGGAACTAAGAAAAACTTGGCCCCTGGGAGACTCTAAGATCGCTGCGGGGTAGAGATGCAAAGGAAGCTGACACCAGCCCTACTTCTCAGGAAGCATTCCGTCCTACTCAGACTTGAATCTAACTAAAAGGTGAATGACATCCCTAGGTACCTAAGATGTCTATTTGAACATAAAAGCTAGAAAATGACAATGTAACTAGACACACTGTAGAATAAGGAAACACTAACGAGGAAAAAAAAGATTCTCCAAAACCTGTTGTTCATTTCTTACTATGCAAATTGACCTAAAGATAAAAGTAGCCTTCCCCATCCCTCCCAGGCTCCCATAATGCTCCCTGAGCATCATCAAGTCCTCACACATCAGCCTCCCAGGTTCTTAGGCTAAAGGTCTGCTGACAGAACCCACTGACCCAGGTGAGACGGACTGAATATATTTCAGACCAAGAGCAATTTAGTGAAGTCAAGAGAGAAATCCATTATCAAGCAGCTCTTCAAATTTCTAACAGTCCATAAGCCACCACTGGTAAAGGAGGACGCAGACTGGCACAAAACACTGGTAAAGGAAGGACACAAAGTCAGGAGAGCCAGGGACAAGCATCCACTCCTGCTGCCTAGGCAGAAGGCCCTGCTCCACTCACTCACTAGTCTGGATCTCAGTCTCAGTTTGGGCAGTATGTGGTTACCCAGCGAGTCTTCTTCCACAAGGATTCAAGGAGAAAATATACATAGTAGCACTTTGAAGATATGCAAATAAAATCATTAGCATTTGTATTCTCATGCTAATCTTGTATCTCTCACACTCCTGCAGGGAAAGCAGCCCAAGTGTTATTAATCTGAATTCTGTGGGAGAATTCTGACCCACGCCCTCCTCCCACCCCCAAATACGCCCTGAACCTGCAGAGGACCAGGATATGCAGAGGGACGTTCATACATTCATACACGGTGCTTGGAGTCACACCCATCCAGGGCCAGACAACCAGAGGGAAGAAGGGAGAAGGGGGACCTCAAAGGCCCAGGAGGGGGTGGGGGGACCACCTGCAATCCCGCAGCAGTCATGACCCTTTGGCTGAAGCAATAACTCAGAGAGCAGGGGAGCGGCTAATGTCATCCTCGAAGTCACACTATGTACACCTAGAGCCAGCACGTGAACAGTCAAGATAAATTCAGTGCCCAGCAAATGGTAACAGGACAGAGAGGATGGTGCCCCAGGGCCTCCCAGGCAGAAAAGGAAGGTTTGATTCCTTGGCCCTGAAGCACCTTTCCCACTTTTTTTCCCTTTGAGTGTGTGTATAAAGGACGGTATCCACGTGCACTTGAGAGAAAATTCAAACAATATAAAAAGGTCATGGAGTAAAAAGTTTCCTTTTCACCCCTAACCTCTAGCCCCCTTCCCAGAAGCAACCATTTTTACCTATTATGAATTCTTCCAAATATATTCTTAAACACACCCACCACCCGTAAATACACATAAACACTCTTATTTTTAATGATACCAATGTTAGCACAGCACACGCTGTTCAGCACCTCTCTTTTTGTTTCACTTAATGATCATCCTAGAGATTGTTTTCCATCAGTGCTAAGAGAGCTGCCTCTCTTTGCATCAGGCGGCATCAGTAGGCAGTCCCTTACTGGTGGCTTCTAGGTTGTTCCAGTCTTTTCAATTAAATCAGGGCTGCAGTGAGTATCCCGGCACACATGTCATTCATTATACACAGACACCAAACTATCCAAAAGCCTAAATGTCTGGAAGTGGCGCCCCTCCTGTGAGGGCAGATTAGGCCTCCTTGTGCTCCGGAGAAGCTCTGATGCCCACTGGCCTGCTCTCCCCACGGCGCATCACGAAATCTTCTGCATTTTATCACTAGCAGGTGGAAAATCATGTCTCACTGCAGTTTACGTGCACTGCTCTTAAGAGGCTGAACAGCTTTTCACATGTTAAACAGTACTCTGCATTTCCTTTTCTGTAGTTCACATCCTCCACCCACTTTCTATTGAGCTAGAAAAGGTAGTTGTTTTTTTTAGAAAAGCTAGATTTTGAGGACACGCAGAAAATAAGTCTGTAGACAGACTGTAGTCCTCCATTCCAAGCTGATGTGAGGCCCCCTGGGATTACTCGGGGCGAGGGGTGAGAGTAGCTGTGCTAGGACTTGGGAAACCCAGCACACCAAAGCTTCCCCGTGGCCCCCTCCCTGCTCTGTGTGCTGCTGCCTGAATTCGGCTGAGATCTATTTTATATCTTATGATAGGCAGCCTTGCCTTTTTGGGTTGTTTTTTTTTAACTCTTTTCTGACATTGATTCTGACAGTCCTTTCTGTCTCTAAATTCTTGTCCATCTAAGGTTCAACATGTTACTTTCCCACAACCAGAAGTGGGTAAGTTTCCTGATTTACATGAAAACAGGCTCAGCTACTGCCTCTTACCTGGAGCTCCTCTGGGTCTGAGCGTGCCCAGAAAGGGGCCATGCTGCACTTGATCTTCCCCTCAGGGTCCATTTCAATGTCCCACCAGGAGAGAACCACCTGAGCTCGGCCAGATGCCAGAGGTTCAAACTGCCGGCTGTGGCAGGCTGCTGAGCTACTGACTTGCTTGCTAAAGTCCACACTGTGGAAGAATATGCAAGAACTTAAGCATATTTTAAGCCCACTCACTCCATTTTTAAGTTTTTATGGTAACATCGCCAGCAATGAGACTTGTTTGCAATGGACACCTGCCTTCAGAAGCAGGTGACTTCAGCTAGGTTTCCTTCTCACTCACAAAGACCCCAATTCCACCAAGTATCTTAAAGCACCGTCAGCCGGGGTGGCTCCTCGGTACCTGAACATAGGGAGCACATCACTGAGGACGGTGAAGTCAGAGGACGACACCTGGTTCAGCTGAACGTCACAGACAGAGGGTGCGCCAGGGCACCTCTCCAGTTCCAACGGGGGGACGATGACCTGCTCTCCACAGCTGGTGTGCACGCGGATAGGGAAGAGCTTATTCCACGACCACATCCTCCTGGACTCCACCAGCTGTGCATAGACAGTTGCTCTGTGAGGCACTGCCTCACAGTTTTCCTAAGTTTATGTTAAAAAAACAAAAGAAGAAAAAACAAACCGGTATATTATTAGAAAAGAAACCCACTGAAATTCTCATCGATCAAAAGAGGTTTGTTCCAGGTGTGCCTGAGTGGCGCAGGCTCAGTCAGTTGAGCATGAGACTCTTGATTTCAGCTCAGGTCATGATCACAGGATCCTGGAATCGAGTCCCGTGTGGGGCTCCGCACTGAGCATAGAGTGTGCCTAGGATTCTCTCTCTTTCTCTCTCTCTCTCCCTCTCCCCCTAGCCTGCTCCTCTTCCCTGCTTGCACTCTCTCTCTCAAGAAAAAGAGAGAGAGAGAGAGAGAGAGAGAGAGAGAGAGAGAGAGAGAGAGAGGAAGGGAGGGATAGAGGTTTGTTCCTTGATAACAGGTCAGTTTAGTAGCAACTAACGCCTTACCACTATCAAAACAGTGAACTATTTTTGGCTTAATGTCCTTGGGAAAGGAAAAAAAAAGGAACCAGATTTCAAAAAGAAGACATGTTATGCCTAAAATGATTTATATCAGATAAGTTCCTAGCTACATGACACTTTTAAATACTTCAAAAATAACCCTTAATTGTTACCATGCTGATTAACTCCCACACCAACTTCGAAGAAAGAGTCCAAGTCTTCCTGCGAAGCAGTAATTCTGGCATTGGGCTCAGAGCTTCTCTTAGGTACAGCTCTCACCCAGACGCCAGAACCTTCTTATTGCACAGCCCAATGGATAAGTGTCCACCCTCAGATGACCTAATCTCCTGGCCTCACTAGGCACTGCCAGTTACTCCCCTTGTTTGGTTTTGGATGCAATCCCTCATCCAGTTTCCCTTCTACCTCATTCTTCCATCAGACAGCCTCTACCCACCAGGCACCACGGGCCCCGGCCATGAAGAAGACACAGTTACTACTGCAGGGAAATGACAGGCATAGGGTTTCTCTACCTTCCCCTCTGTCTCCTTCAGAAGGCTGGGCTTCCCCTGTTCATACTTTAGAGAAAACTCCAGAAAGGTGGTCTGGCCCACCTTTCTCTCCCTCCACATACTCTCCCCTGAGGAAGCTCCGCCAGTCCATCTTCAATTACCAAGTAACACATATCCAAAGGCCTTCTGGTCCATTTCATTTGGCTGACCCTCAGAGAGCTCAAACTCTGTCTAAACCAAACAAATCGCCTTCACCTCTCCCCCCTCTTCCCAAGTCTGGTCCTCCTCCCATCCTCTCATTCAGTAGGGAGCACCAGCATCCAGTCCAGTCACCCATGCCCCAAGCCCTGGCATCGTCCGCAGCACCTCTGCATCTAAGCAGTTACCAAGTCCCTGACCGCCTTCCTCCTGCACAAGTCTACCTCTCCGGGCCCATTTCCCTGGTCTCCACTGAGGCCCACCTCAGGTGCATGACCCCAATCACCTTCTAATCAGTCTTCCTACCTCTGATCTTACACCCCAACTACTCTCCACATGCCTGTCTGCATGAAACCAATGTCAGTCCCCTCCTGTGGTACCACACTGCCTTCTGGAGCACAGTGGCCCATATCTCAGTGTAGCCCTGTCTCCTACACTACCCGTAGTGCCAACTCGCACTGTACCAGCTCTTCTTCACATCTTTGTGCATGCTGACCTCCTCTACTAAGAATACCCCCGTCTGCCAGGCCAACACTTGGTTACTCTTCAAGACAGACTCAGCTCAAGCTTCATCTTCCTTGATGTTCCCCACCTTCCCCCCACCAGAGCAGGCAGGATCTCACCCCACTGACCATCTGAGCATAACTGCAACTGTACTATGATAACCTGCTCACCTACCTGCCTGTCAGGGAGTGCACCTTCATATTCCTGGTACTCAAAAAGGAGCCCAGCAAAACGAAGGCACTTGATAAATTTACCTTCTCAGATTAATCACTGGGTCATTCACCACCACATGGACTGTCAGACATCCCAGCATTCTAGTTCCATGATCCTCAACAAAGCAGGAAGAGGGACAGGGCAATGGAAGCCTTTGTGTAAAGCCATAACTCTTTCAAGCTCAGAAACAGGGTTGGCAGATGGGGACAGTGACTAGAACACACAACAGAGGGGCACCTGGGGGGCTCAGTCAGTTAAGCCTCTGATTCTTGGTTTCGGCTCAGGTAATAATTTCCTAGGTTGTAGGATCGAGCCACGCATCATCAGGCTCTGTGCTGACAGCATGGAGCCTGTTTGGGATTCTCCCTCTCTCTTCTCTCTTTGTCCCTCCCCCCACTTGCTCACTCTCTCTCAAAATAACAAATATTAAAAAACAACAACAACAACAGACAATGGACACTGGCTGCAGAGGTCAGCTGAGAAGGGAAACTGCAGATGGCTGCCTGCAAACCTCATAATTATTAGATGAACTAGAGAAAGACCGATTGGGCAACACTAACATAATTCTAACAACCTCATTTTCTGTTTCAGGGATTCATCCAGGTGATGGTTTTTGTTTTGTTTTCTTTTAGCTGATGGTTTAAATGTGGAGAAACAGAAATAATTACTACTAAAATTACTAGAAAAAGACTTCACATTTTGGAGACAATGAGACATCGCACAGTGTGGGGATCCGAGGAACAATCACCATCACACGCTGACCATGTGGGTAAGGCAGACTATGGCCCTGACTGCCCTGGAAGGAGCCACATTCTTCACGGTGGGACCACTGTGAATCACCAAAGAGGGCCCCAGACCGGGACGGTTGCAGGCTCACCTAGATGGTGCCCACAGGACAGATGGCAGCAAAGAAGCAGACACTCACACCATCCCAGCTGCCTTTTGTCTCTGGGGAAGTTTATGTCCACAAAAAAAAGGAAGACCAACATCTCTGAGATAACACTTTCAGCATGCTTCTCCCTTCCCTCAAAACTGCCAACAACTATCACTACCCAAATTCTTTTGCCTGGACTGGCTTGGCATTCAAGGCCTTCCACCCTCTCTCCCTCTCCACCATTAGCTCACAGCCCACTGAGGTGTGGTATTCCCACTGACCTACCAAACAGATCCTCTACCTGGAATGTCTTTCTGCCTCCTGGGTGCCTTTCCAAATTCCACCCTCTCTACACATGCCCTCATCTCTGATCCCAGACCCCATCCGCCAGTCCTAAAACAAATGTTAGTGGTGCTTCTGTCTGCCTCTCCATTTGGCCCTGCAGTCCTCAGTGTCACTGACCAGTGTGGATCTTAGAAACAAGAAGGATGTCTTATATTTCTTCCTGGATGCTACATCACCTTATACACAGATGACATTCAAAGAATGTTTGCTGAATTTAATTGAATTTAAACATAGTTTCTTGCCTTTTGACTCTAGCCTCCGAAGACCTGATAAGAGATCCAGAAGTCCTAATTAAGGAGAACCAGAGTCTTGCAGGAATCAAGGGTACCCTAAGGTGTAGAGAGAAAAGTACTGAGGGCTCGGGCTGTGCAGAGCATGCTGTATCAGTGAGACCTGTGTGAGCTGGCTGAGAGCACAGCAATATGCTCGAGGGAGGCCCTCGGCTCCCTACCTGCACGAGATGCCTGTGTGCATGTTCATAGGAAGGCAGTGCTCCCTCTCCAATCAGTTCCGTATCAAACAACTCCGTGATCAGGATATTGGCACGGCATGGCATGTCACCATCTAAGAAACAGGAGGAAAGAGCCAGAAACAAGCAATCGATGAGAAAAAATACTTACAACAAACACGTGAAAGATAGAAGGTTAACAACACTAAATTGAAAGCATATGCATATACCGAAGAATTCAGCAGTGTCATGCAACTAATTTTCCAACGGCTCACTAAAAAGCCCATTTCGATATACATATATACATCAAAATACCAGCAATTGATAAGTGTTGCTTAAGAGAATATAGGTGTCTTACCATGCTTTCAATTTTTCTGTATGTTTAATATTGCAAGGTACTTGCAGAACTAATAAGAAAGCCATAAACACCCAAAAAGAAAACCAGGCAAAAGTACAAATAGACACTTCAAAACAGAAAAATCAATCTATCGAATATATGGAAAATGTTATTATTATTATTTTTTTAAAGTAGGCCCCATGCCCAGTGAGAAGCCCAACACACGGCCTGAATTTCTGACCCTGAGATCGAGTCAGATGCTTAACCAACTGAACCACCCAAGCACCAAAAATGTATCATTTTTATTAGCAATTGGAGAAAGATGGAAATTAACAATTAAACTATTAACATATTAACAAAAATGATTTGAAAAACAAAAACCATGCTGCTACTTTTTTTTAAAGTTTATTTTTTATTTATTTTTGAGAGAGAGAGAGAGCACGAACGGGGGAGAGGCAGAGAGAAAGAAATCCCAAGCAGGCTCTATGCCACAAGCATGAAGCTCTCGACATGGGGCTTGAACTCATGAACCATAAGATTATGACCGAGCTGAAATCAAGAGTAGGATGCTTAACTGAACACGCCACCCAGGTGCCCCTGAATGCTGGTACTCCTAATACTTCTGGGCTGCACAGAGGGAGGGAAAACCAAAGCAAGAGAGGTTGCTTGATTCCAATGATGCTACAAGATCCAGGATTCAGAATTCCCAGTTCCTTCTGCTGAATCTTCCTTAATTTAGTTTCTTGCTATCAAACAATCCCCCAAGTAATAGTTGTTTTAGAATACTAGGATTAAGGATGATCTTTTTGCTGAATCTATTTCTTTTTTAAAAAATTTTTCTTTAATGTTTTTATTTTATTTTTGAGAGACACAGAGACAGAGCGTAAGCAAGGGAAGGGCAGAGAGGGAGACACAGAATCTGAAGCAGGCTCCAGGCTCTGAGCCGTCAGCACAGAGCCTGACGCGGGGCTCGAACTCACAGACCATGAGATCATGACCTGAGCTGAAGTTGGCCGCTTAACCGACTGAGCCACCCAGGCGCCCCTGAATCTATTTCTTGAACCTCTATAACGTACTGTAATGTTACTTCTACAATTACAATTTTTAATGAGTCAAGAGACAAAATAAACTTTGGAAGGGGCTATTTATCACAGAGAATTAATCGTAAACACTTGTAATGCCACACAAATTCTAATCTGACAAAGCCCACTCATTTTCCCTACACAGAAGACAAGTCTCATGGATAACACAAGGAAAGAGAAGCATTTAGGAGGCTCAAAGGAGGGTGCAGTAGACAGAGCTTGAACCTGAAGTCATGGAGACCTGGGGCTGGATCCCACTTTCTAGCCTTGAACCCTCAGTGCTGACCATCAGTCACCTAATCTGTGAAACAAGGGTAATGAGATATATATACTCCAGGTAGTGGTGGTAGGATAGTAAAGGTAAAAGCTGTCCACTTTAACTTTCTTTTTTATTTTTAAAAGTTCATTTGAGAGAGGGAGAGAGTGTGTGCACACATGCTCAAGAGCAAGGGAGAAGCAAAGAGAGAGTGAGGGAGAGCCCAATGCAGGGCTCAATCCCAGGAACCTGTGAGATCATACCTGAGCTGAAATTAAGAGTCGGATGCTCAACCGACTGAGCCACCCAGGGGCCTCAAATCTGCCCACTTTCTATGAAGTACCCTTGTGCTTAATGGCAGTATGCCATGAAAGGAGGCTAACAAACATCTGGCCAGAGACTGCCCTCCTGAGTGGCACTGCCCACCTCTCTGTTATCCTGCCAAATTGGAATGGAAATAAACTATCCCAAACCGCATCCCATCCCTACCCAGCTGCTTCTCCCTCTGATGCTTCTGCCTCAGTGGATGGCACCACCAGTCACACAGCCCTGAAACCAGGGCATCATTCATCAGCTCCAGGAGAACAGAGACCCTGTCTGCTCTGTTTGCCATTTTACCCCAATGCCTAGAACAACGCCTAGCACCCACTAATGGTCAGCAAACATCGGCTGAATTCTTGATTCCTCCCCGTCATCTTACATCCAATCAGTCACCAAGCCCTGCCAATTCTACCTCCTGAATAATTTTTAAACCAATTTTGTAACTTGAAATGATTTATTATCCAATTTGCTTCAAATAAACAAAGTTTTATGATCTACTGAATCTCAATAAATACCCTTGAAGAGCCTGGTATCTAGCATGTGAGTGCTAATACAGAAGGGTGTGGTAGGAGCCTGAAGAGGGTGGTTACCCCAGGGCTTTGTATGTCTTTGCCACATGACTAGATGGACAAATGCTGTTCCCCACCCAAGTCAGCTGCGGAGTGAATGCGATCCAACTTACCTACCCACTATAGTCAAATAGAATATATATATGAATAAACATATGAAACAAGTGTTTTCAGACTTGAATAAGAGGAAACACAATTTGTTCTCCAAGAAGAGAAACAAAGTGACCCCTGCAACTGCTCTGGCTTTTTGCCAGTAGGTAGTTTCCAGATGCTGTACAAAAAGCAGATGTCAGACAAAATGTAGCAATCTTGCTGAAGTAAAGAGATAGCAACTGGAGCTGAGAGACTGCAGGCGCCTGGGGTTGGGGGTGGGGACCTGTTACACAGAAAGCGGGCTTCTGCACAGGGCTCCCCTGAAGCCTCTTTTTGAATATATTCACACGTATAGAAGAGTACAGAAAGCCAGGCAAAGGACGACCATAGAGCTAGAAACTGATTAATTTTCAGAGCTCACAGAGAACTGGGAAATATTCTAGCTGCAGTCAGCCAGCACCAGGCACTAAGCAGACTCCAGAAAAGCCATGCCGTGCTAGGGTGACCAAGGTAGTCTTAAAACAGTGGTTTTGTTTTCAGGGGCGCCTGGGTGGCTCAGTCGGTTAAGAAACTGACTTCAGCTCAGGTCATGTTCTCCCGGTCCGTGAGTTTGAGCTCCACGTTGGGCTCTCAAACAGCTCAGGGCCTGGAGCCTGCTTCATATTCTGTCTCCCTCTCTCTCTGTCCCTCCCCCGCTTGCACTGTGTGTGTGTCTCTCTCAAAAATAATAAATAAATATTTAAAAAAAAAAAGGAACAATGGCTTTCAACAATGTAGGGCAAAATTGCCCCCACCCACCCCCAGGACATTTGGCAATGTCTGGAGACATTACTGGCTGGCACAAATGACAGTGGGAGAGTAGGTGCTACTGGCTGCTACTGGTTAGAAGCCAGGTGTAAACGTCCTCCAACACACAGGACGGCCCCTCCCAACAAAGAATTATCATGGCCAAAATGTTACTGTTGAGTAAACCTGACTTAAAATTATTCTAACCCAGGACTCCAAGTGACTCAATCAGTGGAGCATGTGGCTCTTGATCTCGGGGCTGTGAGTTCAAGCCCTACATTGGGTTGTAGAGATTATTTAAAATAAAAATCTTTAAAAAATAAAAAAAATAAAGCTATTCTAACCCTGCTCCAACAAGGCTTAAAAACAAGACCTGAAAGGATCAAACTGATGTACTAGTATAGTAGCCCAACTGTATATCAGCCAAAGCCTTTTTTTTTTAAATTAAAAAAAAATAATACATTTATTTATTTTTGAGAGGGAATGAGCAGAGAAGAGGCAGAGAGAGGAAGATAGAGAATCCGAAGCAGGATCTGTGCTGACAGCAGACAGTCCGATGTGGGGCTCAAACTCACACACCATGAGACCATACCCTGAGCCAAAGTCGGATGCTTAACTGACTGAGCCAGGGAACCCCAGACAAAACTTTTAAAGGACAATAAACTCTGGCACTCAGCAATGCAAAACTCTCATCATACACAGCATCCAAATAAAAATTATTAGACATGTGAATTAGAAAATGTAATCCAGAATCAGGATAAAAATTAGTCAACAGAATAAACCCAGGAAGGGCCGAGGCAGTTGAAGCAGAAGATAAGGATGTTAAAACAGCTAAAACAGGGGCACCTGGGTGGCTCAGTTGGTTAAGCATCCAACTCTTAAATTTTGTCTCAGGTCATGACCTCACAGTACATGAGATCAAGCCCTGCATCAGGCTCTGTACTGACAGTATAGAGCCTACTTGAAATTCTCTCCCCCCATCTCCCTCTGCCCCTCTCCAACTCGCACGCACATGTGCGCGTGCTCTTTCTCTCTCGAAATAAATTTTAAGTAATGTCCTCAAAAACAAAAAAATAAAAATAAAATTTAAAAACCCAGTTAAGGGGCACCTGGGTGGCTCAGTCAGTTAAGCGGCCGACGTCAGCTCAGGTCATGATCTCACAGTCTGTGAGTTCAAGCCCCGCGTCGGACTCTGTGCTGGCGGCTCAGAGCCTGGAGGGTCCTTCAGATTCTGTGTCTCCCTCTCTCTCTGCCCTTCCCTTGTTCATGCTCTGTCTCTATGTCTCTCAAAAATAAAATAAAAACGCTAAAACAAACAAACAAACAAACAAACAAAAAACCCAGTTAATATAGATATGACAACTATTTAAAAGATCACATGAACAAATAAGAACAATGTAAGTTATAAAAAAGAATCAAAGGAAACCTTTAGTATGAAAAATATAGTATGAGAAATATTTCACTAGATGTACTTAGCAGATTAGACACAACAAAAGAAAAGAACCAGTAAACCTAAAGACCTAAGAAACTACCATGTCCATCTGTAGGTGATGGGATGAACAAATTAAAGTACGCACAGAGTGCTACTCAGCAACAGAAGAGAATGAGCCCTTTATCCACAAAATGTGGACGAAACCCAAAAGCATTATGCTAAAGAAAAGAGGGGCACCTGGGTGGCTCAGTCGGTTAAGCGTCTGACTCTGGATTTCAGCTCAGGTCAGGATCTTACAGTTCATGAGTTCAAGCCCCATGTTTAGGATTAACATGCTTAGGATTCTCTCTCTCCTTCTCTCTCTGCTCCTCCCCTGTTCTCAGTTTCTATCAAAAAATAAACTAAAAAAATTAAAAAAGAAAAAAAAAAGAGAGCAGTCACAAAAGAGTACACACGCGTGATTTCACTTACTAAAAATTCTAGAAAGGGGGGATCTACTCTACCTTGAAGAAAGCAGATCAGTGGGTGCCTAGGATCAGTGATACAGAGGCAAAAAGACTATAAAGCGTCATGAGGAATCTATTTGTGCATGATAAAGACATTCTATGGTCTGGAACGTGGAAAAGGTTACAAGTGTCTTCACATTTGTCCAAATTCACCAAACTATATACTTAAGACAGACGCACTCATTTTAAAAAAAAAATTTTAATATTTATTTTTGAGAGAGAGAGAGAGGAAGGGAGGGAGGGGGGGAGCATGCACTAGGGAGGGGCAGAGAGAAAGAGGGAGAGACAGAATCTGAAGCAGGTTCCAGGCTCTGAGCTGTCAGCACAGAGCCTGATGCAGGGCTTGAACTCAGGAACCGCAAGATCATGACCTGAGCCGAAGTTGGACGCTCAATCAGCTGAGTCACCCAGGTGCCCCAGATGCACTCATTTTATGTAAATTATACCTCAATAATATTGATTAAAAATGAGATAATGATTTGCACACTCTTTTGTAGGTTTCAAAAATAAAAGGGACACTAATCCTTTCTTTGGTGCATGTTTCAGATTCTCCATTAAAAAAAAACATTTTTTTAAAATGGGACAAAAATGTTGACCTTATATAGATGCTTCAATCTAAAATACTGCATTTTAAAAACTGTGGTGATATCCCTAACCTCACCCTAGAAGCTTCTTTTGCAAATCACTCCACTGTCTCTCCAGATATCAGTGGCATGTGAAATTTTAGAAGTCTGATTCAAATGTCTAGACTATAAAAATATTCTGAAAACCTAGAGAGACTGTGCTATACAGGCAAATCTCTCATGCTGGATGCTGAAGCAGGATGTCAGCACTAAGCAATCCTTTTTCTGCTATCTACTTAGTTTTACTTCCGTCTGATAAAACTCAAATCTCTGGGCGCTGAGTCACACAAGAATTTCAACTTGCTTAAAGCAAAAGGAAGTTTCTTTGGTCTCACCACTGTTGAGCATGATTAGTCTTGTTTTAATCACTGCTAATTTGTTTTCATTAGTAGAGAAGCAAAGTACTTATCTTCAGACCATGTGGAGAGGCCCCATTTCTCTGCAATAACCTGAATACATTTATTCCAGATAATTAGAATAAACCTTTTCTTCTCTACTAAAAGAGTGAGTAAGGCTTTTAAGACAGTATGTTTTTGTTTTTGTTAAGTTTATTTATTTATTTTGAGAAAGAGAGAAAGAAAGGAAGAAAGAGCGCACAAGAGAGAGCACACTATCGGGAGAAGGGCAGAGAGAAAGAGAATCTTAAGCAGGCTCCATTCTGTCAGGGCAGAGCTCCATGAGATCATGACCTGAGCAGAAATCAACGGTCAGACGCTCAACTGAATGAGCCACCCAGGCACCCCTCAGAACGGTGTATGTAGATCTCACCTGGCCCTATGGTCACCTCAGTGGAATGCTTGTTGATAATCTTAATCTTATCACTGAAGCCATTTTTCTCCACAATCTTCACAGCAGCCTCAGCCATAGGCTTGAAAACCTAGAAATTGGAGCCAAAACCCAAGTAAAAATGAGCAATAAATTAAATAACATCCTAACATCCAAGATTAGCACAATATGTCTTGATACAGGTTCTAAGATTTGAAGTAAAAGAGGTCTCCATTAGAGTTTCCTCCTGAATATATAAAATGGACCTCTGTTACTGTTTGATACAGGCAAAATCCTCCTCGGGCTGATTTGATCTGAATAAACGAGATTTCATCTTTGTAACTTAAGTAGTTTATTCTCCAAATGTATGTCATGAAAATGAATACAAAGGGAAAGCCATCTGCTGGGTGTAACTTGTAGGAGTTAAACCTTATATGCCGGGCACACTGGGGAGGTAGGCCTTCCCAGGAAGGCTGCACTACCTAGTGAGGACGGCAGGTGTCAGTGCCAGGCTAGAAGAAAGCAGCAAGGGGATCTGCCTCACAAAACCATGACCTGGGGCATGGGGCTGGACAAGTGTTGTGCTCTCTAGGAGGAAGGGAGACTGTTACTGTATTAACAACTGTATTAGTTGTTAAATGTAAACAGGTGTCAGCTCAAAACTGTCCCAAATCCCCACTGCTGGCATAATACAGCCTCTATTTTATGGTATTCGAGGACCTCCATAACATGAACCACCTTACTTCCCCCGGCCTTATTCCCCTCCTAATCCACCCCCAGCCATGACTGATGCCTCGGCCACACTGATCTCAATGTGCACTAGGGAAGCCTGAGCTTTCTCTGCCCTATCCCCACCTGCCAAGGCAAACCCGACTTTCCAGGACAGCATGAAGCCTCCCTGAACCCTTCGCTTATCCCTAAACACAAGCCCCTCCAACTCTTACTTTCTAGCTTGCCCAATTTAGATTGCACGGCTCCAACCACGATAGTGCATAAAACATACAGATGCACATGCGGCCACACCTACGGAGTGGAAATAGAACAAAATGATAAAGTAACTGGTCACAAGGACAAGATTTCCATTTTTCTAAGTCTTTTTCTGCATTTTCCATATTTTCTACCATGAATACATGCTTCTTTTATTAAAATCAAGGGGGAAATGCTATATTCTTCTGTAAAGGATACATATGTGCTTAGCTAGGAAAAAAATCATCCCAATCTGTTTCAAATTATTTCTAGGATCCGACTTGATGTTTTTAGATGTAGTCTGAGGGCCTCAAGACCTCAGTTCTCACCCATCACTTTGCCCACCCCAAAGCATCACAAGTTCATATCATCGCCTCAGCCCTCCTGCCTCTTGACATTATCACTCACCTCTTCTGCTAACCCTGCAGGCTCTGACATTCACCGTCTCCTCCTCAGCCACCAAGACCTCAAGATCTCTCCCAGAGCACTTCTTTTTGGAATGGCCCCTGAAGATGTCTTCCCAACATCATTCTGTGTACTCCCCTGCCCCTCCAGTCAGTTTGGGGGACTGACCTTCCAAGTGGTACACCTGTCTGGCTTAAATGTAACTGAATCTCTCAGGCCAGGTCACTGAGGTAAGTTAAATAGGACTGAACCTTATTCTGGCGAATGATATCCAAAGAGAGGTTTGCTAGCGATTCCTGAGAAAGTTCTTCTTGCTCTTACAAAGAAGGAAAATAAATGAGGAAACCAGGACCATGCTTCATTTTCAAGGCATTTGCCACAGAAATCACTGTAACTAATACACCTTCCCAAAATATTCCTCACTTTTCCAATGTGTTAAAAGAAGTGTATAGTCATTGTCTGTAATTCCCTGAATTCCATCTATTCCTCAACCCTATGCCCCTGGAAATACCACCTAAAGGAGGTCACCTCCTAGCTACCAACCCAACAGCTTTCCCTCAGTCCTCATCCTACTCAACTGCTATATCAGTGCTGTCTAATACAGTGACCACATGCATTTAAATAGAAGTTGATTAAAACAGAGTGAAATTTAAGAATCCAGTTCCTCACACTAGTCACACTGTAGGCACTCAGCAGCCATATGTGGCTAGGGATCACTATGTTGACCAGCATAGCTATAGAAAATGTTCAGCATCACAGAAAGTTCTATATGACAGTGCTGGGCTATAACATCCACATGTGCTTTTTCCCACGAATCCCATGCAACCTTGGCTTCCGCCTCTGCCCTCTAGGGTCTCTTTGCGTCTGTCTGAACTTGACTTTACTGGTACTCTTCCCTCATAGGCATGTCTCCAGCTTTGCCTTTCTCATTTTACTCTCTCCTTGAACAATCTCCTACACTGCCAGCTTCGCTGGTCACATCTGCAAATGAGTTTGCAAATCTGCCTGTATATGCCACTCTCTAAAGGTTCAGACATCCATCTCCAGAGACCAGCAGGTTCTCACTCATTGTTCTAGACCTGTCTTTCCAGTTGTGCAGTTCAGGCAGAGTGGAAAACCACATGGCAGTCCAGCCTGAACTGAGTACAGAGGTTCAAAAGATGTTCACTGAAGTAAAAGCTGGGAGGCCGCCATAAGATGTCAATAGCCAAACAGAAAAGATTTGAGAATCACAGACCAGAGCAGCAAGAGAGAAATTAGAAATCCGGGTAACTGAGATGGGAATATATAGAAAAACCCAAGAGCACAGGCCCACCAATTCTGCCAGAAAGCATGTTCTCACTATATATATATATATATACATATATATATACACACACACACACACATATATATACACACACACACTTTTTTTTTTTAAGTTTACTCATTCTGAGAGAGAGAGAGAGAGAGAGAGAGGGCAGGGGAAGGGCACAGAGAGAGGGAGGGAAGTAGAATCTCGAGCAGGCTCTGCACTAACAGAGAGGAGCCTGAAGTGGGGCTCAAACCCACGAATCGTAAGATCATGACCTAAGCTGAAATCAAGAGTCAGACGCTCAACTGACTGAGCCACCCAGGTGCCCCCTCACCATGTATTTTTAATTAGACACCCACACATAAATTGGCTCCTGCCCTGGGACCTGTCTCTCTCATACTCAGCACATCCAACGTGAACTGCATGACCCTCCCTACAAAATAAGTATCTTCTTGAGTGCCTCTTACCAGTCAACATCATCACTGCTCCCCAGACACCCACGCTAGAAATCTCGCACCCACACATCCTCCCATCAAAGATACCACTATAGGGTGAGCACCTTAATTAGGAACCAAAAGAGCAAGTCTCCAGGTCTAGCTCTCCTATTTATTAATTGTGGGATTAAGTCTTCAACCTCTCTGGGTCTTAGTTTCTTCATTTGTAAAGTAAGGATAATAAAATTTACTTGAGGCTAACTAACTATCCTAAAACAAGTTTCTTTGTATCTGTTTAAAAATCTCGGCAATGGGGGCACCTGGGTGGCTCAGTTGGTTAGGCATCCGACTCTTCATTTTGGCTCAGGTCATGATCTCACAGTTTCTAAGACTGAGCTCTACATTGGGCTCCAAGATGGGTGTGGAGCCTGTTCAGGATTTTCTCTCTCCCCTCCCTCTCTCCTGCTCATATTCTTACTCTTTCTCTCTCTCTCTTCTCTCAAAAACAAATCTTAATGACACCCCAGAAGACGAAGAAATGACTCTTAATCTTTTTATGAACTCCTCAGACAAGTGCACAGAGTCCTGCACACACGCACCCCTCTCTCAGGACTTCCATGGAGACCTGAAGCCCAGTATTCTTTTTTTTAAAGATTTTTTTAAATGTTTATTTACATTTGAGAGAGAGAGAGAGAGACAGAGCGGCAAGCAGGGGAGGAACAGAGAGAGGGAGACAGAATCCGAAGCAGGTTCCAGGCTCTGAGCTGTCAGCACAGAGCCTGACGCGGGGCTCGAACTCACAAGCAGTGAAATCATGACCTGAGCTGAACCTGGGCGCTGACTGAGCCACCCAAGTGCCCCTGAAGCCCATTATTCTTATTTCAGGTTAAGAACAACTAACTCAGGATACTGGAGTTAGAAGTCTTTATTGTAGCACTCGGGTCCTCAATAGTGTGGCTACAATCTACCTTTCTGGATTTCTACCCTGACACTTTGCCATGACTCTGGATGATACAACATGGTATTTTAGGTTGACACAACTCAGCCTAAAATGCCCACCTTTCCAGACCACGAGCATGAGGGCCACACTACAGGAAAGGAGGGGTGGGGAGCTGGAAGGAATCTGAGTAGAATACTCGAGAGTGCTGCCTCCAGACTTTTTGTGAGAGAGCAAAAATCACCTATCTTGTTTAAGCCACTGTTATTTTGGGACTTTGTTATTCACAACTCAATCACCATGCAAACCAAATTTTCTAGGAAAAAGTGTTTAAATACATGCCACCCTTTCTAAAACCTGGGAAGAACATATGCCAAAAATTCAACAATGGTTAACTTTGTGTTAACATGCTATTTTTATTTTACATGTACCATATTTCCTATAGTGGACTACATCACTTACGTTATTAGCAAAACAATGTTTAATGTTCTAATAAAGGAATCAAACAACAGAAACAGACTGCCCAACTACTGACAAACGCAGTAAGATAGCAGGCTCTGTGGGGACATTTAAACTAGCAGGTCTCAACCTTGGCGCACAGTCAAAACTCCCATGCCCAGGCCACATCCCAGAATAATTAAACTAAAACTGGGGTCAGGGAAGCAGGGTGGGGAGGCAGGGAAGGCAGTTAGGCATCAGTATTTTCCGAAGCTATTTACGTACTTAAGTGACTCTGACGTGAGGCCAAGGCTGAGAACTGCTGTTTCCAGAGGAGAAAAGGAGCCCCTGGAGTAAGGAAATGTATCTGATTCATCTCCATATCCGGAGAACCTGGCCCTATGCCTGAAACAGAGTGAGCACTCCATGAACATTTGTAAACAAACGGATAGGCAAGGTGCACAAGGGACTTCCCACACAAGACACAGAACACTTATGTGAAGATGTAGCTCACCTCAATGGCATAGCAGAAGTCAGCCCCTGATGTGACCGCCATCATTGACAAGAGTCCCGTTCCAGTGCCAATGTCAAGAACCAAGGCCTCCTGTCCTCTGTCCTTCACCCTGCTCACAGCAGCCCGGATACCCTGGTAATATTTTATATTCTAAGAGAAAAGGAGAAACAGCTGTCACTTCATACCAGTTACTATAGATAAATGCAAGGATACATTGGGAAGTTTGGGAGTCATGGCTGGCAGCAACAGTGTAAGTCATGGCTCCATGGCTTTCTGGCCTCTCAAGGAACAGCACTGGCTAGCTGAGGAAAACAGGCCTTGAGAAACTCCAAGAGCACTGGGTCTCTTGCCCTTTATTTGGTGACTGTCCCTCCCCTTCACACCCACTCTTCTGTACTCTGCTTAGCAAGGCTGGGGCTCTGCCAACAACCTTCTCCTTTTCCAGCTATTAGGTGTGGACAACAGGGGAACTACAGGCTGACTGGCAGGTAGAAGGAGGCAGGAAACTTGTTCCTTCCCAAATGGTTGCCGCTCTCATCAGGGTCCTCCCAGAAGTGGCAGCCGGCTCCAAATGTCAGCTCCTCCCTAGCTCCTCTCCGTACTCTCATCACCAGGCTCCTTGGGCACCTCAGAGACAGGAGCAGCACTCAAGCAGCTGTCCCTCTCGGAGAGCTAGGCATCAGTTCCACAGAACCCCTCACAGAACCATGTTTCCAGGCTCGTGAATCCCACTCTTCTGTGTCATCAGCCCTAGGCAACTTAGCTACTTCCTGCGATTACTACCACTAGGTAACCTTGGTGCTCCTATTTGCTTCCCATGCCTCCCACATCTGTGTTACCAATTCCCCCTATGAAATTCCCTCTGTTGAAATAGCAACATGGCTTTGGGTTTCCTTACTGGACCCTAATTCACAAGGGTTCCTTGTCTCAAAAAATAATCCTCTCCTCAGGAAATCATTTCTTTGTTTTTAGTTCAAGTGTTTAGTAGCTGACACAGATACATTTTCCATCTGTAACAGTTTGGCTCCATAGGTACTCTGCCCCTACTGTTGAAAACAACTAGTGAAAGGGAAAACACTTGCAAATCTTTTAAATGCACTAATGAGCTGGCAAGTTAGGAAGAAACATCAAGAGGCCAAACTCCTGAAAGTGGATTCCCCTCAACTGAGCCTTAAGGTGACTACCTAACAGACCAACACCTTGATCACAGCCTGCAAGGGACCCAGAGCCAGGGCGCACAGCTAAGCTTGAGCCCAGATTCCAAAACCACAGAAATGGTGAGATAATAATAACTCTTTTAAGCCATTAAATTCTGGGATAATTCGTTATGCAACAGAACATAACTCATACAGGACTGGTATCAAAAGCGCAATATTCTCTGACCTGAGTGCAATCAAGTCAGAGATCTCAGTAACAAAAATATAACTAAAGAAAAAGAGATTTTTGAACATTGAGAAATTCTAAACTCACAGGTAAAAAACTAAATCAAAAGAGAATTAGAAAATATCTAGAAATGAACTTTTAAAAATTACATGTCAAAACTCAGGGGATAGCTAAAAGCAATATTTGGAAAGAAATACATTATCAAAGACAAGAGATAAGTTAAGCGTCCGCCTCAAAAAATTAGAAAGAGGACTGCAATATAATCTCTTAATCAGATGAATAAAAATAATAAACCACAAAAATTAATGAACTAGGGAACAACTATAAGATTTTATAGAAATTTTTATATGAATTAGTTATTTCAAAAGTCTAATAAAACTGATGAGCCTCTGATAAAGTCAAAACACAAAAGGCAGAATAAGAAGTAACCAAAAACTGGGAATATGGGGTGGAAGGTGGAGCATGATATCACTATATACGCTGCCAATATTAGAAAGATTAAAGATTATGAACAACTTTTAGCAAATACATTTTTAGGGACACCTGGGTGGCTCAGTTAGGCATCTCTTGATTTCAGCTTATGATCTCACATTTCATGAGACTGTGCCCAAATCCATTCTGCGCTATCAGCTCAGAGCCTGCTTGGGATTCCCTCTCTTTGCCCCTCCCCCTCATGCATGCATATACTCCCTCTCTCTCAAAATAAATAAAACATTAAAAAAATACTTAGAGACTTGTTGGGATGAACACTGAGTGTTATATGGAAACCAATTTGAAAATAAATTATTAAAAAAAAAATACTTAGAGGGGCACCTAGGTGGCTCAGTTGATTAAGCATCCGACTTCAGCTCAGGTCATGATCTCGCAGTCCATGAGTTTGAGCCCCATGTCAGGTTCTGTGCTGACAGCCTGGAGGCTGGAGCCTGCTGTAGATTCTGTGTCTCCCTCTCTCTACCCCTTCCCCTCTCATGCTCTGTCTCTCTCTCAAAAATAAACAAACATTAAAACTTAGAAAGATTACAGAATTTCAAATCAATAAATAAAAATCAATTAAAGTTTTATATATCACCAGCAACCTTTAAACCTTGGCAAAGGAGGGGCGCCTGTGTGGCTCAGTTTGTTGAGCACCCAACTTCAGCTCAGATCATGATCTCACAGCTCATGAGTTTAAGCTCCGCGTCAGACTCTGTGCTGACAATTCAGAGCCTGGAGCCTACTTTGGATTCTGTGTCTCCCTCTCTCTCTCTGCCCCTCCCCCGTATGCCTGCTTGCGTGCACGCATGCTCTCTCTCAAAAATAAACAAACATTAAAAAAAAAATTAAGGGGCGCCTGGGTGGCTCAGTCAGTTGGGCGTCCAACTTCGGCTCAGGTCATGATCTTGCAGGTCGTGGGTTCAAGCCCCACATCGGGCTCTCTGCTGACAGCTCAGAGCCTGGAGCTTGTTTCGGATTCTGTGTCTCCCTCTCTCCCTGCCCCTCCCCCTTCTCACACTCTGTCTCTGTCTCAAAAAGAAATAAATATTAAAAAAAAATTTTTTTTTTAATTAAGAGAAAACCTTAGCAAAGGGGGAGCACCTGGGTTGAGCATGGGCCTCTTGACCTTAGCTCAGGTCATAATCTCACTGGTCATCAGTTTGAGCCCCATATTGGGCTGTGCACTGATGGCGCAGAGCCTACTTGAGATTCTGTCTCTCCTTCTCTCTGCCCCTCCCTGCTGTACTCTCTCTCTCTCTCTCAAAATACATAAATTTAAAAAACAAACAAAATAAACAAACAAAAACCTTGGCAAAGGGAAAGATTTCTTAAACAAGAGACAAGAAGTATCAGCCAATAGAGATTAAAAAATAAATCTTGACATTAAATTTAAATTTTTTTTTAACGTTTATTTATTTTTGAGAGACACAGAGACAGAGCGTGAGCAGGGGAAGGGCAGAGAGGGAGACACAGAATCTTAAGCAGGCTCCAGGCTCTGATGAGCCGTCAGCACAGAGCCCAACATGGGGCTCGAACTCACAGACCGTGAGATCGTGACCTGAGCTGAAATCGGCCGCTTAAGCCACCGACTGAGCCACCCAGGTGCCCCATTGACAATAAATTTAAGAACTTGCATTTATCAAATGAAAAAACCCACAAACTAAGACACTTACAATACATGTAACTGACAAATGATCAGCACCCAAAATAAAGAACTCTTGTAAATAACTAAGTATTAAAAGAGGAAACATGAGGGGTGCCTGCGTGGCTCAGTCAGTTAAGCGTCTGACTTTAGCTCAGGTCGTTATCTCGCAGTTCGTGGGTTCAAGTCCCTTGTCTGCTCAGTGCTGACAGCTCAGAGCCTGGAGCCTGCTGTGGATTCTGTGTCTTCCTCACTCTCTGACCCTCCCCTGCTTATGCTCTGTGCTTCTGTCTCAAAAAAGAAAAAAAAACAAAGAGGAAACATGAAAAGCCAATGAACAAACAAAAAGAGTTCGTACTCAGCAGTAACCAGACGAATGCAAATTAAAACTACACTGACAGGCTGGTTCATACCTACTAGAGACTCAAGAATGTAAATTGGTTAATATCAAATACTGGCAAGGATATGAAACAAGAACTATCATACACAAGTGTGAGAATATAAAGTGGCATGATCCTTTGGGAGAGAATTTGACATTACCTCATGAAGTTGAACAAACTCAACGGGCAGCAACTCCGTTCCTAGGTATACCAACCTAGAGAAAAGTGTGCCAGAGTATAGGTCCCAGAATATTCTAGCAGCCCTATGCACAACAGCAAGAAGTTAGAAATAATCCCAAGGTCTACCAAGAGAAGAATAGGTAAGTGATGATGTATTTATACAATAGAACCTATAAATCATGAAAATGCATGACCTACAGCCTCATGCAAAATAGATGAATCTCCAAAATGATTGTGAGCAAAGAAGTGAGTCATAAAGAATATACACACTATGACTGCGTAATATAAAGTTTGAAAACAAGCAAAACTTAAGAATTTACTTTTTTAATATAGGAGATGGTAAAACTATAAAGAAAAGCAAGAGAGTGACTGATATAAAATTCAAGACAGTGGAAACTTCTGGGGGAGAGAGAGGAATGCAATCTAGAAGCACACAGGAGGATTCTGAGTAATCGTAATGTTCTATTTCCAAGCTGAGTGGTAAATCTATGAACATTCATTATTCTTTTTTAAACTGTACATACATGTTTTATACTCTTCTGTATGTCTGTCACATTTAAAAAGTTTTTCAAACAATAAGAATGGTAATAGATCTTAAAATAGCAGCACCGAGTTCTAAAAGAAAATGGACAGTGAGGTGCCTGGCTGGCTCAGTTGGTGAAACATGTGACTCTGGATCTCAGAGTTGTGGGTTCAAGCCCCAGGCTGGGTATAGAAATTAGTTAAAATCTTTAGGGACACCTGCGTGACTAAGTTTAACTGTCCAACTTTGGCTCGGGTCATGATCTCGCAGTTTTTGAGTTCAAGCCCCGCGTCAGGCTTTCTGGTGTCAGCACAGAGCCCACTTTAGATCCTCTTTCCCCCCACCCCCGCCCCTCCCCTCCCCTGCTCATGCTTGCTCTCTCAAACTAAACATTAAAAAAAAATAATAAAATGGATAATGTCAAAATTCTGACAAGAAGTGACTTCCGAATTAGAATCCATATTCAGTCTAAGTCTTAATTGTAAGGACAGAATAAAGAAGTTTTCAGATTAGCAAAGTTTTCGAACTCTCACCTCTCATGCACCCTCTCATAGGACACTGAGGAAGAATGTGTTTCACCAAAAACAAAGAGTGAACCACAGAGGAACACAAGGGAACCAAGACACATGGGACTCAATATAAAAAGAGAGGTGAAGGGGGCGCCTGGCTGGCTCACTTAGTTAAGCATCTGATTTCAGCTCAGGTCATGATCTCACAGTTCGTGGGTTCAAGCCCCGCATTGGGCTCTGTGCTGACAGCTCAGAGCCTGGAGCCTGCTTCAGATTCTGTGTCTCCCTCTCTCCCTGCCCCTCCCCAGCTCACTCTCTCTGTCTCTCTCAATAATAAAAATAACCATTAAAAAATTACAAAGGGGGGTAAATAATGAAGAGCTAAGAACGTTCCTCACACAAGTTTGAATTTTAACTTGACAACAGTGAGAGGCCACTGAGGATGGTGCTAAAACAGGGTTCTGAGGGTTTTCAGCAGAGGAATAACATAGATTGGCATTTCAGAAAGACCCCTTGGGCTGCTATGTAGAGAAAGGAAAAGAGAGGTCAACGGTAGTAAATGAGGTCTAAGTAGGCAGTAGGGTTGAAAGATCCATAGAATTTGATGACAGACTGCGTGCTAGGATGAGGAAAAGGGTGCCATCTTTCTGGCCTGGCTGACTGAATGGATGGCAATGCCATTTGTCCAAATCCTCTGGAAGCTGAGGCAAAAAGGATCATCTTTGCAGATGATAGTAAAATGAGAGGTGCACGAGCTGGAGAAACCAGTAAAAAGCTGACACCACTAAGCTAGAGAGAAGTAGTCAAATCCAGAAACAACATTTGTCCACATCCTAGAATTCCCCAATAGCTGGGCAAAGACACTCAGTTATTTGATATAATCGGGGAAGCACCTAGCCCCTTTTGGTGTAGCCTACACACTAATGATACTCAAGGAGTTTACTCTGGCGTGATGCTGGCAAGAAGTATGCACACTGAGCAGTTAACCAGGGCTGAATGAAGGAGACACCACCACCACCAAAGCCTCATGACCAACCTGACCATGTGCCCTTACCCTTCTCTTACCCTGCACTGCTTAGTTCTTAAGGTTGGCCCTGAATCCTTCGCCTTTAAGTCTCTGCCTTTCTGAGCCATCCAGATGAGAATGACCAGTCAAGAACTCTGGTAGACCAGGAAAGCCTGCGTTGCCAGCCATCATAAGACCAGAACTGTAACATAATTTACACAGGAAAAGAAAACTTGGACGGAAACAAAAAGAAAAAAAAAAAGCTGAAATGTCACAGTGCAACGGAAGCCAAATGTTCTTTTACACTGTACACTATTCTAACGTCATGCCTCTGGAGGAAATTCTTGACCTGTAACTAAAGGTTTCAAACACCACAGCAAGATAATGGTTTCCTTTTACACTTACTCTGTCTTTGTCATGTAACATATCAGCATAGGAGGATCTAAAAAGAAACAAAAGACAGGTCAGAAACTTCTGCTATTAATGATACCCATTAACCTATGAGAACATTCACATACATAAATGCATTCCTAAGTCAGATGGAACAAACATGCAGGCCCATTTTATTTTTTATTTATTACTGAACTATAACTGACATACAATGTTACATCACTTTCAGTTGTACAACACAGTGATTCACAATTCTATCCTCAATGTTCACTATGGAAGTGTAGTCACCATACAACATTATAACAATCTTATTAACTACATTCCCTCTGCTGTACTTTTCATCTTTAACCCAGGCTCATTTTAAACTATTTTAGTAGAGTTATAAGGTGTCATTTTCTAATATTATGGGGAAAAAAAATCTTAGAGAAAGATGTTTACTTTCAGCAAAGAACCTCAGACCTAAAAATGCTCTGGTAGCGAGCCTTGTCACAGCCGCCAGCATGCTGATCATGTTATAGGTCACACGTTTTTTTTCTCTCCAGAACTCAGACTCAATTTGTCTAATACTTCACATAATCTTGCATATATTTGCACATTAGGATAATCACAGATTCGACACTGCAGAGAGGAATCAGGAAAAGTATATACCTGCTGTATAAGTGAGGGATATCATGCCCAGCACTTTCGCTTACGGCACCAGGGAGAACTAAGAGTTCACCAGACTACAGGCTGTTAAAGGGAGGAGAGGCGCTGACCCGTATTTTCTATCACATTATCACAAACTGGAAAAATCTCTGGCAGGGTCAGGATAAGCCCCCAGAACTCAGCAGGTCTGGCCCAAAGATGCTGTCTTTTTTTTTTTTTTTTCTTTTTAATGTTTGTTTATTTTTGAGAGAGAGACAGTGCATGAGCAGGGAAGGGGCAGAGACAGAGAGGGAGACACAGAATCCAAAACAGGCTCCAGGCTCTGAGCTATCAGCACAGAGCCCAACGCGGGGCGCGAACTCACCAACAGTAAGATCATGACCTGAGCCAAAGTCAGACGCTTAACTGACTGAGCCGCCCAGGCGTCCCCCAAAGATGCTTTCTAAGAGTTGCAGGTGAGAGCTAAGGTGCTCACTAAACAGAGGACCTCCAGCTTTGGGTCAACATCAGAATCACTGAAGAGTTTTTTTTTGTTTTTTTTAAGTAGGCTCCATGCCCAACTTAAACTCATGCCCAACTTAAACTCATGACCCTGAAATCAAGAGTTGTATGCTCTACTGACTGAGTGAGCCAGGCACCCTTGGAGAGCTTATTTTAAATGCAGATTGCCAAGGCACCTGGATGGCTCAGTCAGTTGAGCTGAGCATCTGACTTCAGCTCAAGTCACAATCTCACTTGTTTGTGAGTTCAAGCCCCACATCGCATCAGGCTAGCTACTATTAGTGCAGAGCCCTCTGCAGATCCTCTGTCTGCCTCTCTTTCTGCCCCTCCCCTGCTTGCACTCTCTCGAAAACAAATAAATATTAGGGGCACTTGGGTGGCTCAGTCAATTAAGCGGCTGACTTCAGCTTGGTCGTGATCTTGCAGTTCCTGGGTTCAAGCCCCGCATCCGGCTTTGTGCTGACAGCTCAGAGCCTGGAGCCTGCTTCAGATTCTGTGTCTCCCTCTCTCTGCCCCTCCCCCACTCGTATTCTGTCTCTCAAAATTTAAACAAACATTTAAAAAATTTTTTTAATAAAAATTAAAAAAAAGTTTTTTTAATGCTGATTCCCATGATACATGCAAACAGATCCTGATCCAGAAAACTGGGCTAGAGTCTGGAAATATGCACTTGAACTGGTGCCCCACAAAACTGTGACATAGGTCATATTCTAAACCTCGAGGAGTACTGTACCAGAAGAATAGCATTTTGTTTTGATGGCACACCATGGTTTTTACCTGTGAGCCCACCTATGAATGCTTAGTTGAAATCTGGTTCTGTCTTTCCCCACCTTGCAAGAGTCCTTTCTGGTCCCCATCCTCATAGCCTCATTATCCACTCTCCTTACCACTCCACAGACATCACTCTGCCAACCCGCTCCATCACTAACATCCAGGATTTCTGTCTCTGTTCGACACTCCCTCTTCCTGAAACACTCTCCAATTTTCCACGTGCTGCCCATTCCCTCCTGGTTCTCCTGCCTCCTCTTTTCCCAGATTCTTTCTTCAGCCCTCTCCCTGTCTCCTCACACACCCTCCCTCAGAGCCTGCAATCTCTTCCATCTTGAATTCTAACAACTGCAAACTGGCTCCAGACCCGTGTTAACCTGCCCACTGGCATATCTACCTGCATGTCCAAACCCAGATACCTAATCTCCATCACCTTCTCCTCTCCAGCAACACCCATTCTTCTGTGGTCATCCCTCTCACAGAACTAGCTCCATCCACCCAGTAGCTCTAACCAGAAATCTTGGGTGCTTCTGGAATTTTCTCTCTCCTTCCACCAGTAAACCAATGAGTTATCAAACTCAAGCTCCCTTGAAGCTGTCTCCCCACCTCCACTGCCTCACTGGTAGGGTTGCAATATCCACCCAAATGGCTTCCACTCCCTTCAACCTACTTTCCACACTATTCTCAGTAAATGTTCCAAAATACAACCTAATCTTTTTTCAACCTGGTTTAACAACTCAATCACTCAGAAAATGATGTCCAAAATCTTTTGAAAGAAGTTAGTATTTTTGAGCCCTTTATTCTATACCACGCATTGTATTTCACTCACCCATCAAACAGCCCTAAAATAAGGCTTTGTATGAGGACATGTACATTATTACATGTACTGAGACATGTATTCTCATACTGAGGCCCAAGAAGTTAAGGAGCTGAGGTGAGGTGAGGTGAGAGTGAAGACAGGACAGAACCCAGACTTACCCGCACATTCCTCTTCCTGCATTTTGCTACCACCCTCTACATGACCCTGCCTACCTTTTCGGTGCCCTCTCTCACCAAAGCCCTGCTTTTCTACCACATTCCAGACACCTCAAACTGCTAGGAATCCCCCAAACTAACTGTTACACGTGATCCCTACCGCTCGGAAAGCAATTTCCCTTCTTCTAGATTTGGGAAATCACTCATGTGTCAACCCCCAGCCCAGCAGGTTCTTGCTGCTTCCATGAACTTTTGTGCCCATGTCCAACGGCATTTCTACACTGTTGTCATGATTTTTTATATGTCCGTCTCTTCCACAAAACTGCGTATTCCTTGAGGGTAGGCACCCTACCTTCTCCATTAGCTCCACAACCGTGCTAGTATGTTGCATGCACTTAATGACTGCTACAGAACAATAACTCGCTCACAGTTTTAAACATCCCTTCCAGAGTCGGGGGGAGGGCAGGATGCATTTTTTAACATTTTCTGTTAAAAAGAATTTAACCATATGATAAATGTGTCCCCATTTCAGTGACACAAGTAAATGATTAAATTTCATAAGCTGACCTAGGTCCTCTCTGCTCCACGAGACAGATCCTCTGAGACCCGGATAAAGCTGTTACATGGTATCTGACTCTCTACACAGAAATGACTTCGCCTAGCTCCCACACATCTGCCCGGATCAGAAGCACTGGGTAATGCCTATTCCACTTTCTGACGGGATTCTAGGGCTCCTGCTTGGAGATCAAGTGCCCCACCCAGCTGCAACCAATGGTGAACACGCCCTTGTTACCTTGCAATCTCCTGGTGGTAATCATAGTGCTCATCCTCTTCCAGCCACTCCACAGATCCGGTGGTCGGATTGGCCCGCCCGCAGAAGACTTTCATGGTGCCAACCAGCTTCTCGGGTTTAGCACAGAAAAGCAGCCTTGCCAGCGCACTTCTTGTGGACAGGTCTAATCATCAGAAATCTATTCACATCATCATGCCCCAAACGTAGAGAGAAATAATTTTAAAGACAAAAAAGAAAAAGAAAAAAAAATCATAAAATAGACAAGTGTGTCAAAGCCAGTGAAATTATGTTAATCAGTATTTTAGGAGCACCTGGGTGGCTCAGTTGGTTAAGTGTCCGACTTCAACACAGGTCATGTTCTCATGGTTCGTGGGTCCGAGCCCTAAGCTTGGCTCTGCACTGACAGTGTGGAGCCTGCTTGGGATTCTCTCTTTTTTTCTCTCTTGAAATAAAAAAATAAACATAAAAAAAATCAGTATTTTCATCTTTCCAGCAAGAGTTATTTGGTTTTACATTCAGCATATAACATCAAAAACTATAATACATAAATTCATAAAGCTATCTGGAAACGGTGGCAGTCCTCAGTGATTTCAGGTTAAATGAGCCTCACAGGTACATCTGGACGCAGCCTCAAGGTAAAGGCAGATGAGAAGAGAAATAAAGCAAAGGAAACAAGTGGTTAACCGGAAAGGAGAAATAAACAGACTGGGGTAGTGGTAAAAGAGTGCCACCAATACTGCCTCAGGATATTAAACACTTAGTTTACAGAAAAATACAAACAGCAATTCAAACAAACTTGGAAAACTTCCATCTAAACAAATATATCACAGCTATAAGCAAGTGTGGATAATCTCAAAAGTATTACGCTGAGCCAAAAAAAGCAACTCACAGAATACATACATGATTACATTTTTATAAAATTTAAAATGATGCCAAACAAGAACAATATATTCTTCAGGGATCACGCTAAAAAGCATAGCAAGGGGGCGCCTGGGTGGCTCAGTCGGTTAAGCGGCCAACTTCAGCTCAGGTCATGATCTCACGGTCTGTGAGTTCGAGCGCTGTGTCGGGCTCTGTGCTGACGGCTCAGAGCCTGAAGCCTGCTTCAGATTCTGTATCTCCCTCTCTCTCTGCCCTTCCCTTGCTCATGCTCTGTCTCTATGTCTCTCAAAACTAAAAAATAAAGACGTTAAAAAAAAATTAAAAAAAAAAAGCATAGCAGGGAATGAAGACAGCGGTTACCAGTAAGAAGGAAGGGAAAAGGCTGGGATCAAGGAGGGCCATACAGGGGGCTTCAAAAAAATACTACTGTTTCTTCTAAAACGGGGTGGGGGGGTGCCACCTGGGTGGCTCAGTCGGTTAAGCAACCAACTTCGGGTCAGGTAAGTCCAAGCCCCGCATTGGGCTCTCTGCTTTCAGCACACAGCACATTTTGGATCCTCTGCCCCCCTCTCTATCTCCCTCCCCCACTTACTCGTGCATGCTCGTGCTCTCTCCCAAAAATAAACATTAAAAAAAAGTAAATAAAATTGGGTGATGGGAAGAAAGTGGTTCATGATACTGTCCTTCTTTATGACAACCATTTTTAATAATGATTACTTCTTACCTACTCAATAATGGACTTTAAAAGTAATTTTTAAAAATTCTTCATTGAGAGATATCTGGCTGGCTCAGTTTGAAGAGTGTGCAATTCTTGATCTTGGGGTTGTGAGCTCAAGCTCCATACCGGGTATAGATTAAATAAAATTTTTAAAAAATTCTTCATCTTAAAAAAATCCTTCAAATTCTCCAGATTCATCTTGTATGCCCTATTTCTGCAGAGACCTATTTCTGACAGAGAAACACCACAGCTGAAAGTCTGAAGGCACCTCTCAGCAGGTGTGGGCACTACCAGCACCCTCCTTTCTACCTTCAAAAAACCTCCAGCGTTCTACACTCCCCTTCATTTCTTGTTAAACACTGATCTATCTTCAGGAAACCTTAGAAAGAATGCCTACTCCATAGGTCCCTAAACATCCCTAAGGCATTTTACTGACCACAGTTATTGCCTTTCTTCAAAGTTATTTAGGCTCAACACTTCATTCTTGTAAAAGAGGATGGTGAAAAATCTTTTCCGAAAAGACTAGGGTCGTCAGTGGCCTGGGTCAAAGTAGTCAATTTGTCCTTCAGTGAAACTCTACTTTTAAAATCTCAGTGGACCTGTCCTCTCATCTGGTGGCTCCCAAACTTTCCGGCAACACTAGAATGAAATATACTTTACATAAAGACACAACACATGTAAACTTTCACTAAACAGTATTTAGCCTTCCTATGGGCAAAGCCCTTTGATACATTCTCCTGTATTTCATTTTTCCTTTTTTTTTTTTAAGTTTACTTATTTGAGAGAGACAGAAAGAACGTGTGCATGGGGAAGGGGCAGAGAGAAAAGATCCTAAGCAGGCAGCGGGGCTCAAACTCATGACTCAAATTTCACTCCTGTGAAATCAAGAGTGGGACGCTCAACCGACTGAGTCACCCAGGCACCCCTCATTTTTCTTTTTAAATTGATTATGATCCACTGAACTGATTTCACAATTTTTTTCATTATTTATTTTTTTATTTTTAAGAAACATTTTTCAAAGTTTATTTATCTATTTTTGAGAGGCAGAGAGAGGGAGACAGAGGATCCAGAGCAAGCTCTGCACCATTAGCACAGGGCGTGATGCAGGGCTTGAACACATGAACCATGAGATCAGGACCTGAGCTTAACCGAATGAGCCACACGAGTGCCCTTGATTTCACAATTTAACTGTGAGTTGCAACCTATAAGCATTGCTACAATCAGCTGTGAACCTCTCCTATGTCAATTTTTTTTGAGTATCTCCAACTACCAGTATCCGTAATGTGCTTTAGAGAAGTGTGTTCAAAAAATGCCACAGTAGAAAGAAATGACCATATCTGGCTGAATGTTCAGGGAAGGCTTAAAAGATGGCTAGGACTTAGATGGGCATGGGAGGGAGAGGGCACTTCATCAGATCATAAAGGCTTAGACGGTCGTGCAGTTAATAAACTAGTTCAGCTGAAATGAAACTGAACAAGAGCTCAAACATGTCAGTGGAGTACATACTGTGCAGAATCCTAAAACCCTTATCCTGTGGGCCATTTGAGATCAATTCTGAAGTCATTTAAAAGTTAAGAGTATACGGACGCCTAGCTGGCTCAGTTGGTTGAGCATCTGACTACAGCTCAGGTCATGATCTTGTGGTTTGTGGGTTCAAGCCTCGCTTTGGGCTCTGTGCTGACAGCTCAGAGCCTGGAGCCTGCTTCAGATTCTGTGTCTCCCTCTCTCTCTCTGCCCCTCCTCCACTCGCACTCACTTGCTCTCAAAAATAAACAAACATTAAAAAAAAATTTCTTAAAAAGGTTAAGAGTGTAATACAGAACTCTAATCTATGGAATTCTGTTTTTGTCTGTGCTGTTGCTTAGGCTATAAATAGGACTATAGTTTTTTCATAACTTAGAAAAGTTACCGGTTTCATATAAATTTAATTTTTTTTAATGTTTATTTATTTTTGAGACATAGAGACAGAGCATGAGCAGGAGAAGAGCAGAGAGAGAGGGAGACACAAAATCTGAAGCAGGCTCCAGGCTCTGAGCTATCAGCACAGAGCCCGACGTGGGGTTCGAACTCACAGACCGCGAGATCATGACCTGAGCTGCAGTTGGCCACTTAACCGACTGAGCCACCCAGGCACCCCCGGTTTCATATAAATTTAAATAAATGCTTGCAGATGGGAACCATATCTTGTAACCTCTTTGAGTGAGTAACTACACATCTTCTACAGATAAGTCCCTTTTATTATTATGACTTGTCCTCTCCAAAAAGGACCTCACACTCCAGATTCAGGAGCTATCTGACCCCCTCTTCATTCTACAAGATCTGTGAACTCACATGATAGTTTATAAGGCAGGAATGGAAACTCCATGCCCAAGCCCTAAATGGATTACCAGTCAGATTTCAGAGCAGATATTTGCTTCATTCATTCAAAATTTAGTAAAATTTTTACAATACCAGACACTGTGTTAGGGACTGGAGAACTCCCATAAACAAAATAAAGGAGATCTTTAAAATCCAAGAGATTAAATTCTAATAAGAGAGAGACTAAATATACAATCACAAACTATGTGAGTGCGAGAAAGGAAATAGGCAAGGGTGCTATGAGAGAGAATTAACAAGGTTATAGAAAGACTCTCTGAGGAAGGTGGCATTTGAGAGCTGCAAGATAAGAGAGAAGACTAATGCTTGTTTCTGGAAACCTTACCCCTAATTTTCCACACACACAAAAAAAGCCCTAAGAGGGAAAAGAACTGTGTACATAAGCAAAACTGACGAAAGCCTGAATGACTGAAGCACTTCCAGCAAAAGTATTGAGTAACGACAGAATAAGCGTGGGCTACCGCAAATCACACCAGACCATGTTGGCTTCGGAAAAGTGTTCGGACATTGTTCTTATTGCACTGGGAACCACCACCACTCAATGTCTTAAGCACAAAAATGTTCCCGTCAAATGCACACTTTTACAGGGTCCTTCTGGCTGGCGCGTGGTGAACGGACTGGTTTCCAACTACTCAGAACGCAGTGACTGGGAAAAGCTAGCCCATCAGCAGTTCCCTGAATCAGAGAAGCATGGGCCAGTTAAGGGTGTGATGGCTGGAGCTCCGTATGATTGCAGTTCGAATTTTCGTAGCTGAGGGGAGATGCCAAGGACTATATATAATCCAGGCCCCCGTAAAGTTCACCCTACAGAACGACAGACTCGGGGCCCAACCACATCCCAGTTGTTCTCCTGCCGGCCCAGGCGCTCTGAACCGCCCCACGCGGACTCTAGAAAGGTCCTCGAGAGTCCAGGAGAGACGTACACCCCAGAAACTAGAAGGCCCACGCCAGGCCCGTTGACCAGAGACGCTAGGCTGAAGGCCGAATGATGGCTGCACCCGGGACTCTAACTGCAACCCCACCTACCCAACCTACCCAGCGCCTCACCCTCCGCGGGAACCGCTCCGTTCACTTCCGCCGCTACCTCCACCACGCCAAAGCGGGCGTACGGGGGCGGGATCTCCCAAAGTCGGCTGAGCATGCCGGGAGCGAGGCCCGGAAGCGGAACTTAAAGACTTTCCCGTCGTACCCCACGGGTTCCCATAGTCCTCCGCGACAGCCGGTATGGAGGCCGGCAGGACTGCTGTGCTTCGCGTGAAGCGGAAGCGCAGCGCAGAGCCTGTGGAAGCCCTTGTCCTCTCTTGTAAACGCTTGCGGGGCGGCGCCGTCGAGTCGGCGGCCCAAAAGACACCTCCCGAGGATGCGGAGAGAGGGCCAGAGAATAATGTCTTCCAGTTGGTGGCTACTGTGCGCTCCCAGGTATTGGGCGGGATGGAGCCGGTGTTTGAAGGGGATCTTAGGGCGCAGCCGGGGGAAAATTGTATCCCTGACCCCTTGACAAACTGCCTGCTTACGCCGGTTTCTCTTCCATACTACCTCCCAGGAGGAGCCAGTCCAGGCGCTCGTTCGAGCCGCCCTGCGCCCTTCCCAGGGTAGCCAGCAGCGTATCCGCCGAGAACTCCGCGCTTCGGCTCGCGAGATCCGACAGGAGGGCCGCTACAGGGTGATTTCTAGCCGCCGATCCTCAGGAATTCCGTCGGGTAGCCTAGACTCAGAAGACGCGCAGGGAAACTCAGAATCTACCGACGACGCAAGCTTCCAGCTGTTCGACCTAGTCCACGAAGAAGGAGAGCCAGAGATCGCCGCCGCCACAGCCTCCTCCAAAGTGAGTACCTGGCCCGGAGCGGATCGCTGGGCCTCTGCGGATAGATAGTGCTAGGAGTCAGGGCATTATTTCAGCACACAGTCAAGAGGAGGCACACAGCTTCGCCTTACTGATGGTTGATCTATCAGCCGAGATAACCTCCTTTTATAGATCAGGTTATTCATTTAACACATATTTACTGAGTGCCCATTATGTGCCAGGCGTTGTTCTTAGGATATAGCTTTGAGGACATTCAGGTAGAGAAGAGAAACAGTAAAAAAATTTAATAAAGGATGTACAGGGAAAGGTGGGGGCAGGAAAAGAGTGGTTCCATTTCAGAGAGGGTCTCAGAAAATGACATTTCAGTGAGGACTTGGAGGTGAATGGCAAAGCACCGTGGATATGTGAGGGAAAAGCAGGTTGGTGTTTTCAAGATCAGTGTGCTTGGAGCTCAGTGAACTGGGAGAGAATGATAAGGAATTTGGGAAAGGATTCCTGTTAGACCCTGAAGGTACTTTTGTGTTATTCTTTTTTTTTAATGTTTTTTCATTTTTTAGACAGAGAGAGCAGGAGTGGGGGAGGGACAGAGAGAGAGAGACAGGGAGACACAGAATCCAAAGCAGGCTCCAGGCTCTGAGCCATCAGCACAGAACCATACACAGGGCTCGGACCCATGAACCCATAGATCACAACCTGAGTCAATATGGAGAGCCAGACACTAAACCGACTGAGTCCCCCAGACCCCCCGACCCTGAAGGTGCTTTTAAGGACACATTGCCTTTCACCCTTAGCTGAGTAATTACTGGAGGGTTTTGAGCAACATAAAGATAAAACAGATGGAAAAACTCATCAAAGGAAGGTTAAAGGACTAGTCCTCCTTAGCGAATCAAGTTTGAGGCAGATTTAAGTCTAGAATGCAAGTCTTTTCACATTTAATCCAGTGTTCTTTCCATTGATAGATTTACTAAATTTGTTTTGTACTTCAGTTCCAAAAAAACAAAGTCTACTACACGTATTCAGACTAGAGAAATAGAAAACTCTCAAACTAAGGTTTGTTCCCTGTTGGTGAGCATTTAAAAAAACAAAAACAAAAAAACTTGGGGCAACTGGGTGGCTCAGTCAGTTAAGCCTCTGACTTTGGCTCAGGTCATGATCTCATGGTTCGTGAGTTCAAGCCCCATATTAGGCTCTCTGCTGTCAGCATAGAGCCTGCTTCAGATCCTCTGTCCCTCTCGCTCTGTGCCCCTCCTCCACTTGCACTCCATCTCTGTCTCTCTCAGAATTAAAAAAAAAAACTTAATAAACTTCACTCTTCACTCCTTTTAAAAGTTACTGAAGTTTAAAAACAAATTTTAATTCCGAATATATCAAGCAAAAAATATTTACTTGTGGTGCTATTATACTTGGATAACAATTTGTGCATGATCACTATAGCCACATCTTTTACCAAAACTAATTGAAAACTTATTTATGAGTTACAAGCCAGATAACTTGAAAGTAAACCAGTGTTCAGTGGAATCAAATCAATCAAAGAGCTCATTCAATTTTATAAGAAAAACTGGTATATAAACTGATGAAGGATGTGAACACAGACTTCCTGACAATGCGATAAAAACGAAACACATCAAAAATGTTTGTACATCGGAGAGCAGGACATCCAGCTTGCCAGCAGGCATCTTCATTTTCCATGTGAAGAAAGAGCAATTTAAAAATGGGCGACGTTGAGAAAGGCAAGATTTTTGTTCAGAAGTGTGCCCATATCATCAAAAGGAGAGACCAGGCAAACACAAGACTGAGCCACATCTCCATGGTCGATTTGGGTGAAAGATAGGTCAGGCCCCTGGATTTTCTTACACAGATGCCAACAAGAACAAAGGCAACACCCAGGGAGAGGTGACACCTATGGAGTATTTAGATAATCCCAAGAAGTACATCCTAGGAACAAAAATGATCACTGACGTTAAGAAGACATGAAAAGGGCAGACTTGATAGCTTGTCTCAAAAGAGCTACTAAGGAGTAATAATTGGTCACTGCCTTATTACAAAACAAAAATGTCTTTTTACATGTACCATAAATATTTTTTAATGTTTGTTTATTTTGAGAGGGAGTGCAAGTGGGGGAAGGGCAGAGAGAGAGGGAGAGAGAATCTCATGCAGGCTCTGTGCTGTGAATGTAGAGCCCACCAGGGGGCTCGATCTCACAAAGCAAGAGATCATGACCTGAGCCAAAATCCAGACGCTTAACAGCCCCTCAGGATTGTCTTTTAAACAGCTATTCAAAAACACAGCAGTAGAACTAATCACAGATTTTAAAAATGCTTGCCCATAGTAATTTTTTTAATGGATTTAAGCTGAAAGCAAACTTGAGGTTTTATGTCTACTAGACTAGCAGAGGAAAGGTTGTTGATTACACTGCGCTGCTGACAAGGCTATGATTAAAATGGTGCACAGCCGTAGGGTTTAAAATTGATGCAAGGCTTCTGGAAGACAGCATGGCTTTACATATCAGCTCTCCTAAAAATAGCTTGGGACCTATTGTAAAACTACTTCAATTTATTTATTTATTTTTAATGTTTTTATTTTTGAGAAAGTGTGCATGCATATGCATGTGTGCAAGTCAGGGAGGGGCAGAGAAAGAAGGAAACAGAATCCAAAGCAGGCTTGAGCACTGTCAGAGCAAAACCTGACATAGGGCTTGAACTCATGAACTGACATGACCTGAACCGAAGTCAGAGACTCAGCTGACTGAGCCACCCAGGCACCCCTACTTAATTTTACTGTTGGGATTCTAAAGCCATCCAAACATACAAAGAAATTTAACAGCAGTGGTGACAGCATTTTTTGCCACATTATGTTTCTCGTTAATCTGACACCATTTAAATTTTAAGCAAATAAAGTACTATTTAATAGGAAATCTTAAAAAGTGAAAAAGTTCTGGGGCACCTGGGTGGCTCAGTTGGTAGAGCTTCTAATTCTTGATTTTGGCTTGGGTCATGGTCTCAGGGTCATGTGATCGAACCAAAGAGACCAGGTCAGGCCCTGGGCTAAACATGGAGCCTGCAAGTGAAAAAGTTCAGTTCATTTTATCTAGTGATTTCAACCCCAGGATTTATCGTAGGGAAATAATTCAGCAGAAGGAAACAGCTATGGTATTAAAAAAAGCTGCTGTTGGTTTACTAAGTAATTACTATGCATTAAGTACTATGCTAAGTACTTACAATGTTTTCTTTTAACTTAACTCATTTAATCCTCATGCAAACCTTATGAGGTAGGTATTTTATCCCTATTTTTCAAATGCAGGAAACAACACGTTAATTGCAGCATTGTAGATGTAGGCCAAAAGCTATGAGAAACTGTCATACACAACTGCCAGCACCATTAAAGTGGTAACCATGAAGACTGGCAAGATAGTATATTTATGTTTATACCAGCATACACATAGACTAGACTAAAAATAATTTTTTTAATAAATAGTATATGTTCCTTTTAGAAATTTTGGAAAAATACAGGAGGGGTGCCTGGGTGGCTCAGTTGGTTAAGCGACCAACTTCAGCTCAGGTCATGATCTCACAGTTCGTGGGTTCAAGACCTACGGCAGGCTCTGTGCTGACTGTTCGGAGCCTGGAGCCTGCTTTGGATTCTGTGTCTCCTCTCTCTGCCTCTCCCAGGCTTACGCTTTCTCTCTTTCTCAAAAATAGATACACATTTAAAAAAAAATTTTTTTTTAAGAAAAAATACAGGAAGGTAAAAAGGGGAAAAAAATCACCCATTTTACCCCCTCCAGGATAATTGGAGTAAAATCGGTTTATTGTCTTCAGAGTATAAAATTCTGTGGCATTTTCCTGCTTGCTAGTCCTTGTAAATATTTTAATGGCTGCATGATTTGCTGGACTAAGGGTGGGGGGGGGCTTGTGAATTGGAGCTAGAACTTTGCTTGTGAACAGTTTGGAAGTTGGTCAAGGCCCTGCACAAAAACTGACATCTCTAGTTCCTTTTGACTTTGGAGCAAGGAAGAATTAATTCTCTTCATCTTCTAAGTCTGGTCTCCCTTTATCTGCTTTAGCTATGTAACACACCCCATTCCCCCCAGGATGGCATCTGGTTTGAGCTACACAGCTCCTCTGATGAACCCCAGGTTTGCAAATTGACCTGTGTTACTCTGGATGACGCAGCCCATGGCACTGGAGTACCTCTTCCCTGGGCCACTTCTGTTCTGGGGCAGTCTATCCTGAGCTGTTCTTTCTAGCAGAAGGATTATAGGGGAGTTCACTCCTGGTTTGTGATTAAAAGTGGGACATAATTGGGGCGTCTGGTGGCTCAGTAGGTTAAGCGTCTGACTTCGGCGCAGGTCACCATCTCACAGTTCATGAGTTTGTGCCCTGCATCAGGCTGTCTGCTGTCAGTGTAGAGCCCACTTCAGATCCACTGTCTCTCTCTCTCTCTCTGCCCTTCTCCTGCCTCATACACACACTCTCTCTAAAATAAACATTTTAAAAAGAAATTGAAAAAATGTTTATTGAAAAAAAAAGTGGGACATCATTGTGGGCAAGCCAGGTGGTAGTAGTCATGAGTCCAGGAATCACCTTGAGACGCCTATAGGAGGCCACACAAAATGCAGATCCCTAAGGGGAGAACATCATACTGAAGGAGCTTAGATCACACGGGGACAAGACTAGCCAGCTGTGCTGGCCCTCTTCTCAGGCCCATCTTTCCATGTGCTCTCTTCTGTCAGCCAAGCACAAAAGCCTATCTTATAAATGTCTATCTCAAAAGAAAAACTACACATTAAGTTTTCAGAGATAATTGAGTTTTTAATTTCATTGCTAATTAAGAAGAGACTAGTAGGACCTTGGGATAAGAATCTTGAATCTAACATAGACAAGTCTAGAGAGGCTTCTTTCACTCAGATCTTAGATTCCTCCTTTTGGAACATCCATGGTTTAGATCATATATGTATTGTCTCTTGATTTCTTTACAGACTTCTGACTCAGATGTGATCCTCTGCAATTCCATAGAGTTGATCCGTGAGCGGTTGGCTGTATCTGAGGATGGACCAAGAACTGGGCACCAGGAGGAACAGAAGGATGACTATGTATATGACATTTACTACCTGGAGATGGCCACTCCAGGATGGATTGAGAACATCCTCTCTGTGCAGCCCTATAGCCAGGAGTGGGAACTGGTAAGGGGACCTACGAAGATGAGGGGCATGAGGTAGCCTAAGCATTTCTCTGGTCACGGTGCTTTGCGTCCACTGGACTTAAGATTGTTCTCACCTCTTCTTGTCCTTGCTTAAATGGAAACATTTATTCTAAATGCTTCCTAGGAACCTGGGTTTAGTGCAAGAAATTTTGGGAACGACAGTCTACATTGATAATTTTTGCTCTTAATGGATCTTTTACAAGGTTTGCAATATCATTTTTATCATTTATACCATCCACTCTTGAGGAAAAAACATATGGGGGCTTATAATAAAATAAAGAGAAAATAAACCAGAAATTCTTAACATGAATGGTAATAAAAGCTTTTTTAAAATTGTATCTTGAAAGAGAGGGAACCTTGGGTTAAGAAAGCTAACATCCTGGGGCGCCTGGGTAGCATAGTCGGTTAAGCTTCTGACTTCGGCTCAGGTTATGATCTCACAGGTCGTGGGTTTGAGCCCCACATCAGACTTTGTGCTGACAACTCAGAGCCTGGAGCCTGCTTCGGATTCTGTATCTCCCTCCCTCTCTCTCTCTCTCTCTCTCTCTCTCTCTCTCTCTCTCCTCTTCCTCCCCCTCCCCCCCTTCCCCCGCTCACTGTCTCTCCGTCTTTAAAAAATAAATAAATGTTAAAGCTAACATTCTGACATCTTTATTTTTATTTTTTTTTTCGTGAGCTCTGTGCCCATTGTGGGGCTCACACTCATGACCCCAAGATCAAGAGTCACATGCTCTACTGATTGAGCCAGCCAGGTGCCCCCTGACATCATTATTCTTTTTTTTTTTTTTTTTTAAGTTTATTTTGAGAGACAGTGTGCCCATGCACACATGAGCTGGGAGGGGGTGGGATCCCAAGCAGGCTCCTTCCTGTCAGCACAAAGCCTGCCATGGGGCTTGATCTCATGAACCACAAGATCTTGACCTGAGCCAAAATCAAGAGTCAGCCGCTTAACTTAACTAAGCCACCCAGGTGCCAATGACATCATTATTCTTTTTTTTTTCACTAGCAGGGGAGGGGCAGAGGTGGGGACAGAGGATCCGAAGCAGGCTCCGTACTGACAGCAGCAAGTCCATTGTGGGGCTCAAACTCACCACGAGATCATGACCTGAGCCGAAGTTGTATGCTCAACCAAGCCACCCAGGCATTCCACTTTTTTTGTTGATGTTGTTTATTTTGAGAGAATGAGAATGTGCAAGCAGGGGAGGGGCAGAGAGAGAGGGAGACAGAGAATCCCAAGAAAGCTCCATGCTCAGTGCAGAGCCGGATGCAGTTGAGCCGGATGCTCAACCTCACAACCATGAGATCACTACCTGAGCCAGTATCAAGAGTCAGACACTTAACCACCTGAGCCACTCAGGTGCCCCTGACATCATGATTCTTAAAACAGATTCTAAAATGGTGAGAGGCATATTTATCCCATACCTACACTGCAACCATAGTCTCACAGTCAAGCACCTGCCTTGGACCATTGCATAGCCCCTCTTCCTTCCCCTCACACTCAAGTTTTGGTTCTGATTTTTGGCATCATCCCATAATACATTTAATCTCTCTCCCACCTGGCTATCCTTCTAAAGTTCAAAGATCGCTCCCACTATCTGCTCAGAGCTGTCTTTCCTCTCCAGCCTGGTATGTTCATCCTATCTTAACCAGGATTGTGATGCCTGGAGCTGCACTCTGAGTGGGAAGTAGTGCTACCGTCACTATCTTGTAGCCTAAGGTTAGTATAGCCTCTTGTGCAGCAGACTCAAAGCAGCTTCTAGGCTGCTCATTTTCACACAGTGCTCTTTAATGATCTCTCCAAGTTGGTCTGCTAATAGCTTCCCCCCTACAACCTTAAGAGGTTTTGACTTATACTCATGATTGTGTTGAGATGTGCAGGTGAATGATGACCAGCAACCAGAAGACATTTATGAAGATGATGATGATGAGAACAGTGAGAGTAACTGGCGCAATGAGTACCCAGAGGAGGAGAACAGTGATGGTGATGAAGATTCCAGAGGTACGTGGGTGGCAGTGTTGGATGGGAAGGGACTGGCGGGATCCGACACTGAGGTGCGAGCATGGTTCACGCACATCTTAACTGGCTTTCCTTCTCTGCCACCGAGTTCCCAGCAGCTCACCCACAAGCTGTTGGAGCTGTAGGAGCCCCAGTGTTTCCAGGGGGCCTGCTGGGGTTTTAATGTCAGTCAGGGTTCACATCCTTGGTTCTGTCATAGCCTGGGTCTTGGGGACATTAACTCACCTCACTGAGCCTCATCCTGTCTCCAGAACACAAGAGAATATTGTACTAACTTCAGTGGTTGGGATTAAGGGAAACATCTAGCTCAGTATCTCTTCTCTTGCTTAGTCAGGAAAGTATTGGAGAGGTTTGCCAGTAGGAGCAGAGCTAGGATTTTGACAAGTCAGTTATCTAACTTCTAAAGAAGTTGCTGTGTTTATACCATTTTGAGAAAGCTGCAACACAGACATGGTGCCCCAGGGAAAGAGGAAGGAAAGATACTGATGATAAAGTTCCTTCAGTGATTATGTTCTTTGTGCCAACAAAAAGAACTTCTTGGTCTCTGTTAACGGAGGAACAATTAAACTATGGAATATTCTTTTGGGGAAGTGCCTGTGGTATGTTAAAAGGAAAGGGGCAGACATGAAATTATATTTACAGTATGACTACAACTGTTAAACAAAAAAAATCCTATACTTGGGGGAGAAATGAAAAAATATTCCAATGTTGAGGGACTTGGTTTAGGTGGCAGAGAAATAGGATTGCCCTTTTTTTTGTTTGTTTATTTATTTTTGAGAGAGAGAGAGCACAAGGAGGGAAGGGGACAGAGAAACTAAAGGGGCTCGAAATCACAAACCATGAGATCATGACCTGAGCCAAAGTAGGATGCTCAACTAACTAAACCACCCAGGCACCACCCCCCCACCCCCACTTTTTTTTTTTTTTAATTCACAGTTCCCTTTACTAAGCAAGTATTTTAGAATAGAGAAAAAACCAAACCTTCTTGAGATGGTAAAAGGTTGTCATGGTTGCCTAAAAACTCAAACAGAGCTCATTTCTTTGATCATTCTAGGGTCTGATGAATATGACAGCTTCAGTGAAGAGGAAAGAGGCAACAGCAGACCACAGATGTGGAGCAAATACCCTTTGGATGTGCAGAAGGAGTTTGGCTATGACAGCCCCCATGACCTGGATTCAGACTGATGATCCTGGGAGTTCTATGAGGTTCTATCACGGGCCCTTGAGGGCTCTGACTGCAGCTTCAGCCACCCTAGTAACACCCTTGGGTTTCTTAGCTTAACAAGTAGAAGGGAAAAGCATGTCCAACAGCACCATCCTACCAGTGAAAACCTATGCTAACGGAGTATGTCTCTTTCAGTAACAGTAGGGCCCCTTTGCCTCAGTCAAAAGTGACCCTATAGTCTGTGGGCGGGGAAATGCTGTAAAGATGAAACTTCCTGGCCTGGGGATTTTCCCAGTCTCCTCCTACACTAAGGCCAGTAAGAGGAGGAGCGGCTCCTGTTTCCTCACCACTAAGATTTAGCTTTTCCCATAGCACCAGGCCACCTGCCTCCTGTAAAAGCCTGCCTTTTGATGGAATCTAGAAGGGCTACAGTGGGTCCCATATAGCAGCATAGACTAGATAGTTATGGCCATAGAGAGGGAGGTAGAATCTGCCTGAGCTCTGAGAGGTTTTAAGTTAACAGCTGTCTCTACCTCCCTGCTTCCTGACTCTGATAATGGTTGTAAAGCCTGCTGTCTTCCTTTGGCACTGGTGCCAGAGAGAACAGGATATGTATGAATGTGATACTCTTGTGTTTAATAAAAACTAACTTTAAATATGGGAACAAGTAATTCCTTGAAAACCTTTTATTTATTTGTTGTTTTTTTAGAGAGAGAAAGTGAATGGTAGAGGAGGAGAGAGAGAGAGAATATCTTAAGCAGGCTCCACAATCAGCACAGAGCCCAATGCGGGCTCAATCCCACAACCCTAGAATCATGATCTGAGCTGAAATCAAAAGTTGGATGCTCAATGGACTGAGCCACCCAGACACCCCTCAAAAACATTTTTTTAAAAATATTTTGTTAATGTTTATTCATTTTTGAGAGAGACAGGGTGAGTGGAGGAGGGCCAGAGAGGGGGGGAGACACAGAATCCGAAGCAGGCTGCAGGCTCTGAGCTGTCAGCACAGAGCCCAACACAGGGCTCGAACTCACAAATGGTGAGATTATGACCTGAGCTGTAGTCAAACGCTTAATCGACTGAGCCATCCAGGTGCCACCCCCCCCAAAACCTTTCAAATCTGAATGGCTTTACATGTTTTCTCACGGTACTTCCTATCCCGTCCCCGCCCTCCACCAAAAATGGGGGGTTAGTGAGACGACAGTTTCAGGATTGACCTTAGACACTAAGGACTTCAGACAAGTGAGGAAAAGTTTGAAAGCATATCCTGAACTTAGCCTTCCAATGAGAAATGTTAACTATTCAGTACTCACCAAAAAGTGATTAACAGGACCAGTTCTGTTACCAGAACTGGGATTCCCTATAAGCAAACTCTGTCCCTACTTTTTTTTTTCCTACTTCTTTCCATACCACACATCTTTGCTCTCAGTTGGCATTTATTCTTCTAAGAGAACGCTGTCCCATAGCACTTCATGCAGAATAATTATGTTCCATATCTGTACTGTACAATAGTAACCACCAGTCATATGTGGCTCAGCTCTTTAAAATATGATTAGTAAAACTGAGGAATCAATGTTTTAATTTAATTAGCTACATGTGGCTAATAGTTAACTATACTGGAGAGTACAGGTCTAGGAAAATAATACACAGAACCTTTGATTCAAAATTTTCCTTCTTGCCCTGTGGCACGGACTCATCATCACATGGAAGGGTGAATTGCACAGAGATGTCTACCCACATCTTTTAAAATTTCTTAAATATCTCTCTTTATCTAACTGCCTCCACCCATTCTTTTACTTTTTGTTCATTTTGTAGGTCTTTATCTATATTAGTTCCTATATTTATATTAAACCTGCCAAAGTGATTAAATTCCATATGTACACAGGCTCTACTCTTGTGGCTAGAAAACCAACACAATGTTGGTTTACCATCCTAACTATCCACAAAGGTACAGTTCATTGCTGCAAGTAATAGGCAGCAATTTACATGTCTCCTGTAGGCATAGAAACAAAGGATTAAAAACTACTTGGTGCCATTATAATGTGCTCACTGCTGTTTCTATATTCATTAAGGTTTGCCAACATTAAAAGGCTGACAACCTCACACACTGTACCTATTGCAAAAGGGATTAGCACACCAGGAGAAGGATTGAAGGAGACGAACAACAAAGACCTTGCAGAAATTTAATTCCACCACAAAGCTTGAGTGCTGTAGGGAGTCTCTGGCTTCCCCTCCCACAGAAGGGTTCCTAGGTGAAGTCTGTATCCAGCACAGAGGGGAAGAATGCAGTTGCCATCCAGTAATGAGAGGGGGATGACATGGCTCACTAAGCTTGTATGGGGTCACTTAGGGTGTGAGGCCCATGCTTCCCCCAGGAGCCCCAGTGGGGAACAGCAAGTTCTTGGGACTAGCTGGTCATTTACTTCAGTGGAGAAAGCTAAAACCTTGATCAGGAATCCTCAAGATAAGCACACACCAATGATTAGCTCCAGAGGATCCCTGGGAAAGTTGCCATCTTGGCTCAGATAGGAGTCATGTTTACGTAGTCTAGGCAAATCAGCCTTTGCACAGACTCCCTATTGTCCTAACTAATGACATTAGGAATGTCCTCTCATTTTCTCATCCATGCATGCCCTGAACCAAAGACAGGTGTGATCATACTCCCCTGATTGTCTGTATTGAACAAGTATGACCAAGGTCACTCCCCTGGCTGCGACTGGGGCCGTTTGGTGGAAAAGAATGGTCAGAAAGGGAGACTGCCCCATAGTTCTTGTCTTTACAATTGACCAATTCTAAAATCGAAGGATAAGAAGTCCAAGCAGGGGATGAGCCAAGCCAGCAGGTTCCTCTGGACCCAGGATGACAGTGTCTGGACACATCACAGGACAGTTGTACAGTCCACCGCAACCATGGCTGCCCATGAGGGAACGAACGTCCGTTAGGTCAAACCTGCTGTGGCCTGACCTGGATGCTAAAGCACAGCCTGAGCACCAGAAGTCGTTGCTTTCAATCCCGTGGTCTGATGAGGAGCCAGATTTGAGGTTGAAGCAGCTTTTTCCCCCAAAGTCTTCACTGATATCCACGGGGAGAAAATAGAAGTCCACATAAGTACCAAGCTCTTCCTGAGACTGCAGGCCCACCAAACCTCCAGCAAGAGGAGGCAGACGGACAGGAATGCACTATCCCGATGATCCACACCAAGACAGCTCGGAGTGTAAACAAGGCCCAGTGTTGGGGATAGAAGACGAGCATGCAGCGTGGTGTGAGGTTTTCAGAAAAGGGAAATGACCACTTCTAGCACCAAGGTGGGCTTGCGGGGGTCTGCACAGCATCCCTCACACCGGCCCTTACAGAGAGAAGCTATTTGGTGGCTTGGGTCCAGGACATGGTCTCTAAGCTATTGACAGCTGAGAGAATTCAGGTAATCCACTTGAATTCTAAAACAGTTCATGTCCTCTTAAAGTTCATACCAGAAACCCAGAAATTTACCTTCTATCACTGAGAACAAAGACCTGAGGTCTCGAATAAAATAAAGGATTATCCTTCAAAATAGCAGTATTGCCAGTCTTCTGACTCATGAATTTGTTCATTTGTCTTTGCTGATTTGAGCCAGGTGCTTGTAATCTGTGACCTACTAAAGTATAACCGATACATGAGTTAAAAAATCTTTAAAAGTTCACCTTCGCAGCTAAGACTCGACAGAAGAATGTGCTGAAACCAAGCAAACTATCTGTGGTCAGAGTCTGATCCACCACCACACAGAGACATCTCTAAGGGCAGAGGGACTCAGTTTGGGGTACTTTGAATTTTTAAGCACAATCAGCTTATTACATCCTGTAGATGAATGAACACCAATGCTTTGCTAGAACTGGGATTCTAGATTAAATAATATCAGTCAATAATAGAATAGAACCATCTTTCCAGGGAAAGATTTTGAGTCACAGGAAGAAATAGTAGCATTTTAGGCCTCTACAGTCAGGTGCTTGGACCTGATCAGAGGAAAACTTCCCATAAAGCAGCCCCTTTTGCAGAGACTTTTGATTCAAACCTCAAATATCAAATTCAGAACCACCAGCCGCAGCTATTAACCTAGCATTCCCTCTTCCCCCAGTGCAACTTGCCAAGTGTTTGGTAAGCTGCGCCTACCTACTCACCAGAAACAAAACTAAACAACTTATTCCCCCGACACCAAGCCCTCCCCACCACCACTTTCTATACAGTTCCCACCTTCAGGTTGGTCTCAGACCCTGAGTCTGCTCCCAATGAGAGTGACCACCAGAGCAGGCCATTTGCTCTGAGCCCCCTTACATAAGGTGGCCCACAGGCTCCTTTAGAACAAGAGAGTTGGGCCTGCACAGTCTTGTCATCTGGATTTTGGTGGCCGTGGCTGGCCTTCCAGGTCTCAAGGGACATCACCTCTGGCCTCTAGTCAGTTTTCCTTTCAACCTTTTTCTCTTCAGCTACATCAAGCTCAGTCAGGACACAAAAGCAAAGCTGCTGGGTGACTTTGGTGATAGCAGCTAAATGAAAACAGAAACAGAATTCAGCAAATGACGGTTAGCTACATACAACCCCAATATGAACACCACAAAGTTGATTAAAGCATATCTATGGCTCCCTCCTACTTGTCCCTTGGGCATCCTGTGCCAGGCTTTGCCTCTTACCCCCGTAAGCCTCACTGCCCTCCATTTCATGCCCAACCAGAAAGTGATGCATGACTCCTCGTCTCCCCACATGGATTGCACTTTCATGAGGGAGTTTTTTAACCCAAAAATAGGACTCTAAAGTTAGAACTAAAGTGCTTATGTCATGATCAAAATGGGAGAAGTCACGTGGTCTCCAGTACATCACTAGTATAGGGGAAGCTTTTAGCCACCACTCCCACCTCTGCACACATCTGTACACACACACACACACACACACACTCACAGGCAGTGAGTGATGGGCAAAGAAACTTACCCAAGGCATTCCGAATAAAGAGTGGCCTCCGGGACTCTGGCAGATAAACACCCACAAAGTAGATAGGAACCCCGGAGAGGGCAATCCCGATGCCAATGAGGGAATTGATGGTGTCACTGAATAGAGGCACAACCACCAGAAACAAGGAGCATATGCAGAACACGATGGGAAAAAACAGGCTCAGCTGAAATGGAAGGAGGTGAGATATGAGGTAAAATGCTATGCGAGAACAGGGTACAGAGAAGTCACTGAGAGGAGATAGCCCACCTCTCCTAGTCTGTCCAGAGTCACTGACCTTGAGAGGCCGGAGCCGCTCAGGCTCCTTCCAGCGAAGATAGAGCTGTCCAGCAACAGACAGGCCCACGAAGAACCAGTAGCTGAAGCTGAAGTAGTTGATAAGCAGGAAAACATCTTCCACAGTGAGGTAGATGAGTGCCATGGTACACTGGAGGAGGAGGGAGGAGGAGGGGTGAGGAGGGGTGAGGAGGGGTGAGGAGGGGTGAGGAGGGGTGGGCATTGTCACCAACAGGCCACCCCAAGAGACTCCAACCACCCAGTAATCAGGACCAGATCTGCTGCTCATTGCTGATTTAGCTTACCAGACTACCTCCAGCTCTTTTCAGTGACACCGTGGCATCAGATAGGGCAGTTCTCTGCATTAGCCTTCAAGGTGACACCTCTTGCTCTTCTGTTGGCCCTTCCTACACACAATGCCTCCCTTCTTTTTGCAAGCACTTCAATAACAAGCCAGACTCCTTAACCCTTCTGATGGCAGATAACTAGGCCCTCCTCACTTTGATGCATCAACCTCGACATGAAACACACTGCTCTCTGGAGACCATTATTCCTGAGTCCCAACCACCTGGCATACAAATGGAGGAAATGCCTGCAGAACCAACTCACTCTCCTGGGGTCTTAGAAATGAAGACTGGCAAAATGGATCTATACCCCTGATAAGAGAGGTATGACAGAATTTGCCCTCTGGAACAAAAAAGGCCTAGAAGACAGAAGTCAGGGACTAGAGTCCCGGGACAAGGTCAGATTTACTTAAACTTCAAGAACATGGAGTTTCCCCATTTAACCTTTTCACCTAGATTATCGACAAAGGATTTAAAACAAAAAGAGCCCATTCTGGGGAGAGAAGGGGGACTGTATTGGAAAAAGTGGGGTGAAAGATGATTCAAAGACAAGATGTCAAATCTCCCCTAAATTTATAAATTCAATGTAATCCCAATAAAAATACTGAGAAGATTTTATGTTATTTTGACAAAATAACAAAGTTCATGAAGAGAAATACAAATGTAATTGCCAGGAAAACTCCAGCGCAGAAGAAAAAACTATAGAAGTATCGTCAGTCCCTCTTCAGATTTCAGAAATTCAGACCACCTGGGTAGCAGAGGCAATTGAGTGTCTGACTTCAGCTCAGATCATGATCTCATGGTTTGTGAGTTCGAGCTGCACATCGGGCTCACTGCTATCAGTTGGGAGCCCACTTCGGATGCTCTGTCCCCTTCTCTCTCTGCTCCTCCCCCATGCATCCCATCGCTCTGTCTCTCTCTCAAAAATAAATAAACATTTAAAAAATAGATATTAGAAATTCAGTACAAAGCTAAATAATGAAGACTGGTGCTGACAGGGAGGATTAGTTGAGGTGATGACACTACTTAAGGGGTATGTAATTATACTTGGCACATATGAAGTACCCTAAAAATTAGCTATCATTTTTATATGAGAGGAATTTTATTTTATTTTTTTCAACATTTATTTATTTTTGAGAGACATAGAGACAGAGTATGAGCAGGGGAAGGGCAGAGAGAGAGGGAGATACAGAATCTGAAGCAGGCTCCAAGCTCTGAGCCATCAGCACAGAGCCCGATGCGGGGCTCAAACTCACAGACCGTGAGATCATGACCTAAGCCGAAGTCGGCCGCTTAACCAACTGAGCCACCCAGGCGCCCCATGAGAGGAATTTTAAACTGTAGATAAATAGACTATTCAATAAATGATATTGGTATGGCTGGCTAGCCATTTGAGAAAAAAATTAAGTGAATTCCCCCCTCACTCCATATAGTGCTATATAAATTCCACATGAATCCAAAATTTAAACTTAAGTAACAAAACCAGAAAAGAACTAAATGACTAAATGACTAAATAAATGAATGAATGAATGAATGAATGAATGAATGAATGAATGAATGAATAAACTGTCTTCCAAATCTTGGAGTAAAGCCTTTCTCAGCCTCTATATATGTAATACCTTAGTGCAAATTAGAAAATGGCAGTCCATCTTCAGGTCTTTTTTCATTTGTTAGAATACTTTCAAAATTTACTGATTTTGTTAGAATAAAATGCTTTACTGCCATCTACTATTTATAAATCTATGATGTCCATAATATGAATAGAGGCCCCTAAGTAGTTGCTGTACAACTGGCCTGGTTTTTCTAAATATGCTTTAATTAAATTAAAAAAAAAAAAAGGAGCTGGAAAGGAGAAGAAAAGAACTACTGACAGAAAAGACAGATAAATTTTACAAATTCATTTTTATATTCTTTTGTACTGTTGCCTTCTCTAATATAATTGTTTTACTTTAAAAAAAATTTTTAAATGTTTATTTTTGAGAGAGAAAGAGAGAGAGAGTGAGAGTAGGGGAGGGGCAGAGAGAGAGACACACAGAATCTGAAGTAGGATCCAGGCTCTGAGCTGTCTGCACAGAGCCCAACGCGTGGCCCAAACTCACAAACCGTGAGATCGTTACCTGAGCTTAAGTTGGATGTTCAATCAACTGAGCCACCCAGGTGCCCTGTTTTACTTTTATATTTTAAAAATGTTTTAAGAAAAAAGAAGAAACACTGAGAGGCTTGGGAAATACCTTAACCGACCGAGCCACCCAGGTGCCCATTGGCTTCGAAAATGTCTTAAGAAGCTAGGAAACCTCCCACTCAGTCTTCTTATAATGTCGGCAGGGGGACTATAATCCCCACACTCCCCCAGCAGAGCTTACATTGAACAATAAAGCAGGGATGGGTGTAAAACGCTCAATGTGGATCATTGACAGTACATCCGGGAGGTGGCCCTCACGGGAGCCCACGAAGAACAACCTAGAAGGACAAGAAGTGTGTCAAGATGATCCTTTCACTTAGCCGTGCAGCCATACTCCTCAGACAAACTAGGCTCAGAGCTCCAGAAAAAAGCAGGAGGCAGTGTCTCAGTAGCATCACATGTTCTCTATGCATGCCCAACCCAACCTACCCCCACCCTCACCCCTCAACTTTACGCACAGATGTCTCCAACCTCCAAGCATGGGTACTTTAACATTATCCAGGCATGTCCTACCTCACTGTTGGCCATGGACATCCCCCAGCCCTTCAGCTATGAAATCCGTCAATCACCCAATGAATGCCCCACCCTGCCATCACTCACTGGCACCCCAGTCCATTCCACCAGGGGTACCTCCACTCCACCACCTCACAAATTTCATACTTAATACAGTGGCTGTTTAAAGAATGGCAGCCAGCTCTCCGTATATCTTCACCGAGCTCCTGATATATGATAGGACAGAATAAGCCTGGGGCTCAAAGAGACAACCCAGGCTTCCTCTCTGTCCCCAAAGAGCCCTACTGATTGAGGAAGAGAGCAGCAGAGAAATGAACCACCGACCAGAGTGGTCAGCATCATCATGGAGCACAGGGCACTTACCAGGCTTGGGTGGGCTGGGGGAACAAAAAGCTTCACAAGAGATGACCATATCAGGGCTGGGAAGAAGAGTTGGAGTTTGCCAGAAGTTGAGCGGGTGGGTGGGAAACTGCGTAGGCAAAGGCAAAGGCAAAGGCAAAAGAAACTTGGAGGAGTGAAAGAGGGTGGCCTCTTTGAAGGTTGGTACTAGAATGCCTGCAGTCCCAGGATAAGGTGTGTGAGGAGACAGCTGGGAAGAACTTGCACACAAGGCCATGCTGTGGAGTCTGAACAAACACTTGAGAGTCAGCTGTGGGTCTGAAGTAAGGCCTGACATGATTTGACACACAGACTCTGGTGGCATCATGGAAGCCAACTAAAGGCTAGGGTATAGGGAGAAGGCCAGACAAGAAAGCAATCTGTGACAACTATCCCATAAGAGAAGAGGCCTGAATGAGGGTAGACGCCCTGGCTTAGGAGACAACAAGACATATGTGACAACCTCAATTAAATTTGGTGATTCATTACGTGTGAGTGTATGTGTATATATGTGTGTGCGTCCATGTACATGTTGGGAGAAGAGGGCAGACACCAAGAGAAAAATAAAGAGCCACTCGAGGGGAACTGATAGCACATAACATCACAACTAGAGACAAAGCACAGGTGGAGTGCATTGAGATACTTGTGGGCCATCCAGGTGGAGCCATGGGAGCTGAAGATAACATCTGGAAAGGTCATAGGGAGTTGGTCATGTTGGGAGGTGGCTCACACAAGGTGAATAATTTGTGCTAGGTAGAGAAGAAACATGGTAGAGGGGGTGCTGGAACGGGATAATGTCCTGGTGCAGCAAAGGTATCTAGTACAAAGCCAAAGACAACTACACAGGTAATAAAGAAAAAGTGAGAAGGTAACACAGAAACAATTGTGCATTATCTTGACATCACTGCAGGTGATGCAGGTCCAGACCCTTACTCTCCACATCCCCTATCCCCACCCCCATCCTGTCACAGCCACGATATAGCTGAATGAGGTTAAAAGGGACCTAGCATGTAAGTATTTTAAGAAGACTGTCAGAGCCGGGGCACCCAGGTGGCTCAGTCGGTAAGTGTCCAACTCTTGATTTCAGCTCAGGTCATGATCTCAAGGTTTGTGGGATCCAGCCCAAGGTCAGGCACTGTGCTGACAGTGTGGAGCCTGCTAGGGATACTCTCTCTCTCCTTCTCTCTCACTCTCTCTGTCCGCCCCCCCTTGCTTTCTCTCTCTCAAAATAAATAAATAAACATAAAAAAAAAAGAGAAATGCCTGATGGCTCAGTCGATTAAGCATCCAACTCTTGATTTCGGCTCAGGTCATGATCTCACAGATCATAAGTTCGAGCCCTACATGGGGCTCTGCACTGACAGTGCAGAGCCTGCTTGGGATTCTCTCTCTCCCTCTCTCTCTGCCCCTCCCTGCTCATGCTCTCTCTCTCAAAAATAAATAACCAAAAAAAAAAAAAAAAAGAAAGAAAGAAAAGAGAAAGGGTGCCTGGGCAGCTCAGTTGTTTCAGTGTCCAGCTTCGGCTCACGACATGATCTCACAGTTCCTGGGTTCGAGCCCTGCATCGGATTCTGTGCTGACAGCTTGGAACCTGAAGCCTACTTCAGATTCTGTGGCTCCCTGTCTCTCTGCCCCTCCCCTGCTCACACTCTGTCTCTCTCTCTCTCCTCTCTCTCTCAAAAATAAATGAACATTTAAAGAATTTTTTAAAAAAAATAGGTTGACAGAGCCAATTGGGATGTCTTAGGAATCAATAAGGCTATAGGAAACACCATCTTTGGGTGGGGTAACTTGTTAAGAGCCACACTGGGTGCAACCCTGGCCACACCAAGCTGAAGCAAGGGAAGATGACACAACACCGTTTTACAAGACTTCGATCTATTATTCTGGTTACCCTAGGGAGGACCCTAGTACATGGACTGGGAAGTCAAAACTAGTAAGAAAAATAAACAGGATGAATCTATTTTATTAGTTCATCTTATCTGTTCTTGCAGAAAATACCTATTGAATATCTATTACACTCCCAGTCCTGGGACAGCAACGTTTATAAGGTGAGTGGAAGAGAGACCAGGAAACAAGCCTTCCTCTCAGATATTAGAATGTCACAGAGTCACAGGAATAGTTTCAGAAGTAGTGGGTGGTAAGCATCACTTGCTTTGGGGATCCAGTAGGATAAGGACTAAAAACAGGCTAAGAAGGAGGTCACTAGTACACTTAATAAGAACATTTTTAGGTAGGAGAAGTCAAAGTATAATGGTTAGGAAAATGACTGATAGTCAAAATACAGACCATTCCCTCAAGAAGTGTGTCCGTAAAGAAGAAGGCAGAAGGGAGATATGAATAGTTGTTTTGTGATTTCACTAAGTAGAGATGAGAGAAGTGCAGAGCTGGCTCTAACTGAACATCCACCAAAGAGATGGGCCAAGTGATGAAGCAAAATGCTAAAGAAGAGGGTGGCACTAGAACTCAGAGTTAGCCTGGAAAAGAAGAACTGCTCTTTTCTCTGAATCAAGAGGAAAGACAAGTGCTCCTATAGATAAGTCTCAATGCAGAGAGGAGAGCAAGAGCCTACCTGCCAGCCTTAGTGTTTTTGAAATGAGGGGCAGAGTCATCCTGTACTAATACCTGGTACACAGCAAGTGCTCAGTAATAATGTTCTAAAGGAATGAATCCTGGGACTGCAGTGTAACCCATAAGGGGCCTAGAGTACAGTCCCTGATAGGGTCACTACTCTAAGCTACGACCTTCCTCCCTTCTACCTCTAAACAATTTGTCCTCGTCTCAGATCGAAGTGTGAGCTCCGAGTGCACAAATGTTTGCACAAAGGCAAGCATATGCTATTACACACACGTACACCCTGTGTATCCAAGAGAAAGAAGGGAAAGAAGGGCTCTTACAGGCTCACTAGAGCCTGAGGGGATTAAATACTGCAGTCTGTTATTCGTAAGGCAGAAACACAGTACCTTGATGAAGCGAAGATAGATGCATTGAGGCCCCCAAAGCAGGACAGGGCAACGGCAATAGGAATGGTCCAGCCGAACATGCCAAATGTCTGGTCAGCAAATGTCTGAGGGCAGAGCACAGAAGGCACTCAGCACAGGACGGGGTTTCATAAGCCTCCTGTACCTATGCTGTCAGGACAAATGCCATCACTACTGAGCAGCCCACCCACCCTCTAACCTAGACCCATCATCCCACCCCGCTGAGAGACTGAGCCATTCAATATTACAAGATGATGAGCAAACGGGTACTCACCACAGCCACGGCATCACTGTCCAGGACATCTGAAATGCTCAGCACTGTGTAATAGGCCACATTGGTCAGGATGTAGATGAGTGTCACGATTGGCATAGAAATCCCAATGGCCAGGGGCAAATTTCTGTCAGGACAAGTGAGACAGGACTACCTAGAATCCACTCTCCTTGGAGTCAAAAAAGTTCGCCCAGGGATTTTTCTGAAGTTTAACAGTTCCCTGGCTCTAAATCTTTGAGGCAGGCTCCTCTTCCCCACATGACCTAGGGTGGGTATGAATCCCATGCTCTTTCTATGGAGAAACAGAGAGGGAGAGAGGGACAAGGGGAGAGAAGGAGAGGGGGAGAGAGAAACCCTTCTCTGTGAAGATAGCTGGGGATCAGTATTCGATCCTCACCATAATAGGACCAGGGGATCCCACTGAAGGAGGAGCAGTCTCCTCCAGGGACTGGAGGTCAGGCTGGGGACCTGGCTCCCCAGAATAAGCTTCTGGCTCCCCAGGCCTTAGTGTCCAGCACCAGATACGACGTTCAGCCCCAGCTGGGTCAGCTACTGCCCACTGAAGGACCTCTCCTTGAGCAAGAACCCTGGGGATCCTCCAGTGTAAACCTGAGGGTGAGAAGCCAGGGGCTTTCCCGCCTTCACTCATTCCCAGCTTAGCCCCTAATTCCTCTGAGCTAGAGAAACGGAGTAGGGAGAAGAAGAAGGAATGAAAGAAAGAGAAAGGAGGGGAGGGAAGAGGGCAAGTGTGTCCACTATCAGCAGGAGTTCCAGCCAAGTTGGGGAGTGAGAGTGTGATCCCACCGTTACCTTTCTGGGTTTTTGATTTCTTCTGTTACAAAATTAAGGGTGTCCCAACCTGAGTAAGAGAAGAGGGCAGAGTAGAGGGCGAGAGAGAGGTCTCCCATGTCCCAGGAGGAACCCTCAAAGGCGTCCTGAAAGTGCTCAGAGTGTCCTGCGGAGGCAAAGGCAGGTAGGGAAAGGGGTTCAGGGAGAAGGAAGAGGAAGAAGGAGGGGAGAGATGCACAGTATAAGAAGAGAAGAACAGGGAGAGGCAATAAGAAAGAGGAAGTGAAGAGGGGCGAAAAAAGAGGAGGGTCAATAAAAGAAGGGAAAAGCAAGCGGGCAGAGGGAAGGAAAAAAAACAAATAATTTAACACCAAAAGAACAAACCCCAACTCCCTGTACTTTATCACCCCACCTGCTCCCTCAAGAAAGTTCATATTCCTTTAGCAAAATTACACAATCTCAGAAAAACAAAGGCATTCCTGGCTGCCTTCTGAAGTGATAACACCTTTTCCAAAGCTCTGCTGAATTTCCAAGTGACCTCACAGTAGGCCAGAGCTCTTCTTCCTATTTTTAGAAATGACCCTGTTTCACATTTTTAACTAACAATTAGACCTTCCTGTGGAACTATCTCTTTTGGCCAAGACCACTACACAGTGTGATCAAGCAGTTTTCTCATCCTCATGGCGAGAACTCTGTTGCTCTACTTGCAGGGGTTGCGGTTGCATGCGGCAGGAAATCACAGGCTACGTAGGAACTGGGGTCGTCTTATCTCTCACCGCGCCTGGGATAGGCCTAAGCCACTTCCACCCGTGGAGAGCCAGCCTAGGCACCTGTCATTTTCCTTGGAGGCCTCTGGAACCCGCACGCTTGAAAGCCAAGGAGGCGGCACCCAGTTGCCCAGAAGAGAGACCTTCTGGACACACTGCAAGTTTTTTTAAACAAGGTCCATACTTCTAAGGAAGCCTGCTGTAACCCCCTGCAAAAAGCAGACGTATTCCTTCAATGTGTCAGAAAGGGATGGGTGTGTGGCAAGAGAAGGGGAAACAGGGGTTTTCATGCCCGAGGGGTGTCAGTCATCATTCACAGCAGTGGCTTCCTAAGGCACGGATCTTGGTAGGACCCAATTTGACCTGAGATGTTCCTGGAACTCCAGGGACGTACAGATGACTGGCTGTACTAACGTGACATATATGCCAAGGTACTGGACCAAGTGCTTAAGAATCACGCAAGGCACTTAGAAGCAGAGCTTTCTGAACTCCAAAACTAACCAGAGTTCAATCCAATAGATCTGAGAAGGGGGTCTCACCTCCCCCTGGTAAATGTACACAGAGCTGAGTTTAGAGACAGATGATAGAGAACTGCATTGTTAAGTAAGTGATTGAGATATCCTTGGCCAAATACACCACAGGACTTCCCTAAGGGCTCAGAGTTTGTGAGGCCTATTACCCTCCCTGCCAGTCTACTCTGATTCAGGAATGAAAAGCTTTCTAAAGCCAACATGTAGGAAAGCCAGTGCTTTATACTATTTTAATATTTTGCTGAGAGCTGACTTTGGGACCAAATGCTAAATGAAAACAAAAAGTAAAGACTCCACAATAACCACTCATTTCTACACTCCATCTACCCTCCAGGCACACCTTCCCAGTCCTCTCAAGGAGGGCCAAGTCTTCCTACTCGCTGCCTGGCAGTCACAGACCAAAAGCAGGGCCACGGCAGGGCTCACTCTATCCCCATCGGCTACATTTATGACCCAATTACACACGACCCAGGCTTCAGGAATTCCTAGGCTCTCAGCTGCCTTCTTGCAATGTTCCCAGCCTCCACAAAGGGATAACAGCCCTGAGGGAGGGACTGACTCATGTTCAGTTGGCAAAGCCAGCCTGGTCCAAGAAGCCCAGGAACAGATGTCTTACTCTCACTGACAGTCTAGGATATACACAGAATGAGCCGACCAGTTAGGCCAAGATTCCCCATATCCTCCTCAGGGAATCCGCACAAATTCCCGGAGTCATTCACCCTCCTGCCCAGCCCAGGCCCATCTTACCCTGGCACAGTTTAACGAGGCCCATGATAATGATGGCAATGAGCGCTAGGACCTTGGCATAAGTGAACGTGTCCTGCACACGTGTGCCCCACTTGACATAGGCACAGTTGACAAATGTCAGCAGACCTAGAAGGAAAAACAAAATCACTGGCAGGCTTGAGCTGAGGGCACAGTGACCCAACCTCTCCTTAGAGGGCACCACTTCTGCCCTGACTAAAACAAAAGGGGCCAATGATCTAATAAAAACCACAAGAACAGGCAAATAGAGGCCCATCCACCATCTGCCCATCAATGTTGACAAGTTAAGATACAAAGGCATGCATTAACACATATTCATTAATTCTGACAGTCAGAATCATTTTTTGGAAATTGCCCCCAGGCCCAGGAATAATGAACTTCACCCACTCTTCCCCAATCAGGCTCCCAAGGTTCCAAACCACCCAAGGCACAAAACACTTCCATGGCCACATTAGACAGTGGGGACAAGGGAGGTCCATCAATAAGTGAGGTGAATTTGAATACAAGTGGCAGGTCACCTAGGAATCAGAGAGACAATGTTTTGCATGTAAGTATATATTTTTAAAGTCTGTTATGCACCTGACAATTCCACATGCATCCTCTCAATTAATTCTCACAACCCTAAAATACAGGTGTTCCTCTTTTAAAGATAAGCCTAACCACCATTCCTAAGCTTACAAGGACCCCCTCCCCCCCCCCTCCATTTCTATCCAAACCTCCTGATTCTCAGTGAGGCCCATGGAGAACCGAGCTTGCTCGGGCATTCTCTAGGCTCCTGTCTGTACTTCTGGCTTTAAGTTCCAGCTCTTCGTGGTCATCAGTGATATCTGGGGCCCTGTGCTGAGTGTCCCCGCACCTTACCCTTGCTAAACAGAAACTCTCTGACCCACCAGGAGGACACAAGAAGAGAGTACAAGAGGCTCCACGGTGACACTGCTTAGTAGTGCCCTAAGTCTCCAAAAATAGAACTTTTATGTGAACCTCAAACATTATTACAAAATCTTTTGGGTTCATCCTCCAGGCTGCCTCTATCTACTACTACCCATTTTGCACTCTCTCCTTCAGCCAAACTCTCTTCTTACTGGTGCCTTATATACATTTACAAGAAATGTCCTTTCTTCTTCCTGCTGCAGCCAACGACTCCCACTTTCAAGGTCTAGCTCAGTCCCCACTTCCTCTGTAAAACCTTCCCCAAATACACCAGCCAGCCCCTCACTGAGCTCTCTTTCCCTGAAACCTATAGCATTCCCACTTCACAGCAGCGCTTAGTAACTCACGCTATGGTCATATGGACATCTGTCTCAAGAAGGTCTCTCCCTTGGGCATGTGCGTGGTGCTTCCCCAAGGAGATCACAAACTATTAGGGGGAAACAAAAGCATATTGTTTTCTTAAGTTTAGTGCTAAGCAAAGAGGGAGAACTGATAAATTCTGGTTGGAATCAAGATGGTGATGACTTTTGGAGAGTACCTGGGTGGATCAGTCGGTTGAGCATCCGACTCTTGATTTTGGCTCAGGTTATGGTCTTGTGGTTTGTCAGTTCAAGCCCCACGTAAGGCTCCCCACTGATAGCACAGACCCTACTTGAAATTCTCCCTCTGCCCCTCCCCCGCTCATCCACGTGCGCATGCTCTCTCTCAAAAATAAACGTTAAAAAAAAAAGATGGTGAAGACTTTCACTTAATCACCAATTCCCTTGAGTGAGGCAATTGGCAGAAAGTTGACATCTCTCTAACTCAGATGTGAGGAGAGCCCAGAGCCTGTGGAAATAAACATGGTGGCTAAACAGCCTCCATAGCACTTAAAGAGCTTTCACTCCGTACTCTGGCAATTGATACAGATGCTCACTAGTTACTCATATGGGGGATGGGGGAGGCAAAGGTCAAATGGGAGAGAAGGCCGAAGGAATGCGTGCTGCTGATAGGTCTTCCCAGGGACCTGCCCTGCTAATCACAGTTCTCTGTATGGGGTTAAGCCTAGATCAGCTAGCATAAGAATTACCTAGTTAATAGCCACCAGTAATCCACAGACCCCCATCCAATACAGTAAGCATATTTTGAGGTACCTGTCAGGCCCCTTCTTGGGAATTGCTCCCCTTCACCTATCATAGCTGATCACCCAAGGTGAGCCTATCCAATTGTCTTTCCCAGGAACACAGAGTGTGGTAGCGAGAAACGGAGTCTATCTAACAGTAGCAGAGTTGGGAGACACAGCAAGTCAAAGGTAAACACAGGCCCTTGTAACAGAAGAACAAAAACCACAAAAAAGCAGAGGAAGGAAGCAGGACTATGCAAAGAAGCAGAAGTGAGAGAGTGTGCAGCCTGTGAGAAAAAGACTAACAGAGAAAGATGCAGAAATACATAGAAGACAGAGGAGAGAGAGATAAGAGGCAAAAACCAAAAGAGACAGAAAGAAGGGACAGAAGAGTGGCAGACTAAAAGATGGACATACACATGAAAAAGACTAGCTCACAATGCCCTAGCTGTGCTTGCCATGCTTGTGCCTTACAGCAAGATGGGGGAGAAAAGAAGACATACTCCTCAGCCCCACTGACAGGCACTCCCTCTCACTCCTGTTCCTTCTCCTTCCCTCCATCCTGCTACAAATTTTCCCCCTGGCTTGATCCTCTCAGCACAGAAGTAAATATTGCACACAGTGGCAATTCAATGACTCCGGCCAATCAGTGAAAGAAGGCAGCTCCTCATGGAAATCCCCGCAGAGCCCCTTCCGAAAGACAGCTGGAAAGATACAAAAGAGCCGGGTCACAGTGGTTGCCTCTGGGGAAGAAAACCAAAACTCTGGTGAGGGAGAGACCCTTTTTCCATGGCATACTGTTTTATACTTTGACTTGTTTACCATGCACAAATGCTTCTTCCTCAGTAAAAATTAAAATACATAATCTAAAACAATGTGCAGCCAGGGAGCAAGACCAGAAGTAGAGTGAAGTGAGTAGAGTGTCTGGGGCACAAAATTCAAGGAGGTGCTCACTTTCAGGGCCACCTGGAGAACCTCAGAGTAAGTGCACCCTTTTTTTTTTTTTAAGTTTATTTATTTTTGAGAGAGAAAGGGGGAGAGAGAGAGCATGACCAGGGGAGGGGCAGAGAGAGAGAGAGAAAGAGAGAATCCTGAGCAGGCTCTGCATTGTCAGCACGGAGCCCAATGTGGATCTCAAGCTCACCAACTCATCAGATGATGACCTGAGCTGAAACCAAGAGTTGGACTCTTAACCGAAGGAGCCACTCAGACACCCCCAGAGTGAGTGCATCCTTATACATTGGCCCCAGGAGTCTTACTTGCTTCACCAGACTTAGCTCTGCCAGAGAACAGGGAGCTCCAAGAACAGTCTACCATGCAGAAGCCAAGTCCCCTTAATGTTGTTCTGATTCTAATTAAGAAACATTTCACCATGTGATCCCCACCCCTCCAAACCTCCCAAAATTCCCATCCCCATCTAGCACCCTAGATTCTGTCAGGGCTCAAGCATAAAGCTGGGCCTGGAGGCCAGGTGCTCAGATGCAACTACCACAATTACAGCATCCAAGCCTTCCCTCTTCTCCCGATCTCACTTCCTGGCTGGAAAGTCTGCACCTATAAGGGTGGGGTCCATACGAGGGTCTTTAATCTCTAGGGACTTGTAGCAGACCCATACCCAACCCCAAAACAGAAACGAATCCCTAAAGTCTCTCTGTGGCAAAAACTGCTTTTAATATCTTTTAATATCTATTCTTCCATTTTTTCCTTAGTAATAGAAATTTTAGCTGGAGTCACGGCTGCCCAAAATAAAGTTGACATTTCCCAGCCTCTCTCTGCGGGCAGGCAGGTATGGCCAAGTAACTAAGTTCTTGCCCCAGGGACGTAAGCAAACATTCATATAAATAAGACCTCAGGAGGTCTCTTTGAAGGGCAGCCCATGCCTTTCTTTGTTCTCCTTATCAGCAGACTTGACAGCTAGAGCTAGAGTAGCCACCTTGGACCACCAGCCGGATAGAAGTCCCATGCAGAGAACAGCAGAGCAGTTAGGCAGAAGGAAGGAACCCTGGCTCTCTGAAAAATTATGGAGTCATTCTACTGGCCCCACATTGCTGTGAGAGAAATAAACTTCAATATATTTGAGCCATGCTGCTTTTGGTTTTGAGCTGTTTGAAACCAAAATTAATCCTGGATAATACACACACCCTATGACAGAACTGTGCTTCTCATATTCACTTTCTGATGAGGAGATGACTTGGCAATCCACAGTTATAGTCCCAACTATGCTGATAGTCACAGCTCCCTTTACGCACAGCAACAGGGAGAGAAAGGAACACTTCCAATTCCTCCCACAAACAAGCTGGGTGTTACTAAGGGGCACACAAGGACAGAGGAGTGCAATCCTTAACAACAGCAGCAACAAGGCAGAAGAAGAAAAAAAGCAGAGGAGAGACCATCTACAAATATATTAGGAGGAAAATGTTCTACAACAGTCCAGGATAGGTAAACCCTTCCAAATGGAAATCCTGGAATCTGAAGCTACCTCTCAGGATGCAAATGAAAATATCAGGTATATGCCTTTTTAAGAAACCCCCTTGTTTGTTTGTTTAAAGTTTATTTATCTATTTTGAGAGAGACAGAGAGAGAGAGAGAGAGAGAGAGTATGTGTGTGTGTGTGTGTGTGTGTGCGTGCGCGTGCACGCACGCATGCTCATGCAGAAGCAGGAAGGGGCAAAGAGAGAGAAGGAGAGAGAGAATCCCAAGCAGGCTCCAGGCTGTAAGCACAGAGCCCAACTCAGGGCTCAAACACACGAACCATGAGATCATGACCTGAGCCGAAATCAAGAGTCAGACGCTTAACCAACTGAGCCACTCGGGCACCTCCTCCTTGTTTTTAATTACACAGATATATGCATTTACTCTTATTATCAAACCATTCAGGTTCTATACAGGGGTAGACCCAGGGTTTTTCAGACTGGTAAAGACCCAGTCCTTCTGAGGCTTGTCACTTCCAGAACGTGAAAGCTGTCTATCCATAGAAACAACTAACCAAAATAGGGGAGCATACCCTTCCTTCTCGGAACCCTGGCCAGCCCTGAGCCCAAGACAGCAAAAGACAACAGAAAGTTATTCAGGCATTATACAGTGTTTCTTCACTCCAGTCTCCCGCTTGGCAGTATCCCTCCCCCATCTCCTCCAGCTCCTGCTCCTCCTCCTCCAGCTCCTCTTCACTGTGGACCTTGCCAAACAAACCCTAGGGGGTGAAAGGTGGGGGGAATGGAGTCTCAGTGTGAGCAAGTCTCTGCTTTAATGCCATTGTCAGTGCTGAATGACTTCTATACTGAAACCTGTACAGCAACTAATCTCCAATGATATGTGTGAACCGGCACAACAGGTAGGATCCCACAAAGATAGAATGACAACATCCAAAACAGAAACATCACCATTCTACAATCAAATCAGGTAATCCTGGGCACCTGAGTTACCAAGAATACTGCTGGTCACCTGGCCAGAGAAGGGACCTATGGACCTCAAGAACTGCCATTTTCCCCTACAGTCCCATATGTAAGAGCCTCTAAGAATACTGAGTCCAATTGGCAGCCTGAGGCCCCACCCACCACAGAAGAGTCTGAGCTCCCAGCACAGATATGAGTAGAATGTACCTTTAGGATAGTTTCTCAACCTCATCACTATTGACATTTGGGGTTAGATAAGGCTTATTTGTACAAGGCTGCCTTGTACTTTTAAGATGCTCAGTATCATCTCTGGCTTCTACCCACCAGATGCCAGTAGTACCCCTTCCCAGCAGGTGTGACAACCAAAAATCTCTCCAGACCTTGCCAGATACCTCCTGGAGGACAAACTCACTTCCAGTTGAGAACCACGGCTCTAGGATAATAAGTAGCTATGATACTCTGAAATTCAAAAAAAGTTGCTAGGCTCTCTCTGCCGGTGTAACCTGGGAATAGGGCAGGGGGCTGCTGGAAAGCCAGGATCTGCAACAGTAACACCCTCAAAAGCCAAGCAGGTAACACAAGTGAGCAATGGTAAGAATGTCTGGGTATAAAACAAGAGGGACTGGAGGGCTGTAGCCGACTGAAGAGCATGTGCTCCTTTAAAGGGAGTGACCACTACTCAAAGACAGCTGATTGTGTCAGTCAGGAATGTGGGTCCAAGGTTGCCAGACTTTTGATTTTTCAACAGAAAGGTCCAGTCCTGATTTTCAAATGTTGGCAAGTAATTCAAAATTGCTTACAACAGTAGGCCAAACAAATACATCTGTGAGCCAAGTCTGGCCCATGGGGCACCAGCTTGCAGCTCTGACCTGGAGTTGTTACATGGAGACTATCCGGGCCCTTTCTTCCAGAATGGAACTTTAATTGCCTAGCTTGGCATGGTTGTAATTTCTGTAGACAGTCTCCCAAACAACAACCTGGACCCCTCTCATATCTCAATTTCAGACAAACTTAATTCTCCTATTCCACCTAAATTTCACTGTGGTAGCAAGTACAGAATTTTTGGGGGGATTCCCCCCCTTATTATGATCTAATTGGTTTCTTCCAAATTTTTGTCTCTTAAGACCATGCCGTACTCACTGCCACTCCTGCCCAAAGAGACTCCCTTCAGCACATTCCAGCTTTGTTAGATGACGCATCAGCCTGATTCTACACCCTAAGTTCCAAGAAGAGGAGCAAGCTGAACTTCAAAGTCTTGTCAGTTAGGATGAGACACGGTTTTATGAGTTAGGCCCATCTCTGACAAGTTCCTGCCGAAAGGCATGCATTGTGGAAAAGCCTGGGCTTCTAGGATTGGGGCTTGAAGGAATTCTGATCCTGAGTAATCTGGGTAAAAGTACACTTGAATAAAAGCAGCTACAGATGCCAAGGCTGCACTTCTAAGAGGTGAGGTCTCTTCTCCAGTCAAAAGAGCAGTTCCTGGTATGGGGATGGGCTTCCTAAGCACAAAAACAATGGGGAAAATCATAAAGGAAAAAATATTTAGCAAATAAAAATCTTTTGTACATGAAAAATTATATATAGAGGTGTCCTTTGACTTGGTTATTCTTGGAATTCACCCTAAGGCCATCACGGGACCAATGCACAGGCACTCTCAGTTGCTTAGATAAGAGCACAAACTCACAAAACCTTCTAGGAGAAAATTGGGTAACACATGAAGAATCTTAAAACGGTTTATTTCTTTAGACACAAGTATTTCTCTTGTATAATTCTACCCTAAAAAAAGATGCAGAAACTCTGAAACTGTATATACAAAGACTCCCACAGCAATACTATTTATAATGATATTACAGACACTTACTATATGCCAGACACAGAGAAGTACTATACGAGTATGGATTCATTTACTCCTCATGACCATCTTTTCAGTAGGTACAATTGATATTTCCATTTTACAAATGAGAGGACCAAGACAACGGTTAACTAACTACTCCAAGGTTAACAGCTGGAAAGACAGCTGGCAAAGTTGGAATCAGTCCTGGTCTGGCATGGGAGTCTATGATCTTAACCACTACACCACACTGCCAGGAAACTACTTATGTGTCCCTAAACCATGTTTTCTAAGAATATCTCATTAAAGGAATTAAAGATCAAATTTTTTTTTTTTTTTTTTTTTTTTAACATTTATTTATTTTTGAGAGACATAGAGACAGAGTATGAGCAGGGGAAGGGCAGAGAGAGAGGGAGACAGAATTTGAAGAAGCAGGCTCCAGGCTCCGAGCTGTCAGCACAGAGCCCGACGCGGGGCTCGAACTCGCAGACCACGAGACCATGACCCGAGCCGAAGTCGGCCACTTAACCGACTGAGCCACCCAGGCGCCCCAAGATCAAATTTTTTAAAGCATTATACAAACCACAAAGCATATGATCTTAAGAGTACTTGTAAAAAAATGAGATAAGCACAGAAAAAAAAAATACTAGAAAGTATTTCACACAAAGAGTAGCGATAGTTCTCTGGAGTTAAAATTATGGGTGATTTTTCTTTTCTTTTTTCTATTTTTTTTTTGTATTTTCAAAGGGCTCATAACATATACATATTACCTTTAAACAATAATAATAATAAAAGAAACACTACTTTAAAAAATGTTTCTTGGGGCACCTGGGTGGCTCAGTCGGTTAAGCGGCCGACTTCGGCTCAGGTCATGATCTTACGGTCTGTGAGTTCGAGCCCCGCATCGGGCTCTGTGCTGATGGCTCAGAGCCGGGAGCCTGCTTTGGATTCTGTGTCTGCCTCTCTCTCTGCCCTTCCCCTGCTCATGCTATGTCTCTCTGTCTCTCAAAAATAAATAAACGTTAAAAAAAAGTTTCTTGTGAAGAACATTCCACAAAATGAAAAAAAGAAATGATATACTAAATTTAAAATGCAGAATATAAAGTTATATGCAACGTATGATGCCAATTTCATAAAAGAAAGAAATGAAGACATGATTTAACTATTTAAAAAAAAGTTTTTTTAATTTTTTTTTTTGTGAGAGAGAGACAGAGCATGACTAGGGGAGGGTCAGAGAGAGAGAGAGAGACAGAGTGTGAAGCAGGCTCCAGGCTCTGAGCTGTCAGCACAGCCCGATGAGGGGCTCGAACCCATGAGCAGTGAGATGATGACCTGAGTTGAAGTCGACCACTTAACCGACTGAGCCACCCAGGCACCCCGTAATTTAACTATTAAAAGTGCTCATTTGGTGGTAGATTATGGGGATTTGCGGGTAAGTTAATTTCTCCTTAACGAATACATTTTATTTTATTTTATTTATTTATTTTTCATGTTTATTTATTTTGAAAGAGGGGGAGGGGCAGAGAGAGAGAGGCAGAGAATCCCAAGCGGGCTCCATGGTGTCAGTGCAAAGCCCAATGAGGGGCTCAATCTCACAAATCCGTGAGATCATGACCTGAGGTGAAATCAAGAGCCAGATACTTAACCAACTGAGCCACCCCGCCCGTCACCCTTAACACATTTTATAATCAGAAAATTCTTCTTTTTTTTTAGTGTTTATTTTTGAGAGAGACTGTGAGGCGGGAAGGGACAGAGAGAGGGCAGGAGGGAGAGAGGACCTGAAGCAGGCTCTCTAAGCAGAGAGCCTAATGCAGGGCTCGAACCCAGGAACTGTGAGATCATGACCTGAACTGAAGTCAGACACTTAACTGACTGAGCCACCCAGGTGCCCCAGAAAATTATTCTTTTTCTAGACAACTCAGTACAGCCAGACCCTACCAGACATACAACACAGTTGAGTACCCACCTTCCCTCTTCCTGGGGGTATACGTGGAGGGGTTTCCTTTAGCATTTGTCTTTAACAAATTCCTTAAAGTCAGGAGGCACAGTGTACAGTACAATCCTTTATTGCTAACTCCAAGGTACTCTCAGTCTATTTTTAACACTGTGGATAAACTACACATACTGCCAAAGCTTTTGCAAGCAGAGATATGAAAAGGACAGTATAATTAAGTGCTTCTGGCAGCACAGTGCTTAAGGAACACAGGGAATTCTGCGCCACTTCTCGGCTAAAACACTAGCTCTACAAGACTGCATAAATTCAGAGCAATCTTCTTTCCTTTTCAGTGATTTTACACAGAATCCCTCTTTACCACCTCATGAGAGAAAAAGGAAAATAAAGAGGGATCAACTGGGATCTCTTGGGTTCTGTCCTCAGAAACCCAAATATGGGATAGAAGCCACCTTCCTGTCACTGGCCACAAGCAGAGCTTGTTTACAAAGTCAGTGTAAAGAAATCTGAAACACCAATGGGGAAATAGCCATTTTGGTGTGGTGCCTGCTGCTTAGAATGGGCTGCAAAGAGTGGAGGTGGCAGGGAGCAGTGGTCCTATGGGCCTGACGGATAACACCTTGGACTCTACCACCCCCGACAATCTAGAGAAGCTCTTTTCTCAGCCTCTAAACTGGTTTTTCTTTTTTTTCACTGGATTAAGATAAAACCTGAGAAGCAAAATAATTTGTTTTTGAAAATTAAAATAAAGTCCTCAGCACTGAGGGTTTTTTCTGGGTTAAGCCACAAGTAGTGCTATTGACTCCAATCAAAACATCTGACAAGACAAAAATAAGACATGCACCAACCTGTCACAAAGACTGGGGCACAGAACTCTGTAACAGTCAAGAGTTGAAGGAATGTGAGGCACCAAAAGCCACAAACAGACTCAAATTTCTCTCATCTCTGTCCCTTACCCTAACTTAACTCTCAGGGTTAAATGGCTTTGGTGAAATTACTTCTTCAAAAGGTAAGATGCCTCTGTTCCTCCCAAAAAGCAAAATATGCTATTCAAATATGAGGTACCACTAGCATTATGAAAGGAACCCACATCCTCAAACATATTCCCCCACTAAACCCCAGACTTACATATGCAAGCAGCAGCGAGGAGACGGCAGGCCAGGTACGGGGGATCACAGGTAGGGAAGGAGGGCTGGATGATGTAGTTGGCGAAGGTGATGGCAATGATGGCCTGACTGGTGGGCTCAACAATTAGCAAGGAGGCCCACAGGCGGATGAAGGCAATGAAGCCCCCAAAAGCTTCTAGAATATAAGCATAGCTGGCCCCAGACTTGGTGATGGTAGTTCCCAGCTCTGCATAGCAAAGGGCACCAATAACAGAGAAAAGCCCACCAACGGCCCATATGACTAGCGACAACCCGTAGGAGGCAGTGTATACCAGCACGCCCTTGGGTGAGACAAAGATTCCTGAGCCAATCATGTTGCCCACTACCAGGCTGACCCCATTCAACAGAGAGATCTCCTTTTTTAGCTGCATGGTTTCCACGGTCCGCTGAGGTTGCACGCTGACATCTTTCTCCCTGGGCTGGCCGGCCTCAGGAATGAGATGGTAGTTTGGCGTGGGGCTCTCCAGCTCCCTGGCTTCCATGGCAAATGTCTCCTTCACACTTGTATTTCCTGTGACCTGGCAAAGAGTATAAGTGTGTTAGTCTAGGGCAGGATCTGGTGAGTCTCTGGTTTAGAGAACTGCAAAGCCAACCTCTTATGTAGGAGAAAGAACATACAGAGGGCACCTTCCACACAGAGCTAAATACGAGCTTGTATCAGTTCCCACCACAGGACACAGAGAAATAAGTGGAGGTAGGCAGACATCTAGTGCTCCCAAGAAAGATAACCATTACAGAGTTCAGCCAATGGCAACTCCCAATGGCAACTCCCAACATGAGGTACCTGGCTTGACACCCAAGCATTAGGTTGGCATTAGGTTTAGCCATAGCACGGATTCTCCCTGAGGTGTAGGTTTTAGTCTGGTCAGTTTAAGAGACCAGTGCTCTAACCCCTGAGCTACGGAGCCTAGTCTGGTCAGTTTAAAACCTGCAAACCAGGGGTGCCTGGGTGGCTCAGTCAGTTGATTTCAGCTCAGGTCATGATCTACGGTTTGTCAGTTCAAGCTCCACATTGAGCTCTGGGGCTCTGTGCTGACAGTGAAGAGCCTGCCTGGGATTCTCTCTCATTCTCTCTCTCTCTCTCTCTCTCAAAACAAATAAATAAACTTAAAAAACAAAAACAAAAACAAACAAACAACAACAACCTGTAAATCTACCCTGCAGAGACCAAACTCCCAGCACCAGGTTCACAGCCCTAGCCAGCCTGATAGGGTGTCTTAGCGCCCAGACCCACTCATCTCCATCCAAACATAAACAAGAACTTCTGCATTATCTAGCCACATGCAGAGAAGTCTGTAGCTACTCTCAGGCCAGAAAAAGTACGAAAGAATATGTGCAGGTGGTGAGAAGGATTAGGAAGATGCTAAGACCAGGGCCATTACAAAGACTAGACCAAGGAGAGGGTCTTCATGAAAATACACACCTGTGTGCTGCTATGTCCAAAACTTCCACTTTACTTCCCTCATTGCTGCTTGACCATTCGACACATCTCTTTTTCCAAAGTTCCCAGAAAAAAAGAGGTAACAAGACCGGATGGAGAAAGAACATACAGAGGGCACCCTAATCTGGGGCTCAACTGCCATCAGTTTATTTGTTTTCCTTCTCAGTATGCACCTCACTACCATCTGGGTTACAGAAAGATTCTCCCAGAATAGGATCCAAGAATTTTGACACCCAATCAGAGCTATGTGGCTTTTCTTATCCACAGACGGGGCATTAGAAGTCCTCCTGTAGGGAGACAGCACACACATACACTACTACCTTAGGTTTAGAGTCGGGCCAGTCTAGAAACCTCAAGGAAGTTAAATTCCACACCAATCTTCATATGAAGAACCCAGAATCTGTCAGAGGAAGACAAGAACCGTCCTGATCTTGCGCTCAGCATGGTCTTCTCCCTCCCTCAATTCCTGTGTCAGAGTCGGTCTCTTAAGGTCACAGAGATCATTTCCAGGGATAAGAATGAGATCAGGACATGACCTTCCCAGAAGCCTCTCATCTACTCAACAAAGATGGAGGTGCCAGAACCTTACCTCATGGAGCTCAGAGTAAGGGAACCACAGCCACTCAAGAGTAAGTAGTTCTCAGGGAAAACCCCAGTCTCCACAGCTCCATCCAAAACTCCTGCCTTACCTGCTCTGGTCCCCTTCCAGAGTCTGGATTGGAGACCAGGTGATAAAAGTCCTCTGGGGCACTAGGAAGCCTCCTCTCACTCCCAGAGTTGAGCCAGCCTACCTCTGCTTAGATGAGAACTGGCTTTAAGGCAGCACCACTCTTCCTGTCACTCCTGGCACCAAGCCATGCAGGTTTCCCTATGCAAGCCCAGACACGTGGGAACATACTTGTTTTCACGTGTCCATCAGGTGAGCCAAAGCAACCATGAAAACAAACTTGGAAATACCAGAGGAGCCTATATTCCCACATGAGTCAGGTGCAGAGAGATCTAGATTGCCTTTTTACACCCAACTCAATGCAGGGCAAGCAGAGAAACCCGGCCCCTGGTCCCAGTGACCATTCCAGCCTCTCCCCTCCATCAGACCCTAGCTAGCCAGGGAGAGGAGGCTGGGGCTCCCACATATTCTTTTTTGGACTTCTGACACCAGCTGTATGGTTTTTACACATCAAGCAAATTTGCAACACTTAATCCTGACACTATCTACCTGGAGATCTCACAGGTTAAGAGCCTCAGTCTCACAAAACTTCCTCCTCTTCTGATGCCAAATGCAGCTCCAGGTTGTTACCAGGGCTTCCAGCTGCCTGGCTATAAATTGGAGGGTCCCAGTGCCCCCTCCTTGGGTTCATTTAATTTGCTCAAGTGGCTCACAGAAAACAGTTTACTTACTAGATTACCAGTTTATTATAAAGGGATATAATTCAGGAAGGTGCTTGAGTGGTTCAGTCAGTTAAGCAGCCAACTTCAGCTCGGGTCATGATCTCAGGTCATGATCTCATGGCTTCTGAGTTCCAGCCCCACGTAGGGCTCTGTGCTGACAGCTCAGAGCCTAGAGCCTGCTTCAGATTCTGTGTCTCCCTCTCTTTCTGCCCCTTTCCCGCTCATGCTCTGTCTCTCTCCCGTTCAAAAATAAATAAACTTAAAAAAAAAAAAAGGATATAACTCAGGAAGAGCCAGATGGAAAAGATGCTTAGGGCAAGGTATATGGGAAGGGGTATGGACCTCCATGCTCTCTCTGGGCAAGCCACTCACCTCCACCTGTTCACCAGCCTGGAAGCTCTCCAAACTCTCTCTTTTTAGGATTTTTATGGAGGCTTCATTACAAAAGCCTGACATTAAAATCATTAGCCATTGGAGATTGACTCCATCTCCAGCCCCTCGCCCCTCCCCAGAGGTCAGGTTGGACGGAAGGTACCAACCTTCTAATCACAGGGCTGGTTCCTCTAGCAACCAACCTCCATCCTTAGGAGATCAAGACCTTTTCCAAAACTCACTTCATTACCATAAACTCAGAAGTATGGTTGAAAGGGGATTGTTATATAAATAACAAAAGATATCCATTTCACCCTTATTGCTCTCGAGCTATTTCAGGAATTGAGAACAAACAAACATTATAACAAAAAATGCTCCTATGGCTCTTATATAGGAGATTATAGGAGCTGTGTCTAGAAACAGTGGATGAAGACCAAATACATATTTAATCACAATATCGAAGGGAAAGGAAAAGAGAGGTAAACTCATTTCACTGGAAAATAAAATTAGTATAAAATGGAATTACCTTGACTTCCAACTTCCATTTAAGATATAGACAGCAAGAGAAGGCAACACTCCCACTCCAAAAACAAGAAAAAGCCAAATAATCTATATAACTTGTTGGGAGCCGTTTTGGGCTTGCAAGTTGAGACCCCTCCCCGTGTGGAAAAGGCTGAAGCAAAGCTCCAGCCAGCCAAACTGGCGCCTAATCTTACCTCCTTCTAAATAATCTTTCAGGCCTGGATTTCTTCAACTGCTCTCATTGGCCCTAGGGATATAATGCTCTTTGGGTTTATGGCATATGGAAAAGGGGACCTGGAATGCGATGCCTTGATGGATAAAATCTGAATGAGAATAATCTGGCCATAAGTAACCTCAAAGTTGCCTCTTGGGGATAGGTTACACAAATTGATCATACAGAATAGCAGTTATGAGTTGGCTAGAAATTAGCAGACATTAGGCCCCAAGACTCCTTGAACCAAACTAGATTTTCCCTGCGGGTATCTCATTGTGTTAATCATCTCCTCAGCCCCACCATAAAACCTCAAGGTACATCTCTGTAAAGATTCTCTCAGTATTTGGTTAACAGACTGATAGGAGAGGTTGTAAAGAGACTTAGGACCTTCTCCGGAGGTTAGCCTAGCCCAAAAGTTAGAGGCACTGTTTACAGATAAGGTACAAACAATAGCCAAACAAAAGTAGCTACACATATCTTCACTGATCAACAACAAATATTGAGTTCCTTCCTGAGGTTAACGTTTCACGAATCCTTTTGCTATTCTCATCCCCACGCTCCCTTGTAATAAAAAGGCAATAACAAAATACTTTTACAGAAACTGCTGTTTATATAAAGAACAGATAAACATGAGCCCTTACGATATAGGCTCACTCACTCACAAAGGAAAAGAACTTAGACGAACATTAGAGATCATGTCTCTACCAAACAAATAATACCTCCTCGATTATGGTTAAAGATTATGGATAGAATGACTCCTAATCTATCTATAGATGGTTAACATAGGTCTTAAAGCAACAATGTATGCGCCCTCTGTTTACCGAGGGCTACAACAACCCTGCTCTCTTCTTAAACATCTTGTTATTTTCTCTGCTAAAAGCTTACCTAACTCTGCCCCAGAAACGATGTGTGGTCTATAGTTTGGAACAGAGTTATAAAAATGGTTACTGCCTAATCTAAGACTGTCTCCTTCTAGGTCTGGGGGATTCACAAATATGCCAACCTAAGAAAAATTGTTAAAAATACCCTGTCACTGATGTAATGTCACTCACTGCCTTTAAAAATAAAGACACTGAGACTAGCAGGTCAGAGATGCCAGAATTGCCAGGGCTGCCTGCTTGGTCATCAGACTCCATCTCTCTCGTGGCTCTCTCATTTCCTTTCGCCTGACCGGCTGTCCTTCGTGGACCCCTAGATTCGCCGGAACAAGGACCCTGGCAATAACTGATATGGGCTGGAGTGTTGGGGTTCGGAGCTGACGGCTAAGAAAGGATCTTGAGATGTCTTTGGTATAAGAAGGTAGTTTCTTTAAAGCAAAGGGACAGGACCTGTGGACAGAAAGAGCTGCACTGGGGTTGTGAGGAGAAACAGACCTTATACTTGAGAGTTGAGGAAGGTAAAGGTATCGGAAAGTTTCCAGACTTTCACATGCTAAAGACACACAGCATCCCTGGGGCCTAGCAATTGTCAAGCTAAGGTTGTTTTTCCATCTAGCAAAGTATTAACATTAAGATAGTTGGGAGTTCCCAAAAGAATGTGAAAGAATGTCATATTCCGCCTATCTCGAATATCAGTCGATGGGCAGTGGGTTATATATTTAATTTTATCTACAGTTCCTTGGCTTTGTTTCCCACATCAAAAACTGTGACTTTTCTTGAAGCTGAGGTTACAGGGCAACCAAGTGGACTGAAATTTAAGGAAAAACAGGCACCTCCGTGGAGAGAAGTAAGCTCTGGCTCATCTGTAGAAGAGGGAGAATAATGGGAGCAATATACAGGCAGGTAAGAATTCAGGTACAATTTTTAATGAATTACTAAAGGTCTAGCATGGGTTAGGGGCACCTGGGTGGCTCAGTCAGTTAAGCGTCTGACTCTAGATTTGGGCTCAGGTCATGATCTCACAGTTTGTGAGTTCGACCCCTACCTGCACTGACAGTGCTGAGCCTGCTTGGGATCTCTCTCTCTCCCTCTCTCCCAATCTCTCTCTGTCCCTCCACCACTTGCTCTCTCTCTCTCTCTCTCTCTGTCTCAAAATAAATAAATACAACTTAAAAAAATAATCATAGGGGTGCCTGGGTGGCTCAGTTGGTTAAGCGGCCGACTTCGTCTCAGGTCATGATCTCACAGTCTGTGAGTTCGAGCCCCACATCGGGCTCTGTGCTGACGGCTCAGAGCCTGGAGCCTGATTCGGATTCTTTATCTCCCTCTCTCTCTGCCCTTCTCCTGCTCATACTCTGTCTCTATGTCTCTCAAAAATAAATAAACGTTTAAAAAAGAACATTAAAAAAAAAGAGTTCTAATTTCTCAACATCTTAAAAAATAATAATAATAATCATAAAGGTCTAGTGTGGGTTAGCAAGAGCATAGACACTCAGAGGTTTTTTTCTCCACAGCTCTCGGTGGATTGGATGCTCGTAAAATATACCAGGCAGGAGGCCAGAGACGGCCCCTCTGTAGTGTTCATCTGGAGAAGGAAAGCAACCACTATTCCGGGAAAAATACAAAGGTCCGCCTGGTGCCCTCTCTAAAGAATAAAAATCTTACACTGCTAGGGAAGAGGTGGCAAAACTCTGCCACTCCCAAGGCAGCTGGGGCAGGGTTGAAAGAAAAATAAAACAACCCTTTATTCCTGGGGGAAAGGCAGGAAATTCTGATCCAGACCATTAAATGTCTCCTACCTCTGGGGCAAGAGCAAGATCGCCAGAAAGACCAATGCCCCTCTCCCCTCTGCCTCCCCTACTCAGATCCTGAAAAACAGGGCCTGCCTGAGACTGAGGCTGAACCAAGACAACAGAGAATCCCTGTCCCCACCACCAGGTATGCGAGCACCCAGCAACAACAACAAAAAGGCTAAAGCTGAGCGTGAAGCATAAACATTGAAGAAAAACCCTCCCTCCAGCAAACCAATCCTAAGCTCAAAGAAACACCAGAGGAATCTGAAGCCATGTACGCACCTAAGGTAACCACCACCACCACAAAACCCAAACCCAACTCAGGGATTTGATGGAGGGAAGGCGGTAGGAGATGGGATAGATGGATGATGGGTGTTAGGAGGGCACTTGTTATGAGGGGCACTAGGTGTTGTATGTAAGTGATGAATCTCTGAATTCTACTCCTGAAAATAAATAAATAAATAAATAAATAAGAGATAAATTAGAGAAATTAATTAATTAACTATGATTGGGGCCCCTGGATGGCTATCTTTTAAGCATCTAACTCTTGATTTTGGCTCTGGTCATACCTCACAGTCAAGAGATTGAGCCCCTCACCAGGCTCTGCGAGAGGCATAGGGCCTGCTTGAGATTCTCTCTCTCCCTTGGGGTGCCTAGACGTGCACAGTCAAACATTAAACCTCCAACTCTTGATCTTGGCTGGGGTCATGATCTTGCAGGCCCTCTCCTGCTTGTGCGCACACGCGCTCTCTCTCTCTCTCAAAAAAGGTAAATAAACTTAAAAAATTCTCTCTCCCTCTCCCTTTGCCCCTCCCTGGCTCATGTGCGCACACACTCGCTCTCCCTCTCTCTCAAAACATAAATAAATAGATAAAATATAAAATAACTATGATTAATACATTAAATGCTCTAATGGAAAAGCTGGACAGCATTCAGAAACAGGTGAAATTTCAGCAGAGAGATGAAAACTGTATGAGTCAAACTGGGAAAAAAATTTAAAACTTTAATAGAGCCCCCAAAGACAGTATCAAATGGTCTGTGGTAAATATAAAAAAATACTTTTTGGAAAAAAACCACAAAACCCTTTCCGGCGGCTATTTTTAATTGCTGTAGAATATAACTGACTGCCTCATGTAAAAATTCACTAGCAGTGAATTGTGGATTTATAGCAAATCTGAAAGTAAAATGTATGACAATGACAGCACAAAGACAGAAGGAAGAATTGGGAATTATACTGTTGTAAGGTTCTCATACGTGAAATGATGTAACATCACTTTAAAAAACTAAACTAAAGGGGCGCCCAGGTGGCTCAGTGGGGTAAGCATCTGACTCTTGATTTCAGCTCAGGTCATAGTCTCACAATTTGTGAGCTGGAGGCCTGTTTTGGGCTCTGCTCTGACAGCACCAGAATCTGGTTGGGAGTCTCTCTCTCCTCTCTCTCTACTCCTCCCCCACATGCGTTCTCTCTTTCAAAATAGGAAAATACTAAAAAAAAAAACAAAAAACTAAACTAAAAAGATTAAAAGAAGGGGTATAAATAACAAGCGAACAATGAAAATAAAACAAAAAATACGCAAACCAAAAGTAAGTGAAATAGGTCAGAGAAAAATAAATGTCATATGATTATATTTATTTAAAAAAACAAAACAACAACAAAGAAAGGGACTCATAACTACAGAAATCAAACTGGTGGTTGCCAGAGGGGAGGAAAGTGAGAGGATAAGCAAAACAAGAGAAGAGGATTAAAAGGTACAAATGTCCAGGGGTGCTACGGCGGCTCAGTCAATTAAGCGCCCAACTCCTGATTTCAGCTCGGGTCATGATTTCACAAGATCTGCCTGACAATGTGGAGACTGCTTGGGATTCTCTCGCTCTCCCTCACTCTCTGCCCCTCCCCGGCTCTCTCTCACATGCATGCTCTCTCTCGAAATAAATAAATAAACTTAAAAATAATAAATTAAATAAGACACAGAGATGAAAACTACAGCATATCGTAGTAACAGTGTATGGTGACAAATGGTAACAACACTTAAGGTGAGCATGTATGGAATTGTGGAATCACTAGGTTTTGCATCTGAAATTAACATAACATTGTATATCAACTATACTTAATAAAAAAAATTTTTTTTTAATGTTTATTTACTTTTGACAGAGAGACAGAGTGTGAGCAGGGGAGGAGCAGAGAAAGAGGGAGACACAGAATCTGAAGCAGGCTCCAGGCCCTGAGCTGTCAGCACAGAGCCTGACATGGGGCTCGAACTCACAAACTGTGAGATCACAACCTGAGCCGAAGTCAGTGCTAAACCAACTGAGCCACCCAGGCGCCCCAAAAAAATTTTTAAGAAAGCAGAAAAAGGACATATGGAACAAATAGAAAACAGAAGACAACTAGCAAGATGGAAAGTTTTAATCCAACCATCTCAATAATAGCATGAAATGTAAATAATATAAACATACCAATTAAAAACCAGATATTGACAGATTAGATAAAAATGCAAAACGCAACATGTTGTCTACAAGAAACCTGCTTTAAATATAAAGGCATAAATAAGTTATAGGTAAAACGATAGGAAAAAAATAAACCATGCGAACACTAATCAAAAGAAAGATGGAGTAGCTATATTACCATTATATAAAATAAACTTCAGAATAAGAAATATTGCTAGGGATAAAGAAGTCAGTTCATCAAGAAGACAATTCTCAATGGATATTTCCCCCAACAACAAAGTTTCAAAACACATAAAGCGATAAATATCTAAAAAGAGAAATACACAAATCTGCAATTATAGTTGCAATCATCCCTAGAATAGATAGGCATAAAATTAGCAAGATCTAGTGGCACCTGGCTGGCTCAGTCAGTAGAGCACGCCACTCTTAATCTCAGGGTCATGATGAGTTCAAGCCCCACACTGCCCCACACTGCGTGTGGAGCCTACTTTAATAAAATCAGCAAGATCTAGAAGACCTGAAAATGGAATGTCCCAACAACATAGCTCTCTTGTAAGTAATTATGTGAATTCTGAGAAAAACAAACAAAAACTGCAAACTGCAATAGGGTTTACCTCCATCCAGGAGATGGGGGGCAGGCTAGGGGTAGGAGGCAGTCTTCTAGCAGGAAAAACACTACTTTTGCTCCTCAAATTTCACAACAGACTATCAACCCTACAATCTACTCTGTTGGTATCAGAGCACAGTTAGCAACCCTCCCTCAGGTGCTGCCTTTAAGACCAATTCCAATCTCCTTATCAAGTCCTTATCACTACACCTCTCCACCCCCACCTCCACCCCCACCTCCACCCCCACCGTCCCACCCAAGGTCCTATCACACTAAATGACTTGCAGTTTCCAGAACCTTGAATAGTCCAGAGTTTCTAGACCCCATCAGACAAACACACTTTTGTTTATACTGAGCCCTCTGCTTCTAACACCCTTCTTCTCTTACCTTTTCGCAAATATCCTGGCTGCCATCTTTCTCCACCTATCTCCTTGTGCCCATAAGGTTTCTAGTACATACTTCTGCCTTAGCAGCACCTCATCCTGCTGCATTTACTTACCTTCGGTCTCTCCCAACTAGTTAGTGAGTTCCTTGTCTGCTTTGACAGCACCCGGTATAAGGTGTAGCACAGGCTTGGTACTCAATCCGTGATCACTGAATAAAAATATACACCTGGGTGGCCCAGTCAGCTAAGCGCCTTGATTTCAGCTCAGACCTTGGTCTCGCAGTTCGTGAGTTGGAGCCCCACATCGGGCTCTGCACTAACACCCAGGAGCCTGCTTGGGATTCTCTGTCTCCCCCTCTCTCTCTCTACCCCTCCCCGGCTCGCTCTCTATTTCTCCCCCTGCAAAAACACAAATAAACAAATACCAAGGACAGAAAATAGCTAGAACAGAAAATACACAACAAATCCTACCAAAAGTCTAACACCTTGAGCCACCCACTCACCTGCTTGCCAGAACAACAAAACAAGGCTAAACTAAATGAAGTGATCCTTCAGAGAATTCAGTCTGAGATAGTGGTTCTTATCATTTTGTCAAAGTACTTGTTCTTTAGGTAACAGATGATGGAGAGAAAAAAAAGGATAAAAAGCAACTATGACGACAATAATGGTTTTGAATTCAAGTGCATTTAATGAGTTGCCACAGTATCTACACACATTCTCAAAAGGGGAGTCCATATCTGTGTGAGATGCACTGTTTATCCTACCCCCACAGAAATGGGATGGAAACCAAGGAGCTCATCACTAAGCCACTATCTCTAGCTAATTAGCCCCGTAATGGGGGGAAGCGTGTGCAACAAAATCTTATCAGATTACTCTCTCTGAACTGGCTGTCCTTCTGCCTTCAGTTTTTATCCAATCGATACGAGAAATCGTTTGTGAAGATCACAAACAGTATCGGGTTCTCGGTCTCCCTCACACAGTCTCTAAAATCACTACCTAAGACAATTTCCATTAAATCATTCAGTGTACCCTGTAAGTTCCTGTTTTGAAAAACTAGTCTTAACCCCTGCCTGTAAGGGCACAGTGCGGTTTTCTAGCAGGTTTTCATCCTATTTTACAGGCTCCTCTAAGCAGGTAATAAAGGAATTCATCAGACCACTAAAACTGCTTCATCAAAATTTAACCATGAATCTATCACGTGCAATTTCAGAGGGAAAAAAAGAATCTCTCAAAGTTCAATTACAGAGAATAATTTACAACCTAGATTTAAAATCTCTTTTATAATCGATGACTATGGGGCAAATGCCTTTGCGGAAAATAACAAAATCTTAACTCTGGTGAAAATGTAGAGGACTCTCTTTTCTTTATGTCTCTGAGTTTTATATATTTTCCACAATTAGTATGCATTAGTTTTCTTAATGCTTAACTATATATACACACACACTCCTATAAAAAAAGTGATACCACTCTATATTTATCTTTTTACTTAAGAAACTAGGAAACTCAAGATCAAATTCAGTTCCCAATCACAGTGAACAGATACCCTCATTTTCAACAGTATGTGGTATCTATGTTTTCCCTTGACTTTGGTTTTCAATTTCTTTTTTTTTTAATTTTAATGTTTATTTCTTTTGAGACAGAGAGACAGAACATGAGCAGGGGGAGGGGCAGGGGGAGGGGCAGAGAGAGAGAGAGGGAGACACAGAATCTGAAGCAGGCTCCAGGCTCCAAATTGTTAGCACAGAGCCCGATGCGGGGCTCAAACCCACAGACGGTGAGATCATGACCTGAGCTGAAGCCAGAAGTTTAACCTACTGAGCCACCCATGCGCCCCTTCAATTTCTTTTTAATAACCTCATTGCAAGTATCTTTAATTATAAACCACCACAGTTACTCTTTAGAAAAAGGTATTTAATATATATACAATGTACATAATATGGTGTTATATAATTTTTAATTACATATGAGCCATTCTCATTACTAGTATCTGGTTCATATTGTGCAAAAATAACTGAAATTCGAGAGGGGAAAGTAGGTGATGGGCATTGAGGAGGGCACTTGTTGGGATGAGCACTGGGTGTTGTATGGAAACCAATCTGACAATAAATTATATTTAAAAAAATAACTGAAATTCTTTACAAATCGCAAAGATCCAGGAAAGTTAACAGAGAACAGAGCAACGATATTCACCTGTGAGGAAATAAACAAACATCACACTTCCATAAGCTGCCTCATTAGGAAGGGTCAGGTAGGGAGAAGAAAATGACGTCGCCACATCAAGGCCTAATTCCACTTGTCTGTCTTGGCCATTTAACCTCTGCAACAAAGCGTAAGAGGCAGCTTATCAAAAAATGAACCTAATAAGCAGCTGGATATCTCCTTTGTAAAATGTATGTTTTATATGCCTGGCAGGGGCAGCATTCAGTTACTGAGAAGTTCCATCACACTCACAGTGGATGTAACTGGAGCAACCAGCCCACACACGTGTCAAATCATGCGTGTCTAGACCGCTGCCATTCCCCGAGTCCCAGGGCCCGTGAGCACCGTTTGCGTCACTTTCGTAGAAACGTATCCGCATCCTGGAGACTACGGCAGGAAGCACGCAAGACAGAGGTCAGGAAATTTCCTGTACCAAGAAGTGCCAAGAAGATAAGTCACATAACTAGTATTTACTTCTCGTCTGCAATAAAAATATATCCGCAGCCAGAGAGAAGGAGGAAGACAGGAAAAAATTGGGTTTGTGGTTGTCCACATACTTGTCAGGAGAGGGAAATCAAGCATAAGAACTCGAATGACAGTCTGGGGCCAGAGTTGGGAAGCAGAAGCCATGAACACACAACGGCACCTTAGCAAAGTAGGCAGCCTGGGCAGCTTCCTCCTAAGGGCTTCACAGCAAGCAAAGAGAGAGGAAAATGAGCCCAGGAAGCACTCACAGACTTTCAAAGGTCTGCTCCCCCTGGATCTTCAAATCAGGGAGCAGGGCTCAGCGAAGCACCAGATGGCTGAGCATTCTGCTAACACCAGGCTAGATTCGCTGGCAGTGCTTTTTTTTCCCCCATCAAGGGCAGAGCCTGAATTCTTTTGAACTGTGTCACCAAGCCCACAGCCCAGTGCCCACAAGAGGTACTCAAAAACATCTGTTAAATATTGATTCCTACTTACACCCACCATTACACAACGTGGTCCCCACACTGTTTGCTTAGCGCTTAGCGAAGAATTCTCAGAATGTTTTACAGCTATCTCCTTCCATTTACAACAGGAGATGGTCAAACAAGGTGACAGGACGTGAGACAGGAGGAGGAGCCACCACAGCAGGAGCACCCGGTTCCCTAGCCCGGCGAGCCCCGGCCCTAGGCAACCTCGCAGCATCCCAAGCTCTGACCCCGCAGGACATCCGCAGGGTCTTGCTCCCTTGGAGAGTTTCTCACCGCACAGGCTCGCTTTCTTCCCGTCACGCTCACCCACGAGTACCTCTCAGTCTCTCACACAGTGTCACACTCAGGCCCCCCTCGCCGGGGTCTCCCTCTCAGTCCCTCGCACCCTTCTGGAGCCACCCTCGCACTCGGGCTCTCACGCGCTCAGAGAAATCACCCTCAGGCTCCGGGTTTCACACGCACGCAGTCTCCTGCGAGTCTAGGGAGTCCGTACGTGTCGCACGCGCACCCAGAGTCTCCCTCACACCAAGGTCTCTCCCATACTGCCGGCATCATCTCACAAACTCTCGGCGTCATCTTCTCACTCAGGGTCTTTCCTGCACGCTCACAGAGTCACCCTCAGACTCCGGGGGGGTCGCTCACACACACACACACACACAGTCTTTCTGACCACGCTCAGTCTGACACTCAGGGTCCCCCACACTCCTGGAGCCACGCTCACGCTCGCGGTCTCTCTTAACACGCACAGCGTCACCCTCTGGCACGCTCTCACCGCAGCGTCTCTCACGTGCCGCCCGCCCGCCCCGCGCCGGGGTTGGCGGGCCCGAATCCCGCACGGGCCGCCGGCTGCGCCGCGGAGAGTTCGGCCTCCGGGACGCGGTTCCCGGCCCGGCCCCCGGCCCCGTTTCCCGCCCCCCCCCACCCCCGCCCGCGCGCGCTCGCTCGCTCGCTGCCCGTTACCTCGCGGTAGCCAAGCGCCGACAGGATGCTCAGTAGCTCGACCGCCACGGCCGCCCGGGCCGCTGAGGCCCCGCCCCCGCCACGTCACGCGCCGCCGGATCGCGACAGCGCGCGCCGCGTCGGGACAGGACGCTTAGTTCCGCGCGGAGTCGGCGAGCGGCGGCGCTTCTAGGTCTGTGGGGGTCGCGGCGGGCTCAGGGATCAGCCGGCCCTGCTCGGGTGTACGGTCCTGGCGACTAGTGCACTGGGCTGCCGGTCCCCAGGCGGGCTGGGACCTGGGCCCAGCAACCCTCGCTCCAAACAGCCCCGCGGCGCGTTCCTTTATGGCTGTTGGCCAAACAGCTTACACAAGGAGCTCTAGAGAGCCTCCCATACCCTGCTCTTACCCAACCCCTCCGCTAAGCACCCTAGGAAGACACAGACCCAGGACGTTTCCTCCCACACTCATAGCTCAGCCCAGCTGGCGTCCATTGAGGCCTCCACAGACACGTGGACACTGCCGGGCTTCTGTAGCCAACCCCCGGCCTCCCTGGGTCTTAGGCTGAAGGACATTTTTTGATCCTCATCTTGTCTGACCCTACTGACACCTTCTTGGGGGAGCTGTACCCTTCTGTCGTCTTCGTCTACCTCTGGCTGCTCCTCCACCATCTCCTAGGGGTCCTTTTCTTCTGGTAGCTCCTGGGGCTCTTCTAGGGTCTCTCTGACCTGTTAGACAGTTAAGCCTTCTGCCCCTTAGCTTCCTGTCCACAACCTCAAGCCATAACTCTCTTCTGGGCCATGGAATCATTTCCCACAGACATGTGTTTACAACTGCACATCCTATAGTTTGAGACTGACCATACCCAGTCTCCTGCTCTGCACCACCCAATGGCCCAGTCTTTGGGCAGCACCCTGGACCCTTCCTCCTTCTGCCCCCCAAGGACCTGCAGGTTTTCTCATGGTTTTCTTCTCCCTAGTGATCGTAGCCTCCTAATCCCTACCCTGCTCCCTCTAACCCATCCCCGTGGGGTAAGGATTCTCCTAAAATACCTATTGGAATGACTGTATCTCCTCTGCCTAAAAACACTTCCACTCTCCTACCTATAGACCCTGAGACAGTGATCCTTGAAGAACCGTCATTGCTACTGCCCTCCTTGTGTTTTCTGCTTGGAATACCATCCTTCAGTATGAATGAAAGTATGTGCATATTTGGAGTCTTTATTATCTGACCTTTTGTCCCCTTCCTTCTGCCTCTCCGGCCAGGCAAAGTGAGAACTCTGCTCACATGTGTCACTCAGTGGCAGCCAGTTCACTTATCCTTGCAACAGCCCCATACATGACCTGCCAGCCTCCAGATCTCTGGCTTTGCTCACACCCAGTTACAACAACCCACCAGCTGAAAGCCCATTATGCACCAAATGCCGAACTGGGTATTCTCCAGCATCATCAGGACCACCCTGCAGGGTACATTTATTCATCCCTCTTCTGCAGACGAGCAAGCTGAGGCTCAGGGAAGTGAGGAGACTCCGTATGTAGCCTGGAGCTGGTAGGACTCAGATTTGAACCCCAGCCAGGTGGGCTATAGCCTGCTATGACTCCATGTCCTCTCCTGCAGCTGTGAAATGGAAGGTGGCAGTGGGGCTGAAACAGGTCAGGGGTGAGTAGGTAGCTGTTAAGGCCACCACAAGGGGTAGCAAGGGTGCGTGTTAGGGCAGGGCTGGGAGTCAGACTGGACAGGACCTGGAGGTAAGGACCTTTTGTGATGTCATCCTTTTACCAAGGCCAGCATTTGCAACTGGACCCGTGTATCCCCTAGGCATCCTCCCCCTCCCTGGCCCACATTTCTTCCAGGTTTTGCCAATAAATAGTGCTGTGAGAGGGTTCAGAGTGCCCTCTAGTGGCCCAGGTTGTATTGAAGTCTGAAGCCCAGGCTGGCCCAGCTCTGTGGAGAGGGCAGGAACTGGGGCTCCCACCACCTCACTGCCCCCAGCCCCCACTCTGGGCTCTGCACCATAGAATTCTAGCTTGGACGCCATCCCTATGCATGTTTCCCTGTCTCGGGCTCTGTTTCTGTTCTTTATCCATCTCCATTTGGTTCCCAGTCTTGGTCCCTGTCTCTGCCCATCTTGGTCTCTGTCCACACCCAGTCTCAGCCTAGTCTCTCCTCCTCTGTTAGTCTCTGTCCCCAGAGAGGGACAGATGGTGGGCAGACAAACTGAAGAAACAAAGAAGGGTGGTGTCCTAAAAAGAACTCTAGGGTCGAAAGATGCTGAGATCTGAAAGCTGAGAGAGGACAAAAAGGCTGGGCAGGATGGTCCAGGCAGGGTGACCTGCAGGACTGTCCTCAGCCCCCAGCTGTGGGGCAGCATGTGGGGTTTACAGACCAAGCAAGAGCAGAGGGAGGGCAGGGGCCGAACCCCAATAGGAATGTTTCAGGTCCTGGTTCTTAGTCTCAGGAGGGGAAATAGATTGCAGGAGAGGGGGCAGGAGGATAAAGCCCAAAGAGGTGCACAGCAGCCATACTTTGGTGCTGAGAGAACCCATCGAGGCCCTAGGAAAGGTCTAGCCCCTGATTATCTGCCTCTCCAGCCTCTTCACCCCTCCACTACTTCCCTCTTCTCATGCTCAGAACAGACTCTAAGCCAGGGCACTTTACAGCATCCAGAATATTTTTATTGCCAGAATCAAGGTACAGCCTGCTCAGAGCCCCATACGGAGCACACCACTCAGGACTAAAAGGAGAGAGATGCTGGGTATGTTCGCAGTAAAAAAATCCAGCTCCACAGAAATCTTGTGGGAGAGCAGCACAGTCCAGCCTGACTGTGGCTCTGGGGTCCCGTCCTAGAGGTTAGACTCAAGTCTTGGCCTGTAGCTGTCGACCTCTTGGAGATCACTGCCGCCAAGGCAGATCCAGATTCTCCATCCCTGCTATTCTAGGGAGACCCATGCAGCACCTCTGGAACAGAAAGAAAGCTACCAGGGGAGCCCCAAGGCACCCGGCTCTCTCAGGGGCCCACTCAAGCTTCTGGGTCGGTCTCTGCAGACTAAACACCACTGAGCTGCCTGGTGGGAGTAGGTGCTGGGAAAAATGGGCAAGAGTCCTACCTCCTCTGAGCTCCATGCTCACGTGGAGTGCTAGAAAAACCCTAGGGCCCGGTGACAATGTGGTGGTGGGGTTAGCAAGAGGGCAGCTCAGGGTAGTCCTGAGCCGCTTTGGCTGCTTCCTTGAGTTCTCTTTCTTCGTGAGTACCTAAAAGGCCATGGCACTGGGCCCTGCTCTCATCCTTGAACCACGTTCCCAGAGGGAAGGGAGCCAGCATCAATACTGTGGGTAACAGCCCAACCACAGGAATCAAGGCTCCTGGAACACAGCCCCCAAGAACTAGAGGGCCATATGCTGCCCAATCCTGAGCTCGGCTGTTCTTGGAGGTGAGGGAGGTAGGAGTGAAAGCCCCAGGACTTGGTAACCATGGAGAACACAACTCGCCCCTGCCTGCAGGAGGAACCGGGCTGCCTCCAGAAAGCCACAGTCAAGCTCCTGAGCAACTAGGCCACAGGGAAGCCAGGAGCTCCAGCCACCCACAGCCACTAGCAAGCCTACCTGTGGCTTGGTCAGTGTGTGGGAAGGATCACCCTAGGGACCAGGAGTCCATCCCTGGGAACTTTAGGGACAGGAACCCTCAGTAATATCCCCCACAGGATGGCTGAGGGCCCAGGGCCCAGTGGGTAAGTGTGAAAAGGCCACAGGGGTAGGAGGAACGAATGGCCCCTCAGTCCAGGATTGAGGCCAGGTGCCAGCCAGTCCACCTGCGGAACCAGTCCTGAGGTCACAGCAATTCCGTCGGCAGCAGCATTCTTTCCAGCAAGGATCCCTCAAGTGAGTCCAGACTATTTCTTCTTTCCTCACACCCACAGAGAAAGGGTAAGAAATAGCACTTCCCAACGGCAGATAGTTCACAACCCAAGAGTGAGGACCTTAGACAGTCAGTCACAAACTGCTGAAGTCATGGGCCATGGTACCCAAGAAAAGCAGGTGTGGCCACACCATCCCACAGCCCTGCCTGGCACAGGAGTCAGGGTCCAAGGAGCACACGTTTCAGATAGGCCAGGGTAGTGGCATTGGCCAGCATCTCGATGTGCTCGCTGCCCGGCAGCGCCTGCAGTGACACCTGGTGCTCCTGGCGGCTGCGCCAGGCCTGGCACTGCAGGGCGCTCTGCAAGTTCACCGTGCCGTCGCCATCACCAAAGCAGATCTTGGGATCGCGGTCTGGGAAGCTCTCATAGTAGAAGGAGTCTGGCGTGGGGACACCAGTGCCATAGAGGCAGTGCAGTGGCACGCCAGGCGGCACCGTGATTTCGACCAGCCCCTCCGTGTCCTGCCGCATGAGCCAGCCGTCTTGGAAGCCAATGTCCTGGAAGAACTGGTGATAGTCCCGCAGCGTGTAGTTGGCTGTGGGTGTATGCACGAAGATCTTCTCAGGTGACCAGGTATAGTTGTAGGGCAGCAGCCAGCTGGTGGAGACGGCAGACCGCTGCTGTTCCCGAATCTTCAGGGACCCAATGACTGGGATCCGATTGTTGTCTCCTGCAGAGAGAGGGCTTTCTCAGTCTGTGCTCGGGACAAGCTGACTTGGCAGCATGGTCCCCATCAGGCCCTCTGCTGCCTGGGGCCCAGTCAGCACGCCAACACCTCTACACTGTCGTCCTCATTATAACTCCCCCACAGTTCCCTTTATTTTTGCCCTAGCTGGGAAGCACATGGCCATGACTTGTTTCTTTCCTTCTGCATTTCCTCACCAGAGGTTTAGGCAGCACGTACCCACAAGGTGATTCACTGTGTAAACAGTACCCTCCTCTGAGCATTTGTTACCAGGCTTGTGGGTACTGACCTTGTGGAAGGTGACTCAGCAGGCTGTCGGCCCAGGGACACATTCGTCTTTCTCTTTTCTTACACTGAGTTATGAAAACGTTTTTCTTTTCTTAGGGTCAGACCTGCAGCCAGCCAGCCCTGGTCGTATTCCACTCACCTGCCTGTCACTGACCTGGGCAGCCAGGCCTGCAGAAGACAAGGCGGGAGGGGAGGCTGCGGGCAGAGCGAGAGTCCTTCTTACATAGGAATGCCAACAACACAGCCAGGGAGGCCTCTGAGGAAGGAGCCGGAACTTGGAAGCAGGGGCCCTCTGACGTATTCAGGACCCACGGCTACCTATCGACCCACCTCCTGACTGACCAACAGGCCTTCAGCTCTGCCTCGTGAGGTCTGACTGTAGGACACCTGAGGAAAGGAGAGCCCCAGCGAGGGGTCCATGATTACCCACCCCCAACCCTACCCCTGATCCAGACTGCCAGGACCTGACAGAACAGTTTTGCAGAATCTGAGGCAGAGATCTAAGGGGACTCACGGAGAAGCTCTGAAAGGCTGGGACCTGAACCTCACCATGGCTCCCTGTCTCAAACTCAGGTGTACCCACATCAGTCCTTTCAGGTCCAGGCTGGACAGAGTAGGTGGCTGTCATGAGTCCTCACTATATCCGGACTCGTTGTCTAGCCAATCCAGGGTCACTTCCGGGAGAGGCACTGGGTCTGACCTGATCGCAACCATCAGTTGTCCAGCAAGTAGGTCAGGCAGTGCTGAAGACGTGAGGAAGAAAGTTCCTCAGATGCTTGGCATAGTGGCTGGTGGCTCCTAAAGTGAGGGGCCACGGGTTCATCCCCAGTCCTAGCCATCCCCATGGCTACAGCTGGCAGGCTCTGATAGCCCTGAAAAGGTAGGTGAATTGGGGAGGAACAGGAAAGGAGGTGGCTTTGCCAACTGCCAAGCAAGCAGGCCCAAAGAAATCTGCACCTGTTTCCTCCCTGTGTTACCCACAAAGGCTCCCCACTGTACAACTCATAAACAGGAAACTGGAGTCCAACCTTCCTTCCCTGGGGCAAAGGTGGGCATGAAGAAGGAAAGATGAGGGTAAGAAAAAGGGAGAAGGCTCTCCCAAAGAACTCTGGGTCAAACCAAGTTAGGCCAGCCAGGCCAGAGCATAGTTTACGTGTGTACACATGTGCACAAGCAAGTACCTGAGTGACCAACAGTTGTGCCACTCCGGGGACATGCTGAAAGAAAACTTACACAGATAACAAGAGCCATCAGCTAGAGAGATGAAATTAATTAGTGATAGATTCTCTTTTGGAAAAGCAGATGTTTGGAAAAACATACCACTCTGGAGAAGAGACATGAGGGTGGTCCAGGAGGACACTGTAGAAGGAAAGAGAGGGCACCATCCCTGACATCAGCCCCCCACACGGGGTCAGGCAGGGTCTTACCTGAGGCCAGGACACGCACAGTCTTGGCCACGCCCCCCCAGGGCGCACCCAGGGCCACAAAGGCACGGATATACTTGTTCTTCCAGGCCTGTGGCTGCCGCTGCAGAAAGTAGAGTGTGTACATGTTGCCCATGCTGTGGGCAACCAGCACCACGGGGCCCCCATACAGCTGATGCATCTCCTCGATCATCTCCCGGAGGGCCAGGAAGTAGGGCCCGTTTTCATCTGTAGGCCAGAGCCAGGCGGTGGTCAGGAAGGAAGGGTCCTGGGGCCTGAATCATTGAATGTTTTTCAGGCCAGATCCAGGACTAGACGGGTGGGGAAAATGCTAAAATCCAACTGGGAGTGGTCTGGTTTCCCCTCCTTTTCCCCTCCTCAGCCTCATTATCTCTCCCCAGGGCTCAGAGGCCCAGAAATCCCACAGGGAGGGATGGGGAAGGACAGGACAGACTGACCAGGAGTGGTAGCTGTGACTGCTAGGCTAGGCGCCAGAAGCCCTGGGGGCAGGGGAGAGCCCAAGGCCTCTGGTGGCTGTGACCTCCTCATCCCCACCTCCCAAGACCTCAGGGAGGAAGCAAGGGTGACCACTTACTTGGGGCTCGGCGCCAGTCATAGGGGGCTCCCCGAACATCCTCACCCCGTGTGTAGCCCCAGCCCACAAGGCTCTCTACCATGGTATGGAAATAGGAACCTGTAGACAGAAATGTATGGGAATTGCAGAAAGGACAGCCAGTGCCAGCCACCCACACCACACCCAACAAGGAGACTGTGACGTCTACTGTAGGAAGATCCCGAAATGAGTGCTATACGGCTGTGCCTACACTGATTAGAGACACTTTACAGGCTACCATTTCAAACTAACAGCATTCCTCCCACTCTGCGAATACAGAACTTCCAGCCCCATTCCCTGGAGGGCACGAGAAAGGGCTACATACCCACACTGCTTCTGCTGGGGTCCAGGAACTCCAGTGAGAAAGTCTTCCCAAAGCCAGGGACACGCACATCCACACCATCTGGGAACTGAGTGGCCCGGGATGTTCTGTTGTAAACCAGCCTGTCGGGGGTGGGGGTGGGGATATTGAGCTGGTGATCCGGAGATGACGCTGAACGTGGTGTGTCCTAATACTGCCCTGTGTCCTGAGCCATGCTTCCTTACTATTCTCATGTCTGGTAAGAAATATAGGGGAGACTAAAAAGTAACAAATTTTATAAAGCACGAATCAGAGAAACCAAGTCCAACTGAGAACTCCAAACAGGACTCATTCTAAAGATTAAACCCAGGGCCCCTGTCAAGGCAATATTTCCTTCTCCTCAATGTCATCCACCTCAGAATGCAGGTCTTGGATTTGGTTGAAAAAGGGAAGTGCCAGGCCTGGCTCTGCCATCAACATCATGCTTGACCCAAAACACAGCCTAATCTTGCAGGCTCCCATTCCCCATCTCCGTGGATTTAGCTCCTACCACCACCCCCCCCCAGCACATCACAGGGCAAAGGAGATGATTAGTGCAGCATACAAGAGAACCAAACAGAGAAACCACCACCATAGGGCCTGAACACCCATGGCTGTCGTGTAGGTGGGTGGGCAAGATCTGGAAAAATGATGGGACAAGGTGGTGGGAGATAGAAGGAAAGCTTTGTACTAGGCCAGGAACTTGGTTCTGGCCTCCCTGATACCAAGGAGGCAAATGTGCCCAAGAAAACACAGGCTAGACCTGCAGTCCTTGGTGGTCCTGAACCCCATAAGTTCAGCCACAGAAAGCTGACCAAGATACCCAACTCTGACCCAAATAATAGGTCCAGGGGCCCACTTTCTCTAGGGCAATCTGTAGATTATCCCAATGGCCACTCAGCAAAGTGTCGAAAGCTTCCTACAAGGACAAAGCAGCTCTGTGCCAGATGAAAGTCTAAACAAGTCAGATGTCCAATGAAGGTAGACAAGTCACTCTCGGTATCAGCCTGCACCTCGATTGGCAGTACCTGAGACCACGTCTCTGGTATAAAAATAGAATTGCAGATCAACAGCCCAGAAATAACCCTGATCACATATAAAAGAGCAGAAAGTCAACAAAGCAGGTGTCATAAACAACAGGGAAAGGAAAGGCACCGGGAGAACTAGTTAATATATCTCCAAGAAAAAAAAAATTTAATTTGTGAGACTCCATTCAGCTCAAACATCAATTTGTTCCTGGTTCTACCACCATAAAGATAAAAGAGCTACAACCTCTGACTTCAGTGAGCTCAATCTTAGCTCAGGGTCACATAATTCTGGGTTCAAATCTTGGTTCTGTCACTTATTAGCTGAGTGACCCTGGGCAACTTTGTAACCTTTTTGAGCTTCCAGATTTCTTCATCTGTAAACAAGGTTGAAAACAGTACCTGTTTCATAGCTTTGCCATAAGACTAAATGAAAGAAAGTATGTAACATAGACTGTGCCTGTATTCAGTAAGTGGTAACTCCCAATACAGTAGTGTCTTATTATCCGGGAAACATACTTGGAAACAACATTTGGCAACTGATAAGGATTAAAGGGAACAGACCTGTGGCATGGAAGAAGGGAAGGTTAAGAGCGCTGGGGGCGTGGCAGGGGAAACTACAGAGGGACCAGGCTCAGGTTTTAAAGGGTAAATGATGGGGGGTGGGGGTGGTGCCTGGGTGGCTCAGTCGGTTAAGCATCGGACTTCGGCTCGGGTCGTGATCTTACAGTTTGTGAGTTCGAACCCACTTCAGGGTCTGCACTGACAGCGCAGAGCCTGGTTGGATCCTCTGTCTCCCTCTCTCTCTGTCTTTCCCCTGCTCACGCTCTCCTTCTCTCTCTTAAAAATAAATAAACATTAAAAAAAATTAAAGAGTGAATGGGAGGGAATTTATCAGGCAAAGGGTATAGAGGTAGATTCCAGGCTGAAAGAACTGCATGTATAAAGACGTGAAGACATGGAATGTCCCAGGAGGAACAAGAAGCTGAGGGACCAGTGGTCAACTCAGAGGCAAGGGAAGGGGTGGAGGCCATGTTGAGGCTATGAAGAGGGGCTGAAGCATAGAATCCACATGTAAGGGGGTGCCTCGCTGGCTCAGTTGGTAGAGCATGCGACTCTTATATCAGGGTTGTAAGTTTGAGCTCCACCCACATTGGATGTAGAGATTGTTTAAAAATAAAATCTTCTGGCCAACTAATCTTTGACAAAACAGGAAAGAATATCCAATGGCATAAAAACAATCTCTTCAGCAAATGGTGCTGGGAAAACTGGACAGCAACATACAGAAAAATGAACCTGGACCACTCTTTTACACCGTACACAAAAATAAACTCAATGGATGAAAGACTTAAATGTAAGACAGGAAGCCATCAAAATCCTACAGGAGAAAACAGGTAAAAACCCCTTTGACCTCAGCGACAGCAACTTCTTACTTAACACGTCTCCAGAGGCAAGGGAAACAAAAGCAAAAATGAACTATTGGGACCTCATCAAAATAAAAAGTTTCTGCACATCGAAGGAAACAATCGGAAAAACTAAAAGGCAATGGACAGAATGGGAGAAGATATTTGCAAATGACATATCAGATAAAGGTTAGTATCCAAAATCTATAAAGAACTTATCATACTCAACACTCAAAAAACAAATAATCCAGTGAAGAAATGGGCAAAAGAGATGAATAGACACTTCTCCAAAGAAGACATCCAGATGGCCGACAGACACATGAAAAAATACTCAACATCACTCATCATCAGGGAAATACAAATCAAAACCACAATGAGATACCACCTTACACCTGTCAGAATGGCTAACATTAACGACTCAGGCAACAACAGATACTGGCGGAGAAAGAGGATCTCTTTTGCGCTGCTGGCGGGAATGCAAACTGGTGCAGCCACTCTGGAAACAGTATGGAGATTCCTCAAAAAGTTAAAAATAGAACTACCCTACGACCCAGCAACTGCACTACCAGGTATTTATCCAAGGGATACAGTGTGCTGTGTCAAAGGGGCACACGCAGCCTAATGTTTATAGCAGGGCTATCGACAATAGCCAAAGTATGGAAAGAGCCCAAATGTCCATCGATGGATGAATGGATAGAGAAGATGTGGTTTATACACACAATGGAGTATTACCCGGCAATCAAAAAGAACGAAGTCTTGCCATTTGTGACTACGTGGATAGAACTAGAGGGTATTATGCTAAGCGAAATTAGTCAGTCAGAGAAAGACAAATCTCATATGACTTCACTCATATGAGGACTTTAAGATACAAAACAGATGAACATTAGGGAAGAAAAGCAAAAATAATATAAAAACAGGGAGGGGGACAAAACATAAGAGACTCTTAAATATGGAGAACAAACAGAGGGTTGCTGGAGGGGTTGTGGAGGGGGATGGGCTAAATGGGTAAGGGGCGTTAAGGAATCTACTCTGAAATCAGTGTTGCACTATATGCTAACTAACTTGGATGTAAATTTAAAACTTAGTTAATTAATTAAATAAATAAATTTAAAAAATCTTCAAAAAAAGAAAAAAAGAATCCATGCATAGGAGGTGAACTAGAGAGAGTAGAGAGAGAACAGCTGCAAGAAATGGAGGAAGAAAGTTCTGTCCCCGAGAGTGCAGAGGTGGTGCTGACTAGACTGAGGAAATGAGAAGGGCAAGAGGTCAGTGACCTCAGGGTCTGTTGAAGTGGTGATGAGAGAGAAACAGGTTCTAGAAATTTCTTTTTTTTTCTTTTTTTTTTATGTTTATTTTTGAGAGAGAAAGAGAGTGAGTGGGGGAGGGACAGTGAAAGTGGGAGACAGAATCGGAAGCAGGCTCCAGGCTCCTCACAGAGCCTGATGTGGGGCTCGAACTCAAAGACCATGAGATCATGATCTGAGCCGAAGTCAGCCGCTTAACGAACTGAGCTACCTAGATGCCTCTAGAAATTTCTTTAGGCTTAGTGAGCGGCACCATGTGTGTGCCCCAGCCCCCACCTGATGTTGTCGATCCAGCAGTCAATGATGACAGGCAGCAGCAGCTCGAGGTTCAGCCAGAGGGTGAAGTAGCTGTCCGTCCTCTTGGAGCAGAGGTAGTGTACGACTGTCGGCTTGTCCAGCTTTGCCTCCAGCTGGTTGCCCAGATCACCGGGCACTGCAGGGGAACACAGAACACTCATGAGGCCCTGGACCTGGCAGGCTGGAGATCTTTGAGGCTAGAACCCAAAGGCCTTCTACTACAGCTGTCCCAGGCTACAGAGTGGTAGTACCTTCTTTACTCAAAGGAGTGGGAAATAGGACAAAGCACTGGGCCACTTAACTAGCCAAAACCGAATCCAGAGAAGGCACTCCAGGACAGGCTGTGGAGGGGGAGCACTGAACAGAAACACAACTGAGGGAAGTTCATACTGCTACCTGCCAGCCTCTTGAGAGCCCAGTAATCTTCCAGAGGGCACCTGGACCCTGTGTCAGAGATGGCTACCCTGAAATAACACACCAGTCCAGCCACAGCCAGGTAGGCGTGGGTGTGATAAGGCCCAAGGATAACTTCTCTCTGCCCAAGCCAGTCTGTTAATCTACATACACACAGCCCTGGGGCCCTTGTGACACTCAAACCCATCCTCATGGCTTCACCACCCAACATTCAAGCCCTTCCCGGAATATGGCTCCCATTGACCTTTCAGGCCTCGCCCACTTCTGCATGCCACGCTCTTGACACCTTCCAAGCACGTCGCCATTTAGGCTCCATGATCACTGAGTGAACCGTCAGCTCTTGGCTCTCCTGGGCGTTCTTCGGGCCCTACGAACCCAGCCCTGCACAGGGCATGCCCTCCTTTTGCACCATCTCACAGGGTCCTCAGGACAACCATGAGAGGCAGGTGTGACACCTGGCTTCGCCTTCCTTAACAACATAGATGCAGAAACGGGGAGTCCTCAGCATGGCAGTTCAGAGACCTTGGTCATTGTCTCCACCAAAGAGGAAATGGCTAAAAGAGGAAGTCACCAGATTTGCTGTGCCTGAACGCTCTTTGTCCTAGACAGGCTGCGTGGCCTCTAAAAATAGCAGTGGTCACTTTCTAAGCCCCTTTTTGCTTAAAACTAGGACAAAAGACATCCTTGTACCTTTTACCTCAAATAACACTAGGAGAGAACATCCTTACTCTGCTCGCTTTACAGATGAGGAGACCGAGGCTAGGGCAGAAATGGCCTGCTACAGGCCTCCACCTGCCCAAGGTCTTCTTCGGTATCCCTTCTTTGGTCTCTGCCTCTCCTACCATCAATTTGGGTCTCACTCATAGAAGCTGGTCGCCCTTGGATGCTGATCCTCCGATGCTCCCTGCTCTGTGTCCAGGAACAGCTCCTCCACTGCCCACCATGAGGTTTCCCGGGATTAATGCCAACAGCTTCGCTCTCTGAGAAGCTGGGCAGATTAGGATTCTGTGACTCTGGGTGTAGTCTAAGGCTCCTCTGCTGTGACCTAGGATAAGCAAGAACTGTACTGAATGAATTAATGAGTGCAGTTAGCACCAATCCAAGCAAAAAGGCTGCCATACATCAGGGACCCCATCAGGGACCACACATCTCCCGATGCCACACCCTTCATAGTCAGAACCCCTTAGGCCTACCCATGGCTTCTTGTGTCTAGATGGATAAAGGAGAGATGAACCAACCAGTTGCAAGCCCTGCACAATACACTCCTCCCCCAACTCCATTCCAGACGTCCTGGATTGCTTACCTCTCTCCCTTTGAAATGTAGTTTCCTATGCCTCGAACTCTGTCCTGGCCTCACCTCTAGCCACATACTCCAAGAAGCCTTCCCTAACTGGACTGGTGGACTCTTTGTGCTTGCCCAACACAGACCTCATCTCTGGGGATCCCTGTAAACTTAGGGAATGCAGGGCCAAGTCTGCCCAAATCCCATGGTGAACCTGAGCATCCCCCTGGAGTATTTCCTGGCCTAGCGCTCCTGGTGGGGACCCCCGGGGACCGCATTGCCAGCCATCCCTACCTTTCTGTGATCTCCATCATCCTCATTAAAATACTCCCATCAGAAAGAACGAGGGGGTCATGGGGCAGCAGACTCGGTATGTGACATACACCTCAGCATGTCTCTGTCCTTAAGAATCCTAGCTGGCCACCAACTCAATGCTCGAATGAGGCATCCAACGCCCCCGAGACACAGAAGTCTCATCTCAGCCTACCACTACAAGGAAACACTGTGGTTCCTGTATAGTTGCAGGGGCCAGGGCCAAGGGGTCCACAGGGAAGGTCATCTAGACTCAACACAGGCCAGTCCAAATTGGTCTGGCAAGGGTAGGATGTTCCCTGACATCTGTTCATAGCCATTGTTCCGTTCCTTACCTCTGTCTTTAGCCATCCTCAGATTCCCTTAGGCCTCCTCTTTCAGGCCAATGCCACCCATTTGATAAGTCTTGCGGGCAGGCTAGGAGAGCCATTCTTCCCCCAAAAAGCTTCCTTTCAATAATGCCTCCTGAAACATATGGGGCTGGAAGAGTCGAGAGAGACAGCCTCCTCGCCATGCCCAAATCAACAATGAAGACCCTGGGGACCAACTCAGAGAACACCCTATCCCCCGCCGACCCTCAGGAGTGGGGCCAAAGGATTTCGTTCTCTCCAGCTAAAAAACAGGCACAAAGTGAGGTAGAGCTTGGGACTGACGTAGACAACAGTACTGATGGACAATCGCACGGCAGCCCTCCCATATCCTAAAGGGGAAGGTGAGCAGAGGTTGACCACACCCGCGAGAGGTGGACGGACCGACCCAAGTGACAAGACAGACAGTCATATGCTCCCTCGCCCCAGGGTTATATAGCATATGCAGATTTGGAACACAGCCCAGCCCACACCCCGTCCTGCCGGACGCACGAGCAAACAGACTCACGACTGGACGCGCGCCTCACCCAGCACCACCGGCGGGGGACGTCCGACCGGGAGCGCCGGGTCTACCAGCAGCAGGAGGAACAGTAAGCCACTCTGGAGCAGCGCCGCAGAGTAGGGACAGAGGCGAAGACCCATTGCGTGCCACGGCCGCTACAGGTCCAAGGTGCGGATTCAGCGCTCTGGGCTTGCGCCTAGGCCCGGGCGGCGGCGACGCGCTTAACCCCACCGCCCGCAGTCGACCACAGCCCCCGGGCCAATCAGGATCCACCTTCCCCAAACGGCCTGCCAATAGGGACGCGTCGCCAGGCACGTCCCTCCCATTTGGAGCTCGCCGCCTCGCCCCTGCGGATAGCCTGCCAGCTTCTTGGACCGCGCTGCGCGCCGAGCGCATCGATCGATCCGGGCTCAGGCTGGCCTCTCAGCTCTCAGTCCCTGATCAGTCGGACCCAGCTCCCCGCTGCTGGATACCCAGCACAGCTTTGGGTATCCAAAATCCACGCTGCGCAGCCCTCACCCCAATTCCTGGTGCGTCTCTGCCCTGGGATCCCAGCCTGGACTGGGCTGAGCGAGGATTCTGGGTCCCAGTGCTCGCCGCTGCTGAGAGACGAGATTCTGGTCAGAGCAAGGGGAAGAAGGGTAGGAGTCTCGGAAAGTTCTTGGACCTTAGGGGACCGGGAGCTGACCAGGACCTTTGTGCAAACCTTACACTGATTCTTCGCATCCTGCTCCGATGTCACGTGGGTTCGGGCAACGGGTTTGGGGACCCCATGCGTCTGTCCAGGGTTTAGGAATAGGGGCGGGATAGCTAGAGGCTAAGGTCAGTGTGTTTCGCTTCCGAGTGAGAGGGTTCCCCGCCTGTTTTAGTTGGTCGCAGTATAGACCCACACCAGACTGGGCAGTACTCGCGCCTAGTTGAAAGTGGGTTTGAACTTCAACCCTGCGCCATGGCCTATCAGCAAATTCCCCAGCAGAGCAGGACAGGGACTTCGGAGTCCACCTACCACTCCCATCCCAGGCGAACTGGGGATCCAGAGGGAACACGGACTCCCTGTTAGAGGAATCAGAAGCGAACAGAGTGGGTAGATTAGACGGCTGGCAATATGGCCAGCACCATGGATGACCCTAGGATAGGGAGACCAGCATGTTTGGAGACTGGAAGTCTTGATCCTCCACACACCTCCTCCTGAGCGCTCGGCAACACCCTGATTATCCCCTGGCTGGTCTTAAGACCTCCAGCCCGCCCATTCCTTCCTTCCTTCCTTCCTCTTGGTCAATGGCTGACCTTTTCTAGCCTTTCAGAGTGCTGCTAGTACTCACTATTTTGGCCTGCCTCTCTGTGTTCTTATAACGTTGGTGGTTGGAGTACCTTACTCTTTTTTTGTTTTTAATGTTTTTTAATTATTTTTGAGAGAGGGATTACACAAGTTGGAGAGAGGTAGAAAAAGGGGAACAGAGGATCTGTTCTGCACTGACAGCAGGGAGCCCGATGTGGGGCTTGAACTCATGAACTGCGAAATCATAACCTGAGCCAAAGTCAATGAACCACAAAATCATGACTTGAGCCGAAGTCGGATGCTCAACCAGCTAAGCCACCCAGGTGTCCCCGGAGTAACTTACTCTGTTAAGGTCCAACTATCTCCCACCTCAGGCCCTGGCAAGTATCCAAAACTCCCACCTCCCTCCATTCTAGACCCCAGAAGAGGGGTTGCCAAGGACCAATCTGTTGCAGGCCCACAGTGGGAGACCAAAGAGATCATTTTGTCAGTACTAGGGACAGGCAGGAGTTCACGGCAAAGAGTTAAGAGGAGGGAGTGTAGGCATCAGGATGGCCTGGGCTGCCTTGGACTTTGGCCAGTCTGAATGTCTTGTCAATCCAGCAGCCTCGGGTGACCGTGGGCCCTTCACAGGGTGGCCCTGTCCTCTGGAGCAGTCCCCTGGTGTGCCCCAGTCCCACAGGCCTTACAGATAGGAACCATGGCCATTGCGGGGAGGATGTTAAGGCCTAATCACAACTATCTGTGCTGGCACTGTGGAGAGAGGAGTCAGAAGGTAAGGGTCCCCCTTCCTCACAGTGACCCTGGCATCCATATGAACCCTCTGGCTGCAGACCTGGGTTCATCCTGGACTCTAGATCCTTCCCTGATGCTCAGACCCACAACCAGGTGGTCACCTAGTCTTGCCAGCTCTACTTTCCCAATGCCAAACTTTCATCCCCAAAGTAGCCTCCTTGCTGATGTCCCAATTTATGCCCTTATTCCTATGGGTTGTTCTCCCTGTGTCAGGTTGGCCCCATTAAACATTAAATCAGGCCCGTCACTGTCTGCCTAACCCTACACACAACCCTGTTACTGCATGCATCATTTGCATCTCAGTCATCGTGAGTGAGGCCCCTGCAGGAGACTGACCTTTCCCCCCAACTTCCATCTTCCCTCTTCCTCGGGCCCCTCACCTCCAGCTTCAATAGCTTGTCGGGTCTATTTATCCTCACATAAGACAACTGAAAAATCCCTTAAGTTACCAATAGTTATTTGGGTGAAGTTTTTTTTTTTTTTTTTTTTTTTTTTTTAAATTTTTTTTAATGTTTATTTATTTTTGAGACAGAGAGAGACAGAGCATGAGTGGGGGAGGGGCAGAGAGAGAGGGAGACACAGAATCCGAAGCAGGCTCCAGGCTCCGAGCTGTCAGCACAGAGCCCGACGCGGGGCTCGAACTCACAGACCGCAAGATCATGACCTGAGCCGAAGTCGGATGCTCAACCGACTGAGCCACCCAGGCGCCCCTTTTTTTTAAGATTTATTTATTTATTATTTATTTTTGAGACAGAGAGAGACAGAGCATGAGCGGGGGAGGGGCAGAGAGAGAGGGAGACACAGAATCTGAAGCAGGCTCCAGGCTCTAAGCTGTCAGTACAGAGCCCGACGCGGGGCTTGAACTCACAAACTGCGAGATCATGACCTGAGCCGAAGTCGGATGCTCAACCAACTGAGCCACCCAGGCAGCCCTGAAGTTTTTTTTTTTTTTTTTTAATGCTTCAAAGGTTTGTTTTTTGCCTTACTGATACAGTATAAAGGGGGAAAGAATTCAGAAACTACTTCTGAAAGTAGATGAGTGACACAAATGTTAGTGCAATGCTGTGCACTTCAGTTTTACACAACAAGCTGTTCCAACTGTCAGCGTATGGGCGAGCCAGCAAGAAACATTACATGAATTTATTTTAAGATGTAAGCATATTTACATACTTATTTAGTTTTGAAATAGTGTTCTTTACTCCATGGCAGTCAAGAGTGGGGCTTAATGCAAGATGTTTCAGCATGCTTCGCTATTTGCTTTTATGCATATGACAGTAAATGCAGTTTTGAAAAAAAAATAACCTCATTCTCCCTCAGGACTTCTGCACTTGTTGCACTGGGATCACTCTGCAGCTCCCATTTTGGGGACTTAATTGAGCTCTGCATTTAGGCCTCAGCCCAGACACGACCATCAACTGGCTGTGAAGCAGACCCTACCTGGCATCTATCAGAATATAATCACCGGGAGACCAAGCCCCTCACCTGCCCATTACTGGTACTACTGCCTTCTTTGTTTACTAGTTACCACCAGCACAGTCCCAGGCACACAGCAGGTGCTTAATATATATTGAATGAATGAGTCATACACCCCCCTATATAACCCTTCCCCCTTCCAGGATATGGTCCTAGTGCCAGTCAGACCTGGAGGAGAGAAGGGACTGAGAGGTCCACAGGGACTGAGAGGTCAGGATGTGAATTCCTGAAAAGATTGGGAGAGAGGGATAAGGTTCCCGTGGAGAACACTCTGGGCAAAGGCCAGATGTGGGACTGAGCCCAGAGACTGGGAGCCAGGTCAGGTGTGGTATCTTTCTCAGGTGAGAATCCAGCAGCCACCTTTGCCTTTTCTCTTTTTTACTGGACCCTTTGCATTCCCTCTTGTGCACCAAATTCCAGGCTCCCCTATCTTGACCAGGCGTGTGCCTGGGCTTAGGGCAACCCAACCCAGACCAGGGCTTCTGAGCTGAGCTCATTTGGAGGCCCACTGATTCTCCCTTAAAGCTCATGGCTCATCAGGCTCCTATTCTTCTTCCAGTGCTTCTCTGGGGTCATGAGAGGTCAAACTCTGGGGTTCTGAACAGGGGTCCAGAACAGGGTATCCACCATGGCTTAAGCATCGAGGAATGTTACCTAGAGGAAGAATTATTAGAGATGGGTCTTGAAGGATAAGTAGGAATTTTCCAGGAAAACAATAGAAGGAATAGGTAGGTGGGTGCTCTAGCCAGGGAGCTTAGTATGTGCGGCAGGCTGGAGACCTGAACAATCACAGTAAGTGTGTCTGGGGTACACAGTGGGTGGGAGTGGAACAGAAGATGAGGGTCCTGAAAACCAAGCTTAACAACTTGGTGTATGTCCAGGAAGCCCGGAGCCACAAAGATGCTCAAGCTGGAGGGAGGCAGTATTAAGGGTCTTCCCTTTCACTTCTGTCCTGGAGCATTGCCCTAGGTGGAGCTCTCCAGTGCAAGATCCTCCTCCAGCCCCAACACCTTATTCAGGGAACAGAGTCAGTGCGCCCTCTGGTGGGTACTCAACAGCTATACCTCAAAGGAACATAGCTGGGAACCTGGAGGGTGCCCAATGCCCTGGCTACCCTGGAGGCCCAGGAGATAAGAAAGGGTAATAGCGGTTGGCCCAATTGCGGGCCAAGGGGCTGCAGAGGATGGGGATGGGCCTGAGCTTGGGAGTATGGATCGCCTCCGTGGATCCCACAAAGTACCCCAGCGTGGAATCCTTCCTACAGGGGTGCCTGGCTGGCTCAGTCAGTAGAGCATGTGACTCTTAATCTGAGGTTGTGAGATCCAACCCCACATTGAGTGTAGAGTTTATTTAAAAATACAATCTTTTCTCTCGACCCACGGCTGCATCGGTGCAGGTAGGAGACTGAGCTCGAGCTAGCTCGAATAAAGGCTCTTTGTTCTTGCTAAAAAAAAAAAATAATAAGTAAAATAAAATAAAAATAAAAATACAATCTTTAAAAAAAAAAAAGAGAGAGAGAATCCTCTTCCACAGTGGGATATTTTCTGGCTTGGGAGGGAGAGAGGAGGGTGTTTTTACACCACTCCTAGATGCCCTGTACATCTATAAGAATGGTCATACTCCCGGCCCCAACTGAGGATCTCCACTCTGTATCTGTCCCAATTTTCACGTCCCAAAGGCTGGAGCACCAGTGGCCTTTGTAGCAGGCCTTGAAGGACCAAGGTAAGGATAGGATTCCACGAGCTTGCGGCCTGGCTCACAGTACCAAACTCCTTGTCCCTGAATAACCTGGATTACAGCTTGGGAAACTCAATGGGCTGGACCACTGAAGACTTGCTCACCCTTTTCATGCACCTGATTTCCAACTCATTCGTTAACGACTCATGAACTCTAGTAGCTGAGTTGGGATGGGAGACACTTCCCAGTGAACTACAGAAATCTCAAACTACAATGGGGGCCCTTGCTACAGAGGGAGGTGCCTTGAGAAAATCTGGAGAAAGAGCAGGGGTTAACTAGGGCAAGGGCTGGGTTGGTAGGAGAGGAAATAGCCCAGATAAGACTCTACAGGAAAGATCCCTTATCCCCAGGGAAGGTTACTAGCATTGAAATAGCCAAAGGCTGATGGTGCAAAGCCCTTAGACAACTATTTATTCGTTCATTAAGTCTTGAGTAAGTACTATGTGTCAGGTGCGCTGATAGGCTCTGGGGATGAGCGTGTCCTTTAGGATCTGATGTTCGGGGTGGGGGTGGTGTAGGGAGACAATCGGTAAATGATCTATTGTGTTAGAAGTTACTTTAGTGTTGGGGGAAAGGAGTGAAGGTTGTTTAATATTAATGGTGTGATCTGGGAGCACCCATCTGAAAATAAGCAAAGGAGCTCAGCAATGCAGGGTTCTAACGTTATTTGAAAGAGTTTAGTTTTTCAAGAGGAGTCCAAGCACTGGGAATTGTCATGCAGGAGGGGGTGGGCGGATGGGCGCGCGGAAGCTTAGGGGAGCCGCCCCACGCTGCCGGGACGGATACAGGTGCTACACTGGACAGGTCACTTCAAGAGGGTGGCCTCTCTTAGGCCCTGGCGACATCGAGACCCACGCAGAAGGAAAAATACGGAAGTGCCTAGCGCGAACGTTGAACGGATGGGGGCGCCAGGAAGGCTGAAACTGAGACCAAGTAGCACCCGGATGGCAGGGTGGTGACGCCGGGAGACAGGAGCCGGACAAGCAACAATGCACGTCAAGGGAGTTTTAGGAGCGCCGCTGGGGTGAAGAGTTTACTGCAAAGACTTGGATCAAGGAAGGCCCAACTCCGCCTGGCGCACGCGCGCTCCAGAGAGGGTACGGGAGGAGCCTTACTTCGCTGTTGGGCCCCGCCCCGCGAGCAAATATTTGACATTCCAGGCTTATCTAAAAGGGCGCCGGACCCAAAGAGCGACGTTTCCCCCTTCCCCCGAGCCTGATTGGCCTAGCGCTTCCGCAAGGGAGACCAGCGGGCAGGCGCCCGAGTGGGCGGTCCCAAAAGGGGCGGATACCTGTCCAAACCAGGGGGAAGCGCTAGTCGCCGGCGAGGCTGGAAGACCTGTCTCCTTCCCACTCCCTCCATACCACCGAGTCCCGGCGCGAGTCATTTCCGTACTGGACACCTCAGTCTCTTTATCCGTTAAGTAGGGACGCATTGAAGTGTGAATTCAGTGGGCAAGGTCTCGGAAGCGCCCCTTCCATCCTGGGCTCTTTCACCGTTGCCCGAATGTCGGGACGCAGAGACGAGCTCTTACGAAAGCACCAGGCGCGGATCCCACCTCAGTTTTGGCGCAGACTTGGCAACCTCACATCCCTTCTTCCCGCCGGACTCTTCGGTTTCTCAGTCATATAAATGGGAGAACTCAGGGTAGTGCGGGGCGGTCTGGAAACGCGCCGTAAAGGAGCCTCACCAAGTACGATCGGGCGAAAGGGTGTTGGGAGCCCTCCACGCGCGACTTTCCTTATTGGGTTGCTGGTCTCGGATGGAGAAGAGACGGAGGATCTGCAGCCCTCATGCGCACATTACACGGTCAGTGCGCTCACATCTCCAGGCAACAGGCACGTCGTCAAGCTGGGAGGGCGACGAAAACAGGCTAGAGTTTCTACGTGGGGTAGAGATGAGCCTCCAGGCCAGACCGTCCGGCTTAGCCGCGTCTCGCAGTGGCGCTCTCTGGAGTTGGAACGGGGCGCTTCCTGCTTACCAAGCACCGAGGTCTGCACGCCTCCTACAGAGTTTTGGCATAGAAGGCACTTCCTGGAGCCAGGCTAAGGCCAGGTCTTCACACCTGTGTGGACAAGCCCTGACCTGTGACTTCTGGCCTCCCGACCCCGTGGCTCTAAGGCCCTCTGCTGATCCCCGACCCTCCCCCCAATCCCATTGGCTTATGGTGACATCCCCCCGACCCCCACGCCTACGGGTGATATCCAATAACTCACCGCCCTCTTTGACCTTTGGTGACTTCTATCACCCCCAGACCGGGCAGCCCCTAGACTGCCTCCTGGCGATTTTCACCAATCCCGAGTGACCCTTACGGACTGCAGAAGGCCCCTGTTTTTGCATTTTTCTTGGCGTAGGCCTCATGGTGAGGAGGGACATGGAGGAGGATGAGATCGCCTCAGTAGTCAGGCAGGGCCCGCTGGTGGAAAGGGAGTTCCGGCCGTGAGCGCGAATCCGGGCCCGGCGTCAGAGCGCGCGTGCCCTGCGTAAGTCTCTAGCAGCCTTCTGCCTTGGTTCCCCAGGCCGCCCTCGGTCACGTGGCCGCCGGGGCGGACAGGTAACTCGCCCAGAGAGGGCGGGGGCCAGTAGCCGCCCCGCCCTGCGGGGCGCCGCAGGCGGGTCTCAGCAGCGCCCACTGCGCCAGCCGGGCTGCAGGTGCCGCCCCCGACACACGGTGTCCCGCCCAAGCTGATTCGTGTCTGCCGTCGGCCGGTGCGTGCGTGCGCCTCGTCGGTCCGCGTGTGTCTGGCCGAGCGCCCCCTTCCTCTGCGGCCATGACTCCGCCGCCTCCCCAGCCACCGCCCCCGGGCTCGAACCTCGCCTCAGATTCCGCCGCCGACCCCCGCCCGGGACCTGGACCCCTGGTGGTACTGTTCGGAGCCACCGCCGGTGCGATGGGACCGGACCTGGGCTCCGACGAGACCGACTTAATACTCCTAGTCTGGCAAGTGGTGGAGCCGCGGAGCCGTCAGGTACGATGAGAAGGGGGCAGTGGGGTGCCCAGGGAGTTTCAGGATCCGAGGCGAACAGTGGTTGATCGGTTTCCCCCGCCGCTCGTAGGTGGGAACGTTGCACAAGTCATTGGTTCGCGCTGAGGCGGCCGCACTGAGCCCGCAGTGCCGCGAGGCGAGCGGCCTGAGCGCCGACAGCTTGGCGCGGGCCGAGCCGCTGGACAAGGTGCTGCAGCAGGTGAGTGCTGGGGCCCGGGTGAGCGGAGACATGGCCGGGGCTGCGGGGACATTTCTCGGCGGGAGAGGAGGCAGGCGGCAGGGCCTGGCGTGCTGCGACCAACTGGCCTGGGCGGTAGGACGGGTTCCTGTTGTTTAAAATTTCAGAGATTCCCGCGTGTGCCGGCCATTCCTGGGGGCACCTTACTTTTCAGCCTTTCCAGGGATCCATTCCTACCGAGCAGCGGGATGGAGGCTGCGAGACCCGCGCTAGAGTCACGGCCGGCGTGGCTGTGAGGCTGAGACGCATCTGGGAACCTGCCTGACCAGGTCTCCCAGCATAGCAGTCGGAAGCCAAAAGGAACGAGGGGCCCGGTCTTGGCCATAGGTCACGGTCCCTGCCGCCTGCGTCCTCAGCCCACCCACCCTCCTAGGAGACGCAGGAGCGGGGGCGTAGGGCGGGGTCTGCCTCAGAGGCAGACGCCGCCAGGTGTAAGCTGCTCGTCTAGGCCTGTCCCGGCCGGCTGGCCAGGCGTGGGCGCTGTCCGGACCCCGCCTGGAGCTACCTGACTCCTGAGTGCAAAGGCCCAGGGTGCCTCCCAGCCCTGGCTGGAGTGGGAGGCGGTTCCCATTGCTGTTTTCTTTTTCTTACCTTCACTACTGCACTTACCCTGTGCCTGATTCTTAAGTGTAATGAGTTTAAAGTGTTTATCACGCACAAATTCTTTCATCTCTCAACAACTCCTCCGGTGGTTTTTGATTTAGGTACAAAGGTGTTGAACCTGAGCCTGTTCCTGAAGGGCTCCCAGGCTAACCCCTACTTGGGGAGTGTGCTGAAGAACTGGGTTGGCTTGCTCTGGGCCTGGGCTTAGTGCTTATACCTGTTCTCCAGCAGGAGGAAGGCTGTTGGGGGCTGGGCGAGGAGTGCCACCCCCCCTCTATGAGTAAACAACCCCGTGCCAGCCGGTCGATAGGGTGTGGGTCAAAGCTCATGCTGCCCCTGGCGTCCGGGTATGGGGCTCTGTCCTTGGATTTTCTCTGCCCCTCTCGGTTGGTCAGACTTAGAGGCGGGACTGCCATTGACCATGAGCCAGCTGGGCCTCAGGCAGGATTGGGCCTCCCCCACCTGTCTGAGGGTGGTGCCTGGTCAGGGACAGGTTTAACCTGCTTTGCCCCGCCCCTTCCCACCTGCTTGTCCCACTCCGCCAGGTGTTTGCTCTGGCACCACTCCAGACTCTTGGAGTGTGTGTGATGGGGGCTTGGGTGATATGTGACTGCCCCCATTTGGCCTGGAAGAAGTGACCGTGGACTGGGGGAGAAAAAGGGACACAGAGCCAGGCCCAACAGGTGTGGCTAACTCCTCCCCAGGCAGGGTAGGGCTGAACGTCTAGCCGAACCAGCTTTGCAGCCTGTGCCCTCCCTCCTCCTGCCCACCCAGCTGTGAGTCTGTGTCTGTCTCTCTCCCCACTCCCTGTCCCCAGTTCTCACAGCTGGTGAGCGGGGATGTGGCTCTGCTGGGCGGGGGCCCCTACATGCTATGCACTGATGGGCAGCAGCTGCTGCGACAGGTCCTGCACCCTGAGGCCTCCAGGAAGGTATGCCACTGAGGGCACAACAGGGGGTAGGGTTCCCAGAACCCCCATCGTGGGGGTGGGCAGGGCAGCCCAGTTCCCTCCATTCATGCCCACTCCCCTGTGCCTCCAGAACCTGGCGCTCCCCGACATCTTCTTCTCCTTCTACGACCTCCGCAGAGAGTTCCATGTGCAGCACCCAAGCGCCCGCCCTGCCAGGGAGCTCACCGTGGCCACCATGGCACAGGGTATCTGTGATCCAGCAGGGTTAGGGTGGAGGGGAAGCCGCAGGCGGTTTTTGAGTACGTGCATCTTGGAGGCTTCCGTGAACGCATGCAAGTTTACATTATCCGCTGAGTCCTTGAGGGCACATGCCTTTGTGTCTGTGCTGGGGTGCGTTTGAAATATGGACATATGTCTGCATATGTCTGGGATGGGGACTTGTAAGGGCGTATGTGACAAACGTTTGCTGGGACTCTGCATTTGTCCGTGTAGGGGACTTGGACCTAGGTGGGACCAAGACTGGTGCTCATGCTGGGCTTTCCCCACTGTTATTTCTCTGCTCATAGACTTGGGGCTGGAAACAGATGCCACAGAGGATGACTTTGGGGTCTGGGAAGTGAAGACAATGGTAGCCGTCATCCTCCACCTGCTCGAAGGGCCCAGTGGTAAAGTCCCCCTCACCACCTGTCACCTGCTCTCAGAACTGGGTGAATGTCTACCTCTTAACTTTCTCAAAGTCCACCTCCCCACTTGTCACCTTCTTTGAGAGACCACAGGTAGATGCTCCTTTGTCACCTCCTCATCCCCCTCAACTGTCCTCTTTTTGCAGAGCTTGGTGGGGAGACCCCCTCCACCAGACCCTGCTGACCCCCATGCCATCTCCTCTCAGGTCAATTGTTTTCGAAGGCAGAGGTGATAAAGCAGAAATATGAGACAGGGCCTTGGTGAGTGTGGAGGCAGGGGCGGGGGTGATATCAGCTGGACAGCTCTGACTCTGTGCCCTGCCCCCACAGCAGCAAGGCCGATGTGGTGGACAGCGAGACGGTAGTTCGGGCCCGTGGGTTGCCCTGGCAGTCATCAGACCAGGACGTGGCTCGATTCTTCAAAGGACTCAACATTGCCAGGTGGGTACAGCAGGCAGGGCCCCCGGGCATGGGCTCAGGAGGGCAGGCCTGCCCAGGAAGCACTAACCCCGCACTGGCCTCTGCAGGGGTGGTGTCGCACTCTGTCCTCAACGCCCAGGGCCGCAGAAATGGCGAGGCCCTCATCCGCTTTGTGGACAGCGAGCAGCGGGACCTAGCGCTGCAGAGACACAAGCACCACATGGGTGTCCGCTATATTGAGGTGGGGCTTTGGGCTGGGAGCGAAGAAGGGCAGAGCTGAGGCCAGCCAGGCTGGAGACCCATGGGCTGCCCCCACTGTACCCACAGGTATATAAAGCAACAGGAGAGGAGTTTGTCAAGATTGCAGGGGGTGAGTGTGCTCCCAACAGCACCTAGTTCCCTTGGTTCTTGATCCATGTCCCACTTGCCCACCACCCCCTGCCTTTCTGCTCCCCTGTGCCAGGTGTAGGTGGGTATTTGGAAGGGCACAAATGAAGTCAGTAGGTGACTCCCATGCCTCCCACCAAGGCACATCACTAGAGGTGGCTCGTTTCCTGTCACGGGAAGACCAAGTGATTCTGCGGCTACGGGGACTGCCCTTCTCTGCTGGGCCGGCAGATGTGCTAGGCTTTCTGGGGCCAGAGTGCCCGGTGACTGGGGGTGCTGATGGGCTGCTCTTTGTGCGCCACCCTGACGGCCGGCCCACTGGTGATGCCTTTGCCCTCTTTGCCTGTGAGGAGCTGGCACAGGCTGCGCTGCGCAGGCACAAGGGCATACTGGGTAAGCGATACATTGAACTCTTCCGGAGCACTGCGGCCGAGGTACAGCAGGTGAGCACCCAGGGCTTTCCCTACCCTCCATGTGCTTCTCCGGGGGTGCCCCTTCCATCCGCTGTGCACCGGCCCTACTTAGCATGACCAGCCTGTTGCTGGCTTCCTCACCAGGTCCTGAACCGCTATGCATCCAGCCCACTCCTCCCCACACTCACCGCCCCACTGCTGCCCATCCCCTTCCCACTGGCAGCTGGAACTGGGAGAGATTGTATACGCCTTCGAGGCCTGCCCTACACAGCCACCATTGAAGACATCCTTAGCTTTCTGGGAGAGGCAGCTGCTGACATCCGGCCCCACGGTGTGCACATGGTGCTCAATCAGCAGGTGAGGCTGCTGCCAGTGGGGAGACACAAGTAATTAGGGAGGGGTGTGTGGTTGGGAGTCAGGCCCTCTTGCATATGACAGATTGCTTACAAGACCACCCTGTGGACAGGGCCGGCCATCAGGTGATGCTTTCATCCAGATGACATCAGCAGAGCGGGCCTTAGCTGCTGCTCAGCGTTGCCATAAGAAAGTGATGAAGGAACGCTACGTGGAAGTGGTCCCCTGCTCCACAGAGGAGATGAGCCGTGTGCTGATGGGGGGCACCTTGGGCCGTAGTGGCATGTCCCCTCCACCCTGCAAGCTGCCATGTGAGTGTCTCAGGGGCTGGGGAAAGGAGGCATGTGGGGGCCAAGCTGTTGCAACTCCCACTTTCTCCAGTGGGGAACTCCTTTCTGGCTGCCTCATCCAGGGCAGTGCTGGGCGCCTTGCAGATGCACTCTCTACTTCTGCCTCCAGGCCTCTCACCACCCACCTACGCCACCTTCCAGGCCACCCCAACACTCATTCCCGCTGAGACGGCAGCTCTATATCCCTCTTCAGCATTGCTCCCGGCTGCCAGGGTGCCTGCTGCCCCCACCCCTGTTGCCTACTACCCAGGGCCAGCCACTCAACTCTACCTGAACTACACAGCTTACTACCCCAGGTACCTGCTGCTAAGAAAACTTGTATTGCCCCCATTCTGGTTTGGGGGAGGGTCATGATCCCCTTCCCGTGCCAGATAATCCAAGGTCAGTTAGAGCTCTAAGATGGACAAGGGAGTGACAGGTGTGGCCTGGCCGATGCCATCTACAAATTAGAATGGAGAGGACTCTGTAGAGGCAGACGTTTTTAGGCAGGAAGAACTGAACTAAGCATAAGGCAGAGGCAAAGGAAGAGAGAGGCAGGTCTGGTCTAGGCCATAAATGGGACTGCACTCTTAAATTTCTGCCTCTCCCATCCTAGCCCCCCTGTTTCCCCCACCACTGTGGGCTACCTCACCACGCCCCCTGCTGCCCTGGCCTCTGCTTCCACCTCAGTGTTGTCCCAGCCAGGAGCCCTGGTCCGGATGCAGGGTGTCCCATATACCGCTGGTATGAAGGATCTGCTCAGCATCTTCCAGGCCTATCAGGTGAGGTGCGGCTGGAGGGCTTGGGAAGCTGGTTGAGCCTGGAGCTTCCTCCCCTAAGTCTCTTTCCCTCCTGCAGGTAGCCCCTGATGACTACACCAGTTTGATGCCTGTTGGTGACCCACCTCGCACTGTGCTACAGGCGCCCAAAGAGTGGGTGTGTTTGTAGGTGAGGGAGCCAGGAGGTAAGAGCTGGCTGATGTCTAACATGACTCTCTTGCACCCAGAAAACCAGCACTCTCAACCAGGCGGCTTCTTTCTGGCTTAAAGCTCTCAGAAAGCACCTAGAGGAGCTCAAGCCCCAGCTTCATCTCCCACTTATTGCCCTGCCTGTTCACCCCAAAGATGATGGCTGGACCCTGTATGCAGGACGGGACGGAATGGTGTTACCCTGCTCCCAACGGCCTGATCTGGGCCTCCTGAGTAGCACTGAGAGCCTTTGGTCAGTTTTGGCCATAGCCCATACCCTCCGATTCTGTGGGGCTGATGTCCACAGCAGGCTTGCTTTCTTTTTAAAAATGTAAGCCCTGGTGCCTTCAGTGTATGACTCCTGGGATCTTCTGAGTAAAGATCCCAATGTTCTACCTTCCCCTATCCCTCCTGGTAGGGGGCAAGGAGGCAGAGAGTGCTGGCCCCAGCCCCCAGGATACTTGGACCTCAGTGGCCACGTTGTGCCAGGTGGTCCCATCTAAGGATGTTAGCTCCCCTCCAACTTGGCACAAGGAATATCAGGTGGTAAAATCACAAGGTGTTTGGATGGACTATACTGCCGTATCCCCGAGGACACTAGGGGGCAGGAGGCCCTCACACAAAAACTCAGGCTCGAATTTTAAAGGGGACTTTCTGCCTACTTTTCATGCACACCTTGGGCAGGCCAGTTGTCCTGAACTCAGCAGACACCGTGGAATGTCCTTTGCACCCATTAGAGGGTACAGAACTGAAGCTCCGGAAGGAATCTGGAACTCTATTCACTCCTCCGTAAAATAAACAAAGGTTCTAACCAAGAGGACTTTTTTAAAAGCCAAAGTGTCCTTAGCTTTGGACCCCACAGTGAGGGGCTCCACACCTGCCCCAGGCAAAGGAAAACTCAGGCAGATTTCAAGGACACTGTTGACCTGTCATCGTTTATTATTTCAGCATTGTAACTGAGGAACCGGAATTGCTGGCTCTTCTCTTTGTTATTTTGTGTAAGGAGCACTAAACTCCTATGAAAGGTTTTACGATACAAAATGTGTAAGAAAACAATCCCAAGTGCTGTAAACATAACTGAGATCCAGTTCCTTAACTGAACATTGCCCATTTTATAAAATATAAGGTTCCAACTTAAGCCTACCTGAGCCTTAAAAATGACCATCTGTTCTGAATATTAAAAACAGGGCTTCACAGCCAGACCCAGCAGAGCTCTGGGGATGGTAGGTAGCCCTGGGCAGGGGCAGGCTGCCCTTCGGGCACCAACACCACACCACATGTGTACCTGAAGACAAGACCTCTGTTCCCTTTCAAGCTGTTTTCAGCCATGTCTGTGTCCCTAGTAAGCAGAAGGGCCGCCTACCCCACTCCTCAACTCAAGATCTGGCACAGGTTGGAAGGGGCAGGGGTGGGTGCTAGGTCACGCCCAGTTGCTAAGTGTTGCTACTAGAAGCCAACTTGCACAGTCCAGTGGATGTGTGCTTTAACACCACTTACGTTCCACAGAAGTTTAAAGTCTTTACCTCCAAAGCCAAAAAATATTGACTCTTAAACCAAAGATTTTACAAAATGATACAAGATTGCTCATATAGTATATAAAGCTCTATTTTAAAATTTAACTTTTATTTTAAATAGGAAAGCATTTCTAGTGCTACAGGCATCAAGGTATTTAAAAGGCATTAAAGTTTGGTGCATAGCAACTCTGGATCATAGAGGCTTTTATTCCTGAGGGCAGCAGAGCAACCCCCAAAGGGTCTTGTAAGGGGAACTCTTTACAAGAACCTCATGTGAGGCGGCTACCCTGGGGGCAAGAGAGTGGAGGCAAGTCTGGCCAGCTGTCTCAAACTTCGTGTCGGGGGCTGCCTCCCACAACCCCTCCAAATCAAAGGAAGCTGTGGGCTTCCAACTACAGGCCCTGAAGCAAATTTCACTATCCACACAAAACTTACTTTAAAAGAAAATCTGAAAACACCCAGCTCCAGGAGGGACCAGAGTGATTTGCTGAAGGACAGACATTTTTCTCTAGCTAGTTTTAAGGAAAAAATATAAATCATCATGGTTTAAAGAAAAAGAAAGAAAAAGACCATACTTCATCCTGTAGGAGGTCAACAGCTCCTCCCTGGCTGACCAGAGGTGGTGGGCAACGAACTGGCTCCCTCTGCCTAGGCCTCAGTGGGCTTCAACAGGGAGTCCTGGCATCTAGAACTCCTAATTCCCACGAGTAACATCAAGCCCTTCACTGACCAGCTCAGCACACTGTCGCACATAATAGGCACTCAAAAAATTTGCTTCTTGAATAAATGAAATTACATGATTTCGTTTGAAAACATACTGCAAACTTTAGGGGCTTTGAAATGGGCCCAGCCTTGAACAGGTAACTAATCCCATTACAGGGAGGGGTAAGGGCAGGGTTTGGAAAAAGCACCCAACTCGGGCACCTCCTTTGGTAGACAGCAGGCTGGAGTTTCTTGCTGGCCCCTGCCTTGGGCGCCAGCCTCACCAGCAGCAGCACCAGGGCATCTTTGGTGTGGAGGGTCAGGTCTATGATGCTACTGCATGTCTGGGTCTGCCTCAAAGCCTCTGGGGAAAAGGCTGGTTTTTAGGCCACGCAGATGGGACACGGTAGGCCAGAATCATTTTAGGCTGTAAACAGAATGAGGGATAAGCTTTCCATGCCACTGTGAATCTTAAAAGCTTCCCATCTGGAGTCCGGCATTTTTCTCTACTGCTCTAAAGCATAGCTCACTTGTGCTTAGCTTCTGACATAATGTGGCCTCTAAAAATTAGTTAGAACCAGCAAATGTGCCTAAACCATCAAGAGACTGTGGCTTCAAAGGTTACAAAGGTCTGGGACCAGAGGGCACAAAAGGGAAAGTCCACAGCCTACTTGTTTGCAGGTCCCGAAGCTAAAACAATCCACCTTTAGAAATCACCTTATTTGTAGTTATCTTAACCAAAGCCCTGAGGCAAAAAAGCAATTTCAACATGGAGTCAGTATGGAGAGATTGCAGAAAGATTACCTAGAAAGTTACAAAAAGGCTATGCTCTGGAATGTCATTTTATATTCCAACACTTCAATGATTGGAATGGTCTCCTCTTTAACAGTTTACTTTTATAAAGAGGTATGAGCTACATTTGGCTTTATTTCCTATAAATCTATGAAAGGCTTTAGGACATGCTGTTTCTGAGGCATAGGTGTGGGCTTGGGAGAATTTTTTTTCTATTATGTTTGCCTCTGGAGGGTTTTATCAAAAGTTCCTACTTTAAAAATAATCATCAAAGCTAAAGAGTCCTTCAAATGACCATAAAGGAGTACAAATCACCAATCATAGCTAAGCAACCAGGTCACTTGCAAAAGCAGCACCTCTGAAATGTGAGAGCCTGCTGCGTTCACACTCAAAAGCACCCATCATATAAAAGTATCCTATTTAAATATAAAAAGCAAAGCTCATTTCCCCAAGCTCAGTCTATGCTGCTCCTGTTCTTTGACAAAATCTCCCCAAGGCCTGAGGTGGAGGAGTGCTGCTCTCCCCACGTACAGTGATCCCAACTCCTGGCGCCAGTCCTGAAGGCCAGAGAGTTGAAACCCAAGGTCCAAGAAGAGAAACATGCTGAGAAGTACATGGTGGTGGACACATGGCTGCAGGGAGCACTGTCAGAGCCCATCGGATCTTCCTAAGTCCAGGGAATCGGGACCTGGGAGGGGAGCCTGCCTGCTCGCCCCTGTTCCTTGGGAAACAGAAATCTGGGACATGTCTCTCCCAATTATCTCGTTCACTGAAAAACAAGAAAAGGGAGAGTGATTAGTGACCGCTGTGTGACTGCCCATATGATGCTCAATGGCGAGTTCCACTTCAAAGACATTTTTCCCCTCTCCATGGTTTTCCGTAAAGGTTAATGCAGTGCTTTAAAGCCTGCTCCTAGATGCAATGAAGACCTACTTCCAGAAGCTGTTCCAGACACCTCTTTCCCTTTCAGTTCAGTTTGGGCTGGGAAGGGAGATGGCTCAGAGAATAGGAAACATTCTTACCCTCCCCCTAAAAGCTTATGCTCTAGAGCAGAAGACAGGGTACATCTGAAATGTGTTAACATTCATCTAACTTTTTCTGAATTTGCATCTCTATAGGAGGGTTTTCACTTTCTGATTCCTGCAGTGTACTCTGTATGAAAAGTGAATGAAAATAAATGCTCTGGTGAGAATAAGAGAAGATTTGGGAGTTATTGTGTTATGCTAATAAAGCATCTTTTATTATACAGGCACTTTTTTATTGTTTCTCATCCTTTCAGATAAGACCTTGCTTTAGGTTTCTTTTTTTTTTTTTTTTTAAATATTGGACATTTTACGAATTTGCGCGTCATCCTTGCAATTTTAGTATATGTGCTGCCGAAGCAAGCACCTTGCTTTTTGTTGGTTTGTGTGACAAGCCAAGCTCCTAGAAGCACAGTGCTTCGTAAGGTCTAATATAAAAAACTCCAATCTTAAGAAACCAGTATAGAAAGAAAACCCCAAATGCCCCCCAATAAGAACCTTCAGTTCTATCATGAGAATTCTTTGCTTTGAAAATTCTTTGCTTTATCAACTAAAGATTATACTCCTAAGCATATATTCAAAAGAACTGAAAACATGTCCACATAAAAACTTGTACTCAAGGGGCGCCTGGGGGGTTTAGCTGGTTGGGCGTCTGACTCAGCTCAGGTCGTCATCTCATAGTTGTGGGATAAAGGCCAACTGAGCTGAGTGTGGAGCCTGCTTGGGATTCTCACTTTCCCTCCCTCTCTCCCTCTCTCCTCCACTTGTACAACTGCATTCTCTCTCAAGATAAATGAAAAAAACAAACAACAACAACAAAACCTTGTACCTGAATACAAATTCATAGCAGCATTATTCTAATAGCCCCAAAGTAGAAACCCAAATATCTACCAAGTGATGAATGGGTAAGCAAATTAGGGCTATCCATACAGAGAACTATTATTCAGCCTTAAAAAGAAATGAAGTTCTAATACATGCTACGGCATGGATGAACTTTGAAAACATTACGCTAAGTGAAAGAAACTGGACACAAAAGATCATATATTGTTTGATTCCATTTGTATAAAATGGCCAGAACTGACTAACCACACAGAAAACAGGTGGTTGCCACGAGTTATGGTGAGGAAGAAACGCGGGATGACTGCTAAAAGGTATCGGATTTCTTTCTGGAGTAATAGCAATTTTCTAAAATGAGATAGTGGCGATAGTTGCACAACTCTGTGAATATACTAAAACTACTAAATGGTATATTTTCAAGGGTGAACTTTATAGTAATAAATTATATCTCAATTCAGCTGTTATAAACAAAAATAGGCCAAGACAAAAAAAAATTCTATACTTAGAATGTGATGTGATCATACAGCCAAGGAGACGCTTAAATAAATCTTCAAGTATTAACTTTTTTTTTTTTTTTTAAAGAGAGACTTGAGAGAGAGCACGTGAGCAGGAGCTGGACACAAGGCTTGATTCCATGACCCTGGGATGGTGACCTGAGCCCAAATTAAGAGTAGGATGCTCAACCACTGAGCCACCCAGGTGTCCTGCCTTTCTTTCAAGTATTAACATCCAATCTTGTTACAGTTTAGGTAATTAAAAAAATTCTTGAAATTCATATACTCATGGCTATCAGAAGGGAACATTCACTTCACAAAAACTTACTGAGCATCTACAAGAGTTTACAACGGAAATTTTGTATCTTATTTCAATCTTCACAACATTTTAAGATAACTACTACTCCACTTTACAGAGCAGTTAACTGAGGCTTTGACAGTTCACATAATTTGCTCAGTAAATAATGGAATCAGTTTCCAAACACCTATGACTTCTTGGAGGCCAACAGTAGAGAAAAGGTGGGAAATCATTTAGACAAAGAAAATGCAAAAGACCCAGACACATGTGGTGATGCCAGCGGAGAGAGAGTGAGTGCGGCAATAAAGGAGAGGGAGTCAGGAAAGAGAGTATATATAAAGGGGACATAAATAGACAAGGCAGCCGTTGGCAGCTGTTATTCCAAGCCACATAACAAGCAAGGGACAGTGTTTTCAGTGTGGACTCTATGTGCAAGTTAATGGGCTAGTCTCATGCTAAAAGGGAGCCCAAGGATGGCCCATGATCTCCGTGCGTAGCCTCTAACAAAATTCATCACCTTAGATTATCAGTAGGGGTCATCATTATCTGTCTCTCTAATAGCGTGTGAGCTCCTAAAGGACCTTATTAATGAGGAAACATCAATTTCGGATGACTGAATAAGTCGATCCTAATTCAATACAATTACTTGGAAACTATTGGTAACTAGTATACTGAAAGTTCACTAGGTGATGGGATAGGAAGGGGACCATGGAATATTATTAACACTAACACATGACATCTCATTTTGATTTTTGACAGTGTCTATGTGTCTATTTTAGACAGGTCTCCCAGCTGTGGCAACAAGCCAAATATAGAAGCAAGTACCAGCTGACAGTCATCTTTTCCCAACACTTATCCCTTCCAAGGATGGTGATTTCAGAGATGTTCCAAGCTGCCATGTAACATTGTTAAATTATCTCACTGTTCAAGGTTTAAAACTACAAGGTGATTAGAAATGGTGCTTTATCATCATCAAAAACCAGGATGCCTGGGTGGCTCAGTCAGGTGAACATCCAACTCTGGGTCAGGTCATGATCTCAGTTCATGGGTTCGAGCCTTGTGTCAGGCTCTGTGTTGACAGCTCAGAGCCTGGAGCCTGCTTCAGATTCTGTCTTCCTCTCTTTCTGTCCCTCTCCCGCTTGTTCGCACACACTCACTCTCCCTCAAAAATACACTTTAAAAAGAAATAAAAAAACAAACACCCCCCCCCCCATACAATGTGTTGTCCTCTTGTGTCTTTATGAGAAGTCATTGCTTACATTTTCTTGAGGATGGGGGTATATATCCAGCATTATCCACCCACTTACTAAGTACACTTTGATGATAAACACATCATTTTTTGAGGTAGCCAGGTGATGTTGTTTATAGCAAAAGCCTGATCAAAGCTATGGTATTTCTCCCCCCGCCCCATCAAAGGTCTGTTCTTTTGCCTGTTGTGCCTAACCTCACACAGCTGAAGCAACCTGGAAGGTTCCTTGACCGTTTGGGATTTTAAGACTATGATAAAACTAAGATTTTCCACAAAGAAGCACTCAAGCTGACTATACTCAAGTATACTTTAACACATAATATTAACACAAGATAATTAGGAGATTTAAGTTGCAGTAGGGCAGGGATGTTATCTATTTCGTTCTCCACTGAACACTCAGAGCTTGGTACATTCTGGGTGCTGAGTAAAATTACTGGCCACGCTAATCTTTTAATATAATTTGGGGATTTGGAAAAAAAAAACAACAAAAATTACACTCAAATAATTGCTACAGGTGAACAGTGAATATGAATTTTAGGACAAGGAGTCAGAAGTGCAACAACGCAGTCCTTTTGCCGTCCTTTAGCAGTGACTCCAGCGCAGTGCAGTACAGGGTCCACTGCTCTGCTTTGCTTTTCACTTCTCCCTAAGGCTCTGGCGCCTACCTCTAGATTCCTGAAATGTCTTTCCATTGTGATAGACTAAAATTTGAGTGTTGACTTAAGCAAGTTAAAATTATTACTAGTAAACAAATCTAAGACGTAATTTACATGTAAATTATTAGCAATATTTACAAAACAATATTTAAGTTACTTAAAAAAATTTTTTTTTAATTTATTTTTTAGAGAGAAACAGAATGTGAGTGGGGGAGGGGCAGAGACAGAAGGAGACATAGAATCCAAAGCAGACTCCAGGCTCCGAGCTGTCAGCACAGAGCACAACATGGGGCTCGAACTCACAAACTGTGAGATCATGACCTGAGCCGAAGCCGGATGCTTAACCGACTGAGCCACCCAGGCACCGCTTAAGTTACTTCTTGGGTATAGATGACAGGTTACATTAGTTTCAAGTGAACAACTTAGTGATTTGACATTAAGTTGTTTCTTAAAAATACTAATGCTTGCAACTTCATTTTCCATTTTCTTTTGAATATATATATGCATGAATTTGTTCATTAATTTAAACCCTAGTCCAGACAGTATGTAAGATGGCTTTTTTTTTAACCAATTTTAGAGCAGAAAGAGTTTATACCCTTACTATACAATTTCATCATTTTCTTCCTTTAAAGAGTAAAGTGAATTAAAAACCCAGAACAAGAGTCAACAACCCTCAACACCCATGCTAACAGGTTATGTAGGTCACAGCATTTGGCCCACTTGTGACAGGTGCCATCAACTTCCACTACCCCAACACCTGGATGGCCTGTGCCACCACAACGGAAGCAGTCAGAGCCATCAGCAATATTTGCTGTGAAAACAAGTTTTTTATACAAAAATTGCTATCCAGATTAACAGTCCATTGGCATGTTATTTCTCCACACAAGAATATGGTGTCTGAGTAACAAAAGCCCTCTTTTTTAGAGCTTAAGGTTTCAGAGCTAGAGGTGACCAGCATGGTGTGGTAGGTATGGTATGAAATCTCACCAGCAGGTGGAGAGGGGTGGGGTAACCCAGGACACTGCTTCTGGAGTAGGCAGATACACAGTCATACACCTCAAGGCCCTTTCTAACTAGCAACTGAACATCTTGGAACATTTTTGTAAAGGATTTCTGGGTGTAATTAGACTCCATTTATATATGTTATTTCATCTTGAAGCTGCAATGAACCTTCATCCAAGTTTGGCAAATTCACCTTTTCTTCCTTTCACTGTACCCCAAGTTTAAAAGTACTGTCTGGGGGTGCCTGGGTGGCTCAGTTGGTTAAGTGGCCGATTTCAGCTCAGGTCATGATCTCACAGTCTTTGAGTTCGAGCCCCGCGTCGGGCTCTGTGCTGATGGCTCAGAGCCTGGATCCTGCTTTGGATTCTGTATCTCCCTCTCTCTCTGCCCTTCCCCTGCTCATACTCTGTCTCTATGTCTCTCAAAATTAAATAAATGTTTAAAAATAAAATAAAATAAAAGTACTGTCTGGTGAAGAATTTTATGGAGACGTTGTTTTTTTAAGTTTATTTATTTATTTTGAGAGAACGAGAGTGAGAATGTGGGGGAGAACCAGAGAGTGAATCCCAAGCGGGATCTGCACTGCCATTGTGTAGCCCAATGCGAGGCTTGAACTCGCAAACGGTGCGATCACAACCTAAGCCAAAATCAAGAGTTGGGATACTTTAACCAACTGAGCCATCTAGATACCCCTGGAGAAGTTGTATGTGTGTGTTTTTATCGTTTTATTTATTTTTGAGAGAGACACGGACAAGGGACGAGCAGGGGAGGGGCAGAGGGTGGGAGACACAGAATATGAAAAGGTTCCAGGCTCTGAGCTGTCAGCGAAGAGCCTGACGAGGTGGGGGCTCGAATTCATGAATCCCGAGATCATGACCTGAGCCAAAGTCAGTTGCCTACCTGACTGAGCCATCCAGATGCCCCTTTTTAAATTTTTTTTTAACATTTAGTTATTATTTTTGAGAGACAGAAAGAGACACAGTGCAAGCAGGGGAGGGATAGAGAGAGGGAGACACAGAATCCAAAGCAGGCTCCAGGGTCTGAGCTGTCAGCACAGAGCCTGACATGGGGTTCAAACCCATGAACTTTGAGATCACGACCTGAGCCGAAGTCAAATGCTTAACTGACTGAGCCACCCAGGCACCCCTGGAGAAGCCATTTTTTATAAAATGAAGGTTGCGATCATTTTCTGGATTTTACTTGAAATGAAGAAATGAGAAATTTAGAAATAAAGAAATATGAATGATTTTAAATGGATAAGAAATCTAGTATCACTTTATGGTTTATTATTCTTTAACAGTTTTGCTAAGATAAATTTTTAGGTTTTTGATGAGCTGTAAGAATCCATATAAACTAAATACATTAACTGAATTCACTGATTTACGGCATGAGATGAATTAATCTGCACTTATCGAAGTTTGATTAACATACCTTCTCAAGCTAAAGACAAAAAAAAAAGGTTCCTGAAATTTAGAAGGTATCTATAGTAGACCGCTAACTGTCCTAATTCATTCTTAAGTAACTGAATTTAACCTGTCACGTGGCCACTTAGCTACAAACTACATTTCCCACCTTCCCTTTCATAGGAGGTACGGCCATACAATTTGTTTTTTTCCAATGAAATTGAATAGAAGTGTATCTTACTCACTGCAGACTCAATAACCTCTTCCCTTCCTACACCCCCTACCTCTAGTTTCAGGGTGACTCAGTCAAAGTGGTGACTATGCTTTGACAATACTGAAGGAAATAGAGGAACAATAAAGGAATCCTGATCTCTGGATCACCATGAAGTGGGAGAAAAACTTCCACTGTGATAAAGCCACAGTATTTGGAATCTCCATTATAGTAACCTAGCTTATACTGTTAACAAAAATAAAACTCACCACCATAAAGTAACACAGAAAATACTTAAATAACTTAAGTATTTTAAGCAAGAACCAAGATAACCAGCTTGAGCTTTATCACACTAAGTTTTTAACAAAGTCATTTTAAAATTCACCCTGAACACTAGACAACTTCCAACCACAGGACAAACAATATATATACACACATCCCCAAGATTATCTTTTACTTTTAACACTAGATTTTAAAAAAAGTGTATATATTTATTTGTGAGAGAGAGAGAAAGAGAGAACATGAGCAGTGGAAGGGTACAGAGAGAGAGAATCCCAAGCAGGTTCTGTGCTACCCGTGCAGAGCCCAACTTGGGGATCGACTCATGGACCTGAGCTGAAATCAAGAGATGGACACTTAACCGACTGAGCCACCCAAGTGCCCCTTAACGTTAGCTTTTAATACTAGTACAGGAAAACTATGGCACTTCTTTTCAATGAACCTGACTGGGGGAGGGTGGCAGAGGTTATCAGTCTTGTTATTGACAGTCCTTTCTTTTTAAGAAATCTCTTACGTGTGTGATGCTATACTCAGTGTCACACAGATCTTTCCTCTGGAAAAGGCTGGAACTCAAAACATTATTCAAACAAAAAGAATACATCTCCAGCTGAGTAAACAGTACACAGGTACCTAAAAGTGTATTCAAGTATCAGCATGTATCCTTTTGTATCAGCAAAAACGGAAATGTGAAAAAAAAAAAAACCCAGAAAACAAAAACCACTTCTTTTTCGTTTGTGTTAAGACACTGGATTCAGAAAAATTTTTTATAAGAAATTCCTTCCGGGGCGCCTGGGTGGCTCAGTCGGTTGGGTGTCCGACTTCGGCTCAGGTCATGATCTCACGGTCCGTGAGTTCGAGCCCCGCGTCGGGCTCTGTGCTGACAGCTCAGAGCCTGGAGCCTGCCTCGGATTCTGTGTCTCCCTTCTCTCTCTCTGCCCCTCCCCAACTCATGCTCTGTCTCTCTCTGTCTCAAAAATAAATAAACATTTAAAAAAAAAAAAAAAAGAAATTCCTTCCTTATCCCTGTTTTTTTTTTTACATTGTACATTTTCTGTGAATAATCTTGTCCATTTCTGAATACGTACTGTTGACTCCAAAATCTCTGACCTCCAGGGGCCTAACCTGAGCTCCAGAGCCTTAAATCTACATGACTCATCCACCACCTATGCTACAGATCCTGTATGCTTGCCTGCTCCAAGAGTTTTCTTTACTCTTCCAGCTCTTCAATCTATCTATCTACCTTCCCTCCTGGATCTTTCTCATCATTGCTAAGTATGGTACATCTATCTTACACAAGCAAGCAAACAAATAAAAACCCCCGACCCCATGTAGCCCTCTATATCTATTTTTTTCTTTCATTGCTTAACTTTTTTTTTTTTTTGGTAGGACTTAGCAAAGAAAGCTTGTTTGTTTGCTAGTTTGTTTAGAGAGGGAGCAAGTGAGCGAGGGGCAGAGAGAGAGACAGGGAATCCCACGAGGGACAGAGACAGAGAGATTGGGAGAGAGAGAGAGAGAAGCGGGGCTCACCCAAAGCAGGGCCTGTGTTCACCCGATGTGGGTGAACTCACAAACCATGAGACTATGACATGAGCTGAAGTCAGATGCTCAACCGACTGAACCACCCGGGCGCCATCACTGCTTAACATCTTAAAGGAGTTATCTACACTGCTTGCTGTTTCTATGCTCTTACTTCCTGTTCACCCCTTAGTCATACATTGATCCCCTCATTCCACAGGAATGCTTCTTACCAAGATCACTAGTGACCAACTTACTTATTGCTTCAGACATGGGAAGAGCTATGGGATAAACTCTAGAAGAGAGAAAACTTTAATCTTTGGTTCAGCTGAGATATAACTACAGTGAATTACTTAATCTTCCAGCTACAGAATAGGTAAGTCTTGGGATTGTAATGTACAGCATAAAAATATAGTCAATAATATTGTAGTAACTTTGTATGGTGACAGATGGTAACTAGCCTTATCACAGGCATCATTGTGTAATGTATAAAAATACCAAATTACTGTGATAGACACCTGAAATGTAATAGGATATTATATGTCAATTATACTTCAAAAAAGAAAAAAAAATTCAGGTTATAACTCTCCTTAGACAGACGCAGGAATTTAGTTGCTATTTCTATTCCTCTCATGATGAGAGACAAGAATGACGTGAGACCAGGGTACACTCAGCTTCTGGAAAAAGCCAGTGTTTTGGTGCCTTGTCTAACCAGGAGGCTTCAGTATCCCATATATAAACATCTGGGTAGTCCCCTTCCAAATCTAAACTCATTAAATTTAAATTCAAATGGCATGTTGAGAATTACAATTTATATATTTGTAATTTCTATCACATACATTCTTGGTGGCTTTCAGAGTCTCTATTTCTTAATTTAAAAAGATTTTCGTAACATTTATTTATTTTTTAAAGAGAGAGAGCAGGGGCAGGGGAGGGGCAGAGAGAGAGGGAGACACAGAATCTGAAGCAGACTCCAGACTCTAAGCTGTCAGCAGAGCCCAACTCAGGGCTCAAACTCATGAACCATGAGATCATGACCTGAGCCGAAGTCGGACACTTAATCGACTGAGCCATCAAGACACCCCAGGAAGCTTTCAGAGTCTTCGAAGAAAGGAGCTGGATGATAGTGAGGGAGAGCTGTGTTCCTGGTGAGTTGCTGAGGTAGAGAGGCCCTGAGGTCCAGCGCCCTCCCCCTCACACAGACTTCACTTCTATGGATTCTTTCCAAATCGAGTACCAGAAGAACTGGTGGGAATGCACACATGGGCTTACAGGGGAGGCTCAAGGGTAAACGATCCATGTTGCCTCTGGAACATGATAAAATGTCCTGTTTTATTTCCCTTCCATAGTGTCTCCTGTCAAAGCTTAGAGTACCTGATTGACCAGAGATGAGTAGACTTATACACCTGATTGACAACCAAGTTTACTCAGCACCCAAGCCATAGAAATTTTTTAAGTTTGTTTGTTTATATATATATATACACATATATATATATTTTATATATATATATTATATATATACACATATATATATATTTTATATATATATATTATATATATTTTATTTTATATATCTGTTTATATATATATATATAAATAGAGAGAGAGAGAGAAAGAGGGAGATGGTGAGAATCCAAGCAGGCTCTGCACTGTCAGCACAGAGCCTGATGCTGGCTTCGATTTCATGAACTGTGAGATCATGACCTGAACTGAAATCAAGAGTCAGATGCATAACTAACTGAGTCACCCAGGCGTCCCCAAGCCATAGAATTCTTGTAGATGGGCTTCTCTGCTTTAATAAATTCAGTTAAACACTTGCTTTCTACTCAAACCCAGATTAAATTCATAAGCACTAGTGTACAAGCCTGAATGTGATTAGATTTAAAAAGCACAGTCTCGGGGTGCCTGGGTGGATCAGTCAGTTGAGCCTCTGACTTCAGCTCAAGTGATGATCTCGGAGTTCGTGGGTTCAAGCCCCATATCAGGTTCATCGCTGTCAGCATGTAGCTCACTTTGGATCCTCTGTATCCCCCTTTCCCTGCCCTTCCCTGGCTCCTGTTCTCTCTCAAAAATAAGATAAATAAAAAGCAGAATCTTGGGGCTCTGGGTGGCTGAGTCAAGTTACGCATCCGACTCTTGATTTTGGCCCAGGTCATGATCTCATAGTTCCTGGGATAGGGCTCTGTGCTGACTGCATAAAGCCTGCTTGGGATTCTCTCTCCCTCTCTCTCAGACCCTCCTCCGTTCACACAAGTTCTGTTTCTCTCAAAATAAAGAAACGTTAAAAAAATTTTTTTAAATAAAAAGCAGAGTCTTGTAGTCAAAGTGTAGCTTCAAAGATAATGAGTGGACCTACCAAGGCGCCCATGTATACCCCATCCTTTGTAGCACATGCAAATCCAGCCACTGCATGCAAATACCAGACTTGGGTATAAAAACAATGACACATTTCAATCAACACTCACCCTCTAGATTCTCCAGAAAGGAGCTGGACATGAGAGCTCACTGTGGTTAGGCCATTTCTCTGCTGAACCTGATGGCTGGTGTTCCAAGTCAGACATAAACTGGTCTGTGTCAAAGAAGACAACATCACTACTGAATGGAACAAACCAGAGAGTAACTTAATCTACTACATGCCCAGCCTGTTTTTTCTATTATAGAGGAATTTAATCATCCTTTATCTGTCAATCACTACATAAAATGACTCCCCAAATTACATTAGAAAATATGAATACTGGAATCTAGAGCGTTTAGGTAATGGCTAATTTATTTCCTAAAATTAAAAAAGCAAAAATTTTAAATGTCACAATGATGGTTTCAGCAATATTTATTTATTTATTTTTTTAAAGTAAACTCTACCCCCAACGTGGGGCTCATGACCCCAAGATGAAAAGTCATATTCTCTACTAAATGAGCCAGCCAGGTTTCCCAGTTTCAGCAATTTTATATGACATATTTAGTTTTAAACAAAAGAGTTTATATTAGAATAGCTATTAGTAGTTCCCAAATACTTGTCCTAAGCTATATCAAAAGTATTACTTAATAAAAACAGAAACTCTTGGGTTGCACTTCAGGCCACAGAATCAAAATGTGTAAGGGTAGGAACCCTGAAAACTACATGCACAGGTAAATTTAGGGGTCATGGAGGAATATTTTTTAAACTAAAGTACACAATTATTTGCAAGGTTATGAAATCAATCCAGCAAGTTGAGAACAGTATCTTTTTAAAAAGAAATAAAACAAAACAGATGACAGCAGGCTGCATCTTCTTTAATAAGAGTTAAGAACTGGCCTTCGAGGGGCACCTGGGTGGCTCAGTCAGTTAAGCCTCCGATTTCAGGTCATGAGCTCAAGGTTTGTGGGTTTGAGCCCCGCGTTGGGCTGTGTACTGCCAACTTGGAGCCTGATGCCTGCTTCAGATTCTGTGTCTCCCTCTCTCTGTCTAAACCCGGCTCATATTCTGTACCACTCTCTCAAAAATAAATAAACATTAAAAAAGAATTAAGAAAAAACTGGCCTTTGAGACTTTCATGTTAGATGTATACATATTTTTGTTTTTGTTTTTTTAACGTTTATTTATTTTTGAGAGACATAGAGACAGAGTATGAGCAGAGGAAGGGCAGAGAGAGGGAGACACAGAATCCGAAGCAGGCTCCAGGCTCCGAGCTGTCAGCATAGAGCCCGACGCGGGGCTCGAACTCACAGACCGTGAGATCATGACCTGAGCCGAAGTCGGCCGCTTAACTGAGCCACCCAGGCGCCCCTATTTTTGTTTGTTATGTACTAGGTCATGCTCTAAAACTTACTTCTTCTTTTTTCTTAATGTTTATTTTTGAGAGGGAGGACATGAGCAGGGGAGGGGGCAGAGAGAGAGGAGGACAGAGGATCTGAAGTGGGCTCTGCACTGACAGCACCAAGCCTGATGTGGGGCTTGAACTCACGAGCTGTGAGATCATGACCTGAGCCGAAGTTGGACGCTCAAATGACTGAGCCACCCAAGTGCCCCAAACCTACTTCTTATTGTAGGAAGCTATCTAAAATGTTTAAAAGTCACTGTAGTCAAGAAGAGTCGCCACTGTCAGTTTTGTGATAATGACTGTCACATTCAGATGGCTAGAGAGCCCCAACACAAGGGATGCGAAGCCTCCTTCTTTGGCCTCTAAGGAATTATTTTAGTCTCTGCTTGCTCAACCTCAAACAACAAAAGGACCGATTCCAGAACATTAGATTCTAGAAGAATGCTTATTTTATCTTAGCATAGGAGGATCTGTATATAGTCTCTGTGAATAAAAATTAATACCCTTGTCTTAGGCTGATAAAGGAGGTAAAACAAAGGAGGAGACAATCTGTGCAAAATGCAGACTCAATTAAGAAGTCAAAACAAAACACAAAAGCCAGAAATCCTTTGTGTTTACAGGCAAAATTATTTTGCCCTAAGCTTTTTTATTACTAAACTTGAGATCATTCACCAAGTTTTCATAGGGGATTTAAGGATTACAGTACATGTGAAGTATTTTATTTATTTTTTAAAATGTTTATTTTTGAGATAGAGCCAAGTGCGCACACGGGGAAGTGGCAGAGAGGGAGACAGAGGATCTGAAGCAGCTCCACGCTGGCAGCAGAGAGCCTGATGCAGGGCTCAAACTCACAAACTGTGAGATCATGACCTGAGCCGAAGTCCACCCAGACGCCCACGTAAAGTATTTTGGAGGCTGAATATACAGAGTCAAAAGTCTTTCTGAGGATGCCCAATCTCCACAAGTGAATCCTCCAAAAGAGACATGAAGGTAGAGACCATGCGATTCAAGGCACATTAGCACATAAATAAGAAAGAAGCCCAGGAACAAAGCTAAGAGACCAACAGATCCTAGTGACTTCTAGGAGTTGGTTTATACAATAGTAATTTCGGATTGTGCTTACGGAAATGTGCAGTCCTTAAGACATCTTTCTATTTCTTGAAGCATTGTTGACTGTTTCAAAAAATACCTGATTCGTTTCTTCCTATCACAAAAACTTTGACAAAACTCTTAAAGAAGAATTAACACCAATCTTCTCTTAAACTCTTCCAAAAGATTAAAGAGGGAATACTTCCTACACATTCCAAGGCCAACACTACTGATGCCAAAGCTAGACAAACTACAAGAAAACTACACAATATACCCTGTAAATACAGATGCAAGAATCCTCAACAAATATCAGCAAAATGAATTCAGTAGTATATTAAAAGTACTATACATCGAGGCCAAATGAGATTTATTCCCAGAATGCAAAGATGGTTCAGCACAGGCAAGGCAATAAATGTAATTTACTACACATTATTAGAATGAAGGATAAAACACTACAGATTACCTCAATTGACGGAGAAGCATTTGACAAAATTCAATTCACTTTCAAGATAAAAAACACCCAATAAACGAAGACTAGAAGAGAATTTCCTCCACGTGGTAAGAAGGCCATACATGAAAAACCCACACCATACTCAGTGGTGAAAGACTGAAAGTCTTCCCCTTAAGATCAAGAATATGACAAGGATGTCCACTTTTGCCACTTCAATTCAACACAGTACTAGAATTTCCAGCCACAGCATGTGGGCTAAAGAAATTTTTAAAAGGCATCCAAATTGGAAAGGAGAGGTAAAATGATCTCTGTGACACAAATGACATGATTTTACACATAGAAAGCTTGAAAGAATCCACATACAAAAAATGTTAGCATTAATAAATTAAGTCAGTAGTTATAGGATATAAAATCAACACAATATTAAGTCATATTCTATACTCTTTCAATGAACAACCCAAGAAAGAAATTTAAAAATCAATTCCATTTACAATAACATCAAAAAGACTAAGATATTTAGGAATTAGCCAAGGAGGTATAAGATTTGTACACTGAAAACTAAACATTGTTGAAAGAAATTAAGATTTCTAAATAAACGGAAAACATCCCATGTTCATGGATTGGGAGACTGAATATTTTTAAGATGATAATACTACCCCCAAAGCAATGTATAGATTCAATTTGTTAGCAATTCCTAACAAAATCACAACAGTATTTTTACAGAAATAGAAAAACCAATCCAGAAATTCATATGGAATCTCAAAGAACCACAAAGAGCCAAAACTGTTTAGAAAAGAAGAACAAAGATAGAAGGATCTCATTTCCTGATTTCAAAACTTATTACAAAGCTATAGTAATCAAAAAACATGATACTGGCATAAGGACAGACGTACAGACCAAAGGAACAGAGAGGCTAGAAACAAATCCTCACAATATATGGTCAATTCATTTTCAGACATTCCATGTGGAATAGGCAGTCTTTTTAACAAACAATACATGGACAACTGGATATCCATATGCAAAAGAATGGAAGCTGGAATCCTATTTCACTTCATATACAAAGTTAACTCAAAATAGCTGAGACTTAAACATAAGAGCTAATATTCCAAAACTCTTGGGGCGCCTGGGTGGCTCAGTCAGTTGAATGTCCAACTTGATTTCGGCTCAGGTCATGATCTCACAGTTCATGAGATCGAGTCCCATCTTGGTCTCTGCATTGACAGTGTGGAGCATGCTTGAGATTCTCTTTCTTTCTCTCTCTCTCTCTCTCTGCCCCTACCCTGCTCGTGTGCTCTCTCTCAAAATAAACATCCAAAAAATTTTTAAAAATTGCATCCTGATCATTAAAAAAATAATAATAATAAAAGTATAAAACTCTTGGAAGAAGAAAACATGGGGTAAATCTTCATGATCCTGGAGATTTAAGAACTCTAAGTAGGACTTCATAAAAAAAAACAACCTCAAAGGACATTATCATGAATGAAGAGAGGGGCACTTATTTAGCTCGGTCAGTAGAGCACAGTGCAGCTCTTGATCTCTGGGTTGTGAGTTCAAGCCCCAAACTGGGTGTGGAGATTACTTAAAAATAAAAATTAAAAAACCTTAAAAAAAAATAAAAAGAGAGTGAAGAGAGAGCACAAAGAATGGGAGAAAATATTTATAAATAATATATCTGATAAGAGATTAGTATCCAAAATATATCAAGAACTCCTACAACTCAACAACAAAACAAGAAAATGAGATTTGACTGTCTTCCCGAGAAGAAATAGAAATGATTAAAAAAGAAAAGACCATTAAAAAAAAAAAAAAAAGAAAAGCTGATGAAAAGGTGCCCAACATCATTAATTAATAGAGAAATGCAAATCAAAATCAGAATGAGATGCCACGTAACATCCATTCAGTATGGCTATTATTATTTTAAAATGAAAAATAGCAAGAGCTGGCAAGGATATAAAGAAATTCAAACCCTCAATACACTATAAATGTGAAATGGTGCAACCACTGTGGGAAAAACACGAATTCCTCAAAAAGTTGTACAAAGAATTTCCCTATCACCCAACAATTCCACTCCTAAGATACCCAACAGAAGTGAAAAGAGAGATTCAAAGAGATACTTGCACACCAATGTTCACAGCAGAGTTATTCACAACAGCCAAAAGGTAGAGACAAATGTCTTTCAACAGATGAATGGATAAACAAAATGTGATTATACATACAATGTAATATTATTTATTTATAAATAGGAAAGAAATTCTGATACATGCTTATGACTCCACTATTTACATGAGATATCTTGAGTAGATAAAGTCATAGAAATATAAAGTAGAATAGAGGTTACTACAGGCTGGAGGTGGGAAGAATGAGGAGTTATTGCTTAATGGGTACAAAATTATTGTTTACGTTGAGGCAAAAGTTCTCAAAACAGTGAGGACAGTTACATAATACCGTGAACGTACTTAATGCTACTGACTTGTACAGTTAAAATGATTAAAATGCTAAATTTTGTGTTATGTACATTTTACCATAGTAAAAAAAATTTCAAACACAAACCTTGGGTTTTCTCATAGGAGAATACTGTATAAAATGACTGAACCAGGTTTTCACAGATCTAACCATTAACTGAAAGTAAGACCTGACAGAGGTTTGTAAATTCCTCTTACAATTTTAAAATCTGAGATACAGAACCTGTTCCTTTTATCTTAAAGTTTTAACAAATTAGCTATTTGCAAATCCTGGGGCACCTGGGTGGCTCAATCATGTTAAGCATCTGACTTCAGCTCAGGTTATGATCTCACAGTTCGTGAGTTCAAGGCCCACATAGGATTCTCTGATGTGCGTGCAGAGCCCACATCAGATCCTCTGTCTTCCTTGCTCTCTGCCCCTCCCCTGTTGACATGCACTCTCTCTCTCTCAAAAACAAATAAACGTTAAATAAACAAATATCTACAAATCCTGAAATATGTTTGTGGAAAGATGAACAAAATTTCCTACTTGTCCAAGCTGCCTCTCCACTTCACTAAGCTGCTTTTAAACACCTAATCAATATATAGACATTTCTGGTTTATACAAGAAAGGCCATGACCTGGTGGGTATGTGAAAATACAGGCTTTGGAATGCTAGTTTCATCCTTTACGGTACTGGTGACCCAAAGGAAATCATTTAAACTCTGTGAATCTGTTTACTTATTTACTCAGAGAAGATAGAATCTCCTGAAATGTATGTCCAGGCACTCTACAACATTATAAAGAAATGCAATTAATAATATACTTAAATGGATAAAAGCAGGAGAATTAACTTACCACTTAGTGCTCTCATCTAGTGTCATGGCTTCAAATAGCATCTGCATGTCCTCAACTCTCATATTTATATCTTCAGTCTAAAACTCACTTCCAAACTCTAGACTCATTCATCCAACTGACTACTTGATATCTCTTACTTGAATGTTCAACAAGTATCTTAAACACAACACATCCAAAACTCAACACCTCATCTTTCTCCAAAGCTTGCTCCATCTGTAGCCTTCCCTGTATCAGGCGATGGCAACTCCATCTTTGTTTCTCAGAAAACAAAATAAAACAAAACCTTGGTATCATCTTTAACTTTTTTCTCTCCTATGGAATCTGTCAGGAAACGCTATTGGCTCTGTCTTTAAAATACATCCCAAATCAGACAATTTCAAGGCCCCCTATTTTACCACCTAGTCTAAAATATCATTTCTGGCCTAGATTACTATAATAGCATTTTACCTGGTCTCCTTCTTTCTGCTCCTGCTTCCCTACAGTCTTTTTTCTAACCAGAAGCCAGAGTAGCCCAGCTAAAACTTAAACCAGATCATAACCCATCTGTTCAAAACCTTACAATGGCTGTAGGACTCTACACAGCAATTCTTAACATAGGATCAGGGACATGAGGGGTTTTCCCTGAGAACTTTTAAGGGTGTCTGCGATGTCAACGCAGTTTTTATGATAATCCTAAGATTTTTTTTTTGCCATCGTCACTATCATTCTCTCACGGATCTACAGTGGAGTTTTTCAGTGGAGTTTCTTGATATGTGATGACTTCATTGCTATATTGGAATGTGTGCCTATGTATTCTTGTTTTTTATTTTTATTTACTTATTTTTTTAATTTTGTATTCTTGTTTTTAAAAGCACTCAGTTTTGACTTCATTTTTTTAAGTTTATTTATTTTGAGAGAGAGAGAGAGAGAGAGAGAGAGAGAGAGCAGGGGAGGGGCACAGAGAGAGGGAGAGAGGGAGAATCACAGGTAGGCTCCACACCAGCAGCGCTGAGCCTGACACGAGGCTCGACTCAGGAACAGTGAGATCATGAGCGAAGCCAAAAACCAAGAGCGACCCACATGCCCCTCAGTTTTAACTTCTAATACAATAAATACAGACAGATATAAACCACATAAATAGAAGTTTTTGTGATCCTCGATAATTCTAAAATTTATAAAGGAACTCTTGAAATCAAGAAGTCTGAGAACTACTGCCCTATATATTCTAGTTCTGTTACCTCCTTGACCCCATTTCCTACTTTCCTCCTGGATCCCTCCTGTTCCAGACACAATGGCCTCATTGCTTTTCCTCTTTAATAAACCAGGCATTCTTTCATCTTAGGGTCTTTCCTGTGGCTGTCACTTTTGCCTGGAATACTTTTCCCATGGGTATTCACACTGGTAATTTCCTTATCTTCAAGTTTTTGATCTAATGTTACCTCATCAGTAAGTCTTACTTAGATTGCTCTGTTCAAAACTGCAATTTGCTCCCCACCTTACCCTTCACAATACTCCAAATATATATTTTTAAATTTATTTATCTATTTTGAGAAAGAGAGAGAGCAGTCATCACGGAGCCCGATGTGGGGCTCAAACTCACGAACAATGAGATCACGACCTGAGCCGAACCAAGAGTCAGATGCCTAAGTGACTGAGCCACCCAGGCGCCCCCCAGGTCTTCTTCACCTTGCTTGTTTTCTTTTTCCATAGCACTCCCAACATCTTTTATAATTTACTTAATTATTGTGTCTATTGTTTACTGTCTATCACTCCCCACTAGAATGCAAGCTCTCTGATCGTAAAGACCTATTTTATTCATTGAGGGTCTATAATAATAGTACTCAGCACGTAACAGACACTTGATAAATGCTGTTTGAATAAACAAGTACAGTTTAATTCAAAATGAGGGCAACTCGTATATAAATTAAATTTTTTATTAAATTTTTTTTAAGTTTACTTAATTATTTTGAGAGACAGCATGAGCGGGGGAGAGGCAGAGACAGAGGGGGAGAGAGAGAGAATTCCAAGCAGGCTCTGCATTGTCAGCACAGAGCCCGATTCAGGGCTATAACTCATGAAACTGTGAGATCATAACCTGAGCTGAAACCAAGAGTCAGATACTTAACTGACTGTGCCACCTAGGTGCCCTAAATTAAAAAAAAATTTAAGTTATTATTATTATTATTACTAATTATTATTATTATTATTATTATTTTAGAAAGAGAGTGTGAGCAGGGGAGAGACACAGAGGGAGGGAGACAGAGAGAGAAGCAGGGCTCACCCGGGGCTCGTGTTTTTACCCGAAGCAGGGCTCGTGCTCACCAGAAGTGGGGCTCAAGCTCATCCGATGTGGGACTCCAACTCATGAATGTGAGCCAAAGTCAGATGCTTAACGACTGAGCCACCCAGGCACCCTACAACTGCCATTCTACATAAAACCACCTACAGATGTTTTTAAATACACAGTATGATTATAAGGGACTTAATTTGTTCCAATTCTTATAGTTGTAAAGCTAGACTGCCTTGTATCCATCATTCTCAACCCTATCCTATCTTCCACCAGAACTTAAGAGTTTCACACTTTTCCTCCTGACCAGACAGACAGGCTAATGGTAGGTAATGTCAAAAAAAAGAAGAAAAAAAGAAAAAGAAAAAAAAAGTCAGACATCTTCAAACAGAGAAAAGCTGTTTGAGTATATTTAATCTATGTTTTATCAAACACTAAGATGCATGGCAAGAGGCTAACCCCGTCACACGAAGCCAAAGAATGATCAATTCCCACCAAACCATAAGAAGCTGAACTGATGAGCTTAAAATTATTTCTCTCACTTAAAATATTTTCCTCTTTCTGAATGATCCATTTCCGAAGGAACTCAAAAACAAGATATAAATTTTAAAACAAAATACGTTTTTAGACACTGGTTTTGTATCTTACACATAGAAGATACAAGGAAATTACTATTTTTGTTTTTAAATGTTTATTGAGAGAGAGCTCATGTGCACAAGAGCGCAAATGGGGGAGGGGCTGAGAGAGGGGGACAGAGGATCTGAAGTGGGCTCTGTGCTGACAGCACCAAGCCCCATGTGGGGCTTAAACTCACGAACCACAAGAGCATGACTGGACCCAAAGTTGGACACTCAACCGACTGAGCCACCCAGATGTCCCTCATTAATTATTTTTAAATATAGTTCTTACTATATTTAGTAAACTCTTTGAAGAGTTTATGTTTTATTTTAGAGAGGGGGGGAGAGAGAGAGAGAGAGAGAGAGAGGTTGAGAGAGAGAGAGAGAGAATCTTAGGCTCCACACTCAATGCAGAGCCCGATCTGGGGCATGATCCCACGACCCTGGGATCATGATATGAGCTGAACTCAAGAGTCAGATGCTCAACTGACTGAGCCACCCAGGCGCCCTTTTGAAGTCTTTTGATATGCTGTGATATATGCCAGTTAGTGGTAGCCTCTCTTGGATTTTTCCTAGTTTATGTATAAATTTCAGTGTCAAGTTGATTCAAAGAAAAATTTTTGTTTGAATGGAGTACAATTAATTTGTGTCTATGGAGATACACAAACACACCTGATATAAGAAATAAAAAATATTCTCAAATGCTGCAGTTGTTTCACTGGTTCTGAAATTAAACTTTCTTATTATATGTCTAAGAGTTTATGTCTAAGGGTCCTGAATTCCCATCATGGTCTGTTCTGTATGAGCCACTATCCAAAGCCTGGCTGGGCATTATTTATGGGACTTTCTTACCTCTGGAATTATTCATCATAAATATGTTTGATGCTTAATAGTACATGTATGCTTCCTAGAGGAGGACATTCATGAGTTACCCAGTGTCCCAGTTAAAGGAGAAAGTTCAGTATCTTCTACCTTCCTTTTACCTCAGTGCCCCAAAGTCATTAAATACCTCATTTGTGACCCATTCTCACCATTGGCTATGCGTGGCTTTATTTCATTTTACTTAAATACAATAAACAGCAGTGAAACTAATATCCGACAGTAGAAGAGAACACTGACAATAATAGTATTTACCTCTGCTCCTCCATACCAGTCTCTTGCTTTCCCCATCCTTAATCTTGTGTTTATCATTCCCTTGCTACTTAAAAGTAGGCTCTTGTGCTTGTCACTTACATACAGAACTGCAGTATCTGAGGTCACGTCTAGAGTTCCTGTTTACAGTCGAATTAGTAACTGCCCTACATTTAGGATCAGCGAGTTACTGCACAAAGCCTGCAAGTGGCAGTGTCAGTTTTCACCACAGCAGTAGGTCAGGCTATATTTAACATGTAGCTTCTTCTCTGCTGAAAAGCTGCAGCTGCAGCTCTGTTAGTTTGTGAACAAAGGAAGAGGAGTGGGAATTGAGGGACTCTAATGGAAAGCTGTAAGGAGATTCAGCTCATTTGCAAATTAAATGGGCCTGTATTTAAAGGTCAAAGACAGTCTAACAATACTATAATCTTAAACGCTTAAAACACAGCTGTGACAATTTCTATATTTCTATACTGTTTTAATGTGTATCATATGGTCCAAAGACGGGGACGTACACACTATAATGCATAGGAATGTTTAGAAAAAAATACAGCTCCAGGCATACAAACTGTAACATATGAGTAAAAACTCACTGATAATTTTATAGATGTAGAGAGCATACTTTCTTTTTTAATAGGAAATCTTTTTTTTTTAATGTTTATTTTTGAGAGAGCATGAGTGGGGGAAGGGTGGAGTGAGAACTCATGAACCGTGAGATCGTGACCTGAGCCGAAGTCGGATGTTCAACCAACTGAGCCACCCAGGCACCCCAAGAGCACAGTTTTCAAGCAGGAGCAATGGTACATTTAGGTAGCAAAGAAAAAAAAAGTACCAAAAGAATTGTGAACAATGCCCTAATTAGTTGAATAAGTATATATTACAGCCTTCCAAGAGGATTTCTTGAAAGAAAATATCACTTGGTAAAAATCAGTATTCTGTTGTTGTTTACTCCCCCAAACAATATGCCTTGAGGAGAGAGCCACTCTATGCTGAAATGGACTCTTCTAAGGATGAAAGGTTGATATGAGGGGCCAAAATCACCTCCATGAAACTAAAGGATAGATGTAAAGTTTAGTCTTAGGTTCCAAAACCAAAATACAAAAAAACCCAAGGGGTAGGGAGTGGGGAGAGAAAGGACGTGATTTAGCATTACTTATGACTCATTAGATCAACAGTAAGATGGAGTTAAGAAAATCCCCTGACCTCAAGCCATATTGATACAATAAAGTCTTGTAACAAGGAAGGTGACAGTCCCAAAAATTCTGAGCTAGCCTACGGTGTGCTCCCTTCTGGATACTTCACTACAAAAAGGAACTAAAACACCAGGGTGAAGCAGAGATTGGTGATGGCGAGGGAAAGGAGAAGTTGCTGGAGTGTTTTTAAGAAGGGAAAAGAGATCAAGATTTCACAAACGTGAAGGGCTATTACAAGGAGGATTAGATTTGTTTTGCATAATTCCAGAGGCATCAGAGCCCACATAAAATAAGGGTAGCTAGAACTCAAAAGGTTCAGAGATGTTCCAAAGAAGGTAAAAAGGAAGAGACAAACAGGAATACAGTATCATTAAGGATACCAGAGTATGAACCCCAGTGTCAAAGAGGAGGAGAGAGAACCCCAGTGTCAGAGAGTCTTTTAAAAATCTTTTATACTGAGAATTTATAATCCTACAATTGCCCAGGCCCCTCTCACAAACTGAAGCTCTATGGAGAAAATGGCTGTTTGTTTCACATTTTTGGCTTCTTCTACAGCTGCAGTCTCAATTCACAGACCAATGACAAACATGAAGAACACCTAAAGTACTGAAGCAGGAGCCAGGAAACTTGGGTTTTAGTCTTTTTTTTTTTTTTTTTTTAAAGAGAGAGAGAGATGTGAGCAGGGAAGGGACAGGGGTGGGGAGAGAGAGTGGTAAGCAGGCTCCACATCTGGTGCAAAGCCCAATGAGGGGCTCGATCCCACAACTCCGGGATCATGACCTGAGCGGAAACGGAGTCAGACGCTCAACCCACAGAGTCACCCAGGTGCCATGGGCTTTAGTCTTTATATGTTATTAACTGTGTTACTCTGAACGAAAACCTTAGGCTCTGTAAAACTCAGATTCTTCATCTATAAAAAAGAGAGCTGTATTAGAGGAATTTCTAGCTCTGTAAGTCTTCAACTTCTGAGCTTAGGTGCACTAATACCTTTTCTGTTAAATGCCACTAAATTTATAATAAAAAATTAAGGTGTTAATGTGTACGTCTCTAAAAGTAACAATCAAGTAACTGAATGATTTCTGACTGTATCTTATTAAAAATTGCAAAATAGGGGTGCCTAGATGGCTCACTCAGTTAAGTGTCCAACTCTTGATTTCAGCTCAGGTCATGATCTCCTAGTTCGTGGGATTGAGCTCCAAGTCGGGCTCTGCGCTGACAGCATGGAATCTGCTTGGGATGCTCTCTCTCCCTCTTTCTCTCTCAAAATAATAAACATTTAAAAAATTGTAAAATAAAAAGGATATTTTTAATCTTTTAAAATCTTTAATGTGATTTTTTTAAAATGAGGGTTAAATAAATATAAAACGGATATATGCTTAACAAAAGTTCTTAGAATTAGGGGTGCCTGAATGGCTCAGTGGACTAAGCATCCATTTGACTCTTGATTTCAGCTCAAGCCATGATCTCATGGTTCCTGAGTTTGAGTCCTGCATCAGGCTCTGTGCTGACAGTGCAGAGCCTGCTTGAGATTCTCTTCCTCTCTCTCAAAAATAAATAATCACTTAAAAAAAGTTCTTAGGATTAGATGGTAAGTATACTTAACTAGTATGATAGAAATTAAAAAAAAATTATTTGTATCCTCTAGTTGTAGGGCAGAAATTACTTAATATTTAACACAATATAAAAAAGTTAATATAAAATCTGAGCTTAGGCTAACTCCTAAGTCCATTTTAAGTGCTTGGAATCCTTTTTGAAATGTTTCACGGCTTCCTTTTAAAGCTAACCAGAAAGAGGACATTAAAGTGCTAGGAGTTCCAGGCCTATGAGATATGTTGTTGTTTTTTAATGAATTTATACTAAAACTTTGCAGAACTGTAGGATTTTTTAAAAACACTTTAAAAAAATATTTTTATTTATTTGAGAGAGAGAGAGAGAGAGAGAGAACACAAGTAGGAGAGGAGCAGAGAGAGAGGGAGACACAGAATTCGAAAAAAGCTCCAGGCTTTGAGCTGTTAACACAGAGCCGACATGGGGCTTGAACTCGTGAACCTTGAGATCATGACCTGAGCCAAAGTCGGATGCTCAACTGACTGAGCCACCCAGCTGCCCCCTTAGGATTTTTTAAGTACCTAGAATTTTACCTTCAAAGGCAAATCAAAATAACATTATCAATGCGTTAGTTGGCAAGTATCATACATCTAATAATCCAAGGTGCCCAGGACTGCATTATCATCTCTGCCTCCTGTAATTACTGCTAGCACCACTGAGGTTCTATCAAGTCTCATGACAGATGGCAAAGAATCCATACGGAAAGTTTCCATATCCATAATTCAACAGCCAGTCTTCATCCTCTGTAGGGCTACATTTGGGAACTTGATTGTGTGTCCTATACAACGAATGGAGCAAAAATCAACCTTTTTACATCTGCCTTGATAGGACTCATCGGCAACACATTTTCACATATTCAAAAGGTGAAATAAAATTTTCACAAAATCTTTCTAGAAGGTTCCAACTTGTTGCCCCCAAAATATCACTCAATTTGTGAAAGAGGAAGTTCTACAACCTTTGTCCCTTTTTGGAACAAAGTCTTCATTTGGGAAGAAAATGAGCTAGAATACACTTTGAGATGTGCTCAATGAATTTCGTGTCTTCAGTTTCATCACAACTGGGTGGCAGGTTATCACTTAAGGTCTCACCCTTTGTTTCAGGGATTAAAATTCTAAATATACACCTTAAAAGCACTATGAATAGTCTAAAACTGCTAAAAGAATGAATAGGTAACATTTTTAAAAGCCTATGTTTATTTGAAAATCTTTACTTATTTCAAATCTGTTTTGCATCAAAGTAGCAGCCTCTCTACCTGTGTTCATCATTATTAAGTATGCAGTGATACTTAGGCCAGCTGTGCAGAAAAACAACAGCAAGACACTTAATACAAAGAGCCCTCAAATTGTCCCGATACAATTTTGACAGATCAGAAACAGTTGTGAATATGTGTTCATGCAGTGAAGCTCTGCACACACGTTCCTCTAGGAATTAAATAAAGCTTGAGGGACCTTCAAGTAGTGTTCTAACCACTGTGGCTGGCTGTTGCTGGGAGGCAGCTATAATGTTACAAGAAAAAGAGCAGACTGAAAAGATCTGATTCCAGGCTCAGCTCCTACTTAACAGTTGTGTGACCTTTAGAAAGCCCAATTCTTTAAATGATCACTATCTTAGTCAGAGATAGGATTAATAAGGATCAAGTGAAATCCTGAATAGGAAAATACTATTCAAATTATAGGTGTTACCTGAGTTTACACATGTACAGTTGACTCTTGGATAACATGGGTTTGAATCACAAGAGTCCACTTACATGTGTATTTTTAACAGTGCAAAACCATCAATGTATTTTCTCTTCCATATGATTTTCTTTTTCTTAATTTTTTTAATGCTTATTTATTTTTGAGAGAGAGAGAGAGAGACAGAGTGTGAGCTGGAGAGGGGCAGAGGGAGAGAGGGACACAGAACCCATAGCAGGCTCCAGGCTCTGAGCTGTCAGCACAGAGCGTGACACCGGGTTTGAACTCACGAACTGTGAGATCATGACCTGAGCCGAAGTCAGATGCCCAAATGACTGAGCCACCCAGGTGCCCCTCTTCCTTATAATTTTCTTAGTAACACTTTCTTTTCTCTAGTTTACCTTAACCATAAAAATATAATATAAAATATATATAACATACCAATATGTGTTAACTGTTTGTATTATCAGTAAGGCTTTCAATCAACAGTAGACTATTACTAGTTAAGTTTTTTGGGGACTATTACTAGTTAAGTCATAGGTGGATATTTTGACTGAGTGAGGGTAGGTGTCCCTAACCCCCAAGCTGTTCAAGGGTCAACTGTATCTTATGTTTACACACAAATTACCTGGCACATCCCCTTGTGGCTTTCGGAGCCATCTTTTACTATGCCATTTGTCCTCCAGCCACTGATAATCACACTTTCCCAGACAGAGCTGTTTCTGCTTATGTTGTCTGATTTGTCCTGTGATACTCATTTACTGAAAACACATACTCATCCTCTAAGACTTGGCTCAAATGTCATCTCCTCAGGGAACCTTTGCTGAATCATTCTTCTTCTTCTTCTTCTTCTTTTTTTTTTTTGAGTAAGCTCTAGGCTCGACGTGGGGCTCAAACTCACGACCCCAAGATCAAGAGTCACATGTTCTACTGACTGAGCCAGCCAAACCGCCCCATTGCTGAATCCTTCTTACAGAATCTGTCACATCTCTCGGATGATCTCCTAATGTGCTTTTTTTAGATTAGCTTTTCCAGATGTGTAAAAGAGATGGCTAACATGAAATTACTTTTCTATAAAGTATGGATTCAGAGAGAAAGTTAAATTTCCATATCCATGTTTTTAGAATTGTTAGAATTTTCATAAGGAACAACAATTATGGGAAGCTTTCACTAAATTCCTATTTAGATAAAACTTCGCTACCACATAAATGAGAGAGCCAAGAATATATTCTAAGTTATTACCTGAAAATCCTATCTTAGGGAATTTTCAATTATTGAAATAATTAATATTCTAGAGTTTGTTCTCTAATTTAAAAACAGAAGCCTATATAACAACTTGCTACATTTATATAAATAGTTTCTTTTTATCCTAGTGCCAACAGCTGTACCAGCTACAGCCAACCAGTCTGGTCTTGTACCATCACCACTATCTGAGTCAGCAAGCTGGCAGAACACAGAGCAAGAGGTTCTTTACTCGTGTGAGTCTCAAGGACAGGAACTCTCTCTAAACATATTCCTAGTATTCCCAGCATCTAACTCGGTTCCTTTTAGCAGTATTTACTGAATTCATTTTCCAGACACTGTGACCAACTATATGTTCTAAAAGAAGAGATGCCCAATAAATCTCATGTCCTTAGTTCCATCAAAAATGGGTACGAGACTATCATTCAAGGTCTCACCCTTTGCAACAGGTATTAGTGGTAAAATAGACTTCAAAGTATAAATTTCATGTCTATTCTCAAAGTCTTTAATTAATATATTTCTAGCGACAACTATTAAAAAAAAGCCCAACCACGGGCCGTATGCCAATAAGCAATCCCTGGTAACTTTTTTATGACTATCAGAGAAGAAAGTTCCTGGATCTTCACAGCTTGAAGAACATAAAGATGAACTTACCATCATCTAAAGTGATGTCCTGCAGACCAATTGTTGAAAAGTTAGGTTCCTGCTCTTCAGGTTCAGGCTTAATGTTCACAGTTGCCTCATCAGGTGGAAATGAAGCTGGATCGCACAAACTGTGACATATTAAGGATGAAGGTGCAGAAAGACCTCCCTGGCCTGTACTTTGTGCTTGAGTTGAGTGCTGTCCAGAATGCATTCTGGTGGCTAGAGATGGTGATGAGGCAGTTCCTGAGCTAGGAGATTGGTAAGGCATAGGCTGTAGCTGAGGAGATGGTGGCCCAGAAAGTGGTGAACTAGCCAGGGGATGAGAGGCTACTGGGGAAGCTGTTGTAGTAGACCCTGAATGTGAAGGACCATATGTAATGGGCTGTAACTGAGGGGAATGCTGGCCTGCGACCTGGTCAGCCCCTGGAGAAGAAAGAGATCTCTGTCCTGTGTTTGAACAATGGTATCCCATTGACTGTAGATGAGGCAGGGTCTGCACCGAATGAGGTGTGTGGGCTAAGAGATGTCCTGTTGGGCCTGAATTTGAAGAATGAAAAGGTAATGATGATGGTGGTTGACAGCCAAGATTTATTAAAGTAGGAAGAGCTGCATCCTGCGGAAACAAAACCGGATCAAATTCTTGACTAGAGGCAGCATTAACTGGAAGACAAGTCGGTCCGTTGTACACATTAGTTTGCATAGGCTGATAGGAAGACCCCACAGGAGGTGTTGGTGTGACTTGAAAAGGCTGGTGCATGACTGAAGAAGGTAACATATGCTGTTCTTTACCAGCGCTTTCATCCCTACACTGCAAATGCGGCAGATGAGATGAAGTTACCATGGATGCATATGTTTGCTGGATGGGACAAACTAAGCTTCTCTGTGTTGACAGTATACTGTCATGTGGGTGTCCTGTGTCTGAAGAAGGCCTCTGGATCTGGGCAGGATGAGGCACAGACAATGATGGAACTGAAGACAAGTCAACCTCTTCTTTGTGTTCTTGCTTCATCAAAACTAAAAAGAAAATGATTAAAGCAAATGTTATTACGATTATCAAAGGACTTCATTCTAGGCTACATAACTGTAGTAGGCATCCAAGTCAGGGGTTAAAAATTCAAATGCCTTCAGAAAAGGCAAATAATATAAAATACATGAAGTCAGCAAGCATAGGACAACACGGAGTGGTTCTTGTTCTAAAAGTATTCACATTAAAAAAAATAATACCTCGTAGAACTCTGTGAAAAGATGTGGAAAGATCTCTAATACATTCCTAAGTAACAAAAAAAGTGAGCTGCAGAACAATGTGTACATATCACAATTCTTGTAAAATACTGTGTGTGTGTGTGTGTGTGTGTGTATACATATATATATATACATAAGTCATGTACACATGTTTTTGGTTATATAGGTATGGATACACAAAACTGGTTAACTGCTGCGTTTATTACTAGGGAATAAGAGCAGGAGGCAGATTTACTTTTTACTATGTAAGTTTTTGTGCCTTTTGAATGTTTTTAACCAGGTATGTACATTACTTATTTAAAGATAAATGATTTTTAGGGGGCGCCTGGGTGACTCAATTAGTTAAGTGACTGATTCTTGATTTTTGCTCAGGTCATCTCACGGTTTGGGAGATTGAGCCCTGCATCAGGCTCTGTGTTTGGGATTCTCTCTGCTCCTCCCATGCTAACCATTCTCTCTCTCAAAATAAATAAATAGGGGCGCCTGGGTGGCTCAGTCGGTTAAGCATCCGACTTCGGCTCAGGTCATGATCTCACGGTTCGTGGGTTTGAGTCCCGTGTCAGGCTCTGTGCTGACAGCTTGGAGCCTGGAGCCTACTTCAGATTTTGTGGCTCCTTCTCTCTCTGCCCCTCCCCCACTTGCACTCTGTCTCTCTCAAAAATAAACATTAAATTTTTTTAAATTAATAACTATTTTTAAAGAAATACATGATTTTTTTAAATCCCCCAAACTCTACAGCCTAATAAAAGCCTTGAATTTGCAATCTCTGATCTGAAACCTATCAGTCCACTGTTTTTGCATATTGCATCATATAACAGAGATCACGAATCTAATATTCATAGAGCTTCTAGTTTACAATGGTTTTCACGTGTACCTCATCTGAGGCACCTCATGTGTACCTCATTTTATTCTCAACCATCATCAGATACATATTACAAGAGGAATACTAAGCGATTTAAAAAGTCCTGGTAAAAAAGACTGTCAGAGCTAGTAAACAAATTCATCAAAGCTGTAGGACACAAAATCAACATGTAGAAATCAGTTGAATTTTTATAGACTAGCAATTAACAATCTGAAAAGGAAATTAAGAAAACAACCTCATTTGCAATAGCATCAAAAAATAAAATACTAAAGAATAAATTTGACCAAGGTAGGCAAAACTTATATACTGAAAACTACAAAACACTGCTAAAAAAAACGAAGGAAGACCTAAATACCTGGAAAGATACCCTGGGTTCATGGATTGAAAGACTTAATTAACCACTAAGAACACAACAGTCTCCAAAACAATTTTCAGATTCAATGAAATCCCAATCAAAATCCCAACTATTTTTTTTGCCAAAATAGTCTCATCCAAAATTTCATACCGAATTCCAAGGGACTCCAAATAGTCAAAATAATCTTGAAAAAGAACGAAGACAGAAGACTCACACTTCCTAATTTCAAAACTTACTACAAAGCTACAGTAATAAAAACCAAGTGGTACTGGCATAAGGAGAGACTTACAGACCAATGGAATAAAGAGCTCAAAAGCAAATCCTAACATAAACAGTTAATTGCTCTTCATACAAGGGTGCAAAGACCATTCACTGGGAGAAAAGAATAGTCTCTTCAACGAATGGTACTGGGACAACGGGACATCACATTCAAAATAATGAAGATGGAATCTTATCTGAAAATCATATACAAAAATTAACTCACGTGGATCAAAGACCTAAACATAAGAGCAAAACTATAAATTTCTTAGAAAAAAACAAAGGGCAAAAGCTTCATGACATTGGATTTGCAATGGTTTCTTAAGTATTACATCCCTGAACATATGGACAACAAAAGAAAAATAAATTGGACTTCATCAAAATTAAAAACTTCTGACCATGAAAAGAAACTATCCAGACAGAGAAAAGATAGCCCAGAGAATGGAAAATCTACTTGCAAAAATTTCTGTAAAGGGTTTAATATCCACATTCATAAGAACCCCGGCAAACGCAACAACAGGACTGAACCAAAGACTTGAGTGTGACCCCAGGACTGATCTAGATGGAAGTGTGTGTGGGTAGGGGAAGGTACCAGCCCTCTTCTCTAGGATTGCTAATTATGAAGATGAAACAAACCAGAGAAGCCATGTGAGGAAAGCCTGCCCTAGAGCAAAGCCAACAGAAAGAAAAGCAGTGTTAAGATGAAGAGAAAGCCTAAGCCCTGAGACAACAATGCTTGCGCTGAAGCATGTCTAAAGCCAGCATTCCAATTAATCGTCCAGTTACATGAGCCAATAAATTTTTTTTTGTTAAGCTAGCTTGAATTGAGTTTTTCATTTGTACCCAAAAGTCCTAATTTACTTCAAAACAATCTTTAAGAGGCAGTGATTATTATTACTCCTGCCTTAAAGATGAGTATACTGAAGAGGAGATTAAAGACACTAAATTTCAGAGTGGTATCACAAGAACCTGAATCCAGGTTTTTCTGCCTTCAAAGTCCATGCTTTTAATCATTGCACTATATTATATTACCAAGAAAGATTATAATTCACCAAACCATCACACGAGTAGAGGCTACGAATACCAACCACTATCCTTTATCACATCAAAAAAGTAGCAGATGCATGATTTAAGATGAATCTACCTGATGAAAGGACTGATTACCATAGAAATCAATGTACTTTGCTTATTTTATTTATTATGTTTATCAAAACAGAAAAGAACCATCGGTTAATTTTTTGTATGTCAAAACAACAGATTTCACTGTTTCTCTTGGGCAATACTTCCAGTCTACTTTTCTAAAAGTTATCTACTTTACCCTCCCACTGAAGTGCTATAACTCATTTAAAAAAAAATTTTCCCAAATTCACATCTCATTGTTCCAAGTTTGTATGAGTTAAACGTAATTAAAATTTTCATGATCTTCACTAAAATATAAATATTTCATTTTATGTCAAAAGAAAATAACAATGAGAAGCAAAGGATGGTCAAACCTCATCTGACCATTTACCAAACCCGTCAAGCACAAGTCTCTTCACAAAAGCATGCTCTCAATCTGAGGAAATGAAAGAAAGAATTAAAATAGCTCTGGGGTGACTGAGTGGCTCACTCAGTTAAGCAGTTGACTCTTGGCTTCGGCTCAGATCATGATCTCATGGTTTGTGGGATACAGCACTGTGGTGGGCTCTGCGCTGATGGCGTGGAGCCTCCCTGGGGTTCTCTCCCTGTCTCTCTCACACACAAAATAAATAAACTTTAAAAAAATACCCTAAAAAATTTTTTTAAACCAAAGGAATTAAAACATCCCCAACAGTATATTTTTGTAGAGTAGGTAATTACTGGAGCACTTGTTTGGGATTGTATTTGAGCTTGATACTTTTCTCTGGCTTCTTGGCAAGAACAGAATGGGCTCATCATCTGTGTTAGTCTCTGAATCTGCCAAGTGGTGAGCCCACTCCTAACAATGAGACAACAGTCCTTAAAAGAGAAAAAGCGTTATCTCCAGTCTTACTGCTTCTGCTCCAAGGCTAACATTCCTAAACTAGACTTCCATCCAGGTTCTGATCCTTGCTCAGGTATTTCAAGTATGGTTCACTGTATCTTAACAACCCCAACCTCTCTAATGCTTTGGTGTACTAAAAAGTACTAACACTTTTCTTCTGACTTAGCACAACTAGAACTTTTCCCCTGGACTATTGGATTCTTTTTTCCTCTTCTACTTCAGCTCCTACTCTGGTCTCAGGAAACTCACAGTAAACGCAATATGCAGAGTTACATTTCTATATAAAGGAGAGAGAATATCCAAGAAAGCCTACTCTCATCTCTTAATTAATCCTGAATGGAACAAGTAAGGTCCTTGGTTACCTAAGTGGTTGGTTGTCATGCACTAAAAGGGAGACAGCAGGACTGAAAACTACAGCATAGTATCTTTTTTTTGCATAATCCAATCTTTATTATGTTCCTGACTCACATCTGTGTACTCAGATTGAGAGTTCTGCTTTGCTAAATTGAGTATATTTTCACTTTGCCAAACCCACTGTCACTTTTTGTCTGTAAGAGATTAAAACTCCAACCCAACCAAATCTAAGAAGTCCTCATTGCCAGTCTATGGTGATTTATTCTTATTTGGAGGGAAGTACAGTTAAAGAGACCTTATACAGCTAGAATGAGTTGAATTTTAGAAACAGATTAACTCTACCTTTTGTGTTAAATATGCTCATTCTTGGGGGAAAAAATCTCCTGGTGTAATGGTTTTCAAACCTTAAGAAGCCTCACTGTCTTCTTCACATGGTGGAGGATGTGGAGGAGTAGCGTCCAAAGAGCTGGTGCTCTCTGGATTTCCCCCTTCTAGTATAACCAGAGTACCCAAGCTAGCTTTCACCCTTTTTATATATTAGCTTTTTGCCTAAGCTTTTGTTTGAGGAGTAAAACAACTTAAATTTGAAAAACCCTACTTTAGATTCATGCTCTCAATGTATACACATTAACCAAGTAGGTACAGTGTGTGGCAGAGCTGAGATGTGACCTCCTGAATGTAAGGCAGGCTTTTTCTCCCAAACAGAGAATCGCAACCCAAAAGTCTATCCAATCAACTATTTAGAACATAGAATACAGTATCCCACAGGTAAAATATACATGAAAGTTTGCTTCTATGTTGTCCCCAAAAGCCCCGCTATTCTAAAATCAGAGACCACATGGTACCTCCACTCACAAATAACTACTGCTAGGCCTCAGAGGGAGATATATTCTCTCAAAAGCTGGGATACTGGGGTGGAAGAAAGGGCTCCCACATCAGAAGTTCTAAAGTTAGAGGCTGGGCAAAAATTCAGGTAACACCACGAGGGAAGGGTTCTGTGATTAGGATAATTTGTGAATCATACACATAATACTGGGAACAGTCTTCAAATTATTACGTAAACTGACTATTGGACAGATAATGCTAAATGTAATTCTTTTTTTTTTTTTTTTAATGTTGTAATTTGGTTTTTATTTTTATTTTTTTGTAAGAAAGAGAGGGCTCAATTCCACGACCATGAGATCATGACCTGGGCTGAAATTAAGAGTCAGATGCTCACCAACTGAGCCACCCAGGTGCCCCAACTAAATGTAATTTCTAATTTAAAAAAAGTTATTACAGGGGCACCAGGGTAGCTCAGTCGGTTAGGCATCTGACTTCAGCTCAGGCCATGATCTCATGGTTCATGACTTTGAGCCCCTCATTGGGCTCTTTGCTGTCAGTACAGAGCCCACTTGGATGTTCTGTCCACCCTCCTCTCTCTGCCCCTCCCCCACTTGCCTGTGTGTGTGCACGCGCGTGCACGCGCTCTCCCTCTCTGAAAATAAATGAACATTAAAAAAATGTTTTTAATAAAAAAGTTATTACACCTGAAAGTGACATAGTAGGGTACGTCAACTTTCAATAATAAAAGTTAAAACAAAAACAAAAACTCAGAACAATTAGTCATTTGCAAGTGATTATTCTTTCATTGGGAGGTTTATAGTGGTCAGATTCCTACTGCTAGGGGGTTGTCAAAAAAGGTAACAAACAGACAAACCCTTGAATAACAAAGAAACAACTTCTGAATATAAAAATTTTAATAAGTAAAATTTAAAAGAATAGTCATGAACAAAAAAAAGGCTAAAATCTTTAATATAAATAGTTCACACAAATTAATAAGACTAACATAACTGTGATATAAGTATCACAAACTAGCATACAAGAAACTATTAAAATTCCATAAAACTCTATCTGTTCATGAGGCAAAATAAAAATGTTTAGATTACAAAATTAGTATTCTGTATATATTTTGGTCCCATTTTATTTTAAATTCTATCTATAAATGGGTCAAAAGGATCTAGGACAGAATAACAGTTTCAGAGTAGAAGACAATTTTGGGTGTTTGAAATTATATTTGCTTTTGTAAAGATTTTATTCCAAATTTCACTTTAGAAAAAAATGAGAAAATCCAAATGCTACAGAGAAAAGACAGTAATCAACCAGAACAAGAACTGTCCAAACACTTCTTGAATTTATTCTTCCTTCTGTTAGTGTGTGCCAGCTGATTTGTATTTCGTCAATCATAAACCCAGTGATGACAGTTGCGGTCCAATCCAATGTTCTTTCTGCACTCTGGGGCCCTACTGATTTCCATTCTCATATATAATGCCCTCCAGGACTTTGCCTTTATGTTGTCCTCCCAACTCATGAGCTGATAAATTCTCTCCTTTCTGTTTGCCTATTCACTTACTATCACTATGATGGTACCAGTCAAAACCTCCCTTCAGTTATCCTGCCTTTTTTTAAACTTTTATTTATTTTTGAGAGACAAAGAGAGACAGAGAAGGAGCAGGGGAGGGACAGAGAGAGAGGGAGACACAGAATCCAAAGCGGGCTCCAGGCTCTGAGCTGTCACCACAGAGCTCGATGCAGGGCTCAAACCCAGGAATCGTGAGATGGTGACCTGAGCCGAAGCCCGACGCTTAACCGAATGAGCCACCCAGGCACCCCTCTGCCTCTTTTTGCTTTGTTTTAACAATCCCAGAAGCTCTCTCCCTTCTTATTCAGGTTAGATTCTACAGTCTCTCATCTTGAACTGTATGTCTTTAATACATATCACCCTGGAGGAACCCTACTATTCATATTTTACCACTTGCCCTAAAGAATGAGTGCTGCTTAAGAAAGTTACTCAGCAGAGCTAATTAATATTTATAAATTCATGAATATCAACATCAAAGGTACCCTCTGATCATGCCTAGAATCCTATTATGTTTCTATGGTAACTTACTCTCCCCTTTCTATACAAGAACTATTTCAAACTTGTCCACTTCTTCAAACTGCCAAGTCACCCCACACTTCCCTTTACTCACAACAGGAGACTGCATGTCATTCTTTGAAGAAAAAAAGGCGATGCTGTTATATGGAAACTCCCTAAACTCTTCACTATTAAATTTGCAAACCTGTCTAATATACATTCATCTTTTTCATCTTTACCTTCTCTCCTTTTCCTTCTCCCAGCTAAGGCCCATGCCAACTTTTATATTTGGAATTATATTCCTTCCCACCTTTCTCAGAAACCTGATTTCTTTATTACCATTAATGCTGTCTCTTCTGTATATTCAAGATACTCTAACTATCTGAAACATATTTTTAACTTTCTTGGGTCTCTGCCATACAAATCTCTCTCCCCACAGTTAGTAATCTGAGAAAGGAGTAAACTGGTCATTGACACCTTACCAAAAAAAAAAAAAAAAAAAAAAAAAAACAGAAGAAATATGAGGGAAATGATTTTTAATTTTTATTTTATTTTTTAAAAAATTTTTTAATGTTTATTTTTGAGAAAGAGAGAGACCGTGAACTGGGGAGGGGCAGAGAGAAAGGGAAACACAGAACTCAAAGCAGGCTCCAGGCTCCATACTGTCAGTACAGAGTCCAACATGGGCCTCAAACTCACTAACTGTGAGATCATGACCTGAGCCAACCAATTGAGTCACCCAGGCACCCCTATTTTATTTTTTTTTGAAGCTTATTTATTTTGAGAGAGAAAGAGAGAGAGTGAGGGGCAAAGAGAGAAAGAGAGAGAGAATCCCAAGCAGGCTCTGCACTGTCAGTAAAGAGCCCAATGTGGGGCTTGAACTCACAAAACATGAGATGATGACCTGAGCAAAAGCCAAGAGTCAGACATTCAACCAACTGAGCCACCCAGGTGCCCCTATTTTTAACTTTTAAAAAATTAAATATATTTGACATACAACATTGTGTAAAATTTAAGGTGTACAAAATGTTAATTTGATACATTCATATATTGTAGAGAAAATGATTTTATTTTAAAGTAGGTTCCACACCCAATGCAGGACTCAAACTCATGACCCTGAAATCAAGAATTGCATGCTCTACCAACTGAGCCAGTCAGGTGCCCTGAAAATAATTTTTGAAATACAAATTTGATCATATCACCTCTCTGTTAAAGCTCGTTTCTTTCAACTCTTTTAATACTCCATTATCCAACCAACCACAAGACCTTCGCATATGCTGCCTCCTTTATTTGGAACGTTTTTCCTCTATAGCCAGATTGCTTGGATTCAAATCTCACCTCTGCCACTTACTAGCTGTGTGACTTTGGTTCACTTATTTGCAAAATGGAGAGGGCAATATTACTTACTTTACAGGATTATGAGAGGATAAATTAGTTATTATGTATAAACTGCTTATAATAGCACCTGGCACACACTAAAGGCTCTCTATGTTTGCTAAATAAATGAACAAACCTGAGATGTACTCCAGCTTAACAGTTAGGAGCCCAGACTCTGGAACCAGATTGCCTGTGCATGACATGTGGTTCTAAGACTGTGAGACACTGGGCATATTACTTAGCTACTCAGTTTCTTCATCTATAAAATAATAACCTACTATATAGGTCTATTACAAGGATTAAAAGAATAAATACGGAAAGGGCTCAGAACAATATTATTTATTTTTACATATATTATATACTATATATAGTGTATGTATGTGTACATTTACAGATATATATACATACGCATACATACACATATATATATATGTGTGTGTATATATATATATATATATGTATATATATATATACACACACACACATATACATATATACTGGTTTTCTCAACCAGTTAACCCAGGCAAGGGCCCCTCTGTTATTTTTATCTATAGTATTGTGTCCCTTTTCATTAGAGTCCTTATTTCAGTTTCTAATTACACATTTGTTAGTACTGAATTTATTGATTCACTAGAGTGTAAGTTCGATGAAAGAAGAAACTGAGATAGGTTTTGCCCACTTAGTAGGTACCCTCAAATACTTACTGAATCAATATTGAAATGACTAACCAAAATCTTTCAAAAGGGTTGTATTCTATTTGAAAATGTATAGAAATATTTTATTACTAGGTAATGTATTAACATGATCAAGTAGTATTAATTTTCAGATCTGGGAATATAAGTGGCCTTTAGAGGCTTAAAGTGGAATACTGCCAGGTTTTAAAGAATATGAATGACAAATAAGTGATCATTAGTAACCAGTACCCTCTCAAATTTAAGTGCTTCTGTTTTTAATTTACTATAAACCATTTAAAAGTTTTTGCAAGAGGGGCATGTGGGTGGTCAGTCACTTGAGCATCTGACTTTGACTCAAATCATGATCTCAGGGTTCGTGAGTCCAAGCCCTGCGTTGGTACAGCACCTAGCACAAAGAAGGGCTCTATAAATATTTGTTCTCTAGCTATGTAAACATCAGCATGAATTACTGCATATAATATTTACGTGTTACAACCAAGACCTGGAAAGTTAAAGCATTTGAACTGCTGCAGAAAGAGGTAAGGCAGCCTCCTTTGTTAAGGCACATCTATAAAACCAGAAACTCTGGAATCGACTTTATATAACCCACAGACCACAGTATACTACAGTTGCTACTTGCCAAATGAAAATCTAATGAGAGATTTTTCATCTGATTGGAAATGGTTGGGGTAAACACACTGCCTTCTTGCAGTGTGCTACAGGCACAAGGGAATTTCACACATATTCACAAACACCTGCCCTTGTAGTGCTGGGGATTTCTGGTAGCTCCAGATAAACAGACTTAAAATCAAAATTCAATCTTCGAATTTCCTTATAATAAATGACTATAAAATAGCAACTAATATCACATCTAACATTTAAAGTCAACACAAACTTTACAGATTAGGTATATGTTGGGATTTGTATTGAGTACTCTACTGTAAACATTCTAACACAGGTTTCAATGAACAACTTTTTACTTATTATGAAAGCAAGCTCTATCGTAAACCATCACAACTCCTCATACCTGGTGTATAAGTAAAACGTTGAGACTGGCTTTTTTTCCTCTTGCCATTGCAAAGATAAAAGTGCACCTGCACCGCAGCTGTAACTGCTGGGTTATGATATGGAGGAACTTCAAGGACAATGTGAGCCTAAGGAGCATGGAAAGTAGTAAGACTGTGTTACATTCAGAACTAAAAATGAAATGCACCTGCTAAACTCAGCACAATTCATGAGCCTTAACTACCCAGGGTCTCCCATCATAGATCATTATGCACATCAATTGGTCAGTAAGTCATCTGGAGATTTACTCTAAGAAACTCCAGTCTCAACAGAGATAAACTCTTGAAAGTAAACCATTAAAGGAGAAATTACCTTTTAGTCATCCAATTGGGTTTCTAGTTGTAGCAGAAATAAAAACAGTTTTATGTACCACGTAGTGAGATACTCTGCACTACTGATTATTACATGTTACTACAGATCTTAACTGGAAGTGTGTTCTGGTTTCCAATCAGGTTTAGTATTTCCTGAGTTGTTATAATTTAGATTGCTTATCTTAAATTTCATATTCAGAATGTTCCAAACTAGCAATATACAAAATCCATTTCCATATAAGAATAATTTTACATAAACAGAGTGAAAACTGTTTAGCCCCAAACCAAATGCAATCCTTAATCTAATTTCTCCAGGTCTCTGGAGAGCACTGTGCAAAGTGTTATCTCTACCCCACAAAAAATTCCATTTCCAGTCCAACCAGGATGGAGGGACCACAGTGTTCATTCAGTGTTGAATCTTGGAAGGCTTAATGCTGGAAAGTTGCAGAGATTGTGCTAAATACACAAACCCCTGAGGGCTTATCCTCTCCCTATTTTTTGCCCATTATATGTGTGCTTTACTGAATTTGATTTCTTCACTGAATGCAGAGAAATAAATTAATGACAACAGTAGTAAGAACCTTCTAATAATCTTTCATTTCTAATTTTTCCTTTCCTATATACAAAGAAAGCAAAGACACCAACTGTTTATCTTTCCTAAACTTTAATTTTAGAATAAAGAAAGCACCTATTTCATGTCCAAACTTCTAAAAATTCTAACTTACTTTTTTATTACTCAATAGATAAAAGACTCCTCATTTTTAATATAAAGTAGCATTATCCAATGTTCTCACTAAGCTTATTAAATATTTCTAAAGAAATAAATTTCTTACCCCTTGACATTTTTCCCGGATTATTTTCCCTTCTACCTCCCACTGAGGTCGTCCATCTATTAAAAGAAACAATTTACAGTTAAACGTAATTCAAGTCAGAAAGTATATAAACAAAATCTAACGTATTTAGTATCACAAGCTTACTGACAAAGGGAATCTTTTCCTCAATGACTTCCATTATGAAAATAAAATGTGTACCCATGAGAAAAAATGGGGAGAAAGACCTTGGGCTGCCTGAGTTAGCAGGTCTCACAGTTTGTTTATGTTTGAAAATCCTCTGAGAGCACCTTCACCAAGTAGTAGCTAACTCCTGCTTGTATGCCTTAGGTAATGTGAAACTCATTCCCTCACCAAGTAACCCATTTGATCTTTGGATAGCAATTGCTGTTGGAAAGCTCTTCATGACAGATAAAATCTGTCTCCTTCTAGTATCCCACCACTGGTTTAAGACCTACTCTTTGCAGCCCCCCAATCCAAAATATTTTGAGTGGTTCTCTGAGACAGTATTTCAGATGTTTAAAAACAGCTATGTCTGGGGCACCTGGGTGGCTCAGTCAGTTGAGTGTCTGACTTTGGCTCAGGACATGATCTCAGGGTTCATGAGTATGAGCCCCACATCAGGCTTGTTGCTGTCAACACAAGGCCTGCTTAGGATCCTCTGTCTCCCTCTCTCTCTGCCCCTCTCCCACTTGAACCCTCTTTCAAAACAAAAAACAAACAAACAAACAAACAAAAAAGCCCAGCTATGTTTGCATGTGTCTCCTCTTCTACTGATTAGCATCTGCGGTTCTGCATCTACCTCTTACAATATTTAGCCTTCCTGCCCACTCTTCTATGAACACTCCTCCGGTGTGACCATCTCTCTCCAAATGCACCAAACCCAGAACTGAACAGCCCAGGTGGGAAATGACACATCACATGGTAGAGTGTGACTAAGGCTCTTATTACCACCTTATGTGAAGACGCTGAGTCTGTTAATAAAGTTTTCTGGGGTAAGTGTGCCTGGGTGGCTCAGTCGATTGGTATGATTTCAGCTCTGGTCATGATCTCACAGTTCGTGAGTTCAAGCCTTGCATTGGGCTCATCACTGTCAGCACAGAGCCCGCTTTAGATCTTCTGTCCACCTCCCTCTCAAAAATAAATTAAAAACATTAAAAAAATTTTTCTGGGGTAGCTGCACCATGCCAACTTACACTTAGTATGTGGTCAGCAAGTTTCCCTCATTTCCTACTGAAAAGTTCAAACTCTCTTACTGCACTTACCTGGTTCCCCCCCAATCCTTCCTAGGTTAATTTCTCCCTACAAGACTTGGTTTGCTTGGCTTGCCAAGGTCTTTTTAGATACAGACAGTCTTTGAATATATTTGCTAGGCTTTCCAGATTTGTGTCACCTAAAGATCTGGTCAGCACATTTCTGTCTCTTCATCCCAAGTGAACTGTCTGCTGGGGAGAACCCCAATTGCTACTAAAGCTCTTACTACTCCAGTATGATGTTCAGTATTCTAAAGCATTTTTTTTTAAGTCATGGGCATTGCCCACTGACTAAACCGTGTCAGTATCGTCACAGCTTGCATGACTTCTTCATCTGGTCTGTGAAGATTTTCGAAGAGACTCAATCCAATGCCTTCTAAATCGTGACTATCATTTTCCAGTCCAATAACTAGATAATGGCTAATCTTGTGTACAAGAGACACTACAGACAAATGCTATGCCTATAAAGAAATATAGCTTAGTCCAATGATCATTTGTTGGGTCCTGACATGCCAGGCACTTTGGGTTACTGAGATAGTGAAGATAAGATATTCTTATCTTCAGTCTATGAAAGGCAAATAAAAACAGTTCATTATAAAAACTGTGGTGGTTACAATAACTTATAAAAGTGTACTCTAGATATGCCAAGAAGACACAGTTCAGAGTCCTTACCCTATTCTTGGCAGGAGGATATGAGACAGGAAGGCTTCCTGAGTTCTTGAACTAAGGCTTAAAAATAAGATAGAAAACTCAAGTGATATGGGTGGAAGGGTGGTCTAGGTCTAAGAGAGAGCACAAGCAAAGCCGAGATGGCAAGAAACTACACGATACAGGGAACCATAAGCAGCTGTGTTGGTGGAATAAAATGTATGAGGCAGGGAGCAGTAAGAAATGAGGCCAAAAAGAAAGGCAACAGACTGTGACCTAAATGCTGCATTAAGGGGCCTAAAATATGAAGAGATTACTGAAGGTGCTTTCAGAATGGGAGTTACATAGTCACAAACTACAATCTCATCTGAAACCAGTAATTGCTACCATTTAACACGATTCAATTTAAATCAAAAGCTCTTAAAAGTAAAGCTCTAGGTTAAATGAATTTTATAATGAAACTGTATTATATACATACATATTGATTATATCTGGGCACGAATGAATTTTTTTAACGTTTATTTATTTTGAGAGGAGGAAGTAGAGAGAGGGGGACAGATGATCTGAAGAGGGCTCTGCACTGACACCAGAGAATCCGATGTAGGGCTCAAATTCACAAACCATGAGATCATGACCTGACCAAAGTCAGATATTTAATCAACTGAGCCACCCAGGTGCCCCTCAGTGGGTACTTTAAAGTATATTTTAGGGGGCGCCTAGCTGGCTCAGTTGGGTAGAGCACACGACTCTTAATCTCAGGTTTGTAAGTTCAAGCCCCACATTGGGCATGGAGCCTATTTGAAATGAACAAACAAAAAATAAAAAAACAAAAGAAAAAAGCACGTGTCAGTGGCTATATACAGAGATCTGACAAGCTGATGATATTTCCCAGAATGAGGGAATATAATGAAAGAAAGCTGAACCACAGAACCTTGGGAAACATCTATTTTTAAGGGCCAGAAAAACTGATAAAAGAAAAAAAAGTGAGGAACAGTTAACAATGTTCCAAAACCCAGATAAGTACAATCACACAAAGGCCAAGAAAGAAAAGAATGTCAAGAAGGAGAGTGGACAGTTGAACGTCAAATTTTTATGTTATGATTTCAATATAGTGGAAGTCAAAAGAGTACGTAGCAGGTAACGAAATGACAGATGGTAGATGACAGATTACTTGAGAGGCTGGATGATAAATGAAAGCAAAATAAAATGACAGCTTATGAATCTGAGAGTCAAGGGAAAGGGAATGGTTTGGTATGAAAAGACTTAAACTTACTTAAACTCCAAGAAAATGTATTCAGTGGAAAAAGAGGTATTGAAATCATAAGAGATAGGCAATGAAAGCAATGTATAGCCTTAAATCTGTAAGTTTCAAAAGGGTAAAATGAGATTATCATTTAAGAGAAAAACATATCGGGGCACCTGGGTGGCTCAGTCAGTTAAGTGTCCGATTTCAGCTCAAGTCATGATCTCACAGTTCCTGAGTTCGAACCCTGCACTGGACTCTGTGCTGATAGCTTGGAGCCTGGAGCCTGCTTCAGATTCTGTGTCTCCCTCTCTCTCTGCCCCTCCCCTGGCTCATGCTCTGTCTCTCTATCTCAAAAATAAATAAACATTTAAAAAAAAGAAACATAACTGAAAGGACCAATAAAAATGAAGTACTCTGGAAACACTGACTAAAAATCCAGAGACGGCACAAATAAATAACAGCAGGAATAAATTTTTTAAAAGGGATATTATTACAGGGGTGCCTGGGTGGCTCAGTCAGTTGAGCATCCAACACTTGATTTCAGCTCGTGATCAAGCCCCAGGTCAGGCTCCACGCTGACAGCATGGAGGCTGCTTAGGATTCCTTCTCTCTCTCTCTCTCTCCCCTCTCCCCTGTTTGCATGTGTGCTTGCTCACTCTAAAAAAAGGGAGGGGATATAATTCCAGATGCAGAAATAGAGTATTATAAGCGAATTAATGTCAACAAATTTGAAAACTCACATGAAATAAATAAAATCCTAGTGTGAAATGATAGGGAAAATAAACTACTGACCCCTGCCTCTGGCTCCTGGCATAAAGCTCCTACAATTCTGTAATTTCCTAAGTGGTAAGAAGAACATTAGGAGTCCCTTTTGTTTTTATATTTGGTCTTTGACCCCAGTTACTGACCCACAGAGGTCCTAAAGCCCTTGCAATTTCCTGTGATAGGACTATCTTTTGTTCTAAGGAGGTGATTCTTGGTAGGCTCCTGGATAGAGGCTGGTCACTAGAAAGACTTTCAGTTCTACCTCTATTCTCCAGAGAGGGTAGAGGGGCTGGAAATGGAACAATCAATCAAACTTGTGTGGTGAAGCCTCCATAAAAATTCCAAATACTGTAGAGTTTAAGGAACTTCTGGGTTGCTGAACACATGGAGGTGGCTGGGAGAGTGGCAATGTCCACAGAGGACACAGAAGCTCCACACCCCTTCCCACATTCCTTACTCCATGTATCTCTTCCATCTGGGGATACTTCCACTTTTGAAATATACTTAATGAGAATTTAACATTGATATGGAAAATTTAAGAAATGTACGGCTTACCAAAAAATCTGTGTAAATGATGTCTGTGGCTTTAGAAAAACTATCTTGTTTTTGCACATGAAACATTGGAATAATTTATTTTACTCATTTTGCCCCCTATTTTGAAGCCAATCAACTCAAATCTTATGTTATTTACCTTGTCCTTTCTCAAGAAAAATGATTTTGGATTCTGGAAGAAAATTAGATCCAGTCACAATCATTTCATGACCTCCATTTACAGAACAACTGTTGATACTGTACTTCTCAATATGAGGAAGTTCTTGAGCAGACCGCTGAGCTGTTTGTTTTTTTAGGGGTTGAGAGGAAACAAAATATTAGTTTACAATCTTTCATATGTAAGTGAAAAAGTCAAGCTGTACAATGAAAATAAAGAGAAGCAAACTCTGGGCTTTTAAAATTCGAGACAATGGTAACAGTATCCACTAAAACAACTCCATTATTTAGAAAATAAAATAGACTGATGAGATTTGTGATTTCTAAATAATTTTCTTACAAGTGTAAAGAAACCAATAAAGAAAAATTAATCAAATGCCTGCAACTTCATATTGACTCCAAAACATTAATTTCACCCACTTTTCTCTTTTTAGCCTGTCTTCAATGCATTTCTTCCCTACAACTGTTAAAATGGATACATTTAATATAATTATAAAAAGCAAATTAATTCAAACATATGTAATTATACTGCATACAATGCCCTAGACATCTAAACAGCTTCAATACTACGGTACTATCAGCTAACCTACCAGAAGCCCACAGTTCTCCAGGGTGTTAAGTAGGTACCACGTTCTAGGGCCTGTTCTCATTTCTTGCCTTTGTAAATCAGGGGGAAGAAGCATTCACTTTCTCAATCTGATTAATGGTTTAAAAAAAACATCCTAAGTCTTTATTTATCTGAGGCATCAGCTTGCAGAGATAGGCATCTTCCAACAAGGCAGTTCATGTTTTAATGAAACAAAGGTGACCAAGGAACACTTAATCATAGCTTCATTTCATCCTCAGGTGTCATCAAGTCCACCTTCCTTATTTATAGATTAAAAAAAAAATGTCGTCACTGGGGACCTTAGGTGGCTCAGTTGGTTAAGCATCCAACTTTGGCTTAGGTCATGATCTCAGGGCTTGGACCCAGCCTCACATCAGGCTCTCTGCTGTCAGCACAGAGCTCACTTTGGATCCTGTGTCTCCCCCCACCCACCCACCCCGTTCTGGTCTTCCACCCCTCTCTCAAAAAATGAACATCCAAAAAACAAAAACAAAAAAACGTGGTTGAGAGAATTTGTTTATAGTCCCATAGCAACCTATGGTCAAATTATAATGAGAACCCATTTTCTAACTCCAAGATCAGTATTCCTCCCACCTAAACACATAGCTTATTTCCATGCAAGAAAATCACATCAGCTATCCAGACTCTGCCTCACTTGATACTTTTGATCAAATATTACATTAAAAGTAAAATAGAAAATTGCTTATTATAAACAAAAACTAAAAGCATCATCACAAGCTCACTTACAGCACTCAACAGGTATGGAAGCTGCCTGCAGAGAAAGGACTTTTCCATTGGGCTGTGGGATGTGCACACGAAATACAAGTCGTACTCTAGTATTCTTTCTGCCAATATCAGTTTCTCCTTTTCGAAGTTCTATATCTGAATTGCGGAGTTTCAAAATACCTGCACAATCAATACTAGGGAGAAAAATATACAAATTTTATTTGCTTACTGAGATTTAGTGATTCCCAACAACTTAGCTACTTAAATAGCTACTGTTAACTTTGCAGGGAAGAACTATCACTACCTAAACTCAGGTCAAAAAAGAAAGATGTGTTATTACTACTTCAATTCTGAGGTTAGAAATGTTTTGAATGACAATAGTGTAATAATGGTAAATATGGTGGATTGTCTAAAAAGATGGCTGTCAATAATCCCTCCCCATTCTTGTACCTGCATGCCACTTTTCCCATTAAGAGATGGAGTACCTATGTACCCTTTCCTTGAAAGCTGGCCTTAATTAAGATTTGCTTTGACAAACAGAATGTAACCAAGTGATGCAGTGTAAGTTATGAGCCCAACACTTAAGCCTCTTTTGCTCTCTTGGAGCCTTGAGCCACCATGAAGTCCATCCAGCAAGCTGGAGAGAGAGGCCAAGACAATCCTCAGCCACCCCAGCCATCTTGTATGTTCCAAACCTAGCTGACCCCCACTGCATTCAGGTGCATGAGTGATCCCAGCTAAGAATCATGAAAATAATGAAGAGTTACTACTCTGAGCCACTAAATTCTGGAGTGGTTTTGTCGAACTAGATAGGTAATACAAAGTAAAAAGACTTTAATTCTATGTAAGTAACTAAGCCAGAAAAGATTAACTTATAAGCCTCTAAATCAGTCACTGATAGCATATTTAGACTTTTCTAGTGATATGTTTATCAGTAAAACCAATCCATCAGTCTAAGATTCTTTTATTTCTAAAGAATGCACATGTAAGACTAAAGTTTTGGCATTTGGGGTCTAACATTTCATTATCTTCAAAATGTATTACTTGTACGGCTGCTTAACACACAATCAGGGTAGGAAACAACAGTACCTACAACATGTGTTTGTTATTCATATACTGAAAGAATAAAGCAAATGGAAAACTAGCAATCTACATCCTAAAGTTTACTCTGTCTTGTGGTATTCCTTGTCATCTGTCCTTTTGCCTTATCTACCAATAGTCCCAACTCCAGTGCTCAACTGCACTCAACTGTGCTCAATAATATGTGTCAGAAAACTAGGCTTTAAGCACAAGAAAGAATCCCAAAAAGATGAATATTTTCACCTTCAGTAAGACACAGGAGTAGAAATTCCGCAAAAAAGGAAAACACTCTTTAAAGTCACTATTTGCCATTTATGGATAATGGATAATATTTAACTAATATTGAACAACTGCACTTTAGCTCAAAACGGTATTGATCCAAATGTATCATCTGGAGATTATTCAAGTTAACATGCCAATGAGTCTTCAGGGGGAAATGCCAGAGATCAGCCATTTTAATGAGTTTTGAGGGAAAGTATTTTATTTTATTTCTTTAAGTAAACTCTACCCCAGACATGGGGCTCAAAATCATGGCCTCAAAATCAAGAGTCACATGCTCTACTGATGAGCCAGCCAGGTGGCGAGAGGGAAGGTATTTTAGCAGAGAGCTAAGTTTCTGAGAGAAGATTTAGAGGAAGAGTATCAGAAATGACAATCTTAAAACTCTGGCTAAGAATTCCAAGAGAAGACCAGACCAGACTGACAAGAAAACTACACACATAGAAATAAAAATAACTATTAATTCTGTTTACAAATCCAACTATATTTTATTTATTTTTTTAAGTACGAGTATATTTTAGATCAGAGTGTAATACTGCCACATCTGTCTTCATCTAGTTTTAAAAATAAGGAGGAGTTATGAGTAGGCTAAGGCAGTAAATACTGGCATCCTATACTGAATGGCCAGAGAAACTTCAGGTGTGCGTGTCTCTAAGCAGGGTGGAATGAGAGCACTAGCTGCATTTGTTAACCAGTAACAATGATATTTCTGCAGCTTTGTCCTTTCTGGTTTGATCCAGGCAGGCAGTATATGCCAGAACTGGTTGGGGAAGGGACATGAATCCTGACTACAACCTGTTTCGTGTGCTAACGGATGAGGAAAGGAGAAGGTAGGTATGTTCAGATCCTACTATTTGTATTTGTTCACATTATTTGATATGGGAAGCTTTCCCAATTTCTTGAAAATCTTAAAAACTCATATACTCTTTCTTATTTAATTTACTGATTTATACATTATTTTTAAAAGGCTGCGGCATTTTCCAACATAAATACAAATAAGGTCAAGGAAAAACAGAAAAAAAAATTAAATAGAAGCAACAGGAAATAAGTATGTTCCAAATCTAGGGGTATACAAATTACTATACTTGAACATGACCAAACTTCCTGGAAGCCAAGGCAAAAAGACAATGTGATAAAGTTTATAGGTCTCTCCTTGTCTGGTAAAGCAAAATCTACCATGTCATCAGACTTTTCCCTTTAACTTGAAAAGATTCTGTGTGTGTGTATGTATGTGTGTGTAATAATAACCAAGAGATAATATCTTTAATAGTGGTGTTTCAGACTATGAAGAGTTATTCACATGGATATTTCTTATTCTATCCTTAAAACAAAGTATAAGAAACTTGTGGTGATTTTCTATTTAACTTGATTCAAGTCTAGTGCTTTCAACACCCAGAAGAATGAATGGAAACATGGCCTAGAAACCATCTCCTAGAGATCAATTTTGTGAGTTCTTAGAAAAAGATGTTTCAAAACTGAGTTTTAAATTCCTCTCTGCAGCTATCTGTATATTCATATGCTTTTTTTTAATGTTATTTTTGAGAGAGAAACAGAGCATGAGCGGGAAGGGGCAAAGAGAGAGGGAGACAAAGAATCCGAAGCATGCTCCAGGCTCTGAGCTGTCAGCATAGAGCCTGACCCAGGGATCAAACCCACAAACCACAAGATCATGACCTGAGGCGGTTGGATGCTTAACTGACTGAGCTACCCAGGCGCCCCAGTATATTCACAGGCTCTTGATGCTAGATGAAAAAGTAAGATCTTAGAGTAAAAGAAGCCTACATGCATGCATTTCTCCTTCAGTGGTTGGCTACCTCACCATATTTGAAAATGAGTCAAGGGGCACCTGGGTGGCTCAGTCCATTAAGCAACAGAGTTTGGCTGAGGTCATGATCTCATGGTTCTTGAGTTTGAGCCCCACATTGGGCTCCACGCTGACAGTGCAGAGCCTACTTGGGATTCTTGCTCTCCCTCTCTGCCCCTCCCCCATTTGCATGGTGTGCACACTCTCCCTCTCTCCAAATAAATAAATAAAGTTGAAAGAAAGAAAAGAAAGAAAAGAAAAGAAAAGGAAAGAAAAGAAAAGAAAAGAAAAAAGAAAAGGAAAGAAAAGAAAAGAAAAGAAAAGAGAAAAGAAAAGAAAAGAAAATGGGTCAAATAGGATACCTAGAGGCAGAGTCACTGTTCTCCTCAAGAAAGAGTTCTGCCCAAGTGTGTAAATAAGCACTGGTTGAGATTCCAAAGTTCTTTCTCTATCACAGAACACAGAAATTTAAGAGTAGAGACCATCAGGGCTCAGTCAGTTAAGCGTCCAACTCTTGACTTCAGCTCAGGTCATCATCTCATGGTTCCTGAGTTCGAGCCCCGTATCAGGCTCTGCACTGACAGCTTGTGGAGCCTGCTTGGGATTCTGTCTCTCCTTCTCTCTCTGCCCCTTCCCTGTGTGCTCTTTCTCTCTCTCTCTCTCAAAAATAAATAAACTTAAAAAAAAAAAAAGAGTAGAGACCATCAGCTAGCTATCTGCTTTTGCCTTAAAAGAACTCTGTAGTAGCCCCTGTGTGATGACTTACCGGGTTGGGTTCTCCCATATGTGCATTTGAACAAAGCAGGTAAAAATAAGGTTTTATCTCAATATTAACTTGTCTTTTCTAGTAATAAGTAGGTAACAAGATAAGTTATTTCTTAAGGCAATTCTTATTTTATAACAATACAATTTTATCACAATTTTCAGTTTACCTAAAAAGTTTTTTAAATATAAATTTAAAGGAAGAGATCTACAGACCAAAGTCTGATTTTATATAACTGTTCGTGCAAGAGCCTGGGACAGATGTTACTGCCATTTTAGGAAAGGTAGTTTGAAACGATTTCTGTAATAAACCTCACTATAAGTTTCAAATACCTAGTTGTTATGGGATTAACAGCTGCCTACTAAATAAATCTCCTTTCTTCCCTTCTTTCTTAGTAATAGGCCCTTGTGTTAGAGGACAATGTGCTCAGGTAAAAACAAAACAAAACAACCCCAGATTTTCCTTATTTACAAGGATGAACAAAAGATGTGGTGGGTAGGTTTCTGTAACAAGCCTCTTGAGGGGCCTATTACTAGACAGACTAGACAGACTAACTTGCGGCAGAGACTGCTTGACTCAGTTGGACCTGGCTGGCTCAGTTTCTACAGCGTGTGACTCTTGATCTTAGAGTTGTGAGTTCAAGCCCCACAATGGACACAGAGCTTATTACTTTTAAAAATATATAAATAAATACAATACAATAAAACAAGGAGGCTAAACTCTGATGAAAGTTTTCTTTTACCCTTCTTTATTTCTTCTGGACTGTGGTTGTGATGGTTAGAGTTCCAGCAGCCATTTTGGATCATGAGGCAATTTTGAGGCTAGAAATCACATGTTAAGAATAGCAGAGGGGACTATTTGGTTGAAGTGTCCAACTCTTGATTTTGGCTCAGGTCATGATCTCAAGGTTCATGAAATTGGACCCCCACATCAGGCTCTGCACTGACAATGTGGAGACTGTTGGAATTCTCTCTCTCCTCCTCTATCTGTCCCTCCTCTGCTCACGCGTGAGCACCCCTTTTTCTCTCTCAAAATAAATAAACACTAAAAAAAAAGGGGGGGGGGTGCCTGGGTGGTTCAGTCGGTTAAGTGTTCGACTTCAGCTCAGGCCATGATCTCATGGTTCATGAGTTCGAACCCCGCCTCAGGCTCTCTGGTGTTAGCACAGAACTTGCCTCAGATCCTCTGTCCAGACCCTATCTCTGCCTCTCCCCTACTTGCTTTCAAAAAAAAAATAAATAAATAAATAATTTAATAATAATAATAAAAAAAAAGAATAGTAGAGAAGAAATACAGAGTTTGGGGTCTTGGTGACTTATGGAATTATTGTGATAGCCCTAAAAATGCCTATTTGTACATTTCTTTTATGGAGTAACAAACTAAACATCTAATGTTTAAGCCACTGCATTCAATCTCTAACATATAATCCTAACCTGAACAAAACTCTAAAGCATTCTCATTCAGAAGTTAGTCACCTCATTTTGTTTAGGAAGACATCAAACAGGTACCCCTGGAGATAGTAAAAGTTTTCCTTAAAGAAATTTGACAATCATAATAATTGTACTACAAATGTTCTTTTTTTGTCTATCCTATTAGATTGTGAGTTCCTTGAAAAAAGTCCATACTTTTTTTTTATCTTTAACATTTAACAAAATGCTTGGCTGGTACTACATGGTTCATAAACTTCTGCTCAATTGAATTTCCTTTCTGGAAATGTGCTACCAACTTAGCAAATGTACTACAATTATTTACATAATGTTATTCTGTTAATTTAGAACCATGAATGATTCATTTCTATACTATAAAAAGAAATATGTTTTTCTCCGAAAACTGTTTTAGGAAAAAAAGAACTGTCCATTTTGGGGTATGTTTCAAGATACCTGGCTGACATATTGTTTTCAGGAAGAAGGGGAATTTCCAGAACCTTTGTGCTGGCAATTATTATCTCTTGACTTGCAGTAGCAACAGTCTTCCCAGTGATTCGATGCACCTGGTAAAATGCATGAGGTCGTAAATATCGATCATCTGCTGTTCCAATAAACATCTGTAGATTTATCGGCTTTTCATTATAGCCCAGGAGCTAATTAGAAAGAAGAAACAAAAATACAATTCGTTATCCATGTATTTACAATAAGCTTACAATAGGAAGTCTACTACATTTGTAACATATATTACTGATACACAAAATGTTATTTTAAGAAGGTAACAATCTTCCAAATTTCAGAAGATTATGAGTTATAAAATGCTTGAAGATGTTACAAAGGGATGAGGTGTTTTGGTTTTTCTGTTTTTTTGTAGAGTATCTGGAAAAAAAATTTTGCAATGCTTTCTTATAGAGTGCTGCGAAGAACCACAAGGAAAGGGTGCTTCGATGGCTCTACTGGAAGAGCGAGACTCTTCATCTTGAGATGGAGTTTGAGCCCCAAGTTGGGTGTAGAGATTACTTAACAATAAATTTAAAAATTAATTAATTAATTAAAAGGCGCCAGCGTGACTCAGCAGGTTGGGCATCCTCACTCTCTCAGGGTGCCTGAGAGGCTGTCAGTTAAGTGTCCAACTTCAAGGGCACCTGGGTGACTCATTCAGTTAAGTGGCCAACTTCAGCTGAAGTCATGATCTCGTGGTCTGTGAGTTCAAGGCCCGTGTCGGGCTCTGTGCTGACGGCTCAGAGCCTGGAGCCTGCTTTGGATTCTGTGTCTCTCCTGCTCTCTCTCTCTCGCTGCCTCTCCCCCAATCACACTCTCTGTCTCTCAAAAATGAATAAATTTCAAAAAAAATTAATGAAAGACTGTTAAATGTTGTCAAATGCTTTTTCCGTCTCAATTGAGATGATCATATGTTTTTTATCTATTAATGTGGTGTATTACATCAAGTGGTTGTCCTATGTTGAATCGCTTTTTACATTTCTAGGATAAATGCTACTTGGCAATGCAGTATAAAGCTTTTAATGTGCTATTGGATTTGGTTAGATTTTTGTTGAGAATTTTTATGTTTATATTCATTAGAAATATTGATCTCTAGTTTTCTCTTCTTGTATCTTTGTCATTATTATCCTTTTAATTAAAAATTTTTTTCATGTCTCTACAGAAATCCCTCCAGCTCTTCACATACATAGCCTACTTTTTCTACGAAATGCTTTAGTATTTTATCATGGTTAAATGAAAGACTCTTTCTGGTAACTCCAAGACAAATGGAGAGAAAGACCTAAGCCAATTCATCTCTAGGTCTGCTTCTACTGATTGTTTTCTTTTCACTGTGGGTCACACTTTCTTGTGTGTGTGTGTGTACTGCTGAATATATACAGACTATTTTGTATGACAGACTTCTAAAGACTCAAATAGAAATGTATTTACCTCCAGAAAGAGGTATACTATTTCTTTAGTCAGGTAACAGTTCTTAAGCTTTGTCTGGGCTTTGTTGCGGCTTTAGTCTGATTCCTCTGCTTTGAGTTAGTCGCTTCCTTGTATTTGGTGGTCTTACAAGCTTCAGAGAGATTTCTCTGAGTAATCTCCACTTCTACTTTTAGTCACAACTGGGAAAAAGATTTGATCCATGACTGCTTCAATCAATTAAACCAACAAGGGAGCAACATAATAACGTAGGTTGCATGAAGTCCATTTCTCTGTATGCAGAGTGGAGGAGGTGTCCAGCTCTTCATGGCAGCACTGGAGTTTCTAGCACTCAGTCCCTAGCACTGTCAGAACCAGCTGTGGTCACGAGTCACAGTGTCAGTGATGTTTTCACTACATCAGCACCGGGTAGGATGGCTGGACAATGTTTCAGACCATGTAGCTTCCAAGCCTGAGATTTTATAATACCCTTTAAAAAAATTATCTTGTTTCTTTACTATGATTTATAAATTATCCTGACAGATGAAATCAAATATAAAGTGCCTAGTAGCGTCACATAGGTAGTGATAAACAAATATTAGCTGTTATTCTGCATCCATGATTCTAGGTATATAACGTAGTCAGGGTTCAAATGTGTGGAAGAAGTTTTATTCTACTATGTAGTCTTTCAGGTGAACACTTTACTCCCCCTGCTTGCCCATCCCTAGATTTACAGGAGTTTGTAACCAAGCAACATCATAATTCACTGATTATCCTCTACCTAGGAAAGGACATGAAGATTTCTGCCTATTGTTGGGTAATATAATTTACCTAGGATGGTTTCCAATACTGTAACATTTATAGAGAAGCAATTAAAGCTTGGACCATTGCAATAGCCTTATAATTGTTCTCCCTGTTTTCACTCTGGCTCCCTTACAGCCTATTCGCTGTCCAGAAGCCAGAACAAACTTTAACTAGATAATTTCACCCCCTGCTCAGAACTTTCTAATGGCTTCCTTCCAACACTCAACTAAATTCAAATGCCCTACGATGATTTACAAGGCCTATGTGATTTGAGCCCTGGCTAACTTGTTGCCTTACCTTCTTTAACTCTCTTCCCTTCAATCATTTGCTGTGACCATCCTGGCCTTACTGCTTGAACCACCCAAGCTCATTCCTAACCTCAAGGATTTCACACTTGATATTTAATCCCTCTGGAATATTCTTCCCTCTCAGTATTACCTTACTCCTTCAGTTCCGTACTCAAAGGTCAGCTTCTAAAAGGAGACCACCCTATCTAAAATACCACATCTCTGTCCCTTTATCTTGTTTTATTTTTCATAGTACGGATCACTATGAAAAGTGTATTATACATTTATTATCTGCTTTCCTCAATATCATAAGTTCCAAGGAGGCAGAAACATTGCTTTCTTCACTCCTCTACCCTTTCCTTTTTTAACTGAGGATCCGTTACAAAAATATCCGTATCGAATGCCACTGCTTCAGCCAATATTATATAGGTGACACTAAAATAAAGACATTAACTAGATGCTAATATAACTAGAATTTATTTTTTTTTATATTTATTTTTGAGAGACAGAGCGTGGGGAGGGGAGGGCAGAGAGGGGAGAACAGAGGATCCGAAGTGGGCTCTGTGCTGACAACGACAACCCCAATGTGGGGCTCAAACTCACCAACTGTGAGATCATGATATGAGCCAAAGTAGATGCTCAATCAAATGAGCTACCCAGGTGCCCCAACTAACTAGAATTTAAATAAAAACTTGAAAGAGAAAGAATTTTTAAAAAGAAAATTAAGGGGCGCCTGGGTGGCTCAGTTGGTTAATGTCCGACTTCGGCTCAAGTCATGATTTCATGGTTTGTGGGTTCGAGCCCTGCATCGGGTTCTGTGCTGACAGCTCAGAGACTAGAGCCTAGAGCCTGCTTTGGATTCTGTGTCTCCCTCTCTCTCTTTGACCCTCCCCCTGCTCACGCTCTGTCTCTCTCTCTTTCTCAAAAATAAATAAACATTTAAAAAAAGTAAAATTAAAAAAATAAACAACAAAATGATGTAAACTAAACTTCAAGAAATTAGTGAAGACTCTAAAAGGCACAAATTTATTTTTAATGCAAAGGATGTAGGGAAGCATAGGATAAAAATCAGTGAAGGCTCTATGAAAGAGAGAGAAGACAGAATCATGGAAATCGGTTAAGAGGCTGAAGCACTGGGTACTAATATCACATGTATTGAAAGTTTAAACTAGGGTGGAAGTGAGAACATAAACAAAAAATAGAAACGAAGGGGCGCCTGGGTGGCTCAGTCGGTTGGGCGGCCGACTTCAGCTCAGGTCATGATCTCTCGGTCTGTGAGTTCAAGCCTCGCGTCGGGCTCTGTGCTGATGGCTCTGAGCCTGGGGCCTGCTTCTGATTCTGTGTCTCCCTCTCTCTCTGCCCTTCCCCTGTTCACGCTGTGCCTCTCTCAAAAATAAATAAACATTAAAAAAAATAAAAAAAAATAAAAAGAAACGAAGAGGGATGAATGGAGTAAATATTTCCCTAAAGAAAAATTTTTAAATGCCTACACACAGGATAATGAGAAAGGAAAAAAAAGATGTTAGAAGTCTGAGCTTCAGTATCCAGAATGGTGGTATCACTAGCAAATAAGTGAAGACATCACTGATTTAGAACAGGTTTGGTGGGAGATAAGGTTTTCAATGTTAGTCATGGTGTATTCAAAGTAACAGTGAGAGAGCTAGATGGAAATATGAGGCTATATAAGATGTACATTCTTTTAGCCCAGCCATAACATTACTGAATAAACATAAAGCTTTGCTATCAATTTTTGATAACAAAATAATACACGCTAGTGTGTCTTAAAAGGATGACATTTACCCACTTTCCTTTTCTTATTTTGACATGGTAAGTAAGGACCACAAAAGTTCCAGTATAGCAATACTCAAAGGACTTGAAACACTACTGAGTTTTAACTTCAACACTGTGATCTGCAATGCCTTGAGCAAAGCGTGAAGTGGTAAGAGTACCGCACATGATCTAACTACTCTGCCATCATTGCACAAAAACAGCCACAGTCAATATATAAATGAAAGAGCGTGGCAACACGATGGGTAAGGTACACTACAGGCATTTTATGACAAGAGGCCAGAGACTGAAATTCCTATCAATGCATAGGATAACCAGTTCTTCTCAAAGTACAGAACTAGCGTATGTTGCATGGAACTTCAGAATGTCCCAGATATATTTATGTACACAGAAACACTAATGAACTTAGAACCCAACTCCATAGTATACATACCAAAAAAACTTGCAAGTTTTAACACATGAATTTGTAATCATCATGACCACCATATAAATTGAAGAAAACTTTAGCAAGAGTTCATCATTTCAGAAACTCGTGTCATTGCCAGTAATGCCACTTACTCACAGAATTTAGGTTGCTGATCAGTTCTGCAATGCCTGCAGTGATACTGCGGGAACAAATATCTAACTGCTTCCTTGTGCCCTCTACAGTCAGCGTCGAGCCTTTTCATTTTGAAATGTAACTATTTTGTTATAATTTAGTTTTCTAAATTTATTTCCTCGTAATATTATAGTATTAGATTGATATTCTTAAATTTGTATGTGCAAGTTGATTATATAATCTTTGCATTTCCATTTCAGTTAATGAAGTAGTACTACAAAATATTTGTCAAAAAAAAAAAAAAGTGGGGTTGGGTATGACAGGGTTGAGAATCATTAGTCTAGAAGATTTGCAAGTCGAGATACATACAAATTTTCTCTTACACCAGTCTGTCTAAAAGCAAATCTTCTAGTCTCTTGTCTAAGGAGCATAAACTTGTCATAAGCATTTGGGAGTTAAGGAAAGGGGTCAGAAGTCTCTCAGACTTCCCTTATGCCTCTCCCTCCCTCCACCCTCCATTTTCTATACAGATCTTCAAGTTCTGCCTTCAGGTATCTTAGAACCTAGAATGTCTACTGCATCCACACCTAAGAGCAAATCTCCAATATTCTCCCAGGGTAAGAGAGTGATGATCACTTCACGATACTACATATGCTACATAAGAGAAAAATCTGCAAAGTCTAACTGCTTCTTTTGCCTAATTCTTCGGTTTTCAGCTCCATCTCACATCCCACTTTCAGACAAACCCAGTGCCTCAACTCCTGAGTCTTTCCATGGTTCTTTGACATAAAATGACTTGTGCTCTTTATTGACTCTTTCTCTCTATCCAACAAGGTTAAGTTACAACTGTCTAATGTCTAATGAGAGTAAACACATGTATTCAATTTACTATATTTAACTGGAAGTTGTAGTTTTCTGTAAATATTTATATATTTACAATATTTTCCCTTTTAAAAAAGATTTTATTTTTAAGTAATCTCTATATCCAGTGTGAGGATCAAACCTATAAGTCCTAGGTTAAGAGTCGCGCACTCCACTGACTGAGCCAGCCAGGTGCCCCCTCAATATTTTCAGATGTGATTTCTTTTTATATATTTTGGTAGAACTAGTTAATAAACTTTATACAAGTTTAATTAAGTTGAAAATATTCCAGGGGTGCCTGGGTGGTTCAGTTGATTAAATATCTGACTCCAGCTCAGGTCAGGTCATGATCTTGCTCTTTGTGAGTTCGAGCCCCACCCCCACATCGTGTTCTGGGCTGACAGCCTGGAGCCTAGAGCCTGCTTCAGATTCTGTCTCCTTCTCTCTCTGCTCCTCCCCTGCTCACGCTCTGTCTCTCTGTCTCTCACAAATAAATAAACATTAAGAAAAAAAGAAAAGAAAAAAGAAAAAAATTCCATAAAAAAAATAAAATGCAAACGTGATCACAATAAAAATAAGCCTAAATAAATCATTAACTAAAGAAGAAATTGGAAACTCATGGCTAATAAGTGACTATTCTGCTATTATCTGTTGCTCTTTCATGTCTAATCCAAATTGAACAAATTATTCTATGGAACTGTTCATCTAGTAGAGGAAGAAATACCAACAACTTTACAACTTGCCTCTAAGTACTGTGAGGGGGACAGGGTCCATCTTGTTATCTCCAGAGCCCAGTATACTACCTAGCACATTACAGGCATTCAATCATTGTTGAATGAATGAATTTTGGAATAGAAGTACAATTTGGTGGCAAAAAATAACTCATGAGGTTCAACAGAATTATTTAAATAAGAATTATAGCCACTAAAGTAGCCTGTTCAAAATGAAGTCTAAAATAGAAAATACAAATAAAAATTTTATTACTATCTATTAAGCTACCCAAATATCACATAACGTACCAGTAAGTGCTATATACCAAAGTATCCTAGTCATATTAGATAGCTCACTTTAATACCAGCTTGGCAAAGACATAAGCCACCTGTCCTTTATACTTTGATAGTAAAATAAACCAGTGATGGGGGAAGGTAATCATGCATATAAGATTTCAAAGGGAACATATTTCATAACACATACTTCAGCCAACATATGCTCTAAACATATATACTATATAGTATATGAAAAATAGTGTTTTTCCTATGCATCTTAGGAATTCTAAAGCAACATCAAATAAATTAGATGGTCTTCCCATCTCATTTCCAGATAAGCATTATGTTGTAGGTCATAAACAAATTATTGCTCTTAACAGTACTCTCTAAAAACCTCTCATCTAGTATCAGTATACCTCTTTTCAGGCCACCTTCTGCTTTGTAGAAGAAAGTAAGCCAAGTTGTTTGTTATGTTTCTGTGTCGTTTCCATAGCAAAGGTCTGTGCCTGCTTAATTTAACTAAAGCTGGAGTGTTAAAGCCGAAAGGTCACTATAGGACAGACTAGTGCAGCTTCAATAAGAGCAATTCTATTATCAGTTCTACTAAATTACTTGGGGGGAGGGAATCTGAATATATCAGAAACATGAGAACACACTGTACAGATACTAAAAATACATAATTAAATTTCCATAATATAAACTGCTTCAAACTGAAAATGTGCATATAACATCATCATACAGAAAATCATCACCTGGAAAAGGATCTTGGTATATGATGAAATATTAAGTCTAAATATGAAAAAAATTCTACAATCCCCATTTTAAAAATTTCAATAGCTTTTGAGATAAGATTAAAATATTTGTCTTTTTTTTTTTTATGTTTATTTATTTTCGAGAGAGAGAAAGACCGAGAGAGAGCACGGGAGGGGCAGAGACAGAGGGAGACAAAGAATCTGAAGCAGGCTCCAGCCTCTAAGCTGTCAGCACAGAACTCGACCTGGGGCTTGAACTCAAGGACCACAAGATCATGACATAAGTCGAAGCTGGACACTTAACCAAGTGACCCACCCAGGTGGCTCTAAAATATTTATGTCTTAATAAAATTATCACTGTATAATGTATATGTGGTTTTATGTAATTTTAGCGCATGTGTAGATTCAAGTAATCACCATCACAGCCAAGATAAGGAACTCTTCCATAACCACAAAACAACTCTCTTGTTCTATGCCTTTTATATTTGCAACCTTCAACCTGTCTCTGTTCCCTGGCTTTTTTTTTTTTTTTAATAATTTTTTTTAATGTTTATTTATTTTTGAGAGACATAGAGACAGAGTATGAGCAGTGGAAGGGCAGAGAGAGAGGGAGACACAGAATCCGAAGCAGGCTCCAGGCTCTGAGCCATCAACACAGAGCCCGACGCGTGGCTCGAACTCACAGACCGCGAGATCATGACCTGAGCTGAAGTCGGCTGCTTAACCAACTGAGCCACCCAGGCGCCCCTGTTCCCTGGCTTCTAAACTAGCACTGCCCAATAGAATTTTGTGCAATGATAAAAATCTTCTACAGCTGCATTAAAAAAAAAAAAAAATCCATGATCTATGGACAATCAGTTCTTGTGTAAGATGTGAGGTTTAGGTTCCGATTTATTTTCTTGCCTACGGATGTCCAATTGCTCCAACATCATTTGTTAAAAAGACAATGTTATCATTAGCCACATGCCTACCAAGTCCTGAAGTTCTGTTAATGCAACTAAGGAACTGAATTTTTAATTCTGGTTAATTTAAATTTAAATGTGGCTAGTATGTACTGAATTTAGAGTACAGCTCTAAACTCTCCCCTAAGGAGGGTTGGGTGGCTCAGTCGGCTAAGCGTCTGACTCGGTTTTGGCTCAGGTCGTGATCTCATGGTTCGTGGGTTCAAGCCCTGTGTCAGACTCTGTTCTGACAGCAAGGAGCCTGCTTGGGATTCTCTCTCCCTCTCTCTGCCCCTCCCTTTCTCTCTCTCTCATGCTCCCTTTCTGTCAAAAATAAACTTTAAAATAAATATATAAACTCTTCCCTCTGCTTCATACTTTTCCTTACTTAGTATCTACCTTTTCTCTGGCTAATATTTGTTTTTAATTAGCTAAGAGCTTTACTCAAATAAGCAGTGCCCATTTCAACCCCTTCACCTATGTGCTCTTTTAGAGATGTGAATTTCCTCCTTCAAACCTTTACCATGTTTTATTGTCATTACCTCATTTGCAAGCTTCACTAAACTGTAAACTTCATGGGAACAGGAAACATGTCTGATCTCCCCCCACTGAATCCCCAGCTAAATAACAGGCTGTCCTGGATGTATTAAATAGTTGCAGACCATATTAATTAATAAGAGTGTTTACTTTAAATAAAAGAAATTAACCTAGTTGTTGAGAAGGTAGGTGGTATTTTGCAAAAACTTCATGGTTTGAGCTCTTTCATAATTTCAAGAAATATATACTTCAGAGACTTCTTAGCTCTCAATGTAGAAGTATACTGAGAACATCTGAAATTGTCCTTTGACAAATACCAGAAAGATTTCTACAACTAGTGCTTAAGTGTCCTTCTCTTTTCATTTTGATACAACAGTAGCCCATGGAATGCAAACACAACTCTTTCAAGTGACACTAATCATTCCAGGTGAATTCTAGGATGCCCATGTTGTTATTTTACTCTGCTACTTACTCTTCGTCAGGGTTCACAGAATACTGATCTACATTTATTGACTAAGGTACTATGCCATGTTCTTTACATGCAGTGTTTCATTAAATCCTCATATCAGCTCTTAGGTAGGATATTATCCTTGTTTTAGAAAAAAGGAACCAGAGGTAAAGTTCCTCCCATAATTAGCCTCTTATATTCTAATTCTCAATATTTTACTTAATACATTATAATATTATTTTATTTGCTTATTCATTGTTTCCTCTCAGTACAACGTAAGAAAGGCCCATGTGGGCAGAGACTTTATTTTGTTCATCTCTAGATCACCAGCATCTACAATATGGTCTGTAACGTAGTGAGCAATAAAAAAATATTTACTCAGTGAATGAAAGGATAGATAGATGAATAAATTAGGTAATGAATGATGTAATAAAAAAAAATCTAGAAAAGTTCAGTTACTTGGCCAAAAATACAGTACAGCCCAGGATTCAAACCCAAGCAATGTGGCTGAAGACCCATATTAGTCACTTAGCAACCATTAAACTCCTGATATAATTAAAAGACCAATACTGGATAGGGGATATGGCAGAGGAGACACACGAAAGATTTATGCAGAGCTGGGCTGTACAGTACAGTATAGAGTTGTTGCTGAGGAAAGGCTCCCAACCCAGAGACTACTTTTCACAGTTCCCTTGTATTTAAGTAGGGCCATGAGACTACTTCTGGCCAGAGGACTGTGAGTGGTAATAACTGGTAGTAACTTCCAGGTTCATGTATCTTGTGTGCCTTCCCTATACTCCCTTTGCTTTTCTCAGGAACCATGAAAGCTGTGTGTTGAAGATGGTGGCATCACAAGACAGACTGACCTTGAATTCAAGAGCAACAATCTGAAAGAAAGTAAAAACCAAGCTTCCTTTTTTTGGGTCCTAAACAAACCACTGAGAACTGGGAAGGATTAGTCATAGTAGTTAGCCTAACATGATTAATCCAAGAGAGCTTAAACTATAATAATGGTAAACAAAAGTCTAAGATTTTGATTGAGGATTTTATATAAAGATAGTAGAAATAGCACGTGACTTTAAGTCAAAGACTAGGGTTTCTAAAAAGGGTTATCTGGAGAATTAAATGAGACAACGTGAAAGTATTTAATAAAAAGAACTAAGAAATTGTAACAGAGCTGTAGTCTAAGAGACAATATGGTACAATAGAAAACAGAACAGCAGAGTCAAAAGACCTGGGTTTCATATCTCTGCCAATTACATCATGTGTAATCTTAAATCATCTGCACAATGTACTTGCCTTGCCCTTTACCAAGAACTTTTGTGAATATTAAATATAAACTATGAGAAAACATTTTATAAACTACAAAGCACTAAAAAAAAAAAGCAAGATTTTGCAAATAACATCAGCACAAATCTGCAAAATGTCACTAAACTTGGCAATGTTTTAAAGTAGCATGTTGACTTTTAGCACTTTGGGGATAAATACCCATGTGAAAATCATTCTTTTTATTTTTAATGTTTATTTGTTTTTTAAGGAGAGGGAGAGGGAGAAACCCCCTGAGTGTGGGGGAGGGGAAGAGAGAGAGGGAGACACAGAATTCAAAGGAAACTTCACACTCTGAGCTGTCAGCATAGAGCCCAACGTGGGGTTCAAACCCAGGAACTGCAAGATCATCATGACCTGAGCTGAAGACACTTAACAGACTGAGCCACCTGGGTGACCCTAATTCTTTTAAAATATTTGTTCTAAAACTTACTCTAAAAAATAGTGAGAATCTGTAATATGTTAAAACATTTAAAACAAAATTCAGAAAGTTAAGAATTGCAAGATTCTTCCAATCCTAGTGAATGAAAATGTACATTTTCACTACACGACTCCAAAAAAAAACTATGGAGTTTATTTTACTGTATTAGATAAGTACTAAAAAGAAAAATAATCTGATTAAATACTCATTATAAAATATATTAAGATTAATTTCCTGGCAACAAGTAAACAATTTAGTTTTATTTTAGACTAAAGTGCATCTCTTTCTCAATTGTGCTTATGCATTCTAAAGGCACTATAGAAATTTTTTACCCCCACAAAACAAAAACATTGTGAATGTGTAAAGCCCAAAAAAAACCACTGGCAATTTGGAAGAGGATTAACACTGCTCCATAATTCTATAGACCCTAATCATAAACTATAAAAAAAAAGAGACTCTCTCTCTCTATGTTTATACATACGTATGTGTGTGTGTGTGTGTATATATATATATAAAATTCATCTGTCAGACCAACTTAATAAAAGAACATTCAGTTTCTATTTTTTTTTTTGCATTCTTCATTTATAAATTCACCAGATTTTTCTTTTTCCCCTTCTGGAAGACACATATTAAGACCAGGATATTAAAAAAACAACTGCATATTGGGGAAAATTAGAAACTAACCACTTATGCTTAGAGAAAGGCTCAGAAAAGACCAAGAAAAAAAAAAAAAAAGAGCAGAGAAGATGTTAAATTTGCACCTCAGGCTGATCCTTGGCAAAGAAACAGCCTAAAGTAATCAAAACACCAGAAACAGGGGTGCCTGGGTGGCTAGTTGGTCAAGCATCTGACTCTTGATCTTGTCTCAGGCTGACAGCACGGAGCCTGCTTGGGATTCTTTCTCCCTCTCTCTGTACCTCTCCTCCCCCGTGAGTGCATGCACATTTTCTATCTCACAAAATAAATAAACTTAAAAAAATAATAATAATAATAAACAGCAATCTTTTTTGGAAGGGGGGGGAATAGAATTTCCAGTTGTAAATTCAAAACTTTATAACTTTAGGAACTAGAAAGAGGACAAACTAAACCTAAACCTAGCAGAAGAAAGAAAATAAAGATCAGAGCAGAGATAAATGAAATAGAGAAGAGAAAAACACTAAAGAAAATCAATGAAACCAAAAGTTGGTTCTTTGAAAAGATCAACAAAGTTGACAAACCTTTCATTCACTAGATGGACTAAGGAAAAAGTGAAAAGACTCAAATTACTAAAATCAGAAATGAAAGTGAGGACATTACTACCAATTCTACAGAAATGAAAAGGATTAAGAGTACTATAAACAATTGTATACCAACAAACTGGATAACTACACTGGACAAATTCCTAGAAACTCAAAACTTTCTAAGACTACCCATGAAGAAACAAAAAATCTGAGGGCACCTGGGTGGCTCAGTCATTTGAGCATCTGACTCTTTATCTGGCTCAAGTCATGATCTTATGGTTCATGGGATCGAGTCCTGTGTCAGGCTCTGCACTGATGGTGTGGAGCCTGCTTGGGATTCTCTCTGCCTCCCACCCCAGCTCGTGCACTCTCTCTGAAAATAAATAAATAAAATTAAAAAAAAAAAAAGACACAGACAATCTGAAAATTTCTGTAACTAGTACGAACACTGAATCGGTAATTAAAAATCACCTGAAGAAGGAAAGCTCTGGACCCAGTGAATTCAACCAAACATTAAAGAACACCAATCTTTCTCAATATTTTCAAATGAATTAAAGAGTAGTGAACATTTTCTAACCAATTCCATGAGGTCAGCATTACCCTGACACCAAAGCCAAGGACACAACAAGAAAACTACAAACCAATATCTGTTATGAATACTGATGCAAAAGACCTCAACAAAATACTAGCAAATTGAATTCATCAGCATGTTAAAAAGATTATATACAGTAACCAAGTGAGATTTATCCCTGGAATCCAAGATTAGTTCAACATATAAGCATCTATCAATATAATATACTACATTAATTAGAATGAAGGGGGAGAATCACACAATTGTCTCAACTGGTTCAGAAAAATTTTAGCAAAATGTAACACTCTTACATGATAAAAACACTCAAAAACTACAATAGAAGGAAATTATCTCAATATAATAAAAGCCATATATGAAAAACCCACAATAAACATCACACTCAAAAGAGAAAGACTGAAAGCTTTTCCTGTAAGACCAGGAACAACCCAAGGATGCCTGCTTTCACTTGTTCTATTCAACATAGTCCTGGAAAATCTAGCCAGAGAAATTAGGCAAGAAAAAGAAATAAAAGGCATCCACATTAGAAAGAAGTAAAATTATCCTTCTTCTCAGATGATATGATCTTATATGAAAAAACCCTAATGATTACACACACACACACACACACACACCCCTATTCATAGAATTCAACAAAATATCAGGACACGAAGTCCATGTACAAAAATCAATTGGTATTTCTATATATAATCTGAACAATCTGGAAAGGAAATTATGAAAACAATTCCATTTACAATAGTAAGAATAAAATATTTTGGAAAGTTAACCAGGGAGCATGATCACCAAGAGCCAAACTATGGAAAGAGCCAAAAGTCCATCAACTGATGGATGGATAAAGAAGATGTAGTAATGGTACATATACACAATGGACTACTACGTGGCAATGAGAAAGAATGAAATCTGGCCATGTGTAGCAACATGGATAGAACTGGAGGGTATTATGCTAAGTGAAATAAGTTGGTCAGAAAAAGACAGATACCATATGTTTCCACGCATAGGTGGATTTAGACAGACTTAGTAGAAAACCATGGGGGAGGGGAAGAGGGGAAAAGAAAAAAGAGAGAGGGAGGGAGACAAAACATAAGAGACTCTCAAAGACTAAGAACAAACTGAGGGTGAGGGGAGTGTGGGGGGAGGGAGAGTGGGTGACAGGCACTGAGGAGGGCACTTGTTGAGATAAGCACTGGGTGTTATATGGAAACCAATTTGAAAATAAGATATTAAAAAAAAAAAGATGTGGTACAAACACACATGCGCACACACCCACACAGACAGGAATTAGTCAGAGAAAGACAAACAACATATGACTTCTCTCATATGAGGACTTTAAGATACAAAACAGATGAACATAAGGGAAGAGAAGCAAAAATAATATAAAAACGGAGGGAGACAAAACATAAGAGACTCTTAAATACAGGGAACAGAGGGTTTCTGGAGGGGGTATAGGAGGGGGGATGGGCTAAATGGGTAGGGGGTATTAAGGAATCCACTCCTGAAATCACTGTTGCACCATATGCTAACTAACTTGGGTGTAAATTAAAAAATAAATTATTAATAAAAAGAAAAGGGGAAAAAAAACACAAAGATGTGGTACACACACATGCACATGCACAAACACCCATACACAGGAATATTACTCAGCTATCAAAAAGAATGAAATCTTGCCATTTACGACGACGTGGGTAGAAATACAATACATTATGCTAAGCAAAATCAGAGAAAGACAAATATCATATATTCTACTCATATGTGGAATTCACCAAACAAAATAGATGAACATATGGGAGGCGGGGGAAAAAGGGAAACACCCATAAGAAACCCTTACAGACAGAGAACAAAAACTGAGGGTTGATGGAGGGAAGTGGGTGAGGAATGGGCTAGATGGGTGATGGGTATCAGGAGAGCACTTGTTATGATGAGTGCTAAGGTGTTATATATAAGCGATGAATCACTGAATTGTACTCCTGAAACCAATATTGCACTGTATGTTAACTAACTAGAATTAAAAAAAATATTTTTTGGCATTTATTTATTTTGAGAGAGAGAGAGAGAGAGAGAGAGAGAGAGAGAGAGCATGAGCAGGGGAAGGGCAGAGAGAGAGGGAGACACAGAATCTGAAGCAGGCTCCAGGCCCTGAGCTGTCAGCACAGAGCCTGACGCGGGGCCTGAACCCAGGAGTGAGATCATGACCTAAGCCGAAGTCGGACGCTCAACCGACTAAGCCACCCAGGTGTCCCAACTAACTAGAATTTAAATAAAAATTTGAAAAGAAAAAAAAAGTTAACCAAGGAGGTGAAAGACTTGTATAATGAAAACTATGAAACACTGCTGAAAAAAGTAAAGACACAAATAAATGGAAATGCATCTCTTCTTCATGGAGTCAAGATTTATACTGTTAAGATGACGATACTACCTAAAGCAATCTGCAGACTTAAAGCAATCCCTAAGAAGATTCCAATGACAGTTTTTTACAGAAATAGAAAAACCCACCCTGAAACTTACATGGACTCTAAAGAGATCTAAATAGTCAAACAATCTTCAAAAACAAAGAACGAAACTGGAGGCCTCACAATTCCAAATTTCCAAACTTACTGCAAAACCATAGTAATAAAAACACTGTGGTACTGACGTAAAGACAGACATATAGACCCACAGAATAAAATTAAGAGCTCAGGAATAAACTCGTGCTCATGTAGTCAAATGATTTTTGACAACAGTGTCAAGCCTATTCAATGAGGAAAGGATAGTCTTCAACAAATGGTGCTGGGACAACTGGAGATCCACATGCATGAGAATAATGCTGAACACCTAACTTGACACATCAAAAATTAACATGAACAGATAAAAGATCTAAATGTATCGTAGAAGAAAACCTTGGGCAAAAGCTTCATGACACTGAATTTGACAATTCTTTCTAGGATATGAAAACAAAGTCAACAAAATAATAAACAAATGGGACTTCATGAAAATTAAAACTTGAGGCATTAAAGACATTATCCAGGGGCGTAATCGGTTAAGCATCTGACTCTTGATTTTGGCTCAGGTTGTGATTTCATGCTCGTGGAATCAAGCCCCAACTAAAGCTCCATGCTGAGAGTGAAGCCTGCTTAAGATTCTCTCTCTCCTTCTCCTTCTGTCCCTCTCCCGCGTTCTATCTCTAAAAAATCTTTTTAAAAATAAAAACCATAAAAACTAAAAAGATTTAAAAAAAAGACATCCACAGAATAAAGAGAGAACCAAAAAACCCAGAAAATATCTGCAAATCATACATCTAATAATACAAATATATAAATTACATAAATATAGGGGCACCTGGGTGGCTCAGTCGGTTGGGCGTTTGACTTCAACTCAGGTCATGATCTCACAAGTTTGTGGGTTCAAGCCCTGAATTGAGCTCTGTGCCGACAGCTCAGAGTCTGGAGCCTCCTTTGGATTCTGTCTGTCTGTCTCCTTTTCTCTCTGCTCCACTCTCTGCCTCACTGTGTCTCTCTCAAAACTAAATATTAAAAAAAATTAAATTACATAAGTTATACACACACACACACACACACGTTTTTTACACACACACACGGAACTCCTCAAACTCAACAAAAGAAAAACATGCCACCTATTTCAAAAAATGGGCAAAAAACTTGCAAACACATTTTTCCAAAGAAGTTATGCAAATAGTCAATAAATATAAAAAATGCTCAAACTCACTGACCAGAAGGAAAATGCAAATCACAACTATAAGATACCACCTCATACTTACTAGGATGGCTGCTAAAAAACAGAAAACAATAAGCATTGGCAAGGACACAGAAAAACTGGGATCCTTGTATAACATTGGTGGGAATGGTGGTTAAGAATTAAAAGTAGAGGAGCGCCTGGTGGCTCGGTTGAGTGTCCAACTCTTGATTTCAGCTCAGGTCATGATCTCAAAGTGGTGAGACAGAGCCTCACCCTGGGCATGGAGTCTGCTTAAGATTCTCTCTCTCTATCCCTCCCCTGCTCGTGCTATCTCAAAACAAACAACAATTAAAAAAAGGAAAAAAAAATTGAAAAGCAAGCAAAAGACAAGGAAAGAAATTATATTTGCAATGTATATACCTGATAAAAAAACTTATATTCAAAACATTAAAAAACCCTACAAATCAATAAGAAAAAGAGACAATTTAAAAAACTGGCCAAGAGACGTGAATGGACATTTCACAGAAGAGGACAGCCAAATGTCTGAAAACAAGCATGTGGAAAGATGTTCAACACCACTGGTCATCAGGAAACCACAAATTAAAACCATCGTGATTCTTCTACAACCGTACTGAAATAGTTAAAAAATACCAGCAACCAAATGTTGGTACTGGTGAAGACATGGAGTAACTGAAACCTCCATATATGGCTGGTCAGAAGTTAAAACTGGTATGGGTACTTTGAAATACCAGCAATTCCACTCACAGACATACGACCAAAGCAAGTGAATGTCCTGTCTATCAAAAGATAGATGTAGTACACCTGAAACTAATAAAACACCGTATGTGTTAACTATATTGGAATTAAAATAGTAAATAAAAATACAGATGTGTAAAAAAGAGAAAAAAGAACATAGCAGCTTTATTCAAAATAGTCCAGCCGCTTTATTCAAAAGAGTCCAAAACTGGACACAAACCAAGTGTCTGAATAGGAGGACAGATAAAGAAGTTAGAGCAAATTCATGCAATAGAATGCAACACAGCAAAGAAAAAGAAAAACTACCCCCCCCCACCAATGGATGAATCTCACAGTCACGATGTTGAATAAAAGAAGCCAGACAGAAAATAGGATATACTCTATGATCCCATTTATATGAAATTCAAGAATAAAAAGACAAATCTATGATGATAAGAAGTTCAGAAGCATGATTAACTTTGGTTGGGGGATACAAATTGGGAAGGGCACAAGGGAGTCTTCTGGATGCTTAAAATACTTCATATTGTAACCTTTGTGGTAGTTTTATGGGTATGTGTATGTTCAAAATTCACTGAGCTGTACATGTTAAGACTTGTGTGCTTGAGTGATGTGTTCTTAGACAGCAACAAAGTGTTTAAAAGAAAATAAGCCACTACACAGAGAGCAAAATCAAGGCTTTTTTTATTTTTATTTTTGTCTTGAGAACCAAGCATGCCATTCTTTATGTGTGATGGTCAGACCAGTCTGGAATGGCAAATGATGCCTTCCTTTCCTGAAAATTACAAAATTCTCAGGATAGCAGAGAAATCTACCAACAGTCTTCTTAGGTGCTGGGAAAAGGCTACCTCTGTTGGTGGAAAAAAAGAAGTCTCAGAAGTGGACATACAGAAATGAAGAGTGTCCCTACAAAGCACACAACCCTGTAGAGGATATAGGATCAGGCAGCAGTTTCATTTCCAATTTGAGATGACCTGCTCTCATTATGCAATTCTTATTTTTCTCTGATTATTAGGAAAAGAGAGAACTTTTGGATAAAGACAATGGAATGAAGTAGTATCACAATCTTCTTCACCCAATCAATACCTCACAAAATAACCAAAATGTATGTGTGTGTGGTGGTAGCAGTATGAGGAATGTGAAACAGAAGATTAAGACCTATGTGGCACAACTGCTAACTAATCCATACCTTCATCCACAAGGAAAAGCAACGGGAGTAAATAAAATAACTATAAACTTAAAATGAATGAATGAATGAACGAATGAATGAATGAATAGGGGCAGCTAGGTGGTTCAGTCAGTTAAGCAGCCAACTCTTGGTTTCTGCTCAGGTCATGATCTCATGGTACTGAGTTCAAGCCCCAAGTTGGGGTCTGCACTGAGGTGGAGCCTGTGTGAGATTCTCTCTCTCCCTGTCTCTCCCCTACTCATGTGCACATACTCTCTCACACTCTCTCTAAAAATAAACTTTAAAAAATAATAAAAATAATAAAAATAAAATTAATAAGTACATTAATGGGATAAAAGTAATAAATGAGAAAACAAATAGAAAACGGTAACTAACACTAATTTACAGCAAAGTAAATCAAAGTTCTAAATAGCTAGCTCTGAAAAAAGTCAAGGAAAAACTTTTCCTCAAGAATAAAAGATACTACATTATGCTCGAGGGCTTCTGGCAGCGCAGAAAGGTCAGGAGTGCTGACCATCTTCCAGGACTCTGTGCTGTACTAGGGGAAGAAACACAGCTCATGAAAATATGATACACACTAGAGCACTGGGAATGGGCCATATTACATGATATTGTTCACCCTCTTGAGCCAAATCCAACAAGGCCTACCCTAAACTAATTCTGTACCTCTTTACCCCAATCTCCTCAGGCTACAGACCGAAGCTCTCAAACAAAAGGGAGGAGAAAAGGCATGGCAATTAGGCAATCATGGCATACAGTTTTTACTTTTGTTTTTAATGAAAAAAAAGGAACAAATTATATAAGACATTTGACTAATGTAATAAAAATGAAAACAAAACCTCCCTCTCAAAAAAACATACACAAAGGCAAAACCCAGAAATTGATTACCAGTGAATGTTCCACCCTAAAAAATTTAAGAATATAAATTCAGTAGGGGCTCAGTCCATTGAGTGTCCGACTTCGGCTCAAGTCATGATCTCACGATTTGTGAGTTCAAGCCCTCACTGGGCTAGTTGCTGTCTGCACAGAGCCTGCTTCAGATCTTCTGTCCCCCACCTCCCTCTGCCCCTTGCCTGCTCATACTCTCTCTCTCAAAAATAAACATTAAAAAAAAGAATATTAATTCAATAAATCATGAGACAAAATATGGTAAGATATCAAATGAGTGGAAAATGGAGCTAAAGAATCAAATTCAAGTTCAAGACACAGATCTAAAAGATCTAAAAGCTAAATTAGAGGGGCACCTGGGTGGCTCAGTCGGTTGAGCATCTGACTTCAGCTTAGGTCATGATCTCATCATTCGTGGGTTCAAGCCCCATGTCAGGCTCTGTGCTAACAGCTCAGAGCCTGGAGCCTGCTTCAGATTCTGTGTCTCCCTCTTTCTCTGTCCCTCCCCTGCTTGCACTCGGTCTCTCTCTCTCTCTCTCAAATATAAACAGAAAAAAACAAAAGCCAAATTAGAAACAGCAAGTGACAAATAGATCAAAAACATCAGAGCAGAGCTTTAAAAAAAATCACAATAAATAAGGAGATATTAAAGTAACCAGAGAGAAAAACACAAAGACATGGGGGATAAACAAAGACAAGCTGACATCTGACTAGTAATTGGAGTCCCTGAAGTAAAAGACAAAACAAATGGACAGGAAATATATACAGATATATAATATAGATTTTCTTGTACAAAGGAAGAAAGAATCTCTGATTGAAAGAGAGTATCAGAGATACTTGGAAAAATTGACAAAGAACCATCAGCTTCCATACATGCTCTGGTTAAGTCAGTAATTTCAAGTGTAATGATATATTTCTTCAAGCAAGAAGTTATTAAAAAAAAAAAAAGTCACTCACAAGGACAATATAAAGCAATGATGATGGTACCAGATATATACCTCTTAAGTGCTAGTCTCCTCTTAAGCAGAGAACCAGTTTGGTTTTTTTAGTAATGTCTACACCCAATTTAGGGCTCAAACTCACAACCCTGAGACCGAGTTGCATACTCCACAGAGGCAGCCAGGAGCCCCAACAGAGAACCAGTTTTTATTTTTTATCTTTTTAATTTTTCTCTTAAATGTTTATTTATTTATTTTGAGAGAGAGAGTACGCATGTGAGCAGGGGACGGGCAGAGAGAGTTAAAGAGGGAAAATTCTAAGCAGACTCCACACTGTCATCACAGAGCACGATGTAGGACCCGATCTCATGAATCATGAGATCATGACCTGAGCCAAAATCAAAAGTCAGCTTCTTAACCAACTGAGCCACCCAGGCACCTGAGAGAACCAGTTTGTAATTAAAGTAATACCGTAGCAACAAACCACTTGGACTCTCAAAAAATTTTTGTTCATTTAAGCACTTTTAAAGAATATCTTTCTTGGTAAGAAAAGTCAAAGATACAGTATATGAAGCAAAGAATCTTCTTCCTTAATCAAACTGAAATAAGCTCTCATTTAAGAGCAAAATGTGAGTCTAATAACAAATGGCAAGGCCAGGGCCTGGGGGCTCAGTCAGTTGAGCGTCTGACTTCACTCAGGTCATGATCTCACAGTTTGTGCATTTGAGCCTCGAGTCAGGCTCTGTGCTAACAGCTCAGAGCCTGGAGCCTGCCTTGGATTCTATGTCTCCCTCTCTCTCTACCCCATTCCCACTTATGTGCCTTCTCTCTCATCTCTCTCTCAAAAATAAACAGTAAAAACAAATTAAAAACTAAAAAAAAAAACCGGCAGAATTCCTATGACAATTGCTTTATAGCATTGAATAAATTTAAGGTATATAAATACCTTGATTTTTTTATACGTTGTGAACTGATTACTATGATAAATTTAGTCCATCACCTCATATACTTACCAAAAATTGATAGAGAGGGAGAGAGAACAAAAGGTTGTTTTCCTTGTGATGAGAACTTTTAGGATCTACTCTTAGCAACTTTCGAACATACTATATAGGAGTGTTCACTATAATCATTACGTTGTACACTACATCCTCAGTACTTATTTATAAGTTTCTATCTTTTGACCACCTTCATCCGATTCCCTCACTGTTAACCACAAACCTGATCTCTTTCTGTAACTAATATTTTTTTTGCTACGAGTCATTTAAAAACCCACCTAAAATGTAAAGCTGTGTTTGTCAAGAATTATGAACTATTGTTTAGATAATGATAAATCATAAAGCATGGCTGATACAGGAAATGACAGTTGACAGGCTGTATTTGTTCAAATTCACTTCGGATAAAATTAATTCATCCACAATATACAATGTCATTAAGACAAGTCCTAAGAGAGAAAATAGGTGACTCAAGATTATTATATACAGGCATTCTGATGTTTGAGAATAAGGCAACATTCTCAAACAGATTCAAAGAGAATCCAAAGCCCTCCTTAAACAAAAACACTTAACAATGAAATATGCAAAAATTAGTAGTAATAATTGAATCCAACTAGATATACGACTAAAGCGAAACAATGAGAGTGGAAGGGTACAAGGGTGGGGAGATGGCTGTAGATCTGCAAGGGAAAATAACAGATGCAGCAAAAATCAGGAGGTAGAGAGGGTAGAGCAGAAGTTTAACACAAATGAACATCTCATTTTTCAAAGCAGGGAGTCAAGTCATACCATCTAAAACAGTGATTCGGTTTCTCAATAATTTAATATCTTTAACCTTAGATCTTTTTAGAATCTGAGTGGGAAGAACAGTATCTAAGACTCAAGAGTTCTTACTTTTACTTCTGTTTCATTTTATAAATATTTCATTCAAATATTATTAAAGTTAACATTCAACTATTACAATTCAAAATTTACCTATTAAATATATTTCACATGCTCAACTACTTTATATCTTTATGATTTCACATTAGTTTTTCTCTAATAAATTTAAATAAAAATAAATTAAACATTTTAATCACAAAGATGTTCAGTATAATCCCATCCATAAAAAAGTTCATTCCATTTTCTGGCCATCCATTCAGACTTAAACTAAAAATACACAGAGAATTATCTGGAATGCTAATCAAATATTAACAACCGCTTATTTCTGAGGGGTTTAGATTTGGGGTAATTTATTGCTTTATTCTACTTTTTGGTATTACTTGGATTTTAAATGAGCATGTATTATATTTATAATTCGGTTGTTTTTTGTTCTTTTGGTTTTTTTAATGAGAAAAACAACTGTTTGACCACTATAATCTTTCCCCTCCTCAGCTGGCGAGTCAGCCCATAATCAAAAGAATATGTTTCAATTTAGCAAAAAAAAAAAAAATCCTCAAAGCCGAAGTGCTGCCATATCAACAAGAACACAAAACCTCAACAGAAGCTTTCAAGCTTTGAATTTTCTCTTTTTGTGCTCAGTAGCACCTAAATGAACAGACTTTACATCAACAGATGTATGATATCTCCAAAAGAAGCCCCAACTCATACCTTTACAACAGGATGTCCCCCAGTAGATGCTTTTACTGCTCCTCGGCTACCTTCGGTTTCATAATGGGCTCGATGATGAGTTTTAGGTTGCACTTCTATTTTCAGTTCACATTGTCCAAAATGAGTTGGTAAAGGCCAGTCTAGTGGAGGTAATGAAGATGTGCTATAAACGAAACACACAAAAAAATGCATTTCACCATGCTATTATTGCCAAGCAATTATTTAGATCCCTTCTTTGCCAGCAACCAACATTTCTTTCCTCCTGTGATCTTTGAAGCAGAGGATTCCGAGATAAAACTTCACTTAATAAGTTATAACATTGATTATGATGGGTACTTAAGAAATAATTCTTTAACCCAATGCATAAAATCAATTTCATTTACATTTTGGTTTCCTATATTTTTTAAAAAGGACAAATTCTAACATTTTGTAAAACGAAATGATTCTCAACTATGTGTACATATGTGTAAAAACAATCAAAAGAATAATATAATTTTTAACCAAAAATGTCCATCTCTGTATATGTGCTATCAGTGTCTAAGGATCCAAATATCCCTGCATCGAAGTACATGCGTCTCCATCCCTGGTGTGTGGCGACAGAAGTTAGCCTGCGGTACGTGTTGTTCACTCACTTCCTCCCTGGGGCTCTTTTCCCTGTTTCTCTGAAATAATGTATACTGCTTACAGGCAGCAGTATACTGCAAGCTGAGGTACAAATCTAATTTCACTACACACTTGGTTGAAAAAATATAAGGTCTATCACTGTAGCACTCTAAATTAGTCAATTTTAGAAAAAAATGTCAGTTGACCAATAAGATAATTTAAACAGCTTAAAGGGAAACAGGTTCATTTAGATATATTAACAATGAAAATATGGGATTTAAAAAAAAAACTTCAAAAAAAAAAACAACTTCTATGTCTATAAGTCAAATATTAAAGAACACAAAGCTACAATAATTTATATTAAAAATATCTTCTTGGGGCACCTGGGTAGCTCTCAGCTGGTTGAGTGTCTGACTGACTCAGGTCGTGATCTCCCAGTTCAGGAGTTCAAGCTCCACATCAGGCTCACTGCTATCAGCCTGTCAGCACAGAGCTCGCTTCAGATCCTCTGTCCCCCTCTCTCTGCTCCTCCCTCGCCTGTGCTCTCTCAAAAAATAAATATTAAAAAAAAAAAAAAAAGAAACAGCAAAAAAAAAAAATCTTAGTGACTGGTGAAATTGGAGTTTTAAAGGTCTCTTCCACCTCTGAAATGCTACCGTTCTTACATTGCTTCATTCATTCATTGCTAGCATTCCTAAATTGCTTCTCTGAATGTCCTCAGCTTAGCTTTACTATTATGAAGCTCATAGGTATTAATTTTTATTAGTCTGAAACAACTCAACTTTAACTCTCAGCTAGTTTCCACACTTGTTCTACAGACTTAAGTAAACTCCTCAAAAAATCAAGATAATTTTCAAAAGCAGAATGACAAGTTCAAAGAGGTCTTCAATACCATAATTCCACATTATATTTTTCTAAAGATCTGGATCCAGAAACAAACACTCATACCAATGAAAAAGCACTTTAAAAAGTAATCAAATCCAACCCCACCATGTGCAGGTATAATACATGATAAGAGTTGTCTTTTCTAAACAATTATATAGACTACATTGATTTTATAAAATGGGACTGTGATAACTGATAAGTCATTTGGAATGAGTTATACTGTTCTTACTCCAGTTCTTATCTAGAATTATTTCCTTGCTCTGACACTCTTACTTACTTACTTACTCTTATACTGCTCTATTCCAGCTCCTAGCTAGACTCGAAATTTAAATATATATTCACATATATACAATTATATATACAATTTATATATATGTATACATAGAAATACAATATATATTATATATTACATACATTATAAAATAATATATACATAAAAGTTTTATTAAAAACGTGTGTGAATTAGACTTTTGTTTATTTGTAATTATTTTAGACTAAGGTAAGGCTTTCAACTATAACACAAAATCCAAAACCCATGCAGAAGACAAATTTAAATACAAAAAATGTTAAAATTTCTCTACGACAGTAAAAAGTCAAACTTATAAAATCAAAAGATAAAAAATAAATTATGAAAAAAAAACTTGCCACAATAAACAAATTTTAGTTGTATAATAAGGTCTTAAAAATATATAAAGACTATTCCCAATTAGTTTTTTTAGTAATTTAACTCATGTTATAATCAACCTTTTACAAAAGCTTTTTAGATAAGAAAGTTCCTTCTAGAAATTCTTCAATATAATTTAGTATTATCTACAATTCATTATCTATATACTTTTAAATGATAAGCCTAGCCTAGGTGAAGGCTCTTTTAAGACTAAAAGGAAAATGAATGCAGACTTTAACTGATTTGTCTGGAAGATACTGGAAAAAAAACAGGGGGGGCATCAAACCATTCCATATAGATAATGTAGTAGTAACATGCCACCAGAAATACATAAGCATGAAAAATAACCAGCAGCCATTTCCATCAACTCACCGAAATATTGGGGTGTGGCCAGGCTTTGGTTTGTTCCAGGTAAAAGGTGAAGGAACTGAAAGAAATTGGTCACCAGATGAATCTTTCTTTACAGGATACTGAGATCCAAGGCCATCATCTACTGAAGTCTCCCGGGATGGTGATAAACTCCCTTGGTCATCTGAACAGAGCTCTAATTTTCCTGGTAGTATGGTAGCTTGATCTTCGGAAGTCTTCCTTGTTTTCGGAGGGATATCAGTCTCTAAACAGTACTGAAATGGAAAAAGTGCAGGGCCAAGGCCTGATCCACCCTGGACAGAAGCATTAAGCCAGGTATCTTCTGTTACACTTCCCCTGGGGGAGTGACCAGGAGAAGGAACAGGTGAATGATGGGGTGAAAGGGACCCAGCATAACAAACCTCAGCACTGGAGTGCCGTCGTTTCCCACAGGGCGAAGTAGGCCTTGATGAGGGTCCTGAGGCTGGCCTGGGGCTCAGCCAATTCTCATCAGTGACACTAGATCTAGGAGAATGGCAAGGAGATTGCCTGGGTGACAAGGAGTGTCCAAGTCCATACTGTTGATGCCAGGACTCTTCTCCAGGGCAACCTCCTGGTGAGCCACCAGGAGAAGTCAGAGGGGATCCGAGAGTAAATCGGGCAGCGGCTTCGTTCAACTCCGAATCCACATCATCATAAATATGTGAAAGAGATTCACAAGAAGATGCATCTGAGAACCAGCTCCTAGAAGAGATGCTGCTGGCAGGACTAGGACTAAGGGAGGACTCCCGGTAGGATGGTTCAAGAGGAAGATAGAGATGATCTCTAGAAGGCCTTTCCAAATATTCCCTTTCTGGATCATTTATGTGTAGTTCATCTTCATGAGTATCTATTTCTTGATGACAGTTAGGAGAGATGGATGTAATTTGAATACTTGGACACTCAAAGGGTTTGGGACCACCTAATGGGCTGTATTTAGATTCGGGAATCTCACAAGTTCCTTCGTAGTTTTTGTGACCTTGGAGCTGAAACGATGGTGACAAAACAGAAGAGTGAGACGGTAATCCATGATGTGGTAAGCAAAGTGGTGAGTTTAAAGTAGATGGAGGTGGATCTACATTAAAGATGTAAATGGATGCACAATCATCTGGCTCAAGATCTATGGGGGGAAAGCAAAACAAAAACAAAAATGAAAACAAAAAAAAAAACAGAAAAAGAAAAAGAAAAAATCAACAAAACAAGAAATTAGAAATTTTAGATGTATAAATTACTAGATGAGAAAGTAAATAATAATCTTGAAAGAAAAAAGTAGGACATAAAATGTACCATCAGCTCCACTAAGAGAATGATGTGTATGTTTTATTTACATTCAAATCACTTCTTGGCCAGCACCAACGATGTGTTGTTGTTTTTTTTAAATTATTTTAAGTAATCTCTATGCCCAGTGTGGGGCTCGAGCTTACAACTCCAAGATCAAAAGTCACATGCTGTATTGACTAAGCCAGCCAGACATGATGTATGATTTTTAAAAAAGTTATCTGGTTATTTCGGCAGATACATTTAATTATTACATATTTATATGTTATTACATATGTATTTTTTTCTTTTTTATTTCCACATTTTCTAAAATGAGAATCAGAAACCATGTGAAAATAAATGCTTCTATAAAATAAATAAACATATCCATAATTCTAAAAAACATTCACAGAATTATAAAATGATATAATCACATAAATTCAGCCTCATCTGGGGTCTGCAAGTTAAAATGGAATAAGGATAGAACAAAGTCCTTGAAAGGTTTTTAGTTATAAGCACACACACTACTAAGTTTACTAATGAAACGAATTACAGACTCAACTCAGAAGACCTGGATTCTATGAGCTCTTAGTCATATCATTTAACCTAAGGCCTCGGTTTCCTTGTAGTAGCCCCAGAACTTGTCATTAAGGAAATTTTCATGGTTAATAGTACCTTTTTCCTCCACCATCACACCATCGAGAATTCATATCTTTGAATATAGCAGACCAGGTTGCAAGAGCCACATGATCCCACTGGATCCTTTACCTCGATTACAAAATAACTCATCACAGCTTTTAACTTATGATAGATTATTAAAGTAAAACTCATAATGGGAGAACTTTTAAAATGTGGTTAGTGGGAGCGCCTGGGTGGCTCAGTCGGTTGAGCGCCAGATTTCGGCTCAGGTCACCATCTCATGGTTCGTGGGTTCGGGTCCCGCGTCGGGCTCTGTGCTGACAGCTCAGAACCTGGAGCCTCCCTTGGATTCTATTTCCCTCTCTCTCTGCCCATCTCCCACTCGTGTGCTGTCTCTCTCTCTCAAAAATAAACATTTTAAAAAATTAAAAAAAATATATATATATATAAATAAATGTGGTTAGCGAACACATTCAGTGAAGAGTTTTTACATGTACTCAACAACAAAAAACCCTAGGTTTAAACCCTGGCTCTGCCATTCCAAAGCTGTGCAAACCTGCAAGAGTTATTTAACCTGCTTGAATCTGTTTTCTAAGCCAGCTTTTTTTTCCTATAAAATTGTCAAGAGGTGAATATCAACATCAACTAAAACACACAAGACAGTATGAAAACAAGCAACCTAATGTAATGACTAATATTTAGCAAGAACTCACTACATGTTAACAACCTCATCTTTCCGTTTTTAAAATTTAAGACGGGTATATTATATTAACTGTGAAGTATTTCCTAATAAATTGAAACATCCTTTTAAGTACATCACTCACTCAACTCTCTCACTCCACTTACTGAATCAAGATACATAGGAAGGTCAGAGCTCCAAAGAAAACCCACATCTGACATTAACAAAAGGGGGAGGAAAAAGCTTTTAAAAATAAACAACTGTGGTAAGCACAGCATAAGGCACAGAAATACTGAATCACTATGTTGTACATCTGAAACTAACATAACATTGTGTGTTGACTATATTCAAATAAAAATAAATTACTTAACAAAAAGAAGAGGTTTGGGGAAAATGGGAAGTGACTTCTAGTGGTTACTGGTTTCTTTCTGGACTGATAAAAATGTTCTAATATTAACTGTAGTGATGGTTACACTACTCTGTAAAGACTGTATGGTATGTGAATTATATCCCAATAATAGTTATCAAAATATAAATTAAAAAACACACATAGTGTTATGTGTGTGTATGTATATATTTTTAAACTTTTAAGTAAACTCTGCACTCAACGTGGAGCTTGAACTCAAGACCCAGGGATCAAGAGCTTCATGCTCTACCAGCTGAGTCAGCCAGATATCCGTAATATTATGCATATTTTATCACAATTAAAAATGTTTTTCGAAAGTTAAAAACATTTGTTTCTTATCTGACTTTAAGAAAACCGTAAACAAATGCTAATCACCTAACACTTAACATCTTCATGTATACAGTTGTCTACATATGTATATATTTTTACATAGCCGTGGATCATAATATTTTGGAGGGTTTTTCCTAGTCTTTTATTAAAGCTCAAGATACATCACAAAAGTGCACACATCATACATAGATTGATAAACTGTCAAATAAGACATACCCTATAACATTATCCTTAAAAAAAAAATCCCAGGGCACCTGGGTGGCTCAGTCAGTTAAGCATCTGACTTCGGCTTAGGTCATGATCTCAAGGTTCATGGGTTCGAGCCCTATGTCAGGTTCTGTGCTGACAGCTCAGAGCCTGGAACCTGCTGCAGATTTGGTGTCTCCCTCTCTGCTCCTCCCCCGCTTGAGCTATGTCTAGCTCTCTGCCAAAAGCCCCCCTTTGGCTTGCTTCCAAGTCATTTCCTTTCTACCAAAAGTAACCACTACACTGACCTCTAACAGCCTAGATTTATTTTGCCTGGATGTTTTTTAAAATGTTTTTTAAATGGTTTTTTCTTTAATTTTTTTTATATTTTATTGAGGCTTATAAGAAATTCCTAGGGGCGCCTGGGTGGCTCAGTCGGTTAAGTGGCTGACTTCGGCTCAGGTCCTGATCTCACCTCTCTGTGAGTTGGAGCCCTGCGTCGGGCTCTGTACTGACAGCTCAGAGGCTGGAGCCTGCTTCGGATTCTGTGTCTCCCTCTCTCTCTGCCCCTCCCCCACTCGTGCTCTGTCTCTCTCTGTCTCAAAAATAAACATTAAAAAAAATTAAAAAAAAAAGAAATTCCTAAGTAATTTTCAAGTCAAAATGTCAAGTCAATGATCACAGCTAGTTTCTACTTTTTATTTTTATAAATAATGTAGCATTGAACATCTCTATTCATACAGCTTTTTCTCTTCTTTTGAATCCCTCTCCAAGAATAAATTCCTAAAGGTAGTTACTAGACCTTAGGGCACCCATTTTTAGCACTCCTACTATGTAGAGACATCTGTTTTAGAAGACTTTTTAATATACAACATTAGTAGGACATAAGTATCAGTTTTTACTTTAGTTTCTTCAATCAGGACGTTATTTTTAATTTTAAAGTAATTTAAGAATTAATGGTTCTGTATGAAATACAATGCTTCTAGGCTGCAAAACTCAGAAAACCCGACAGAAAGTACATGAAGGGAGGAAGGGTATTTTCAACATAACAAGAGGCCCAAAGGTAGGACAGTTCCAGAACTGGTTATATTTCATCAGTTCAATAAGGTCACCAATAAATCAATTTCTTTGTATATTCCCATTTTGCCACTTCTGGGGTGCTAACTTTGTACTGTTCACTTTAAAACCATATACGTGTATTCTGTCCTAAACCAGAAGCAATGTGATCATTCATTTAAAAAACATTTTTTTGATTAGCACTATATAACAGGAATGTTCTAGACACTGAAAACACAAGAACAGACCAAGTCTTCATTCTCATAGAAATTCCATTCTGTGAAAATTAATAAAAGGAAACTTCATTTAAAATGGAGTTAGGAGGCCAGCAGGGGGAGCTCTCACACCCTACAAGTGTGAGAATGCACAACTGCAGAATGAAAGGGAAGTTAAGAACATGCCAAGTGGATACCAGTTTACCATCCCAAGGAGGAGGCAACCACCTAGCCAACGAAAAGCTAGTATACTCTGAACTCCAATTAACGCCAAAGGACTTTTCCTTTAAAACAGCCCTCCTAACTCCCCTACTTTCCTCCATAAAAGAGCTTTCTTCTCCTTTGTTCTCAGATTTGCCTATGGTTTTGCCATTGCTTGCTCGCTCCAAATCACAATTCTCTGCTATTCTGAATAAACCCATTTTTGCAGGTAAAATAACTGATTGGTTGATTTTTTTTTTTTTAAAGTAGCCGTCATGTACAGCATGGAGCTCAATGCAGGGCTTGAACTCACCACCCTGAGATCGAGACCTGAGGTGAGATCAAGAGGGACGCTTAACCAAGTGAGCCAATAAGCTAACCTATTTTTAAGGTTATGTCAGGTAGTGATACTTGCTATAAGATAAAATCATACAGGTAAGGAGAATAGAAGTGAGAGAAGGAGCAAAATTAATTTTAAGTAAGGAGGTCAAAAAAGGATTTTCTCCAGTATTTGTGAAGATTTTCTCCAATATTTGTGAATATTTTTCCAAAAGGACATGAGGAGCTGAGTTATACAGAAATCTACAGGAGGGGCGCCGGGGTAGTTCAGATGGTTGAGTGTTGGACACTTGATTTTGGCTCAGGTCATGATCTTGCCATTAGTGGGATCGAGCCCTGCGTGGGCTCCATGCTGACAGTGCAGAGCCTCTTGGGGTTCTCTTTCTCTCTCTCTGTCTCTTCTCTGCTCACACACTCTCTCTCTCTCAAAATAAGTAAACATTAAAAAAGAAGGAGAAGGGGGAGAAGGAGGAGGAGGAGGAGATATCTATGGGAAAAACACTGCAAGGAGAAGAAATAGTGAGTGCAAAGGCCTGAAGACAGAATTTTTGGATTTTATGAGGAAAAGGAAGAAGGCCCGTGGGAAGAGAACTGAGTGAGGGGGTGTAGTAAGGGCTGGGGGTAGAGGAGCACTGGCTAGTAAAGTGAGGCCTCAGAGAAAAGGGCAGTACAAATGCTTTTTATTATGAGATAAGAAACTACTGGAGGGTTCTAAGCAAAGGAGTGTCGCGATCTGATATATTATAATGTGATACATATTTAAGAGACTATTGTAATAATCCGGGTGCAAAATAATGGAGCATAGGACCTGGATGGTGGTAGGTTGTAAAAGTAGAAGAAATAGTAAGAAATGAGTTGTGGTTTTTGTTTTAGTTTGTTTTTAAGGTAAAGCTGATAGAAATTAGACTGGAAGTGAGAAAGACAGGAAAGTCAAGGATGATACCAAGGCTTAGGGCCTTAACTATTATAACAGATTACTAATTACTGAAATGAAGAAAAGTGAGATAAATGTGGGAGGCAGGAAATCAAAAATTCTACTGTAGACATAAATGTGAGATGATAATAAGCTTTCCAACCGAAGATACCCAGGAGCTAGTTCTACCCAAAGTCTCAGGTTGGCCATACAGATTTAGGAGTCATTAATCTATAAATAATATTTAAGGTTATTAAGACTAGAAGAGAGGACCAGGGAGTAAATGCGGATGGAGAAGAGAGCAGGCAACTGAGCCTAGGAGATTCCAAAGTTTAGGGATCAGGGAGACAAACAAAAATGACGAAGGAGAAGGGATGGTCACCTAAATGGAAAAAGGACAAAAAAACTGAGGCATCCCAGAAACTAAGCACTCATTCAACAACTATTTATAATGTCATTATTTTCTAGAAACTGTTCCAGATGCTAGGCATATGAATAGTAAATAAGATATAAACAGGGGCGCCTGGGTGGCTCAGTTGGTTGGGCGGCCGACTTCGACTCAGGTCATAATCTCACGGTCTGTGAGTTCGAGCCCCACATCGGGCTCTGTGCTGGCAGCTCAGAGCCTGAAGCCTGCTTCGGATTCTGTGTCTCCCTCTCTCTCTGCCCTTCCCTTGCTCATACTCTGTCTCTATATCTCTCAAATATAAATAAATGTTAAAAAAATTTTTTTAAATAAAAAAATTAAAAAAAAAGATATAAACAGCATATAAGACATGCATGGTCCCTGCCCTCATAAAGTGTACAATATCAGAGGAGCATGACAAAAATACAAATTAAACACTGTAACCACTGTAACTACTACTAAGTGATAGAAATTTGTGAGACTAAAGAAGGAACCTATTTTACAGAAAGTACAGGGATGGCCTTTTTGAGAAGGTGGCATATAAGCTAAAGCCTAAAAGATTAATAGGAACCAGCAAGCAATGAAAGGGGGGTGAGTGTGAGCAGGCATAGGTGGAAAACATAAGGGGACAGTATAAGCAAACACTGAGTCAGATATTATTTGGCTTCTTTGAGGAAGTGAAAGGCCCAATATGTGGCTAGGGCTAACAATATAAGGGTAGAATTGAAAAGAAGCAAAACCTAGAATGACCATAGTAAGAAGTGTGAATTTTATACTAAGGATAATGGAAACCATCAGAGTTTTAAAAGGAGAGTGACATGATATCTATTATATTTGAGAATAACAGACCACTGCACATCCAGTACCTAGTAAGTTCTGATGTTTATTAGGTCTATAGTAATATATTTGTTAAAAATGTTGTCTTAGATGTCTTAAAGCATTGCAGAGATCTGAATACAAAATTTGGGAAAGTGATACTTCATTTTCTTCCCAAGTGTCACTAAACCCCAAGCTCTGGAAAAATATGGGCAGCTGCTACAATCTCTCCACAATAAATAATTCTAGGTCCAGATTTCCAACTCTAGAATTCTCCAATTCATAGTGCTTCGGAAATCTGACCATCTCAAGGCTTATCTGCTCTGTTCCTTCAGCTATCAAGGGACCCCACACAAGGATGTGATAATATATAGATATCTTACAAGGGTTGGCAAAATATAGCCCATGGACCAAACCTAGCCTCCACCTGTTTCTGCACAGCCTACAAGGTAAGAAGAGTTTCAAAAGCTTAAAAAAAAAAATCAAGTAATATTGTTTCATGACACATAAAATGATACGAAGTTCAAATTCTGATATCCATAAACAAGGTTTATTGGAACATAGCCATGCTTATTTGCTTATGTATGATCTACAGTACTCTCCTACTACAAGGGTAGAGGTGAGCAGCTGTGAGAAATAACTGCTTCCCACTGCTGCTTGGTGCGCTAACAAATTGCAGTTGACCCAGTTCTAACTTAACAGCATTTTGAGTGCAAGGCAATACTCATGTATTGCAACATTGTTTTCAACTTACCAGTACACACCTATAAAATCAAAACAGGACAGAGAAAAGTGGACTTCAAATTGAAGTCCCACTTCTAAGGCACACTGGAATGTGGGTTATTTTGTTAACAAATTAAACGGCAAAACATTATGTTTATCATGCAATGACATTATGGCTGTGCTGTAAGAATACCTTATTCATCAGCATTACTGCAGTTAAGTTCATCACAACACACCCAAATCAAAGGAAAACAAAAAGAAAAATTAGAAAACCCCCCCAAAATTCCTGATCACAGCAGGATTTCTCCACAAAAATAACAAAAAATGAGGCTGCAATCAAAAAACGTTTCTGAATGGCTCATTTGTTAGCCAACCACACTAATGGTGATTTATTTCAATTGAATGCAGCAACTGAAGAAACTTGCTCAGAGAAAACAAACTTGTATTAGCCTTTCAACAAGAATGGTTGATTTAAAAACTGAGAACGTTGGTAGCAACATCAATAGACAATAACAAAACAAGGCAAATGGTTTTCAAGTGGTTTTCCTTAGGTCCTGATATGTAATCAAATGCTACAGATTCCATTCAATTTCTACTTATTTGAAGAGTCCAGGCAAAACTTAAAAGTGACTGAAGAATTAGCCTCTATGAATAGTCTGCATGGAACACCTTTGGGCAAGAATACTTTTGAAAAAGCTGAGGAAACAATAGTTTAGTACAACTTAAATGGGCCCTGTTAGGATATATAATAACTAGTGGTGGTAAAAACATGTATGAGAACACCATGATAATAATACTATGAAAAATTAACACCACCAAATTAGACAATGTAGAACAAATGAACAAATTCTTAAAAACACACGAATTACCAAAATTGACTGAGAAGAAATAGGAAAATCTCAACAGACCTATACCAAGTAAAGAGATTCAATCAGTAGCCAAAAATCTCCCAACAAAAAAGGACACCAAAACAAAATGGTGTCACGGATGAATTCTATCCAACATTTAAGAGAACATTTCATGAAACTAGTATTACCCTAATACCAAAGCAAGAAAAAGATATAAGAGTACTACAGACCTGGGGCATCTGGGTGGCTCTAGTCAGTTAAGTGTCCAACTCTGGATATCATCAGCTCAGGTGGTGATCTCACAGTCATGGGATTGAGCCCCGCATCAGATTCTGCGCTGACAGCATGCAGGATTCTCTCTCTTCCTCTCTCTCTCTACCCGTCCCCTGCGTACTCATGCTCTCTTTCTCACTCTCTCTCTCAAAATAAATAAATAAACTTAAAAAAAAATACTATGTATCCTATCCCTTATGAATATTGACACAAAAATCCTCAACAAAATACTAGCAAACCAAGTCTAACAGCATATTTTTTTAAATAGAATTTAATCCAGTAATAGGAGGGTGATTAGACATCTGAAAATTAGTTACTAAAATGAAAGAAAAAAACCACATGATCATCTGAATTGATACAGAAAAAACATTTTACAAAGTTCAACACTCTTTCATGATAAACGAAAAAAACCTAGCAAACTAGGAATAAAAGGGAACTTCCTTAAAATGTTTAAGGGATTTAGGAAAAACCTACAACAAACATCATACTTATGAGTGAAAAATTGAAAGATTTCTCCCTAAGATCCAGAACAAGACAACAATGCCACCACTTCCATCAGTGCTATCCAACACTGCACTGGAAGTCCTAGCCAGAGCAATTAGGCAATAAAAAGAAATAAAAGGCATCCAAATTGGAAAGGAAGAAGTAAAACTATCTCTTTGCAGATGGCATGATTCTATATATAGAAAATCCCATAGAATCCACAAAACACAACTACAGCTAATAAACAAATTCAGTAAAGTTGCAAGGCAGAATATCAACACGTAAAATTCAGTTGGGCTTCAATACACCGACAAGGAACAATCCAAAAAGTAAATTAAGAAAATAATTCTATTTACGACAACCTCCAAAAGATTACAGTACTTAGGAATAAATTACGTGTACATTAAAAACTGCAAAATATTGCTGAAAGAAATTAAGGAACTAAAATGGTAAGAATTCCTCTCCCCCCGCCTCTTTTTTTTTTGACAGAGAGACAGCATGAGCAGGGGAGGGGCAGAGAGGAAAGAGACAGAATCCCAAGCAGGGTCCATGTCCAGCACAGCCTGAGGTGGGACTAGATCCCAAGACCATGAAATTATGACCCAAGCTGAAATCAAGAGTCAGATGCTTATCCAACTAAGCTACCCAGGCACCCTAGTGGTAAGAATTCCCTTGTTCAGGGATTGGAAGATTTAATATTCTTGACCCTGAAATATTCCACAAAGCAATCTACCAAATTTGCAACGTAATCTCTACCAAAATTTTAATGCCTTTTTCTGCAGAAACAAGAAGACTAATCCTCAAATTTATAAGGAACTGAAAGAGGCCCAGAACATCCAGAACAATATTGAAAAGGAAAAAGCAAAAGAATTCCCACTTCACAATTCAAAACTTACTACAAAGCAACAGTAATCAAAACAGTGTGGTACTGGATAAACATATAGACTAATGGAAGATAACAAAATCCAGAAATAAACCAAAATATCCAAGGTTAATTTGATTTTTTAAGATGATTAAATGAGAAAAGAATAGTTCCTTCAACAAATGATGCTAGGACAACTGGATAATCACATACGAAAGAATGAAGTTGAACCCCACCTCATACCATATACATAAATTAACTCAAAGTGGATCCATGACCTAAATATAAGACTTAAAACCATAAAACTCTGAGAAGAAAAATTAGGTGTACACCTTCATGACCTTAGATTTGACAAAAGATTCTTAGATTTGATATTAAAAGCAGGAGCAATAAAAGAAAAACTGGATGAAATGGACTTCACAAAAATTAACTTTTGCGCATCAAAAGATACTATCAAGAAAATAAGGGGGTTGCTGGATGGCTCAGTTGGTTAAGCGTCCATCCGACTCTTGATTTTGGCTCAGGTCATGATCTCACGGTTCATGAGGTCGAGCTCTGCACTGGGTTCCGGACTGACAGGGCCAGTGCAGAACCTGCTTGGGATTCTCTCCTTCTTCTCCCTCTGCCCCTCTCATGCACACACGCGTGTACGCTCCCTCTCCATTTCTCTCAAAATATATAAACTTAAAAAAAAAAAAGGACAGCCCTTACTTAGCCATAAAAAGAATAAAATCTTGCCATTCATACCTAGAGGGTATTATGTTCAGCGAAAAAAAGAGAAAGACAAACACCATATGATTTCACTTACATGTGGAATCTAAAAATCAAAACAAAAACCAGAAAAAGACTCATAAATACAAAGAACAAAGTGGTGATTGCCAGAAGGGAGAGAGTGGGGGGATGGGCAAAATAGATGAAGGGGATTAAAAGGTACAAACTTCCATAAAATAAACAGGTCACAAGAATGAAAAATACAACATAAGGAATATAGTTAATAATACTGTAATAATGTTGTTTAGTGACAGACGGTAATTATGTGGTGAACATGAGGTAATGTATAGAACTGTGGAATCACTATGTTGTACACCTGAAATTAAGATAACATTGTATGCCAACTCTACTCAATAATAAAAATTTTTAAATATTTTAAAAAGCAGTTCTTGAAAAATGCTGGACTCAACAAGCCCCTCTGCAGATGATTTTCTGTAATAATGACATTTTCCCTTCAGAACTCGATTTTCTCCATATATTAAAAAAGAGGGATACCTGCGTGGCTCAGTCAGTTGAGCATCCAACTTCAACTCAGGTCATGATCTCACGGTTCACTGAGTACAAGCCCTGCATCAGCCTCTCTGCTGTCAGTGTGCAGAGCCCACTTTGGATATCTGGCCCCCCTTTCTCAACATTAAATAAACATTTTTTTAAAAAGAAAAAGAAAAACTGAAAATTGATGAGGGAAAAGACAACCCACAGGGTAGAAGAAATTACTAGCAAATAATATATCTGATAAGGGTAAGTATCCAGAATATGGGCAAAGGATTTGAACAGACATCTCTCCAAAGAAGATATGTAAATTGCCAACAAGCATAAGAAAAGATGTTCAACACTGGTCATTAAGGAAATGTAAATCAAAACTGCAATGAGATACTACTACACACTCACTAGGATGCCTTTAATTTAAAACAAACAAAAAACAATTGCTGATGAGGATGCAGAGAAACGAGAACCCTCATATATTAGTGGTGGCAATATAAAAATGGTACGGCCACTGTGGACAACAGTTTTTTGCCTCAAAAAGTTAAACGCACATGGGGCACTTAGGTGGCTAAGTCAGTTAAGCATCCTACTTTGGCTCAGGTCATGATCTCACAGTTTGTGAGTTCAAGCCCCATACCCGGCTCCATGATAACGGCTCGGAGCCTGGAGACTGCTTCAGATTCTGCAGACCCTCTCTCTCTGCACCTCCCCTGCTCGTACTCTCTCTCCCAAAGAAAATAAACATTAAAAAAAAAGTTAAACACAGAATTAGCACAGGACCCAGAAATTCCACCTCTAGGTATTATACCCAAGAGAATGCAAATATATAGTCTTCATAGAAGCCTGTACACAAATGCTTACAGCAACATTATTTGTAATAGTCAAAAGGTAGAAACAATCCAAATATCCATCAATGGATAAATGAGGAAGCAAATTATGATGCATACAAACAATGGAAGCCAAAAAAGGGAGTCAAGTATTCACAGATGGTGCAACTTAGACGAACATGGAAAACATTACGGTAAGGGAAAGAAGCCAGACACACCCCCCCCATGCCAAAAAAATCACATACTGTATGATGTCTTTTATATGATGTACCTAGAATGAGTAAATCATGGAGACAGAAAGCAGATGAGAGGTTACCAGAGGATGTAGAGAGAAGGAAATGGGGAGTGATTACTTAATGGGTATGGGGTGTTTTTAAGGGGTGATGAAAAAGTTTTGAAACTAAAGAGAGCTGGTGGTTGCAAAACATTGTAAATACACTAAATACCACTTAATTGTATACTTTAAAATAGTTAATTGTATACTTTAAAATGGTTAATTGCACGTTGTGTAAATTTTACCTCAATAAAAACAAAAACAAATTGAAAGAACTGCCAGAGAATTGAAGACATAGATTTGCCCATTCCCTACTGAAACTCCACTAAGTGACAGTAGAGGATATTTTTTAAGGGTGTAAGCTCACAAGAACAAAATAACAAAAGATGAAGTCAGAGCAACAAAACTTTTAGGAGCTGAATGCAGAACACATGGTAACTGATTTAGTATCTGAAAACTGAGAAAACTGACTTCCGACAAAGAACTCTAAACACTCAGGAAATGAACTACCGGGTACTTCTGGTGAAGGCAAAAATGAAAACAAGAGTGGCATAAAGTTTAATGAGTCACTAACCTTCCCAATTTCCCACACCATCTCATTGTGCACTACTGGATGACAGTCCCCCTAGGCAGAACACAGGAGACTTTCTGAAGAGGTAAAACAGAAGGACAACTCAGAACCAGGGTAACCATACTGGAAACAGAATTGATGAAATAAAAGTCTCTCTAAAACTTACATATTAAAACCCCTAACACTCTTCTCTCCCTTGGCTCACAGTACAATGTGCTTATATTATACTCTGCAGGCAATAAATGGGATTCTTCTCTTGGGAACCCCATTAGCCTAAGAGAAAAGACCTACAGTCAATGACATCACAAGGTAACCTAGTAAAAACTCCTACAATGAGGCCTGTAAGTTAACAAGTGCCACGTGAAAGCACAGAACTGTTATTAAGGTTGGTGCCTCTTTTTTGTTTAAGATTTTATTTTAAGTAACCTCTGCACCCAACATGGGGCTTGAACCCATAACCCCAAGATAGAGTCACACATACTCTACCAACTGAACCAGTCGGGCGCCCCGTGATGTCTCATTTTTAAAAAATTTTTGTTTGTTTATTTTTGAGAGAGAGAGAGGCAGAGCACGAGTGGGGGAGGGGCAGAGAGAGAGGGTGACACAGAATTCGAAGCAGGCTCCAGGCTCTGAGCTGTCAGCACAGAGCCTGATGCAGGGATTGAACTCACAAACTGTATCTAATCTAGAAATCATGACCTGAGCTGAAGTTGAATGTCCAACTGACTGAGCTACCCAGGCACCCCTGATTTTTTAAAATAAGCAGATAACCACGGATCATGAAATATCTGAGAAAAGCTTCAACAATGAAGAAAGAGGCAAAAAGAGAAGTGGGGGGGGGGGCTCTGCAGTAAGATGGAAACCTCAAAAATAAAAACAAAACCTACCCTCAATAACCTCAGAGAAAAAAAACCAAGATATTGTAACCTTGAAATAAGAACATGTGCTTATTTAAAAGATTAAATAAGAGCCCCTAGAAATTAAAACAAATCAAGGTATCAAAGAAAAACTGAAAGATCAAGTTGAAGAAATTCTCCAAAGAATTAAGCCAAGAAGAAAAACAGGAAAATAGGAAAGGACATTAGAATCTGTCCAGGAGTCTCAGAGTTGAAACTTCAAGTTCCAAAAGAAGAGAAAAGAAAATGAAGAGTAGGGGCACCTGGGTGGCTCAGACATTTAAGCACCCAACTCTTAATATCAGCTCAGGTTGTGATCTCACAGTCATGAGATCAAGCCCCTGCTTGGGATTCTCTCTTTCCCTCTCCCCAGCTCAGTGTGTTCACACACAAGTGCTCTCTCTAAATAAATAAATAAATAAATAAATACAGAAGGAAGGAAGAAAAGAAAGGAAATGAAAAGAAAGAAATAAAGGATCACGGAAAGTCTACGAAGCACAGTGGATGAAAACAGATCCATACTAACGCACATTATCATGAAATTTCAGAACACAAATGACAAAGAGAAGAATCTGAAAGACTATCAGGGAACAAGTTTTACACAAAGAATTAAGAATTAGAATTTCATCAGACTTCTCAAAAGCAACACTGGATCCTAGGATAAAGTGGAAAGTAATACCTCAAAAATTTGAGAAAATACTGTATCTAATCTAGAATTCTACAGCCAGTGATAATTAAGTGTGACAAGAGAATAAAGACATTTTAAAATATGCTTCCCATTGCAGTGCCTGAGTGGCTCAGTCAGTTGAGTGTCTGACTCTTGCTTTCGGCTCAGGTCATGATCCTGGCTGGGGTTTGTGGGATCAAGCCCCACGTCAGTCTCTAGGCTGAGCAAAATGCCTGCTTAGGATTCCCTCTCCCTCTGACTCTCTCCGCTCCGTCCTGCTCATGTTCTTTCTCTAAAATAAAAAAAATTAACAAAAAATTAAAAAATATATGCCTCCCATTACCTTCAGTAAGCTACTAGAGGAAGTACTCTACTAAAATGAGGGCAAAGTAACCAAGCGAAAGGAAGAAACAGGTGATCCAACACAACAGAAAGGCAAAGGCACTACTCAAGATGATAGAGGAGATCTCAGAACGACATGTAAAACAGCCTGGTTAACAACCAGTCCAGATTACAAACGTTCAGAAGGCTCTAAGAGAGAAACCTCCAAGAAAATAAAATCGACAGACTAAGTAGTGTGTTTAGAAGTACCGAGATGAGATTAAAGCACCAGGAAGAGACTTTAGGAATGAATTAGCATAGAAGTACAAAGAACCTGAACAACAATCATTAACTCTAGAAACAGTAACAACTTGTACAAGGAAAGAAAATAATAGTGTACTACAATGACTTAACTATGAATAGTACAATATACAGTCATAATGTAAACAATATTAATTTAACCACAATTATGATACAATCACACTGGAGAATGAGAAATATGCCCATTGTAATTGGGAATGACTGTGTGCTAAAACTTCATTTTCCATAATGGGAATAGAAAATAACTAAAACTGAAAAATAAACAAATTGCTGTATGAGCATAATATCTAGAGCTCTGAAAGTAAACACCAAAAGAAAGTGATGAAAGGGAAGGCAGAGTCAAGGAACTACTTTTATCCAGAATTAGCTTTATTGAACAATTTGGTTCTTTAAACAAAGGCATGTATAACTTTGATAATACTTGTAATAACTAAAAAAAGAAATACTCTGTAAGAAAAATGAGAATTAACAAGCTATTTATGCGCTAAATTCAAAACCATTCAGAAACCTGTAAAGGAAAACAGAACACTGCAAAAAATGAGGAGTAATTTTATTGGGGAGCCTGGGTGGCTCAGCTGGTTAAGCATCCGACTTCAGCTCAGATCATGATCTCATGGTTCATCAGTTCAAGCCCCACATTGGGCTCCGTGCTAACAGCTCAGAGCCTGCAACCTGCTTCAGATTCTCTCTGCCCCTCCTCAACCTGTGATCTCTCATTCTCTCTCTCTCTCTCTCTCAAAAATAAATAAACATTAAAAACATGTTTAAGGGAAAATTATATTGAAAATGATATGGTAGCACAGTTAGAATCTGAAAAAATAATGCAACTAAGCAGCAAGAGAAAGCAAACTAATTTACACCCCAAATTCCTTAAGCAAAGGAAATCCCCTTTATTCTATAACAAATTAAGAAGCAGTATGCTAGAATGAATGAATGTGGAGTTTTACACAGGTACTTAATTATACTAAATCCCACTAAAGCAGAAAGCAAATACTTCCTGAGTTGTTTGTTTGTTTTTTATGTTTGTTTCTTTTGAGAGAGGTAGAGAAAGCATAAGGCAAGGGCAGAGAGAGAAGGGGGCAGAGGATGTGAAGTGGGCTCTGTGCCAACAGCAGAGAGCCCAATGCAGGGTTCAAATCTATGAGCCGTGAGATCATGACCTGAGCCAATGTCAGACCCTTAACCAACTGAGCCACCCAGTCGCTCCTTGAGTTTTTTTTTTTTTTTTTTTTTTGAGAAGAGTTTTAAAAAGCAAAGCATTCCCATTGGATATTCTTTCCTGCTTTGTCAAAGATTAGATGGCCATATGCTTGTGGGTCCATCTCTGGGTTCTCTATTCTATTCCATTGGTCTATGTGTCTGTTCTTGTGCCAATACTATGCTGTCTTGATGACTACCGCTTTGTAGTAGAGGTTAAAATCTGGGATTGTGATGCCTCCCGCTTTGGTTTTATTCTTCAGAATTACTTTGGCTATTCGGGGTCTTTTGTGGTTCCATACAAATTTTAGGATTGTTTGCTCTTGCTTTGAGAAGAATGCTGGTGCAATTTTGATTGGGATTGCATTGAATGTGTAAATTGCTTTAGGTAGTATTGCCATTTTAATGATATTTATTCTTCCGATCCATGAGCATGGGATGTTTTTCCATTTCCTTGTGTCTTCCTCAATTTCCTTCATAAGTTTTTTATAGTTTTCCACGTAAAGGTCTTTTACATCTTTGGTTAGGTTTATTCCTAGGTATTTGATGGTTTTTGGTGCAATTGTGAATGGGATTCGCTTCTTTATTTCTCTTTCTATTGCTTCATTGTTGGTGTAAAGGAAAGCAACCGATTTCTGTACGTTCATTTTGTATCCTGCAACTTTGCCAAATTCATGGATCAGTTCTAGTAGGCTTTCGGTGGATTCTTTTGGGTTTTCCATGTAAAGTATCATGTCGTCTGCAAAAAGTGAAAGTTTGATTTCATCCTTGCCTATCCTGATGCCTTTTATTTTGCTTTCTTGTCTGATTGCTGATGCTAGGACCTCCAACACTATGTTAAATAGCAGTGGTGAGAGTGGACACCCCTGTCGTGTTCCTGATCTCAGGGGGAAGGCTCTCAGTTTTTCCCCATTGAGGATGATATGAGCTGTGGGCTTTTCATAAATGGCTTTTATGATGTCTAAGTATGTTCCTTCTATCCCGACTTTCTCGAGAGTTTTTATTAAGAAGGGATGCTGTATTTTGTCAAATGCTTTTTCTGCATCAATCAACAGGATCATATGGTTCTGGGAGAACTGGACAGCAACATTCAGAAGAATGAAACTAGACCACTTCCTTACACCACTCACAAAAATGAACTCTAAATGTATGAAGGATCTGAATGTGAGACAGGAAACCATCAAAATCCTAGAGGAGAAAGCAGGAAAAAACCTCTTTGACCTGAGCCGCAGCAATTTTCTATGCAACATATCTCCAAAGGCGAGGGAATTGAAAGCAAAAATGAACTATTGGGACCTCATTAAGATAAAAAGCTTCTGCACGGCAAAGGAAACAACCAACAAAACTAATAGACAACCAACGGAACGGGAAAGGATAATCGGATAATCGCAAGTGACATATCAGATAAAGGACTAGTATCTAAAATCTATAAAGAATTTACCAAACTCCACACCCGAAAAACAAATAATCCAGTGAAAAAGTGGGCGGAAGATATGAATAGACACTTCTCCAAAGAGGACATTCAGATGGCCAACAGACACATGAAACGATGCTCAAAGTCACTCATCATCAGGGAAACACAAATCAAAACCACACTGAGATACCACCTTACACCGGTTCGAGTGGCTAAAATGAATAAATCAGGAAACTATAGATGCTGGCGGGGATGTGGAGAAACAGGTACCCTCCTACACTGTTGGTGGGAATGCAAACTGGTGTAGCCACTCTGGAAAATGGTGTGGAGGTTCCTCAAAAAAATGAAAATAGAGCTACCCTATGACCCAGCAATAGGAATCTACCCAAGAGACACAGGAATGCTGATGCATAGGGGCACGTGTACCCCAATGTTCATAGCAGCACTTTCGACAATAGCCAAATCATGGAAGCAGACCAAGTGTCCATCAACTGACGAATGGATAAAGAAGTTGTGGCACATATATACAATGGACTACTACGTGGCAATGAGAAAAAATGAAATCTGGCCATGTGTAGCGACATGGATGGAACTGGAGGGTATTATGTTAAGTGAAATAAGTCAGTCGGAAAAAGACAGATACCATATGTTTCCACGAATAGGTGGACTTTGTGAGACTAAGCAAAAACCAGGGGGAGGGGAAGAGGGGAAAGGAAAAAAAGACACAGAGAGGGAGGGAGATAAAACATAAGAGACTCTCAAAGACTAAACAATCTGAGGGTGAGGGAGGTGAGGGAGGTGAGGGAGGTGAGGGAGGTGAGGGAGGTGAGGGAGGTGAGGGAGGGGGGAGAGGGGGTGATGGACATTAAAGAGGACACGTGTTGGGATGAACACTGGGTGTTATACGTAAACCAATTTGAAAATAAACTGTTATAATAAAAAAAAAAAGCAAAGCATTACCTATCTTTAAGTTCTCTCAATGCTTTAAAAAAAAAAAAAGGTAACAATGAACAATTGCTCAAAGGAATTCTCATATGAAAAGAAAAAAAAAACAGGAGAATCATCTGGCAACCATTTACTTAGCACTATTATGCTTGATTACAGAGACAAAGTCAACAATGAAGACATGGTGCTGCAATGACAGCTGAGCATCCACAAATAATAAAAAATAAGTAAGGTCGATTTATAGTTATCTAAGACAATACAGAATATATACTAGCATGATTTTGTTAAAAAAAAAAATGCCAGAACAATTTTTTTCTAAGATAGTCATTGTAGTGGGCTATGAGAAGAAAACAATTAGGAGAAAATCAAATCTACCTAGATTAAAATAAGCCTTTGTTTGAATCCATCGCATGTGACATTATGACCAACAGGGCAAGAAATCATGGCAGCAATTAGGTACGTAAATTGTTGTTTTGGAAACAGTGAGTGACCCATAGATATCAACTTGTCCTTTTCAAATTACTTATGAACAAACAATATATATTCATGTTTCCAAATGTTATAGCACAGTAAAACCTTGGATTGCGAGTGACTTGTTCTTCAAGTGTTCCACAAGACGAGTACACATGTCTAACAAATTTTAACTTGATAAATAAGCAATGTCTCTAATAAATTTTAACTTGATAAATAAGTAACGTCTTGCAATACAAGTCTGAAGTGATGCTCAATGTCACATGATCACAACTGAGCCAATGGTTCTTGAAATTTGCTTTGTTATCTGAGTGCTCTAGATTATAAGAACGTTTCTGGAACAAATTACAGCAAGGTTTTACTGTATTTGTAATAACTATACGTAATGGCAATGGCAACTTCTATAGAAGACAAAATTCCAAATGACCATGAGAAACTATGGGAAAATTTCCAAAAAGCAGAGAGAAAATAACAAAGTCATATAATTATGATTCCAACATAAATACAGACTACAGTAAGACATTAGAAAAAAATGGATTTTTTATCATATTTAGAAGGTAGCACACACTAACCCAACAAGTCCAAGGTAAGGGAGGATCAAAAGAGAAAAACACAATGAAGAACACTGACTCAGGGGCCACCTGGGTGGCTCAGTCGGTTAAGCATCCGACTTCAGCTTAGGTCATGGTCTCACGGGTCGTGAGTTTGAGCTCCGCGTCAGGTTCTGTGCTGACAGCTCGGAGCCTGGAGCCTGCTTTGGATTCTGTGTCTCCCTCTCTCTCTGTCCCTCCCCTGCTGGCAATCTGTCTCTTAAAAGTGAATAAACATTAAAAAAAAAAACAAAAACAAAAACACTGACTCTGGAGTCAAATATACCACTTACTAGACACCTTTACTTTCATCAAGTTAATTAATCTAAGTTTCAACTCCCTTATCAGCAGATAAGGATAATATCTACACTGAAAGGTTTCTGTAAGGATTTTAGACAATCTGTACCAATACCTATCATCATACCTGGAACAGACATCAAATAAATGTTTATATATGTATAATATATATTGAATATATGTATAACATTTAACAGAAGAGAAGCATATCTGGTTCTCAAATAATCTGTGTTATTACTACTGACTCTAATTTTTAGCCAACGATAGAGTTGCATTCCTTAAAAAACAGCATATTACCATGGAATAATAAAAGCATAATACATGAATTTTAAAAGTAGTCCTCTACTATGGATGCCTGGGGAGCTAAGCATCTAACTCATGATTTCAGTTCAAGTCATGATATCATGGTGGTGAGCTAGAGACCTGGGGTCCAGCTCCCTGCTGGGCGTGGAGCCTGCTTAAGATTCTCTCTCTCCCTTTGCCCCTCCCCTGCTCTCATGTATTCTTTCTCTCTCAAATAAAAATAAAAATAAAAATAAAAATAAATGTAGTCTTCTAATAAACCATATCAGTAAATCCTTTACCACACTGATACAAATGCTGACCTTTACGCTTCCAATGAGGGTACAAGATCCATGATTTCCAGAAAAAAAAGTCATGTACTATAGTCCCTCCATTTCTCCCAAAAGTAGCATTCTCTTTCAGATACCATTTCTTCTCTTAATCCCTTACTATTTCGCACTTTTCCCTTAGACATCAGGCTACTGACAAGGATGACATCTCCCACCAGACCACTCTCTATTCTCAATCTCTTAACAGAAAAGATCCTCCATCACCATCTCTCAAACTTAAGGCTAGTTCCTTTGAGGAGGCTGCTTCTCTGGAAGTCACTATGGTGCATAGCTGCTCATTCACCAATTCTCAAGTGTGTACTCTGGGGCCATTATCACACATCTCTCTCAGTTTTCGGAACATTTCTTACCAGTCTCAGGAAGGCCCACACCATCCACCTAAATCACCTTCCATCTGTTATTACCATTATCTTACGTCCTCTAGATCACTGGCATCTGACATAGGCTCCCTCTATACTCCAAGTCTACTTGACCCTGGGTATTTTCAACATTCAAGTCCCTCACCATCACCTCACTTCAGCACCCAGTTCCCAGGACCGTAAATTGGAGTTTGACATTGCCAGGGCCCATTTGGTGCCTATAATCCTAAAACTCTAGAATTCCTATCTCTGACCACTATCCCTAACCGTTCTTCACTCCTTCTCTTACTTCATTACACCCACTGTGTTATCTCACTAACCCTTCCCCTTTCTCTCAATCTATCTTCCATCTCCTGGCTTTACTTACTACCTTATCTGTCTATATCTCAAATTCCATCACTTCAACTGCCTTCTTCCAGGCAGCTCTTTTCCATCCATTCTTTAACCTTCCAGCCAGCACATTTCAGCCCAGAATCACTCTCTCATCTCTTTTTCTGTTATTACACATAAGCAGTCAAATATTGCTGGCGGATGGGCAGGGTGGAGGTGGCTGGAAAAGGACAACCACCATCCACACTGGTAGAAACACAAAGAACAGACAGCAGAGAGGCACTATCTCCTACACCACCCTCAAAAATACATGATCTCTACAAATATCTATATTTACCCTTTTCGTTTCTTTCTTTCTCAGAAAAAAGTGACCTATATCTCTCAGATAAAGCTACTCTTCTCCATCTATGCTCTCAGACCCATCAGTTATCTTCGCTTTCATGGCTGTAATCTTCACATTCTCTCCACTGGCTACTTCCTGAAGTCTGTCAGTTCCTTTAAAAAGTTTCCCTCAAATCGGAGTTCTTCACAGTCTTCACTCTTCTTCATCTAAAACACTGTTCTCAAGACTGGACAATTTTTTTCCCCAGAGAAATGTGACAATGTCTGGAAGCATTTTTGGTTGTGACAGCTGAATGGGTACTACTGGCACACAGCAAGTAGAGGCCAGAGATGCTGCAATGCACAATTCAGTTCCCCAAAACAAAGAATTATCCAGTCTAAAATGTCAACAGTGCCAAAGCTGAGAGACCTTGCTCTAAAAACTACACTTTAGAAAGAGTTGTGTAATGTTACTATCTCCATTTCCTTGTTTTTCAGTGTTATCTGGCTTCCATGTACTGTAACAGCTCGTAATACAGCTGCATTTTTATCCATCTCCCTGAAGTAGATATTAACCACTTCTCCTTCTTAAAATCCTCTACTTGAAAAGCAAGAATGAAGACATGAAAGCAAAAAATAAATGAAACAGAAAATAGAGAAAAACCAATGAAACCAAAATATGATACTTTGAGAAAATCAAGCAGACTAAAAACTTAGGTTTACACAAAAAACCGGTGTATAGCTCTGTACAGATTTATTCATAATTGCCTAAATCAGGAGGAACCAAGAAGTCTTCCAAAGGATGAATATATATACTAACTCTGGTACACACATAATGGAATACTTCATAGTGATTACAAGGAACTAGCTATGGATTCATACAATGACATGGATGAATCTTAAATGCATTTTGCAAAGTGAAAGAAACTAGACATAAAGGAAGAGGGAGTGACTACAAAGGGGATGCATGGGAGAACTTTTAAGATGAGGAAATGTTATCTGGTATTGGTGTAAGAAACACATAACTCTATGCATTTGTCAAAACTCAAGAGTAACTGTACATCACACAGATTGAACTTTAAAAAAAAAATCAACCAGTAGTTTGGGGAGTTACAAGATAAAATGCACACAATGTAAAAAGAATGTACTATATATAGCATTATGCTATAACCTCAAAAAAGTATCCAGAATACACAAAGAACTCTTCCAACTCAACAACAAAAAGACAACTCAATATTAAAATAGGACTATTTTTAGGAGTTGAATACACATTTCTTCAAAGAAGATACACAAATAGCCAGTAAACACATGAAGAGATGCTTAACACCATAAGTCGTTAGAGAAATGGCAATCAAAACCACAGTGAGAAACCAAAAACAAAAAATAAGTATTTGTGAGAGTGTAAAAAAACTGGAACTCTTGTACACTGCTAATGGGAATGTAAAATTGTGCAGCTAGTGTGGAAAACAGTTTGGCAGTTCCCCAAAAAAGTTAAACATAGAGGGGCACCTGGGTGGCTTAGTCAGTTAAGCATCCGACTTTGGTTCAGGTCATGATCACACAGTTGGTGAGTTCAAGCCCCGCATCGGGCTCTGTGCTGACAGTTCAGAGCCTGGAATCTGCTTTGGATTCTGTGTCTTCCTCACTCTCTGCCCCTTCCCTGCTCTCACACACACACACACACACACACACACACACACACACTCTCTCTCTCTCTCTCAAAAATAACACTAAAAAAAAAAGTTAAACATAGAATTAATATATGATCCAGCAATTCCACTCTTAGGTATATACCCAAGAAAAACAAAAACATGTCCACACACAAACTTAGTACATCAATGTTTACAGAAGCACTTACAACAGAAAGACCTACACATTGAAAACCATAAAATATTGCAGAGACAAATTAATAGCAATATATAAAACAATAATGATATATAACAAAATAATAAAATAAATGGGGACATTTTACCTATGGGTTGGAAGATTCAATACTGGTAAGGTATCAGTTCTCCCACAACTGGTCTATAGATAGGGTGCCTGGTTGGCTCATTAGGTAGAGTACATGACTTTGATCTTGGGATCATGAGTTCAAGCCCCATGTTGAACGTAGAGGTTATTTAAAAAAAAAAACAAAACAGATTCAACATAATCCTAATCAAAATTCTAGTAAGTTTTTTTAAATGTTTATTTATTTTTGAGAGAGAGATGTGGGGGAGAGAACGAGAGAGAAAGAGGGATAATACAAGAGGGGGAAGGCAAAGAGAGAGAGACAGAGAACCAAAGCAGGCACCAGGCTCTAAGCAGTCACCTGCTTGACCGACTGAGCCACTCAGGTGCCCTAAAATATCAGTAGGATTTTTTAAATAGAAATCGACAAGCTGATTCTAAAATTTATATGGAAAGGCAAAAAGAATTTAGGACAGCCAAAACAGAGGCGCCAGGGTAGCTGAGTCAGTTAAGTGCTAACAGCACAAATCCTGCTAGGGATTCTCTCTCTCCCTCTCTTTCTCTCTCTGCCCCTCCCCCGCATATACTCTATTCCTCTCCCTGTCTCTCAAAATAAATAAATAAACAAAACATTAAGAAAACAAACTTAAAAAAAAATAGCCAAAACAGTTTTAAAAAGAATGAAGTTGGAAAAGTGATATTGATTTCAAGAGTTATTATAGGAGCACCTGGGTGTCTCATTCAGTTAAGCATCTGATTTCAGTTCAGGTCATGATCTCATGGTTTTTGAGTTTAAGTCCCACCTCAGGCTCTGTGCTGACAGCTTGCAGCCTAGAGCCTGCTTCAGATTCTGTCTCCTTCTTTCTCTGCCCCTCCCCAGCGCATGTTCTCTCTTTCTCTCTCTCTCAAAAATAAACATTTTAAAAAATTTAAAAAAATTATTATAAAGGTACAGTTATATGATGATAGTGTGGTATCAATAAAGAACAGACACACAGTACAACACAGAACAGAGTTCAAAACTAAAATCACACATATACAGTAAAATTACTTTTGATTTAGGTGCAAAGGCAATGCTGTGGAGAAAGAATAGCCTTTTCAACAAATGAGTCTGGAAAAATTGGATATCCATATGTAACAAATGAACTTCGGTTCATACCTCACACCATACAGAAAAAAATTAACTGAGGGTTGCCTGGGTGGTTCAATCAGTTAAGCGTCCGACTTCAGCTCAGGTCATGATCTCACTGTTTGTGAGTTCGAGCCCCGCATCAGGCTCTGTGCTGACAGCTCAGAGCCTGGAATCTACTTCAGATTCTGCCTCCCTCCCTCTCTACCCCTCCTCCACTTGTGCTCTTTCTCTCTCTCTCTCTCAAAAATAAAAGTAAACAATTTTAAAAAAAGAAAGAAAAGAAAAAAATTAACTGAAAATAGATCGCAGACCTAAATGTAAAATCCCAAGCTATAAAACCTCCAAAAGAAAACCTATGAGAAAATCTTTGTGAACTTAGGTTAGGTAAAGATTTCTTAGATATAACATCAAAAGCACAATCCATAAAAGAACAATTTGATAAATCAAACTTCATCAAAACTAAAAACTTCTACAAAAAAGTTAGTGAAAAGACAAGTGAAAATACATTGGGAGAAACTTTGCAAACATATATCTGCTAAAGGACTTATGTCTAAAAAAAGTACAGAACTCGCAAACTGAACAATGAGAAAACGATCCAATTTTTAAAGAGGCAAAGACTTGAATGGACACTTGACCAAAAATAGTAATACAGATGATTTAAAAAATGCTTAATTATTGGTCATTAGGGAAATATAAATTAAAACCATAATGAAAAAACACTACACACCCATCAGGAGCTAAAATAAAAAGTAGTGATGATACCAAATGCTGCCTAAGATTATGAGAAAGTGGGTAATCTGTGCACTAATATAATTTTAATATAAAAGCTGGCAGTTTCTTATAAAACTAAACTCACATGTTGGAGGTTGGGAGGCAACTGCACTTTTGTGCTTTTACACCACAGAAATGAAAACTTATACTAACAAAAACCTGTATATAAATAATGTTCACAGCAACTTTATTCATAATACTAATAACTGGAAATAACCAAGTGTCCTTCAATGGGTAAAAGGTTAAACAAACTGTAATATATCCCTATCATGAAATACTTCTCAGTAATTAAATGAAACAAACTTAATATAGACAACAACTTGGAATTATCACCTGAGAATTATACTGAGTGATGAAAGCCAAATTCAAAATGTTAAATACTATATGACTCAATTTATATAACATTTACTTGAAACAAAATTATGGAGATGGAGAATAGATTAGTGGTTGCCAGGAATCAGATATTGGGGTGGGGAGGAAGGAGGGAAGTAGGTGTGGTTATAAAGGGGTTAGTGAGCTGGAACTTTGTGGTAATGGAACAGTTCTGTATCTTGATTATGGTGGTGGTTACATGAATCTACACATGATAAAATTGCACAGAACTACAAACACACACACACACACAAATGAGTGCATGTTAAACTGGTGACATGTGAGTAAGTTTGGTGGATTGTATCAATGTCATTTTCCTGGTCTTTATATTATACTGTAGTTACGCAAGATGTTATCATTGGGGAAAACTAAGTGAAGGACTCTCAGAATCTCCCTCTATGTATTTTTTTTTTTTTTGCAACTTTCTGTGAATCTACAATTATTTCAAAACTCAAGGCGTGGTGTTTTTTTTAAGTTTGTTTATTTATTTTGAGAGAGAGAGAGAGAGAAAGAATCCCAAGCATGTGCAGAGCCCAATGCAGGGCTCGAAACCACGAAACACGCAAGATCATGACCTGAGTCGAAATCAAGAGCTGGATGCTTAACTGAATGAACCACCCAGGTGTCCCCCATCGTTTTTTTAAACAGGCAAATAACCTGAATAGACACTTCACCAAAAAAGATATAAGATAGTAAAAATGCACATAAAAAGATGCTCAACAGCAGTCCTTAAGGAAATATAAAATAAAACCACAAGGAGATACTACTACACACCTATTAGAATGCCTAAAATTTAAAACAACTGACCATACCAAATGTTGGTGAGGATGTGCAAATGTACATTTCCACCAACAGGAATATAAAATGATACATCCATTTTGGAAAGCAGATTGGCAATTTCTCATAAAGTTAAACTTACACCTATCATATGATCCAACCATTCTGTTCTAGGTATTTATCTAAAAGTAAAGGAAATATGCGTTCACATAAATACTTATACATAAATGTTCATAGCAGCTTTATTTGTAATAGCCAGTACCTGGAAACAACCCAAAAGTACATCAAGAAGTAAAAGGATAAACAAATTGTGGTATATGCAATGGAACTACTTTCCAATAAAAATGACCTACTGATATACTCTTTAATACGAATAAATCTCAATATGCCACTTTGGCATAAGGATTATTTTAGCTGAAGGCAATTAAAAAACACCACACACAGGAACAATTCTGCCCTCTCCCTTTCTGCCTAAAAGCAGGGCATAAATTTTCCTTCATAGAGGTGACAAATTTCCATTTGTAAGTGTTCCTCCTCTCCAGTACCAGGAAGAGAAGTAGTCTTATCTGGTTAACAAATCTAACCAAACAACCTTTATTTATCAAATATTTCCTAATAGCCTTCCCACAACTAACACTATCACCCCGAGAAGCCCAAACCCCCTTTAACTTTATCTAGTCTCTTCTCCACAATTTATCACCCTGGTAAAATGGTATATAAGCCTCACGGACTTTTCATAATGCCTAGCACATCTTATTAAATGGAATCACCTTTCTTTCTCCCTGCTTCCAAATCTGCTTCTTTCCTTACCACAACTGAAGTGAACTAGAAAAGCAGAAATAATTCTAGCCTCCTTCCTCTCCTTATTCAATGGATACCAGGTCCTATTGATTTCTTTCTCCTAAATCTATCTCAGCTTTATTCCCACCTTGCCATCTCTACTCCTTTGCCCTTACTATTTCTCAGATACATTTGTTGCCCTCACCCACCCTACTCTCTCGATTCCCACCTGAATCCAAGATCCAACGTAGTAAGTCACAGATTTGGCATTTCTACCCAGCTTCAAATCCTTCAATGGCTCCCTGCTATCTTCATCCTAATATCCAAACTCCTCATTATGGCATGATAGGCTTTCCTTCTCAGACCAAATCTGAATACTATAGCCTGATCTTCAACCTTTCCAAATTAAAGGACTCTCTAACTTGGGTCTCTCTCTGGATCTGGAAATCCAGAGAAATATATCCCTTCCTTTATCTACCTAGAAAACTCATTCTACTGGATTCAGCTCAATGTAACCTCTTCCCTGACCTCTCAAAATTAAGCTCTCTGTCACTTATGCTTTTAGAGGGCCTTCTCTGTACCTGTACACTGCTGTATTTATTTACATGTCTGCTCCAATAAACTGAACCATATTCACACATAATATTGATGTAATAAATTTTATTAAAAGATTGAATGATTTTGTACATTTACTCAGCTAATGGTCTCAAGGTCCCCTCCCTCTCAGTTACTCTAAAATCTTAGATAATGCTCCTGTCTGGTTTCTACTTTCTCTTCCCAGTGCCCATCCTTCTATTTTACCACATAACAAATGCTAAGTTCCTTTCAGACTAGTCTTAAAGACAAAGGAGTGAAATAAAACACTTAACCTGCACAGTTTTGAAAAGTCATGATTGATTTAACTAGGTGACTCTGTCTTTATGCTTCCATATGCCCACACAGTCACCCAATTCCAAATGAACCACACGAGAACATGAATTTGCTGTCCCACATATCCCACTTACCAGACACCAAGCCACCAAAATCTACCAGCCATACCTCATTCTGCCTTTCTCTGTATTTATATGAGATTCCATGTCCACCCCAAGAACTTCTGACAAAAAAAAAAAAAAAAAAGAAAGCATGTGCCAGAAAAAGTAACTGCACAGTAAAAGTTCTTCCTTCAACTGCTAGGGGCGTCTGGGTGGCTCAGTCAGCTGAGCATCCGACTTCAACTCAGGCCACGGTCTCACTCTTAGTGGATTTTGAGCCCTGCATTAGGCTCCGTGCTGACAGCTCAGAGCCCGGAGCCTGCTTTGCATTCCGTGTTTCCTTCTTTCTCTCTCTGTCCCTCCCCTACTTGTATATGGTCACTCTATCCTTCTCTCAAAAATAAACATTTAAAATAATAATAATAATGATAATAATAATAAATAAAGTTCCTCAACTGCTAACAAATTGTGGAAAGTGCAGAGGATTCCTCTGGATGATCCTCCCTTCTCCCTCCATTTTCTCCTTCCTCCTTAATATATGTTCTTTCATGTATTCACTCCTCTGTCATGCACCCTGTGCTTCAGGGAAGTCAACCGGGCCAAAGGATGGGCCTGGTTGGCTAAGGATAATTCCCTCAGTCTTTACCAGTGACTAATTTAGGAAAGGGAATGTAACCCAATTTTGGTCAACAAAATGAGAGGTTAAGTTTGCTGTAGGCTTCTCGAACAGTCCTTCCTCACTCTTAGAAAGGATTTCATGTGTTTGTGTCTGTTTCCTTCCCTCTACCAAACATATTTTGCTTATGTGTAAACTAGAAATTTAAATTATTACTATTTCTTTCAAAAAGTGATCAAATGACAAAAGTCAACGAAGTTTCAAAACAGTGATTTGTCAACATTTACTAGGTAATATAACGAAACAGTTTTCTTGCCTTTGCTCTGAAAAGTAGAGTTCTAGTAAAGCTCAGAGACAACTAAGTGTGTGTGAAAAGAAATAAATAGTTGGTAGACAAAAAGAAGCCCAAAAGGTAGTGCTGATCTTGAGAGGTAAGAGTAAGTGACAGATGGCAAACTGGCCAAAATATCAAGGAAAAAAATGTGAATCAGTGTTAGCGGCTATAGAAGGTACATTAGTTTTATTTGGGTTCTAAATTCAAACAAAGAAATAAATAGTATGTATATATCTTTTGAAACACGTGAAAACAAAATGCTAACTTAAAACAAACAACCAAAGGGGCGCCTGGGTGGCTTAGTCAGTTGAGCATCTGACCTCGGCTCAGGTCATGATCTCGCGTTTCATGAGTTCGATCCCCACATCGGGCCCTGTGTTGACAGCTCGGAGCCTGGAGCCTGCTTCTTCAGATTCTGTGTCTCCCTCTCTCTGCCCTTCTCCCGCTCATGCTCTGTCAATCTCTCTCTCTTAAAAATAAACATTTAAAAAACAAAACAACAACAAATAACTGCCCTGGGGTGCCTAGGCAGCTCAGTCGGTTAAGCATCTGACGTCAGCTCAGGTCATGATCTCACTGTTGGGGGGGGGGGTCTGAGCCCCACATCGGGCTCTGTGCTGACAGCTTGAGCCTGGAAACTGCTTCGGATTCTGTTTCTCCCTCTCTCTCTGCCCCTCCCCCGCTCATGCTCTGTCTCTCTCTTTCCCAAAAATAAATGTTAAAAAAATTTTTTTAAAGAAAAAAAAAAACCGAACTGCCCTAACTAGTAACTTCACATTTTTTAAATTCTGAACTTTTCCCTCATTCAGGTTTAGAGCAATTTTGATGACTAATCAAAAAATGCTTTACATTTTAAATCGTAAGTGCAAAATAGCATGCAGAGGTCACAAATCAGACCCTAATCAGGACAACACAGGAGGGAGTTGCCAAAAAGGGAGGCCAAACTCTCATTACTGAAAACCTAGAACATGACCTCTTGACCTCTAGATCCACAAGGAAGCAAAGAAAAGAGGCCTAACGGCTAAATTTGGGCCTCCCACAGTTAGCTGTGTGGTACCTTCTATTGATCTGGCTGTAATACTACACCATTTTTCTAGAGCAGGCAGGAGTAGAAGCATCATCTCTCAAGCAGCCATTTTGAGTCAAAAGCAGAAAATCTAGTCATGAGAATACAGATGTAACTTGTAAACCCTGGCTCACCACGAGTCATGGTTTCCTCAAATGAAAAACTGAATTACTTCTGTACTTCAACCCTTTCTGAGAGGTGAGAGGCATAGGAGAAAAAGCCTAAGTAAAAAAAAACAAAAAAACAAACAAACAAAAAAAACAGGGTTCAAATGCCAAATCTTCTACTCTCTAGATGGTCTAATCTGGCATTTCTGTTTCCTCAGGCATAAAACGGAAGTAACACCTACCTCTTCAGATTATTGTGAGACTTAGAGATAATGTACATAAAAATACCTTGCACATAACAGATACTGAATTAAATTAAGTATTTACCTAATAGAACACAAACAAAAAAGGAACAGTTACCAAATGACCAAAATTATAAGCTGTGCAAAAATAACTCTATAATTTTCAAGCAGAAACCAAGCAATTTACTAGAGAAAAATGAAGGAGTAGGAGTCAGGTCCTCAGATCTTCCTTTTAGAAACTGTTTAAATGACCCTGGGGAAGTAAACTTAAACCTCAGTTTCCTCTCTTATAAAACGAAAGGACTGAATTAGCCTAAAACTATTCTGTGCTTTTTAGCAATGTCACACAACCAGCAACAAACATGAATCTAGAACCTAGACCTGGCTCAGCACTACCTCGAAATAATGTTTCTAAAGTGACTCACAAGAGAAAGACATGTGGATGGCAGAAGCAGTTCAGATAAATAAGTGGAGGCAAAGGTTTCACGCTGGGACTGAAAAGAAATGAATAAAATTAAAGATGATAAACTTATTAACATACAGAGTGAGAGATATAAAATAGGGAGAGCATAATGATCAAGTGTAGAGACAGGTCATAGATGTAAGCAGCAGGAATCAAAGATGCCCTTAGCTGTGACTTTCAAAAATGATTTTGGGGGAATAAAACATGAAGAGAAAATTTCATAAATCCAAACAGAAGGTGACCAAGATTTGAATTTGGACAGAGAGCAGAGAAAAAGGGGGAGAAACAACCCACTTTCAGAAAGTGGCGAACTTTAGCAACCAAGGTATCCCAATAATAAAAGACAGCAATAAACTAATTCAATAAAAAATAATTTTAAAAAATGTATTAAAGAACTACAGATATAAGGAAATTCGGCCTGAATAACACAAACATCACCATGACCTAACAGTTCTAATGTAGTCAGAACTATGAAACCATTTCCTAGAGCTCTGTTTTTTAAACTGAAGGTTTGAACAATTTTTTAATATAATGAAAAAGAAAATGTCAGAGAAATATCATAGAATAAAGGTAAATGCTGCTTTATCCAAAACTCTATCTCAGTTTTTTTGTGTACAAATATGCTTGCGCTAGGGTGAAACATAGAAAATACTTCTTTTTTTTTTTTTTTTAAGGTTTATTTATTTGAGACAGCACGCACACACCCATGAGTGGGCAGGGGAGAGGCAGAGAAAGATGAAGACAGAGAATCTCAAACAGACTCCAAGCTGTCAGCACAGAACCCTGATATAAGGCTCGATCCCACAAACCAAGAGATCATGACATGATCCGAAATCAAAAGCTGGGCACTTAACCAACTGAGCCACCAATGCACCTGGAAACATAAAATATATTTCTTACTCTGCATCATGGTTTAAAAAGTTTCAAAACTATGTATCATGGAACTTTTCAAACATAAAGTATACTAAGTCCTCATACATCTTTTAGCTTCAACAATTTCTAAAGGTCGTTTTTACTGAACAGCCTTTACTGAAAGGAAGTGAAAACTATAAAGAATTAGTAGAAGAAATATCAAGCTTCCTTGAAACTCTTATGTTGCAATAAAAGTGAAAAAGTAACATTTAGATAAACTTTATTTTCCCCAAAGGGTTTCCTTTTATAAAGGACAAGTTTAATACTTCTATTCCTTTAGTATTCAATATGATCTCACAAATGGCAAGATGCAAGATACAAATTTCGGACCCTGTTTGCTCTGAAATGTTCACAAAAGATTTTACGTGTCAATTATTTTTGTGAGTTAATCTCTACCAATTAAATAGTAGGCTTAAAAATCCAGTTTTAAAATTAAGACCAAGTTCTCTAGTTTCATTTCACCAGAAATATAAAAGTTCAAGGAAACTGACAATACTTAATAAATATTAAACTCACGGATATTAAATATTAGACTCATGAATACAAGCAGTATGATCAAACATTAACATTTTTAAAAATAATTTCAAGCCTTTAAATTACCAATTAGTGAATTTTTCTGACCCCACAGTTAGAAAATACTTTAAAAATTAAAAAATACCGACTTAAAAGCCTAAGATCAATTTACTTCCTATTTATGTACGCTAACTCACTTTATCATCCTACTACCAATGCTAATTAAAGAGAGAAATAAGTTTTGTAAATAAGATATACCACAACTAATTTTTATACTGTTTATTTGTTAAACCAGTTTTTTAAAAACTTACATGCGATGGCAAATCTTATTAACTTCGCAATGCTATTTTAAAACATTTTTCCTAGGGTGTCTGGGTGGCACAGTCAGTTAAGTGTCTAACCCTTGATCTCAGGTCAGGTCATGATCTCATGGTTCATGAGTTCAAGCCCCCTATCAGGCTGTATTGATGGTACGGAGCTCGCTTGGGATTCTGTCTCTCCTCTCTGCCCTTCCCTGACTTGTGCACTCACGCGCTCTCTCTCTCTCTCAAAATAAATAAGCTAAACAAAACAAAACATTTGTCCTATCCTAATCTAGCACTTTAAAGAACTTGAGAGTTTTTGAATGTCATTTTTTAAGCTTTCTATCATGGAAATTTAAAAACATACACAAAAATACAAAGACTATTACAACAAATTCCCATATAACCACCATCTAGCTTCAACAATTTTTTTTAAGTTTATTAGAATTTTTAGTAATGTCTACACCCAACGTGGTGCTCAAACTCACTACCCCAAGGTCAAGAGTCAAATGCTCTTCTGACAGAGCCAGCCAAGCACCCTTAGCTTCAACACAACTTTTGAATGTCATTTTTTTCTGGTCGTTTTTATTTAACAACCTTTTTGACTTCAAAGCAATGTAAAAATATTTACATTTAAGTACAACTCACAAACTGTCCACCAAAGTGTTCTGGCCAATGATTACCTTGATGGAAAAAAATGCTTTCAGAAATATTTTTCAGGGGCACATGGGTGGCTCGTCAGTTAAGGGTCCAACTCTTGATTTTGACTCAGATCATGATGTCATGGTTCATGGTATCCAGCCCCAAATCGGACTCTGCACTGACAGCCTGGAGTCTGAGATTCTCTCTCTCTCCCCTCTCTCTGATCCCTCCCTCTCAAAATAAATAAATAAACATTATAAAAAATAAACATTTAAAAAGAAATATTTTTCAATGACATATTAACATCACTGAAAAAAGTTATTAATAGTAATTTCAAAGCTCATACAATCCTAATTTCTAATTAAAAGAAATAGCAAAGCTGATAAAAATTTAATACAAAATTGAGAAATAAAAATTATTTTAAGATACTAAAAATGTATGTTTTTGAAAACATATTTATTATTTTTTTTAATGTTTATTATTTTTGAGACAGAGAGAGACAGAGCATGAGCAGGGGAGGGGCAGAGAGAGAGGGAGACACAGAATCCGAAACAGGCTCCAGGCTCTGAGCTGTCAACACAGAGCCCGACGTGGGGCTCGAACTCACGGACTGCGAGATCATGACCTGAGCCGAAGTCGGACGCTCAACCGACTGAGCCACCCAGGCGCCCCTGAAAACATATTTAAAAAAATTTAAACTCTCACCTGTTTTTGTAATGTAAGACATACCGAAACTTTACATTTTATAGGAAAATGGAGCTTCAAAGTTACTTCTGCAGTAGACCTGGGACTGTCTAGCTTTCAGACAAGTAGTTCCCTTACACACAGGAATACCAACATGATAACTAGAACTGTCCCAATGATTAAAGTTCAGCTAGCAATTCAAAGAAAGTTCACTGACCACACTATTTTTTGTCTATTTGAGAGAGAGAAAGAGAGCGAGCGAGCGTGGGAGGGGCAGAGAGAGAGAGAGAGAGAGAGAGAGAGAGAATTACAAGCAGCCTCTGTGCTGCACTGTCAGCGCAGAGCCTGATGTGGGGTTCGAATTCACCAAGTGTGAGATCATAACCTGAGCCAAAACCAAGAGTCGGACACTTAACCAAAACTGAGCAACCCAGGTGCCCCTAAACCACACAACTTAAATCTTTCAGGTCCAATTGTTCTTCTCTTCTAAAGTCTACCAAACAGGTTGGAGTCATGCAATATAATTATATAAACATTACCAGAAATGCTAAAATATATGCAGATCCACACTACATTTGAGTTAAAAGTATGGCTCTTAAAAAAGCTTACTCCTGCTCTGTGACTCTCCTAAGCCTCCATGAACAACTCACTCCTCTTAAATTCCACTGTTACTTGAACCTCATATGGCATGCCTGGGCAAATTTGATGACTTGGATTTTGTTTTAGAAGCTAGGCTTACTGCCAAGTGGGTTGTGTCTACTCCCCTGACCCACCAGGACAGCTTTAGACAACACCTCCCTTATTTATGTTACCGCTGTGAGCAAACTACAGCTTACTATCAAATGAGGCTCAACCTACTCAGGTTTCCTATCTCTTAAGAGTAAAGCGACTGACTTCACGGTATTATGGCTTCCTCAACCCTACCTCTTTTTTACAATAAAACATCACTATACTGAATCATCAACTACTCAATACTAATAAGGAAAGGACGCATTAAACTTCATAATCAGTAACACGACTGTGTATTTTCTTTAAGAGGTTTCCATTTTTATGTATCAGTATTTTATTACTTTCTCTGAAGAAAAACAAATTTCATATTTTCTTACCAAAATGTCCTTGTGATCACACCTCATTGAAAAAGTAAATAAAGGGCAAAACTCAAAGTGGGACTTGGAATTTGCCCTCAATAAAAACACATACAATTATTGGTAAAGTTTACTGGTTGCCCCAGAAAAGGCAAGTCAAAATAAAAAGTTGATTCTACAACTTACCTAAATTAATACCTTAAATGACTTTAAATGCTTAAGATACAGGCCTTACAAAACTCCCACAATTTCTTGACCTTATAGATAATGCTCAAATTTTAATTTTTATATCATGTAATATAACTACTACAGTATTACCTCTATGAATACTTTAGAAAATATGCCAAAATATCCCTTTTGTATTGGCAAATGGAAAAACCTAAGAAAGTACAGGTATAGCAATGCTCTTCCACTTTTGAAGTTTCAATGCAACATAGGAGATTGAAATTTTTTTTCTTCAATTTTCCCCATAGTCACTAAACTTATTCAACCTCCACCACAAAATTCTGCTAATGCCACCAGGAATACCTACCCTTATCAGGGAAAGTGTCAAAGAAACAGAATATTAAGTTATTCTTCCAACTGAAATGCTGAAATGTTTATCAGCAACTCAATCACCTAACATATATTCTCACTTACATTCAAGACTAAAGAAAAAGCTGACCTATAGTATGAAAGTAAGGCTCAGCAGTAATCATCTCCTCTGTACACTACCTAATGTGCTGTATAAACATACCATTAAATTTTTACAGGAAACCATAGAAGTAACTTCCCTTTTTTCCATACTGATTTAAATATCCAATTATACTTAGTATGGTTACCAAATCAACCAACTTTCACACCATACTGAGTAACAATTTGATTCAAGACGCTAGAAAAACATAAAAGCTAGTGACCTTCAGTACTTTTATATAGTAAGATATGAGAAACAAGGCTAATGAAAAGAATAAAAGAAGATAAAATAAAAATGTTTAAGACAAATATTTCAACTTACCCAAGTAAGGTTTAAATAATGGGACTTCCTATCTGCCCCTATTCTCTCTCAGTGTTTTAGTTTAGCATATGAAAAAGGATCTAGGAAAGAGGAAATAAAAAATAACCTATCATCGTGGTGTACTTGTGTATTTGTGTGTTAAAAAATGTTAACTACCACCAGTTAGTGAGTACTACTGGACCAAGAACTGTGCTAAGAGCTTTAAATACATTATCTCATTTAACATAGATAAAACAAAAACTTAAAAAATATCAATAGGGGCGCCTGGTGGCTCAGTTGCTTAAGCATCCAACTTTGGCTCAGGTCATGATCTTGCGGTTCATGAGTTCGAGTCCACATCGGGCTCTGTGCTGACATGACAGCTCAGAGCCTGGAGCCTGGTTTGGATTCTGTGTCTCCCTCTCGCTCTGCCCCTCCCCTACACATGCTCTGTCTCTCTCAAAAATAAACATTAAAAAAAAAAAAATCTAGGAAAAGTTCCTCAACTTTATATAGGAAAAAGTTGTGTTCTGAAGTGTTATCTGTTGAAATTACACATCCTACCCTAAAGTAAATTTCTTATAAAAATATATATTATATCTAGGATATTTCTCCCCTCTTAAAAAAGCAGTAATAGGAAAGATATTATTCAGTCAGTATATACCACACACTCCTCTCAGGGACACTCATTCAGGACTAGAGAGTCAATATTTAACAACAAACCAAACCTGAGAGTGAAACTTTGAATTTGAAAAGATTATTACGACATGAAACTAAATTAGAGATATACAATCGGTACCCTTGATATAACGGCATATAATGCTAGTGAAATACATGAAACACTTATTAACTTAAAATTCTCTATTAACTATTGAAGTGTATCTTCATTTTGAAGCTAGGTTATTAAGTAAGAGAAAATTTAAACAAAATAGTTTGATTCATTTATATATATATTTTGCTAATGTTTATTTATTTTTGAGAGAGAGAGAGATAGAGAGAGAGAGAACAGCACATGAGCAGAAAAGGGGCGAGAGAGAGGGAGACAAGAATCTGAAGCAGGCTCCAGGCTCAGCTGTCAGCACAGAGCCGGATATGGGGCTCGAACTCGCAAATGGGGAGATCATGACCTGAGTGTAAGTCAGATGCTTACCGACTGAGCCACCCAGGTGCCCCTGATTAATTTTTAACTGGAAAAATTAAAACTAGCACTGTCCCCATATTTAAAAAGAGAGAGAGAGAGAGAGAGAGAGAAAAGGGCTAACGATCTCAGGGTCTTAAATTTTCTTTAATTTAATTTCTTTAAATTTTTCTAAGGAAAAAACTCAAAACATTTAAGTAAGCAATAATCTTAAAAAGTCAATCAAAGGGGAGCCCAGGTGGCTTAGTTGGTTACGCGTCTGACTTCGGCTCAGGTCATGATCTCATGGCTTGTGAGTTGGAGCCCCACATCAGGTGCAGAGCCAGCTTTGGATCCTCTCTCTCTCTGCCCCTATCCCACTCGTTCTCTCTCTCAAAAATAAACAAGCATTTAAAAAAAAGTCAATCATAAATGTATCCAACATTATCAAGTATCAAATCATGTAATTTGTAATTTTAATAAGCTTGCTGTTAAGACACTAATTGGGTCCCTTAGCTTGTCCTCAGTTCCTGTCCATTATCTTCTCCTCCAAATATTTTTCAAAAGTTTTCTGTATGGAAATTTAGAGGTGATACAAGTACTCTTACCCTCAGAGAGATGGAAAACCTGCTGCCCAAAATTCCCAAGATCTACAGTCCTATGGATGACCGATAAAGGCCAAAGAGTTGAAACAAATCTCATTAACTTTCTCTACCACCAAAAAAAGCGAACAATGACTCAAAATTTAAGCAGTATGCATTAATTCAACAAATACTGGGTGCCCACTTATGTTAATGGCACTATGCTAGGCACCGAACATACAACTATGAACAAGATACAGACACTATACCTGCCTTCATGGAACTTTTAATCCAGTAAGGAAAAGAATCCAAAAACAAGTAAACACACTGATATAACTCAACATTGATCTGAATTCTACCAAGCAATTTTATTCTCATGGCCCATATTACTGTATATTATCATCCTGAAAGCATGTCAGTTAATCCATTTAGTTCCTTAAAACTACACACTCTAATTATGCTTTTATTAAAATGAAAACGAGGGGCGCCTGAGTGGCTCAGCTGGTTAAGCAACTGACTCTTGATTTCAGCTCAGGTTGTGATTTCATGGTTCATGACTTCGAGTCCCGTGTCTCTGCGCTGCCAGTGCAGAGTCTGCTTAGGATTCTCTCTCTCTGTCTCTCTCTTACTATGTCCCTCCATCCTCCCCCTTTCTAAAGATAAATAAGTAAACTAAGAATAAATTTTAAAAAATAAAATGAAAATTAATGCTACGAACAAGTAATTTTGAATATACAAAACATCCTTCTCAGCAGAATTTTTAAATTAGCTGCTACGTGTTCAAAGCAACCAAAGGGTCAAGATAACCGAAGGGTAGAAACACCCCAAATGTCCATCAATGGATGAATGGATAAAGTGGGGTAAATATAAAATAGAGTATTCAGCCATAAAAAAGAATGAAGTACTGCTGTATGCTACAACATGGATGAACCAGGAAATGCTATGCCAAATGAAAGAACCCATACACAAAAGCCCACATTTGCATGATTCCATTTATATGAAAGATCCAAAATTGGTAAATCCATACAAACAAATCCCTTATTAGGGACTGGGAGGCCAAGGACTAGGAGGGGACAAAGGTGAATGAGGAGCAACTACTTAAATAGGTTTGGGATTTCCTTCTGGAGTGATGAAAATATTTTGGAACCTGAAAGAAGTGGTTGCACAACACCGTCAATGCACTAAAGGCCAGTGAATTGCTCACTTTAAAATGGTTATTTTGGGGCGCCTGGGTGGCTCAGTCAGTTGAGCATCCAACTTCAGCTCAGGTCATGATCTCACGGTGGGTGGGTTCGAGCCCCCCATCAGGCTCTGTGCTGACAGCTCAAAGGCTGGAGCCTGCTTCAGACTCTGTATCTCCCTCTCTCTCTGCCCTTACCCCACTCATGCTCTGTCTCTGTCTCTCTGTCTCTTTCTCTCTCTCTCAAAAATAAATAAACATTAAAAAAATTTTCTAACACAAAATAAATAAAATGGTTATGTCATGTGTATTTCATCTTACTTTGGGAAAAAAAATTAAAAACTGCTGCCACAGTATTTTAAAGTGGACTTTTTGTCAAATAAAAGTATTCAAGTTTAAATTTGGGAATTTCAGTTACAAATCAAGTTTTAAACCTTAACACCTGCTAGACCCATTTTAATATCAAAATGGCTTGGAGAGTTTTATGGCAAAGTAATTTCTTAAAAATCTGTTTTCATAGGTTTCAAATGCTGTCCAACATTTTGGATGTACATACAATTCCTAATTACATGAGAATACTACTTAATTGATCATGAATTTGGTATATAGCATGCTCTAATCATGTCAGCCCTCAGTAAAAGTTTGCAGACATCGGCTATTTATCTTCTTATAATAAAAATACTCATTAAAACGAGCTGTTTTTACTCTCTTAAATCCCGACAATCTAAACATAATTCAGTGCCACTCTCTCCACGCATGTCACTTTTCCCATTCTTACCTATGTTATAACACACGCCACCATTCAGTCTGCCTGGGAGCAGAATTATTTGGGTTATGTGCCCCTCTCCCATATCCCAAGCTCTTTGAGGAGCCTCAGTCCTTTTCTGCACCCGTCATAACACTACAAAGTACCTAACAGTATCTTCAACATAGAAGGTGCTCAAATAATGTCAGTGGAATTGAAATAAATGTATTTTGCTGAAATAAATTATATTATGCTGAAAAAGACACCATATAAAGACTAAAAGGACTGATAATACTGTCCAGAGAATCCTTAAGCCTTCACCGGCGAGATTTTCATTGCAACTCTACAGAACAGTCTGTTGAACATCAATATGATCATGAAGTAATTCAACTAATACCCAGAAAGAATAAATAAGGATTAGTCTTATCCATCTCTCTTTTGAAGTTCACCTACATATACAATAGGGAAACTGAATTTAATGAACCACAGTGTTCCAAACCAGGTCACAGGAGAGCTCTAAGTCCCCAGCCATCCTGTTTCTATTTCCTGATTGGTCTGACCTCCAAGTATTATGCCCAACCTTCCCAATTCACGATCTCCTTTAAAACATCTTCTCAAGTGGCCTTTTAATTAAAATAAAAATTGACTCCCAGAACTTTCGAGAATTATGAACAGGGCACCCCACTTTTCTTAATCTTCCGAAACACTCTGCTCAAGAAATACAGTTTTCAGAAAAGACCCGTTACAGTTACACTTGGAATTAAATGTGGGCCATAAACTTACCCAAGTGTTAACAGGATGGCATTACTCTCCTAAGAAAGTAGATTTAAACAGACATGTACACGAATTTCGAAGAACCCCTACACCTCAAGAACGTGCATCTTTCAAGCAAAAAATGTTAAAAACCTAGGATAGATGAAAAGTCAATTGCGCTTACACTTCACAGGGGCAGCTTTTTCTCCGCACCATGCTGGCAAAGCAGCGACAACAAGACGCCACTTGGGCATGGGCCCCGACCCTCAGCCTCCAAACCGCAGGCGTCCACTGGCCACAGGCGTCCCGGAGACGAGTTCCCCACTAGTTCGCTTCCAGCTAAGCCCGCGGCCACTTCCACATCGCTGAGACCCACACGTCTCTTCAAGCGATTTAAATCCGCTCTTCACTCGCCGGCACGCGCGCGCGCGCGCACACGCACACACACACACACGAATCCGCTCTTCGCTCATCGCGCGCACACACACACACACACACACGAATCCGCTCTTCGCTCATCGCGCGCACACACACACACACGAATCCGCTCTTCGCTCATCGCGCGCACACACACACACACACACACACACACACACACGGTATTGCTAAACCCCGGACAACCAAGCCACCAGGGAAGGGGCGAGCTCTTGCGAACGAGGAGAGGAGACGCTCCTCGGTCCCGCCCGGCCCGGCACCCACCTGCAGGCCGCGAGCCCGAGGGCGGCGGCGCTGGCGCCCCGTCCTCGCCAAAGACGAGTTTGAAGTCGAGCTCGTCGTGGGCGCCACAGTTTGCAGTAGTCATCGGCGTGGCCCAGGGTGCTGCGGCTCCTCCTCTGGCGGCGGCGGCGACAGAGACGACGGCAGCGGCGGCGGCGGCAGCTCCTCAGCGCCGCTTCATGCCCAGCAGCTCGGGCCAGGAGGTGGCGGCTCCGCGGCAAAGTTTCCGGGCGAGGACCGTGACACCGAGCGTTCCGTTCCGAACTTGAGAGCTGGCCGCGCGCCGAGCCGCACCAGGAGCCGCCGCCACAACCAGTCGCTGGTGCCTAAGCCGCCACGGTCGCCTTAGCCGATATTCCCCGCCCCCCAACAGCCGCCGCAGCCAGCGCGCTGCCGCGCAGTGCTGCACGCCTAACCCCGCCCCCTACCGCGCGCCCATCGGAGCGTGCTTCCCATAGGCCACTGGCGCCCCTGCTAGCCCAATGGCTCCGCCCCCTCACCGGCCTACCGCGTGATTCCCTCTCCTGGAGAAGGAAGTCACGTGCATAGGAAAGCCGGATAACCCCACTATCTCTTGGGAGTTGTAGTCCGGCCGCTCTTCTTTCCTCAACTTCTAAACCAGGGCCCTACACCCGCGTGTGAGGCGCATAGCCCTCTGTTATTGGATTGAATGCAATCCAATCCACCCGCTAATCGAAGATGCCTTTCCTTATTGGGCAGAGCTCACGTCGAGTGGGATATGGCTTCGGTGACGCGCGGCTGAAATGTTACTCTAATAGCTGGGTTTGGGGAAGGTGTCAGAGCCCCGGAGGGTAACGTGAACGCCACTCACACTCTCATCCCGCCACCCCAACCCTAATGGCGGAGTCCGGAGAAAGCGAGGCCTGCCGGAGTCTCCAGCTAGGCTGGGGCGGAGTCCAAGGAGACCTGCCCAGCGCTACGAGTCCCGAGTCTCAGCTCCTCAATGCTGCAGATCCACCCCTTCGGGGCGGGGCCTGCACCCTGTAGCTGCGCCTTTGTCCGCTTCTGCAAGCGGGCAACTGCTCCCTGGAGGACAGTCGGCGCGTTCGAGGACTCGGCAGAGCCCCATGGGCAAAGTCGGCCGTCGCTGTAAGCCGAAGCCGACTCAGCCAGAAAGCCCGCCGTGAACTCGCACCACTCATGGGCTCGGACACCTGAGCATCCCGGTGCACATCCGTGAAAGGAGGGCCCGATACCCAAACTGAGTGGTTTGTTACTGGAGAGGAAGTGACACTGTCTGAAGAACTGTTTTTCGCTCTCGGTTTCTCCCCAGCGGGCCTTTCTTCCCTTGAGACCCAAGACGCCTCCTCCTGGGCCTGGGGTGGAGGCTGTGCCAGGGGACACTGAGCCTGGCTTGTTTACTTAGGACTCCACCAAGAGGCAGGGTGGACCGGGAGCTTGGGAACTGGGAGAAGCAGCGGTGACCTACTTCCCTAGCTCCAGGCACCACAAGGCATAGTATCTCTAGAAGCCTGTTGCCTTGGGAACTCAGGGCACTAGGTCTCACAGACTTGGGCACAGGTGCAAAAAGGCCCAGGCGCTCTCCCACAAAAAGAAGAGGGCAAAGTGGAGTGCTTTGCAGGAAGGTTTCAATATATGGACCCATACCTGAGCTACCAGGGAGCCCTAGGGAAGGCCCAACTAGGCCTAGAGTCAGGAGGACAGGCAATGTCCAGAGCAGGTAAGATGTTCATCTTGGATCGCTTCATCCCTGAGGTCAGAAAACTTTTCCTGCCCAGTGCTCTGTACCCATACCTGTGCTGAACCTAGGGAAGCAGAAATAAATTAGTCTCCCTTCAGGGGATGGGGAGAAGAGGACAGCAAATCTATAATCACTGTGCAAAGAGATTAGGCCTGTCCCAGGATCTCCAAGAAGGTTCATAATTCCCCCGGGGTTGCAGGGCCTCCACAGGACTAAGCAGATATTGGAAAGATGGCCAAGAAGTGAGGAAGATGGTTCTAGGCAGAGAACAGATTTCCAAAAACTTAGAAGTCAGAAAGTACCGGCAGTGAGCAGAAGCCAAAGATAAGGCCAGATGAATGGGCAGAGTGCTGCAGGCCACTACAAAGTACCTAGATTTTATCCTGAGGGAAGTAGGGAGCCATAGAAGAATTTAGAGCAAGGAACTCAATATTCAGAATTCTGGATGAATTACTGAATTGGACTGGGGAAGGGTGAAATTAGGGGTAGAAGAAAACAACAGGTCAAGGAGAGGGAGCAAATGGCATTGTACCCTCCTAATGAGCAATTTCAGGATGTGTTGTCCACCACCACCCCCAACCTCCCCCCAACATACTTTCCAGGTTATTTATCATCTAGATTGAGAAAAATGGATCTTTATCTAGCCCCTCTGCACTCCAAACCGGGACTCAGCTAGCCAGGCCATAGAGAATGCAAGAGGGAGACGCCAGACTTATCAGCCCTACTACTGGGAAGGGACAACAGAAGCTGGAGATGACTTAAAAAATTCACCAGATGCGTCCATCTGTGTGTCTGTGTTATTCATCTGAATTCCCAGCCACTGTGCACCTGAACACTTAGAAGGGGTCACTTCTTGGGAAGGTTTATAGTCTGGAGAAAACAGAACTCTAACCTGGATTGGTAAGTTCTAGAGCATCAGTAGGCACTGACTGCAGGAAGAATGTCACCATCTTTGGGTTTGGTTTTGTTTTTAATATTTATTTTTGAGAGAGAGACAGAGTGCAAGTGGAGAGGGACAGAGGGAGAGAGAGAGACACAGAATCGGAAGCAGGCTCTAGGCTCTGAGCTATCAGCAACAGAGCCTGATGTGGGGCTCAAACTCACAAACCAGAAGATCATGACCTGAGCCAAAGTCAGACAATTAACTGACTGAGCCACCCAGGCATCTCAGAGGGTCACTATCTTTGTAAGAAAAGCAGCAATGGCTTAGAGCTCTGCAGGCTGGGACAGAGGCCTGCCCCACTCACACACACACCAATACGTGAACTCTCTCCACTCATTTTCTTCAGCCAGGACCTCTCTATCAGCTCTTCCTCAGACCAGCTCAAAAGCTCTCTTAGATGGTAGGAGGCGATCTGACCTGCCTCCAGCCTTCTGAGAGTTTTGTGAACCAGGAGGCCAGGGGACCAGTGCAATAGACAGGACTCCTGAATGGTGGACAAGGACTATGGAGATCACTATATACCCCCTTCTCCCTCCTCTGTGAATTCCAGCCAGGTCTGAGATTTAGGAAAAGCCATTACTTTCATCAGCTGCCATAGGCCTGGCCCTGAACCCCGCTGTTGAAGGCTGTCCCGTGGCTTCTGAGCCATGGGATGGTACTGCTTAGCTTAGCTCAGCCCAGCCCAGCCCAGCTCCTTTTGTTCCACATTAGGGAAAACAAGAGCTTTGGAAGAAAGTCAGAGTTTAGAAAAGTTCTTTCTTCCATGCCACATATCCCATGCAACAAGCTTATTTGAGTCTTTCGTGCCTGCTCCCTACTCCCAAGCTGAGGCTGACCATAGGAAGCATAAGGACTCCCAATCCCAATTGAGCAGCTCCCAATCTGGGCAGAGGCTGACCATAGGAAGCATAAGGACTCCCAATCCCAATTGAGCAGCTCCCAATCTGGGCAGAGGCAATACCAGCCAACTACAATTGATGAAAGTTGGTTGCTGAAGTCAGCACAGGGTGCTGAGAAGACAGGGTCAGCACTTTGTCCTCAGATGCTAGGCTGAGGACTTTGGACTTGATCCAGAGGGGAGTAGAGAGCCATGGAAGAGTTCTGAACAGGAATGACACCTGGAAGGAACCAAGTGTGCAGGGCTGCAGGGTTAAGAGATTCCCCACTCATCCATCTATCTTTCCTTCTTTCTTTCCTTCTTTCCTCCTTTCTTCTTTTCTTTCTTTCTTTCTTTCTTTCTTTCTTTCTCTCTCTCTCCCTCTCTCTCTCTCTTTCTTTCTTGTTTCTTTTAGAGAGCATGAGCAGGGGAGAGGGGCAAAGGGAGGGAAAGAGAAAGAGACAGACAGAGAGAATCGCAAGCAGGCTCCACGGTCAGTGCGGAGTCCAACACGGGTCTCAATCTCGTGACCCTGGGATCGTGACCTGAGCCAAAACCAAGAGTCAGAAGGCTCAACTGACTGAGCCACTCAGGCGCCCCAAGATTCCCCACTCATCTTTGCACAAAGTCTGGTTTTCTTGCTGTGACTTTCAAAAGATGTGCCACCTTCTCCGGCTTTACTCGTCCCTCCTTCTCATGTGTGCCCAAAATGTGATGAGCTAAGAGCAAGTCCTCAATCTAGGTGGCTGGAACAGATGACTACATGTTGTAGACACTAGCCCAGAGAGAGGTTTGGGCTCTAAATGGCCTTAGTTTAAGGTGGGCATGGTGAGAACAATGAGTGGAGCTTTCAGACCCAACTGGGCCCCCAGACCTTGGGCAGGTCACTGTGAGACCATGGCAGGCATCACTGAGGTATGCTAAAATGAGACCATTTAGGAGCCAACATATTCAACCAGGATCTTTGCCAGACATCCTCAGTTATGGAACATACACTAGTCCCTCCCTGCCTGCTCTCCTGTGAATGCCCCTTTCCCCAGTGCTTCTCCTAGACCCTCTAAGCTCCCATACTCCAGCCTCTATCTTAAAGGTGACCTCTACCTCGCTTCTCCTTCTCCATAGCCCAGAAATAAATCTGGCCTCACCAAAGAAGGGGCTTTCCCAGGGAAACTACAGTAGTGGAAGAGGCCTGAGGGTATACAACAACTCCACAGGAGACTTGGTATTTGGCTCCCATAAGATCCTTCAGTAAGCTCCGACTAGCTCAGGATGCCTGGGGGTCCACTGGGGCCACTGTGTCTGCCCTGTTCCAGTTGGGATATGAGAAAAGACCAAGGGAGCATTTTAACTGAGATAGTTTTTTGTGTGAAAAGTCAGAAACTGTGCCTAAAGCTTGATGGCTAAGACTGGAACAAGCTTCAGTCTGTTCCCTGGGTGGGGCCCCTTCTCTTAGAGCACTGGTCTGGGAAGCTAGGGCAGCCCCAGCATGGAGTGACCCCATTAGCCACACAGTACCCTATCATAGGCCTATTTCTCCTCCAGCCAGCCTCGTGCAGGCGGAGCAGCTGATCTCCCTCTTAGAGAGGGCCCTTAGGCCCAAAGAGAACTAGAAGTGACTTGCCCAAATTCAGACAGCAATGGGCTCTGTGACGCAGCTGGTAATGCAGTATTCTTATCTGCATACAGAAGAACAAGTGTGCAGAGAGGTGCAGCTCCAGGACTGAGACAGAGGCCTCGCCCGCTTGATCTCAGGCCACCAGGGCCAAGGGCTGCTGGCTGGCATAGGGGCCTGACCCTAGAGACATGGGAGAAACATGGCCTTGGCCTGGTGGGGAATCCCCCTCCCTATAGAACTTGGAAAAGGGGAGGAGAAGTAGTGTGTTTACAATGGAGGAAGCGGGGGTGGTGCAGGGCAGGGACCTTTGGTCAGAACGCCCCTCCCAGTAAGAGGGGGAGGCCCCATGAGATGTGGTAGCCGTTTGTTTGCTTCTCACTGCCAGGAGGAAATTAAAGAGAATCTGCCACTTCCTTCCGGCCCAAGTGGGATAGTGGGGGCTGGGGACAAGAAGCAGCGTGGGTGGGCAATTTGAAGGGCCCCAAACTGCTGTCATCAGCAACCTGTGTTCTCAGTGTCCCCTACCCAGAGCCAACACTTCATCAGGTCTAAACTCGAGCCAGCTGGGGATGAGACCCAGGACCTGCCCGACTTATCTGAGCTAGTCCCTCACTGGGGTACCAGATACCTTAATTGTTCCCCAAGTTCTATAGCACCTCTCATCAAGAAAGTCAGTTGATGGGCAGTACCTCAGGTTTGCCATCAGTAGAATGGGCTTCTTGGGCCTTCCTGGCTTACCCCAAGTCCAATGAGCATTAAAACAGATACCCCATCTCCCACTTCCAACCAGATCCATACAAATGGGTAGGGGATATGCTATTGGATGTCTCAGCTCTACACAGAGGATGGGAGTGAAATAATTATGCCAGGCCATGAGTCTGTGTGTGACAATGCCTGGGGCTGAAGCAGGCAGTCATGGGTAAGGGTAGAGGTGTCTTTATTGCACTGTACCAATGTCGGGTTGAGGAGGTGCCACCCAAAAAGTTCCTGTTTTCAAAGAAAATACCTAGGTCACTGGGAACCTGGCCCTGCTACTCAGACCCACCAAGGAAGATGTGCACCCTAGGAACCCTTTGTTTCAGGCTGATGGCCCAGGCCAGGACCTCTTAACTCCTGCCAAGAACAGTCAGCAAATTATCCAATGGCATCTGGTTCATGCTTTGCATCCATAGCCAACTTATGGCCAGGCCTCTAGAGGGGGTGGCCAAGGTAAGAACAATGGTCACCAGCCTTCCAGGGGGCTCTCTTCACCACTGCCCAAGGCCACAAAGGGCTTCTTGCACAGCTTCCCAGGCACTGCTGGCTCCTGAGCTCTGGGACCCCCAGGATCTTGGTCAGGGGCTTCCCGTTTGCGCTTGTGCAAGGAGGGGCTCTCTTCACCCAGCCGACCTTCAGGGAGGCCCCGGCTCCGCAGACAGACGATGGCTGCAGCCTGCTCTGCCAATTTCTTAGACTTGTCCCTGGGCAGATGAGACATAGGACAATAAGGCAGGTAGACAGGCAGGCTGGTTGCAGGACTAGAGGCTGCAAAGGCCTGACTCTACACACCCTTGGCAAAGGTTCTGACAAAATTGAGGAAGGGGGTCATTACCCAGAGATGCCACTGCCCAGGTACACCATCCTCCCCAAACCCTCTGACGTCAATGCTGGGTGTAGGCCCCTCACCCCAAGCCCCAAGCCCACTAATGAGGAGACTCACCACAAGGTGGACTGGTACTTTTGCTCAGCAACAGTCACAACAGAGCAGAAGAGGCGATCCAGGGGGCGCTGAACCTGGTGCAAAGAGAGCAAAGGCAACAGGGATGGCTACATGGGGGCAAGAGGAGTGAGCCTTGGGGCTGACCTGCCAGGATCACATGGAAGGCAGATAAAGGGAAGTACTTCCCACCTAAGTTAAATGAAGGCTACTTGTATCGCATGCTCCTCCCTAGCAGAAATGCCTGGTACATCTGCCAGGGAAGAAAGGCAGATACATAAACAGGTAATGACATTCTAGTATATCAAGAGTTCAATCATGGACCTAAGCAAAGGGCCATCAGAGCCCTTAGCTGCGCGTGACTATGGATCCTGCTTCTACTGACATCTGGATGGGCCAAGTCACCCAAAATGAGGAGGAGTTCACCAGATGGCAAAGGAGTGAGAGGGGGCAAGGATGGGGCAGAGAAAGTACACTTGGCAGAGCGACCAGATGATGTGGCTGGACAGAGAGGTGAGTGGATAAGACATAAAGCAGAAAGGCATGTGGGGGGCCTTGTGCTCTGTGCTGAGGTGCTGGAGCTTGATCCCAAAGGCACTAGGGAGAGGATGAGGACTTGTGCAGGGAGCCAGAGGTCAGATTCGTTTCAGAAAACTCACTCTGGAAGAGAGGGACACAAGTCCCAGAAGGTACAAATTTCAAGGTCAGAGGTCAGAAGACCAGTCCAGAAGAGACAGAGCAGCTTAAATAAGACATGGCCATGGGGACCAAAGGACGTGAAGAAAGACTGTCTTAAAGTTTCCACTGAGGGGCTTCAAGTCTGGGGCCCAATTCTGTGCCCCAATGGCTAAGGCCTGGTCCACAAACATATCTAACTTTCATGTTTGAGCATCCTTCCTAAGTAAGCCAACTGGCCCTTTCCAGAGAAGTCTCCCTTGTCTAAGCAACACCACTGGCAGGGACTGGCCCAAGCAGCCCCTGACAGAGGTCTCAAGTTCAGTTTTATGAAAGTGGCCAGAATTAGACAACAGGCCCACTGACACAGAGAAGGGACTATCATATCAGCAACTGGCCTGGCTGCCAACACCCATTGCATATTGCACGCCCACGGAAGACAGCCAGGTTCCAGCTGAGCAGCCTGGAGTCCAGGGTACCAGCTATGAGTGTGTTGGGGGTGATAACATCAGCCATAGGAGCACTCTAGGGCCGGGTGCAGGACCTCACCGTGTCATACACAGGCTGCGCCAACTTCTCCCTCCGGCACCACTCCAGCAGGCACATCTTGGGGGTGATCTGGGGTGAGTATGCTCTCCTGGGGAAAGGAGGGGAAGGAGTCAGGGCTCACCCACCATCACCACCAGGCTTCTGCCTTAGGACTCCTGCACTTATTCCCCTGAGCTCCCATTTCTGTCCCCCCAGTGGGGTGGGGCCTGGGTTCTGCCTAAAAGGAAGATGGGCTTCAGCATGCTTGAGGAATTGCAATAGGACGTGAACTCCCAGGACTCTGAACTCTAGCCTGGAAAACAGCCTTTAACAGCCAAAAAGGAAGATCCATCCAGTTTGCCTCTTAAGACAAAACAAGAGGGAGTGGGTGGGGGTTGGGAACATAAAGGGCCACACAGTGGTCTCAGATCTACCTTACTACCCACCGTTATAATATCCCCTGAGTATCAAGATGATCAGTTTCTGCCTTGGACACAGTGTACTCTTATTTCAGAGTCAGAGTCAGTCGGTGATAGGGTGACAGGGTGGGAGGCACTATGTTCCAACTTCCCAGATATGACTGACCAACAACTATGCCCACACTCCTTCTTCCCCATCCCTTGCCAGACAAGACTGGCTCCGGTATGGGCCTGGGGACCTAAGAAAGGCTCAGATCCTAGAAGGCAGAAGACAAGGATGAGGACCTTACTCCAAGCTGAGTCACTCTGAAGCAATAATCATCTTGAGGCTACTTCTGCCTAAAGAGGGCACCACAGGGGTGGTATGGAGCAGTGGGTATGGGCAGGGGATGCACAGTCAGATGAGGGCGAGGGTCCCACTGCCTTGGAGGCAGCTAGATGCTCAGGGCCAGGGGAAAAGCATAGGCTTTCAAGAATAAGAGACAAATTCTTCATTCCTTGTTGTGGGAGGGGGTGATCAAGGAAAAGGTGGAGTTTAATCATACTTGGGACAACGTGCACACCCCTGACAGTGCTGTCTGGGCTTTTTCAGGGGCCATGTTCCTCAAATGCCTTCTCTGGGACACTGAAAAATGAGAACAAGTATCCAAACCAAGAAGACTTGTACAGCAGCCAGCTGAGGACACTGGCTATGGTCAACCTGAGGCCAAGCTAGAGACCTACCGGTCAAACTTAACAGCCATCTTAATGACCCCAGAGGTGTCTTCAGCTGGCTCCCCCGCTGCCTCTGGGGTCCTGGCCAAGAGCTCAGCCCGCCGGGCACTCAGCTCTCGTGTCGTCTCTTCGTAGAAGGCACCAAGGCCAAAGGCCTCACTGTGGAGGGATAAGCAGAGCAGTGTAAGTCCTTTAGTGGAACCAGCATCTAGGAAACTACTGCAGGAGCCCAGGGCCTTACTATTGAGAAATGCCTCTCCCACCTCCCACATACATATGAAAACACCGCCGAGACCTAGCCATCAGAGGGTGCCTCCTACCTATCCCCGGGATCAGCCTGGACTGGCAGAGAGTGAATGTGAGCCTCTGAGGATAGACACTGGAGGACAAGCTGGGATGGGTAGAAAAGGCTGTAAAGAGCACTTCTACCACCTAAGCCCAGCCTCTCTTCCAAAGAAGAAAACACAGGCAAGTGTCCCTAGCCAACAGTGAGTGAACTGACCTACACTGAACAAGCGCCTGGGTTATGCATAGCCTCATCCTCATGTGGGCCCAAAGGAGGAAGAGACAGAGGCCATGACCACTGAGTGGTTCCCCACTTCCTGCCCTGGCCACAAGCAGTTAGGCCTAGACTAAACTGAGGTACCATCAAGAGCTACAGAATTATACTCTTTCTCCTGATCTCACAAGACACCTGAGTCAACCTTGGTTAAGCTATGTGGAGTAGGGACAGAATCAACACCACAAGCACAGGGTTGGGAAGAGACTTCTGGCAACTCTTTTCCCTCCTAGGAAGCATCTTGAGGACCAGAGGATATTTGTGAGCACGGGTGCCTGGGCACAAGTGTGGTGTAGAAAAGTTTCTTTGAGGAGGGAGGAAACAGACGGCCAACATGAGGAGGAGAGAGCATTCAGGCAGAAGCTCCGGTGTGAGTACAGGTGTGGAGCTGAGGAAGTAGATAGATAGAGACCGAGTGAAAGGAACAGGTACTAGGCCAGGTTGTGAGGGGCTCCAAAGGTCGACCACACGAACTGGAGCTATACCAAATGTAGAGGACCAAGGCGTAGCCTCCCAGACTGCAGAGTGATGGGCTGTGGGCACGGGCTCAGGCCAGGGGCTCAATCTGACCATTGGGTCTTGATGGCCTTGTGTATGACAGATCTGTTACCATGAAAGTCCTTTCCTCCCCAGGAATTCCCAAGCTCAGCCCCGACATTCCTCCATCCTACTGGCACTCCAGTTCCCAAAGTTCTCCTGTGAGATCGGTCCAGGAATGGAAAGTTCCAAAGGTTTCTTAAGTATCCTATTCTGTGAGGTGAAACTGTATCACCACCTATCCACCTCCAGAAGCTGTATCCCTGGTCCCCTGACAGTCAACTTAGGACTCATAGTCAAGCCTGGGCAATGTCTGCAAAGAATGATGGACAGCCATTGCCCCTCTCACCAAATTTCCTGGGAAGACTGGGCGGCATGGAGCAACCTTCCCTGGGGCGACTCCAACTGTTCTCGTAGCATCTGGCACAAGCAGTACTTGGTGTTGGTGTAGTGGTTTTCATACTGCACAGCCTGAGGGAAGAACCAGCATGAGTCCACTTGCTGCCCAGACAGGCTCTGACGCCTGAGCTATGCCCTGATGGCAGGGCTGATGCCTCTAAGAAGGCATCAGAGGTGTGCTTGAAGATGAGGCAGTGTGACCTCATAAGAAAAGCCATCTCCATCCTGGCCATCTATTCTCCAGTTAGTGGCACAAAGCTCGAGAGTCATAGCAGAGGCCCACAGGTCAGGAGCATCTCTACTGAGCCTGACAGAAGTCCAGATGTGCAGGGAGCCCTTCCTGCTTCAGCCACCATATACACTACCACGGAGGACCTGCTGCCATTCCAGGGCAGGGAGGGGGAAAAAGTCAAAATCTGGAGCGGCAGGAACAGCCCCTGGACAGGGGTGAGATTCTTCTATTTCTAAACACAGTGTAGAACAGCCTGTCTCCAATCTCCCCCTCCATGGGTAAAGCACAGCACAATCTGCCAATCACGTTCACATGTTATTTGTCACTTCACTGGGCTTCACAAGCGTGAGGTGCAGTTGTTACCCCTACTCCACAGACTGAGAAATGCAGACTCGGGGAGGCAAAGTGACTGTACAGGGATACCCAGTAGAAGCCCACCTGGCTGGGCAGACAGAAAAGCAGTGAGGGAAGGGTGCCCCGGCCCTCTAGAAAACCCTCCCACCCCTCACCCTGCACACTCTTCTAATCTCTCCACTGAGGCCCGTATCTTCAGTACCTGGGGAGGTACCGTGACACACTGAGGACGAAGCAGAGATACATTGATAAAGCCCCAGATGGTGGCAAGGCCTTGATTCAGCTTGTCAGAAGGCACCTGGCTGGACCAGAAGCAGCCCTGCCTATGCGTGAAAGCCACTCCCTTCCTCCAGGACAACAGCTCTTGAGGAGCTGCCAAGGGATGGAGTGAGCAAGAATAATAACATCACCTTTTACCCAGTGAGCAACCTTAGCACTGCTGAACGTATCTTCTCTGCTACTTGCCACCCAGCTGGAAGAGCTAGACAGGCGACCTGGGCTAAGGCAAGCCCTCCTGTCTCTAGCTGACCCAGGATACTGGAGAGCCTGGTGGTCATGAACCCGCCCAAAAAGACAACTGGAACCCAGGGGATGAGGGCTGTAGCATCAAGCAGGGGAGACTCTAGGGACAGAAACTCCCCATCTTTGGATAGAAGCCTCAGGGCCTTCTACCATACCCAGCTTGCACAATCCTGGGGATATCCACATGCCATGGCAGCCACAGCACCAAAGGCATGGCCAAGGCCTGAAGGGGGCATGGGCAGTCTGAGGATCTGAGAAGCTCCTGACCCTCCTAGGAGGGTGCAACTCCCAGTATTGAGGAGGATGAGGGCTAGACTCTCTGCTCAGGCACAATGCACTGAAGAATTAGAAGTCCACTGAATGTCTCTGCCTGCAGACATGTACAGCTAATCACAGGGCAGGTGAACTTGTCAAAAAATTCCCTTAGAGGGATGGGGGTGCCCGGGTGGCTCAGTTGGTTGAGTATCTGACTTTGGCTCAGGTCATGATCTCACGGTTCTTGAGTTCGAAGGCCCACACTGTGCTGTGGAGCCTGCTTCAGATTCTGTGTCTCCTTCTCTCCCTGCCCCTCCCCTGCTCGTGCTCTCTCTCTAAAAACAAAAAAATGGAGAAAAAACAAAAAACAAAAAACGATTTTTTTTAATTCCTTTAGACGGAAATGTTTCTGGCACTACCATCAAGCTCTCAGTGAGAGGAAAAACCTTGTCCCTAAGGAGAGGGTTAAAGTTAGGTTTTCCCTCAGTCAGAGGTTAAAGGGTTCTGGGAATGAGCAAAAGAAGAGTTTTATTTTATTTCAATTTTTTTTTTATTAAGTAAACTCTAGACCCAGTGTGGGGCTTGAACTCACAACCTCAAGATCATCAACCACACTCTCCACCGACTGAACCAGCCAGGCATCCCAGCAAGAGAACAGTTTTAGAGTGATTCTGACTCATGACAAGATGTGAAGTCTCTACACAGATAATCTGTTCTCAGCAATAGTTACAATGGCCCTTCTTGGCTGTAGCTGCTCAGGCGCCAACCCATTGGCGTGAGTGTCTGCAGCGACACGAATCCCACTGTCATTGTGCACGCGTGTGTATGTGCGTGGAGGGATGTAAGAGAGAAAGATTCACATGTTTGGGGCCTCAGCAGCATCCTGAATCCCACGGTCCTTGATAGAACCCCATCACCTAGAAAGCTTTAGAAGGAGGTGATGGTAGAGGCCTCCCCGCCATCCTTTCTTCACACTGCAACCAGGGAGAGCCAGTGCTACATTATAAGAACTACAAAGAGAAGGAGAGGAGCAACAAGGGCTGCTGGGCGCTGGGGGCCAACCCAAGGCACTTTCTGCAGGAATGTGGCAGATAGTGAAAAATGTTTCTTTTGAAAAAGTACATAGACGTACATATCGGATGTACTTCTGCATGACCTCCTCCAGGGGTCGCAGACCCTCCTTGAGGAAGATGGATGGGTTCCACATGGCAGCTCGGGCGACCATCACTGAAGAGGCTGCTGTGGCTTGTCGAAAGTCCTCTATGTCCAAATATTCTTGGATGTGGTCATGAGATCCTCCGCTGAAAGGCAACAGGGGAGTGACGGGTGTCCCCATCCTCATACCAGAATCTTCAGAAAAAAGCAACTCCCAGATCTGCTACTCATTAACCCTGTGGCTTTGGCCAAATCCTTCAGCTGTGGGTACTTTGGGAGACTGAAGGTTATAACACACATGCCACTATAGAGTCAGAAACACCCAGTGAAATAACACAGGGAAACAGCCTGAACCAGGCCTGGCACTTACCAGGTGTCCCAGAAATTTTACCTTCCTTCCTAAACAGTGGCTAAAGATAGCCCAAATCTGAAGACATAGGTTTGGAAGTGGATGCTGGGATCACGGGAAAAACCCCAGCCTGGGGCACCTATATATTTGCTAACGGGTGGGTCAAAAACCACAGACATAGTGGTGATCATGAGAGGAAGGAAGGAGGCCCAGTTTGGTTGCAATTTCCCTTCCTGCCACCCCGAGGCCCCAAGGGCCCCCTTGGAAACTGCTCCGTTTGCATCTGTTCCATCAGGGGTCAGGTGGCAGCCTCAATCCAGACACGGCCTTGTATATCTGATGGGGAAGGCCCTCAGGTGGCAGCAGCAGCAATACAATCCAGGGTCTTGAGTAGCCCCACCCTCTCCACGCCACCCCTAAAACTCCTGGCCTGGGAACAACCAAGCCTGGCTACCACCCCAACCTTAACTCCCTCCCTCGTTCCCACCAGGCAGGCATGCCCTTTGTCAGGGGTTCGGGGCTTTGGAACTTCTCTGTTCCCATCTTGCCATCAGGCTCTATGCCATCCTAAGGTACAAGGCTGTGCTAGACTGGCCCACGTGGCCAGCGCCCCAATGACAACCAGACAGTCTTACTGCTAAGCCTCTTGGCTGGTCAGTGGTACCTCAGAACTGCCAGTCTCATTCCTTGGTCCTAGAGCTGCCCAGAATGCTTGTCTGGGCCTTGGACTGTGACCTGCCTTATGGCCCCCTGAACCATAGCTCTGTATGCTCTGGTTTGGGACTACTCACCCTACACCCTGCACACTGGGTGTGACATCACTTTCCCCTGGGGTCTGCTTCAGTGGCCGCTTTCTTGTCCTCCTTGTCCCCTGAACACTCCTACCCTCGACCCATCTATCAGAATGCCCTAGGACCCTGCCTACTGACACCTACATCAGCCACTCACCAGAGGCCAGTGACATGATAGGTACTTTTCAGCTTCATGACCAACCTCATTTTTTTGTCCCAACCTTTTTCCCTTTTCCCTTAGGTCATTTTTTAATGCTAGCTCGTTCCATTTTTTGTATGCCCGCTCAAAGCTCTGTGAGTGAGGTGGAGCATAAAAAAGTAAATGATGAGGAAGAGGCTTACTTGGCTATGACAGGAATGGAGAGGGTTTTAGCAATGGCTCTGATGGCTTCACAGCTTACAGGGTGCTGAGGTCTTTCCTCCCGCTTCCTTGGAGATAAAGAAAAAAGATGGGGCTGAGGGCTGAGGCCATATCACAGTTCGAACAGGTTTACCTTAGCCAAATCATACCGTCCTCCCTACTGAACCTCAGGAAGGCCATGTGGCCATGAAGGACAGGGTTCTGGGCTGCAGAGGATGGCTCTCCATGACCTCTGTTATAAGGGGCAGGAGGAGCAGAAGTCCCTGCTGAGAAGGCAAGTCCAGCTCTTGCAGGCCTGCAGGTGAGACGTAGCTGCAGAGGGCTGGTGTGGGTGGCCTGGCTCCCAAGGTCACACTGCCTTTCCTTGGTTTCCCTTCACCTGTGCCAGAGATGAGTGACAGTGCTGTAAGAATGCTGCCGCTGCTGTCCCGGTGCTGCCCTCCCTGCGAGACTGGGAACAGCTGCTGCCCTCAGACTGGCCACTCCCACACAGCTGCCTATGCTGAAGCCGAGTTGGGCAGCTGATCCTGGGAAGAGGCACCTGGCACAGGGCAGACCCAGCAGGCAGGACAGGCCATAGATCATGGCTGTCACAACAAGCCCCAGAGAGGTAGGACCGCAACCTGAGGCCCCTCCCTCCAAGGTCAACGGCAAGAGGTTCTTGTGTATGAGTGAGTCTTAGGGATGCTGAAGTGAGACCGATCTAAGCTGTGCTCAGGAATGAGCAAGAGAGAGGGTCAACCAGACAGCCCTTGCTCAGGTCTTGTCTGCGTGCATCTCCTCTGGAGTGCTCCTCAACAAAAGGGTCAGGGGCCACAGGGCCTCAGGAGGCCCTGTCAGCCCAGCCTCACCTCCACTTCCCCACACCCCTAGCAGGCCGTTTCAGCCCAGAACCCATCCTCAACAGCTTTGATGGCTAGAAAGCCCCTCTTTAAACTCACCCAAATCTGTCTTCCTGGTGTTTCCAACTACTGGTAAAAACGAATAGCTACATTTATTCAGAGAACACCATATGCCAGGCTCTGTGCCAAGGCTTTAGATTCACAATCTCATAAAAGCCTCAAGACAACCTTATAAAGCAGAAATTATCTTTATTTCCAACTGAGAAATGTGGTACTCAGAGAGGTTAAGTGATTTATCCAAGGATACACAGGCAACAAGCAGCAGAGCTGGGAGCCCAAACCAGGCAGTCTGAGCCTAGAGCCTGCTCCCACAGGGAGGAGCTTATGTGGACATATATGTAGCCTTTCACCGCCCCCTACTGGCTTCGACCCACACAGCTCTCCTTTTCTCTTACACAGGTTGGGAGTTACGGGTTCACTTCTCTGAAAATGCTGTCATAGATACAACTAGCAAAAAGTGGGCTGTTCCTATAAGACCCCTAACCTCAAAAGGCACATCACTCAGAGAAGAGAGGTCACTGTGGACAAAGTCTGTTGACCTGGGATTCTGTACGAAGTACATCAGAGGGGCGCCTGGGTGGCTCAGCCGGTTAAGTGTCCAACTCTTGGTTTCACCTTAGGTCATGATCTTATGGTTCATCAGGCTCTGCACTGACAGCACAGAGCCTGCTTGGGATTCTCTCTCCTCTCTCTGCCCCTCTCCCGCTTGCATTCTTTTGTGCACTCTCCTTCTCTCAAAATAAATAAGTAAACTTTACCCCAAAAAAGTACATCATGGGCACAGGGAACGAGTCTGACTGGGAAACCAAAAGTAGCATTCAGCAACACCTCGGCTCACAAAAGAGAGCACATTAGCTACAGATACAAGAGCTGTTTAAAGCAGTCACTGGGACAGCTGGCAGCTGTCTAACAAGGGCAGACAAAAGAGACAGCGCCTTTAAAAGCACAGCCATCTACACGGGGTCACTCGGGGGAGAAGCTATTGCTCAACAGAGTGGAAAACAAATGAGATTCAGAGTCGAGTTCTAATTCCACCACTTCCTGGCTGCACGGTACAACTGTGAACCTATCATTCAATCTCTACCATTTACACATCCTGAGGGTAGGGGCGTTTCCCTTTCCTCTTGTGTCTTTAAATTCCATCTTCCTCTCCTCTGTCTCTAAACTCAGCGTAGTGTCTACCACCAGTAGGTGCTCAGTGAATGAAACAAAGGAAAATGCTGGCCAATGAAGGGGTTAGCCGCCCTCAGTACTCAGGGGATGCCAAAGAGCTAGGCAAAGGCAGGCTGCATATGTAGAAGAAAAGTTGGTTGTCACCTCGGGTCTGGCAAAGGATTGTTACAATGGCTAAGGATATCCCTGCAAGTCAGTCACTAGATAGGGAACCACTCACCTCCCATGAACTGCGACGGCAGCAATGCCAGTCCTTTCTATCCGCTTCACTAGGCTCAGGGTATCTTCCAGCTGAGGAAGAGGACAGTCCGGGTGGTTACAGAAGCTACCCAGTGAACAGCTGCCAGCTCCAAAAGTGGGCTCAGCCCCACTCCCTCCTCCAACCTAAGTCAGCTCCTCGAGAACCATTCACCACCTCCCAAATCAACATCCGCTGAAAAAATGGACCTTGAAACGTAACACGTCATCCTTACCGAGGGTAGGATGCGAATCTTGCAGGTCACAGGTCTGCGAGTCCCTTAACAAGAGTGCTGAGGATCTGTAGAGAGGAAAACACAAACTCTTCTGGACAAACCACCACCACTGCTCATACTCATTAATTCTGTTACAGACCTGCGCATCAGGTGCTTACAGTGATGATGTCAATTTCTTAGTAAAACTAGAAACTGTTTTCAATTTTTAAAAAAGATTCAGCTTAACATACTCCCTCCTCCATATGATTCTGAGGCCTAGTCCTGGTTGAGAACACACGGCTGACAGCTTCTTTCCTACTTGAAGGCAATGTTCCCTGAGTGCTGTTCCAGGATCTACTGAGTGAGAGAGCCAGAGATCTACTGAGTGAGAGAAGTTTTATAGGTCTTGGGCCCTGTCCTCATGTGCCTCTCTTTAGGTGAGTCAGATATACAGAAGTGAAATGGCAAAGGAAAAGACAACATATTCAACTCATTTTTTTTTTAATATTTATTTTTCAGAGAGAGACAGAGCATGAGCAGGGGAGAGGCAGAGAGAGAGGTAGACACAGAATCCGAAACAGGCTCCAGGCTCTGAGCTGTCAGCACAGAGCCCAATGGGGGGCTCGAACTCACAAACCGTGAGATCATGACCTGAGCTAAAGTCGGACACTCAACCTGGCTGAGCCACTCAGGTGCCCCTCAACACGTTTAAAAGTGTTAATCTGCACAGTAATTGCAAAGGACTCCAAAGAAAGATCAAGAAGTCATACAGGAAAGTGTCAGAGAAGTGGAAAGGCCAGATCACGCATAAATCAGAGATCAAGAGACATGCAGATGACAGTGAATGTCTGTGGCATTGCTATCTTCTTCCCTCATCGAAAATTTCAGGCCAGGGGTGCCAGGCTGGCTCATGAGTTTGAGCCCCATGTTGGATATAGAGATTACTTTAAAATAACAATTAAAAAAATTTTTTTAATTTCACATTAGGCAAGTTGGAGGGAGGGTGATCCCAAGAGCTCTTTTCCAAGAATTGAATTGCCAGAAGAGCAGAGAGGACACTCATGCAGTTGGTGCCAGTCTTGGTTCTAGACAATTGGGGGCAGCAGAGAGCCAGATTGCAAGAACCAGTCAAGGAGGCCTTTCAGGGACATTCTCAGGCAAACTGCTCCAGAAGACACAAGACCGAGAGGCTGGGCTGGCAAGGCAGGTAGACAGATCACGGGCAAGACGGGGCCTATTGGTCCAAACACCAATGCCAAAGACTGGCAGAAAGGAAAAGTCCCCAGATGCTGCCCCAGGAGGCAGACTGGACCTGTGGTCCCAGGGTCACTCTGCAGGCCTTAAGGGGGCAGCTACCTTTAAGGCGGTGGGGGTGGAGAACTGCCAGATCCACTGAGATACACAATAAACATTCTCCCTTGAGTCCTATCCCTCCCGCTGACAGTAGCATCTCTGGAAGTTTCCTTTACTAGTGTGGACCTAGAGTCCCATAATATTTGGGGTACCTGGGTGGCTCAGTCAGTTGACTGTCTGACTATTGATTTCGACTCAGGCCATGATACCAGGGTTGTGGGATTGAGCCCCACATCAGACTCTACGCTGAGTGTGAACCTGCTTGGAATTCTCTCTCTCCCTCTCCCTCTGCCCTTCCCCTACCCATGCGTGCGTGCGTGTGCTTTGTCTCTTAAAATAAATACAATAAAAAAAAAAAAAAGAACCCCCTGATGTTTGGTGACCGAAACAACATCAGCTGGTTTGATCCAGTTCTCTGTTTTGCAGAACTTCCTTTGCTGTATTTCATCCAAGTAGCTCTAAGCACTTTCTTTGGTATTTCTGTTCATTTCATGTGCTTGTTCAGAATCAGGAAGGAAATTAGTAATCAAAATCCCCAGACACCTGCAAGGGCCACGTTAAGGAGAATGGGTGACTAGAATCTGTCTTCTGGCTAGGCTCTAGCATGAACCCTTCCTAGACTCACCTCTCTCAGATCCAAGTCACACCACCTGTCTCTGTAGTATGAAAGTCTGTGGGGGAGAAGGACCTGAGACAGGCTCATAACAGGTGACACAGACAACACAACACATCTACCTACAGGCAGCCTCAACTCATCAGATCTACCAGCTGACTCCAGAAAAGCAACTCTTAGCTCCCCTGGTTGTTGGGGAATGAGTGGAAAGGAGGATGGGAGAGCACAGACTTAGGTATCACTGAGAACTGAGTTCAAGTTCTGGTCCTGCCAATCGTTAGCCTAAGCCCAAGTGTAACATGCATAGGGGGATGCCCTGGGCAGCCAGAGGGCAGTCCACCAGATCTTGGGGCCCAGGGGTTAGAGAAAGGGTACTACTAACTAAGAGTCTAAAATTAAGTTTCTTAATCTAGGAAGGATATATATCAGAGTTACCTAGAAAGATTTTTCAAAAGACTAATTAATACTTCCTCCCTGCCCCTAGCCATCCCATGCCTACACAGAATTCTCAACAGACAGAACACCAAAAAGAGGAGCAGAATGAACTGAGCAGTATACCTCTTCTGCCTCATGTGTGGAACATACCTTATCCAAAGAGGGGCAGTGGAAAAAACAGAGCCAACAGCCTAGGTAGGAGAGCCAGAAAACTGGAAGATAATAAAGATGTCTGAGTTCACGTGTCGTGAAGCAATACCACCCCATACTGGGGCCCTCTTCCCTAAGGATGGTGATGAGTTTGACATCCACAGTTGTCCACACCTATTCCGTCCTGCACAGAGGTGTCTGACTGGAGGTTCCTAAGTCCAGATGTCAACTGACCCATAGCTAGACACTCCTAGCTAGACACACCTAGGCACCTCTAAACTGAGATGCCATCAAGAGGGGACACTGATACTGGCGTAGGGGTCACAAGACCATGGCTCTAGACTCTGCTCTGCCTGCTACTTACTTGCTACATAATCTTGAGCAAGCTACTTTTGTCTCTCTGTGTTTAGTTTTATTATTCTTGATCAAATAGAGATAACAAATGCCTGCCATATTTACTTTAAGGGGTTTGAGGAACAAATGGAATAAATGTTAGAATATACTTTGAAAAGAAAATTACTCCACAACCTCAGGGATATATTATAGGTACTCTAAACATATATAGGCACATTATATATATTATTATATATTATATGTATTACATTACATATGTTATTTATTATAACACAGAAGTATTATAATATATATGTGTATGTGTGTGTGTGTACTTATCTGCATATGGGAAATATGAAAAGGCACCAAGCCCCTCAACACATTGGTCTTCCAATATCCCAAAGACAGTGGGGCTCGAGAAACACATATGGTTGACTGCTGACACAGCAGCCAGCACAAATAATGGCAGCTTTTATTGGTGGTGCCCTATCCCAAGTCGCTCTAGCCTATGAGAGGCACTAGAAGGTTTAAAGCCCAGACAGGGAAGCGGGAATGGAGAATGAAAACAAAGGAGCTAAGAGGAGCAACATGGAGAGAGCTGGTAGACTGAGAAAGAAGTAAAAGGTGTATATGGCGTGGTAGAACATGTCACCCCTACAGGCCCTGGCAGCTCACACTCAGTGGCAAACGCCAACCTGTCTGCAGGGCCTCATAAGCCTGGCTTTTGGAATCACCAAGGGAAGGGGAGCAGAGGCAACAAAGTTCAACTTGCCTCACGTGACACTGGCGCGGCGGCTCTCAGAGGCTGGTAGTGGACTCTACCAGTGTGGAGGGGACCCACTGTTGCTCTCAGCAACCCTGCTGGGAGAGGCCCATCCCCTCCACCATTGGCAAGGAGTCTGTCTACAATCTATAGGTAGTCTGGCCTATGCTCCAATGATCTTCTCAGAAGGGAGACAGGCAATACAGAGGAGCCTCTAAATGACTCTTTAAACCCCTCGACTCTCAGTTGACATGTCTCTAAGCCCTGGACTTTGGAGGAATTCCAAGGCCGCCGTGGTTTCAATCAGGGGTTCCCAAACCTGACTGTATGTCACAATCACCGGGAAGCATTTCAAAAATTTTCCAGACTTCAGGGGTATCTAGCTGGCTCAGTCAGTAGAGCATATGACTCTGGATCTTAGGGTTGTAAGTTCAAGCTCCATGCTGGGCACAGAACTTACTTTAAAAAAAAAAAAAAAAAATTTGAGACTCCAGGTAGAGTAACAGAGAAACTGATTCATCAAATCTTGGGAGAGAAGGTGGGCCTGGGTGGCTCAGCTGGTTAAGCGTCCGACTTTGATTTCGGCTCAGGTCACAATCTCACGGTTCGTGAGTTCGAGCCCCACACTGGGCTCTCTGCTGGCAGTGCAGAGCCCACTTTGGATCTTCTGTCCTCCTCTCTCTCTGTCCCATCTGCTCGTGTGCACCTTCTCTCTCTCTCCCTCTCAAAAATAAATTAACATTAAAAAAAAAATCCTGTATGGGGAGATAAGCGTGGGTGCATGTTCAGACAACTAGTTCACAGGCATGTTTAAGGACCTCTTCTCTACTTTTACTCCTGCAGGACTTACCTTCTCAATCTTGTCAGGGTCTGATAGCAGAGCAGCTCCCATTCCTCCCTAAGGAAAAGCACACAGAGGGTCTTCTTACACCTGGAGGAGGGTGGTCTCTCCCCATGGCATGGCAACATGGTGTGGCAACCTGGCACTCACAGCCAAGAGACTAAGGTTCACTGGCAATTAGCACATCCCCTCAGCAAGAGGGAAACCAGCAGCAACCAGGCCCACAATGTCAGGGATCAGAGTTTGATGAATTCTAAAAGTCATCACTTTGATCCTCTTAGCAAAACCCACAGATCTATCTAGAAGTGGGTTCTACAAAAATTAGTTTTCAAGAGTGCCCATTCCCTACCCAGGGGCTCAGTGTCTTAATAAACTAAACCCCACAATCTGCCAAGCCCTTAAGAAAGCAATGAGGCATTCTCCCTTTGAAATGAGATCCAACGTACCTTCGTCCTATCCTACCAACACTTGCTTTGGTACCACCACCGCCAGCAAAGCCACTGAGAGGAATATAACCTGCAAATCTTGTCCAGGCTCTTCTTCCCTGCCAGCAACAATGCTCCAGACCAACATCAAGCCCTAGCAAAAGCCCCAACTAATGGAAACCAGCAACATGAGGAGCTACTTAAATCCTGACAATAACAACACTAGTTGAGTCTTGATGCTGGGATTACTGGTTATTGGTCTTTTTTTTTTTTTTTTTTTTGTACTTTTCTATATCACACAAGTTCTGGACAATGGTATGAATTACTTTAATAATTAGGAAAGGGGAGGATGTCTACAACGGTGAAGGGAAAAAAACAAATCCAATAAATAAACCCCTTGTCAGTATATAGACTGCATACTAATGAATGCTAATAGGATGATATGCTCAGAAACTTCAAGTTCAGTTATTACAGTCTAATTTCCTATTTAAAGATGACAGATTAGAATCAGAGAACCCTGAACCACTGAAGACTCAGCCAGCCTGAGCTTGCATTTCAGAGGAAAATGGGAAGGGCAGAGGAGCTACCAGGCCTGGCCTACCTTGGCTACAGACAAACCTTAGAGGCCTTAAGGAAAGACGTGGCCACTCACCCTGGCCCCGAGTATCCACCCCACGCACAATCCAGCCCTCCCTTGGGGAATCACGGAATCTAAAATCCAGTCTCACTGGTCCTTCCACAACAATGGCTTTCTCAGTGAGTATTTCCTTCCTTCCTGCCTTTCTATTTAACTTATTTGCTTTTTTGAATAGGTAACACATTAAAAATTTTCAAGGTTCAAAAGGGTAAAAAGTAAGAACTCTTCTTCCCTGAGGAATGGAAAACTTTTCAATTTATACTTTCTATAAGGCTTCAATTTTTGAACCATGAGAAGAGAATGACTATTCAGGTGGCATGTACCGGTATAGCATACTGGTAGGTATCTGTTCTGACTGGTCAGGGCCAGTGCTGTGCCAGTTGTTAGTTATTTTGAGAAGCACCCCTATAATGGGAATTTATTCCCTATGCCAAACCAAATAAAAACTTGGTTTCCTTCCCCAGGGAAAGGCAGTGTTACTAGTTTCCTGTGTGTCTTTCCAAATATATTCTATGAAGAGAAATGTAAATATATATATAAATATTCATTCCCCATCCCTCCTATATAAATGGTGGTACACCATATCTAATTTGGCTCCTTGCTTTTTCATTCCACACCGTATCAGGGAGATTATGCCACTAATTTAAACTCTGCCCCTTACATAACTCAGAAGCACAAAGGAGTAATTAGAAGACAGCAAAATATGGTCCCAAGTTTTCAACTCCTCATAGACAATTTCAGACCTCCATAATTCCTTGAAATAGCCATCCACAAGCCCTGTGGTTTTCAAGCATCCAAAGATGCCTTCTGCTTCCTGGCCTAAAGCCAAAGCCCCAGGCCACATAACTCCTGGGAACAGAGAGGCTGCCTCTGGGCAGTGGATCCAGGGGGACGTCTGCTATGTCTACACTGCAGATCTTGACCATGCACCCTGTGATAAGGTTCCCAGTGGCATCCCAGCAGTCAGTCCCAAGCTGTCCTTGTTATCTACCCCACACGTGCTTTTCCTCTAGCAGTCCCAATCACACTGAAGACCAACTGTCCTCCTGGCTACTGGTCTTTCCTCCCTCTCCCCCAACCACTCATCCCACCTCCCCACACCTGGTCTGATCATTTGCCACCCAAGTCCTATCAAATTCTGCTCCAGTTTCACTTCTCCTCTCTCTTCCCTGGTCTCCCCTATGGACCCATGACGCTCATCTCCTAAATCTGTGTTTCTAAGTATTTCTACACAGAATATATTTGGAAAGAGACATAGTAAACTAGTAATACTGGTTTCCCCTAGGGAAGGAATAAGTTTCTGATCACGTGCCTTCTCTGTTCAAAAAGGCCAGAAATATCATAAGTCCAAGTTCAGCTAATCTGAGCCTAACCAAAATTTTCAATCCTGTGCTCCTCTGCTTCCTCTTCATCTTCCACTCCCCAGCTCTCTAGTCAAATCAAAGCAAGGTTCTCTTCCTCTACCTCATGTTGGCCTCCGGGCCTTTCCCTCTCCGACTCCCTCTGCTTGCGGGGTCCCAAATCTCCTCATCAAGGACCACATTTCCCTACATGATACTGAGTTTAAGGGCTGCCTTTCCACTCCTTTCTGTGAACTGCCCTAGCACTCTATTCTGACCTTCTGATATGACAATGGGGACACATGTATTGCATCCTCTATTTTTTTTTCTAATGTCTCAGTTTTATTCATGAAAAGACAAAGTACTTTCACACTATTTTTTCTTTTAACATTTACATCATTAATTACTCAGGCATGAGTACTTCGTGTGTATTTATTTATGTGTGTATATGTATGTGTGTGTGTATATATAAAGTTTTTCCCGAACTATTTCCAGGTAAGCTACGTTATATGATAGCCCTTCACATCGAAATATTTCAATGTATATTTTCTAAGAATAGAGATATTCTTGGGATGCCCAGCTGGCTGAGTCAGTGGAGCATGCAACTCCTGATCTAAGGGTTGTGAGTTTGAGTCCCACATTTGGTGTAAAGATTACTTAAAAATAAAATCTTAAAAAAAAAAAAAAGAATAGAGATATTCTTAGAAAACCATAGAAGAGTTATCAATTTGATAAATTTACATTGATACAGTATTTTTAGCTAATCTACTATGGTCCATATTCCAATTTTGCCAGTTGACCTAATAATATCCTTTCGAGCATTTTTTCCATCTAGTACAGGACCTAAACCAGAGTCAGGTACCATACTCAGTTGTAATGTATTGTTAGTTGCCTTTACTCTGTACCCTGTACTTGTAAGGCATATAAACAAACCAGTTTACCTTGGTGGAGTACTCTTTTGGACAGCCCATGTTAACATCTATCCCAGCCACATCATTTTCCCTGGAAAAACATGAAACAGTAAAGGTAATAAATATTCAACTTAAGGAGAGAAGTTAGAGTCAAAGGCACAGGTCTGTGCTCATGAATCTCTTACTATGTCCCTCAGTAAAAGAAGGTGAAAAAAAACTGGTCTCTGAAATGTTCACCTGCCTTCCCTGAGCAGAGCACAAGAGGAAGACCATTTTATGCTCAAACATCTACAAAGGGCTAGTTGTAGAGAACTTTGCTACTAGGGAATTTTAACAGATAATTCAAATACTGAGTGACAAGCGCACTGAACCCAGTCCCAGAGTTCCAGTTCTGACTAGGGTAGTGAAAGCTATTTGTCAACACACAGAAGTGACATGAGTACAAGAGCCCCTTCCCAGAGGACTGGTTCTAGTAGAAGTTACAGGACTGTCTTTGTTTGCTGGGTTGCACAGTTAGCTTATTCCAAACAATTTTCAGATGTAGAAAGGACCCTTAGCTCATCTTCCAGTATGTATACAGTTAACAGTCTGTAGCTAGTGCCTGAGTTCCTTCTCATTGTTATTGTAATTAATAACAATAGCTAACAGGGCACCTGGGTGGCTCAGCTGGTTAAGCGTCTGACTCTTGATCTTGGTTCAGGTCATGATTTCACAGTTCATGAGACTGACCCCTGCGTCGGGCTCTGTGGTGACAATGAAGAGCCTGCTTGGGATTCTCTCTCTCTTTCTCTCTCTCTCTCTCTCTCTCTGCACCTTCTCAGCTCTCTCTCTCAAAATAAATAAATAAACATTAAAAATTTTTAAATAATAATAGCTAATACTAATCACTCACAATGTGCCACTTACTGCAAAGGCATTTATATGCATTATTTCATTTATCTTTTCCTATAATGCTAGAGGTAGGTAGTACTACGGGTCTCGTTTTTTTGTATTTTTTTTTTAAGATTTCACATTTTATTTATTTAATTTATTTAATTAATTAATTTATTTATTTAAATGTTTTTGAAAGAGAGAAACACAGAGACAGAGAGACAGAGTGTGAGTGGGGGAGGAGCAGAGAGAGACGGAGACAGAATCTAAAGCAGGCTCCAGGCTCTGAGCTGTCAGCACAGAGCCCGATGCAGGGCTTAAACTCATGAACCACGAGATCATGACCAAAGCCAAAGTCGGATGCTTAACCTACTGAGCCACCTAAGCGCCCCTATAGGTCTCATTTCAAAGATAAGGAAACGAAGTTCTCAGTATGGTTAAGTAACTTACCTAAGGTCAGTCAGCAAGCAACAACCCAAAATTTCAACCCAGGTCTGTCTAGCTCCAAAGTCCATCTCCTTAACCACAGTACTCTCCAGCCTTCATTAATTTAGGCAGCAATAAGCCTTACCTACACTTCATGAGACTTAAAACCTTAGGGCTCATAGTCATAAGAATCCCTGGAAAGGGAGTTTCATGAATAAACCCTAAAAAGTAGTCACCCAAACAGAGGTGATCTGGCCACAGTGGGTACACATGAGTCCCAGGCCACTCCTTGAATACCACAAAGGAAAAAAACAGACACTCTTAACCTGGAAAGAGAAGGTAATGAGTTAAGAGGCAGGAGAGTGGTTGCCTCCATAGTCACCAGAAATAGTAAAGCTTCACAGGAGGCAAGACAATCCCAAAGAGAGAACTTACACAAGTCTGGCCACAGCAAGGGCTCGCTCTGCATCTGAAGTCCCCTGGGAACACAAGAGGCCGCATCAACCACCATCCCTGACACAGAAACACATGCACAGACAAACACCTTTGTGCATGCCATACGTGCGCACGTGTCCACAAACAGAATCTGCTGGCATTCGCTTAAACAGCCAGCCAGCCCACTGGACTAGCTCACTGTCGGAGGTAAAAATTGGACACAAAAGGCCTAGAAAATGTCCTCAATGCTGTGATTACTTTCAAACATATAAAAAAGGTTAACAAAATTTTATAGAGAACCTTCATACACTGACTACTTCCATTCTACAATTAACATTTTGCTATATTTGCTTTATCATGTCTACCCATTATTCTTACCATTTTTTAAAAAATTTAAACAACATTCAAAACCTATTTCTGAAAACTCACCAAAAATTCCCAAAGTGAGAGAAGAGCAATAGGAGGCATTACGACCTTAACATAAATAAACGACTCTTGAGGAAACCCATCTTTTTTCTATGGGAAATATATACAGACTATACAAAAACAAAGAACATGAACTGAATAACCAATTCTAGGGGATAAAAATATTTAAATCATGCCAAACAAACAATTCCTACGACTGAGGAAATTAAACTAGAGGAATTAAACTAGAAAATTAAACTCTACACTAGAGGCATGTAACAGAGAACTATGCCTTGATTTCCTTAAACTGTCTCTAACAGTATAACTGCTCAAGAACAAATCTTTGAAAAACATTAAAGCAGAGTCTTAGGAAACCACCACTATGCAATAGAGCCCTGGCATTTAAAGATAGGTGAGCCTTGGGAGGGGACTCAGCCTAGGATCTCATACCATTTGGAAGACAACCCTGCTCTGTTCTCTTTTGCAGGTGCGGAAGACTACTCGGTCATCAGGGGCGACAAAGTCCACAGTGCTCAGAACCTCTGCAAGAAAACACAAACACATGGGGCCACCCAATGAAGAAGAAAGTTTAACCTAGCCTAATCCCTGGAAGAAAACACAGGAAAAATATCACTTTGAAGGGGAAAAAGGGATGCTAAAAGTACACAATTCTTTTTGTTTTTTAATTTTTTTTTCATATTTATTTAATTTTGAGAGAGTGAGACAGAGCGTGAGCAGGGGAGGGATGGGGAGAGGAACACAGAATCGGAACCAGGCTCCAGGCTCTGAGCTGTCAGCACAGAGCCCGATGCAGGGCTCGAACCCACGAACTGTGAGATCATGACCTGGGCTGAAGCTAGACACTCAATCGACTAAGCCACCCAGGTGCCCCTGGAAGTACACAATTCTTCAAAGAATCATGTATACATGGAGGCTTCTGAGGTGCTGATGACGGTCCCTTCCCTGACCTAGGTGATGGTTAGTTACATGGTTGATTGCTTTACAGTTATTTGTTACACTGCATGCTTGTATTTTATGCACTATCTTGGTGTAGTGTTTACATTTCACAATTTTTAGAACACTGGAAAAAAATGTACATACAGGAAACCTTGTCTATGTTTCAGATTTGGCCCAAATTTTCCCAGATGTCACTCTGAAGTTCAATAAAGTTGTTCTTTTTTTTTAATTTTGTTAAATGTTTATTTATTTTTGAGAGAGAGAGAGAGGGCGCAAGCAGGGAAGGGGAAGAGAGAGAGAGGGGGGCACAGAATCTGAAGCACGCTCCAGGCTCTGAGCTGTCAGCATCGAGCCTGATGCAGAGCTCAAACTCACAAACTATGAGATTATGACCTGAGCCAAAGTTAGATGCTTAACTGACTGAGCCACCTAGGTGCTCCTTAGTTGCTCTTAATTATTTATCATGTGCTAGGTACTATGAGCGGAGATTTAGTCAATTACAGTCAATCCTTATTATGTGCACTTAGGTATGTGCAAATTTGCCTGCTTGCTAAAATGTATCTGTAACCCCAAAATCAATATGTAGAACAACAACAACAACAAAAAATTCAGTCACCTGATGGACGTGTTCCCAGCCGAGGTCAAACACAGCAATACTCTACCTTCTTGTTTCAGCTCTCATCCTGTAAGTAAATGTCCTTACGGTGGTGTATTTAATGCCACTTTTTTTTTTTTGCATTTATGTGCCTTTTGTTGCTCTCACTGTTTAAAATGGTCCCAAGCACAGTGCTGAAGTGCTACCTAGTGTTCCTAAGCACAAGAAGGCTGTGAGGCGCCTTAAGGAGAAAATACGTGTTAAACCACCTTTGTTCTAACATGAAGTTTTAGGGCTGCTGGTTGTGAGTTCAATGTTGGAGTAGAAACACACATAAAATAAGGTTATGTATTGATCTGTTGGTGAAAATGGTGTGACCAGAGGCTCGCGGGAACCTAATCCTGTATTTCCTTGAAGAACAATGGTTCAGTATTTGCTAGTTTTGGTTTCAAAGCAACTTTATACAACATAACTATTGTAAATGACAATTTCATATGCTCTTCATAATAGAGCTCTACAGTAGGTAGCCCCATTATTAGCTCTCAAAGATGACTGCCACATGAAAGAGAGCCAGCGTGGCAGATGGGAGAAGACGCCTCTCTGACGCATTTATTTTGAGAAATAAATGAGATCTTTAATACACATCAAGCACTTCCACAAGTGGAAGGAGTTATTATCACCAGAGCACTAAACAGATTAGAAGGTTAAAGATGTAGGGTTACACATTGGGAGAGGTCATTGAAATGAATTCCAACAGCACAGGCTCATGACTGGCAGTAGGAAGACTGGGAGAAGGACCATAAAAACTTAGTGTGTTTATACTACAGCTTTATTTATAACAGCAAAATACTGGAAACCCCTGTTAAAGCACTGATGAAATCAATTCTGACATTGTTATTTGTAGGTCCTGACATGGGAAAATGTCCTACAAAAAAGTAAGAGGCAAATCTATAGTCTGATCCTAAGAAAAGGTGTATATACAAACATGTTCTATTTTTATATACACACTTTACTAAATGTGTAAAAAATCCATGTTATTCCTCTCTGTTTACTCCTTCAAATATGAGATTATGGGGGATTTTCCTTTTCTAGGTTATACAGGTCTGTAATAATAAATTTTTCATAACAAAAAACTATAAATCTCGGGATGCCTGGGTTGCTCAGTTGGTAAAGCATCTAACCTCAGCTCAAGTCATGATCTCGCGGTTTGTGAGTTCGAGCCCCGCATTGGGCTCTGTGCTGACAGCTCAGAGCCTGGAGCCTCCTTCGGATTCTGTGTCTCCCCCTCTCTCTGCCCCTCCCATGCTCATGCTCTGTGTCTCTCTGTCTCTCAATAATAAATAGAAACATTAAAAAAAATTTTTTTAAACTATAAATCTAAAACAATTAAAGACAAAATTGAGTCATAACTTCTGGTGAACTGATATTAAGGTTTCACAAATGTGCATACATTTCGAAAACCAACTCTAATCAAAACAGAATCAGCCTCATCAATAAAGCACCAGCAAAACCACAATTTAGCACAACCACCTCTATATGCAAAGTACTTATACGTACCTGATGTTACTTGATTCTCACTCCAACCCTGTGATTCAAGTAAAGCAGGGATTGTGATTTTCATTTTACAGCTAAAGAAATGGAGGCAGAGAAGTCATATGACTTGCCCAAAGTCACAGAGCTATCGAGTGGCAGAGCCAGGAACAATGCTGAAGCCATCCTGAGCCCAGGGCTTTTCTATGTCAACTTCTATGCCAGCAAGCCTGTGGTGGAAGGTAGTCTCAGGATTTTCCACATCTGGCTCTTTGTCACAGTCTCTGGAGAGTAGTGACTCTTTGCAAGGGAGCACATGATCCACAAAATTACACAGCCAGGCAAGGAGCACACAGGAAGGACACTGTCACCCCAGGCAGGCGCAGCGGTAGTGCTGCATGGGCCTGCCCAGGCACCTGCACAATCCTGGGACCAGAACTGCACTCACCATTAACAACTCTCTTGCACTGAAGCATCTTGAGGTCAATCAGCTCCTGCAGAGGAATCAGAGGGCATTTGTCAGTGCTGGTCACGTAGGTCCTAGGTACAGGGGGAGAGACCTTCATTGCAAACCTAATGCGGGTCACTTGGCCTGTCACCCACTACTGACAAGAAATTATGGCTTCTGGGAAACATAGTGCTGCCCTCCTCACCTAAACGTGGCAAGCAGGAGCCTGAGTGAACTACCCTCAATCACCAGCTCTTCCCAGGGACCTTGGAGATGCTGGGGGACGAGACAGAGTGAGCCACTCGGCGAGCCCAAGACAAGCCAACAGCCCAGGTTACGGACACCGAGACACTTTCCTCACCTACTAGTCTCAGCTCCAGTTGATCCCCCCAAAGAACCTCGCACCTCATCCTTACACAAACAGGAGACAATGAAGGGCTCCCAGGAAATGTCCAAATGACAGAAGCGGAACCAGTGAGTAAAAGCAGAGGGAGAAGATTTGAGTCTAAAACTCTTGTCCAACATGGGTCACACTGTGTAGAAGCAAAAGGGGTGAGCTCTTTAGCTCTGGACATATTCAAACAGACTCTGGAAAGAAAGGACAAAGAGGTTTCTTCAAGATTGGGATCATGAAAATGAATGGCAAGCTCATGTCTCCTGAAGGATTGAGATTCTCTCCCTCTTGGTAGGAGACAACTATTCTGCTTTGTTCAGTGATCATTTCAACGAATGTGTAAAATAAATAAATCACAAGAGTCATGAACCTGTCACAGTGCCCAGAAGCTCATGCCCAGGGGTTCTGGGGGTTCAGAAAAATAAAGGAAGGAATTCTGTCCCCTGGTCCTCATCCCCATACTGACTACCTATGAGCCTCAGCAACTCCAGCCAGGTGGGCACAATAGCCTTTGCTCCCTCAGGGGAGCATGTAGGGCTAAGGTGGCCAAAGGGCACCTATGCCATCCGTGGGGCTTCCCCCCACCATCCTCATCAGCAAGGTTAGTACACACTATAGGTGTTTCTATGGCTCTTCACTCCATATTGCAATCAGGTCAACAGTATCTGATGTCCACCAGGCCTGGCCAAACAAATGGCCACTACCAAACAGTTATGGATAAACGGTCGCCATTTAAGCCCCAGAATCAGTGTGGTGTCCCAAGGGATGGACAGAGCCCAACACAGACCCCTGTAGCCAGTGATCTCAGTTGCAGGAACAGGCCAAAAGGCAAGAGGACAAGTGGACCTGTGCTCATAAAAAGAAGCTCTGCAGGGGCGCCTGGGTGGTCTAGTCGGTTGAGTATCCGACTTAAGCTCAGGTCACAATCTCACGGTTTGTGAGTTCGAGCCCCACATCGGGTTGTCTGCTGTTAACATGGAGCCAGTATTGGATCCTCTGCCCACCTCTCTCTCTCTCTCTCTGCCTCTCCCCCACTCGCATGCATGTGCACGCGCTCTCTCACTCTCAAAAAAATTAAAAAATTAAGAAAAAAAAAGAAGAAGCTCTGCAGCCAGGCTGGGCTTGGCTGGAGAGGGGCAGGGTAAAGCAAGGCAGGCCCACGCTGGGGCCCCAGCCCTGCCGGCAATAACTTGTCCTCCTCGGGATTCCCAAAGCCACCTCCACCGGGTCCGCCTTTACTACATCTTCATATGCCAGTGATAGCTACACCTGTCATATCTTTACCATTAGAATAAAAACCCCCCGAGGAGGGGGGACACTTTGTGTCCACACAACGTAGGTTTTAAGGACCAAGGCCAGATAGCCTGAGCCCCAAGAGGAGGAGTTAAGGCAAAATGGCCCTTGAGGTGTCTTATTTTCTTTTCCATCGCCCCGCCATACCAGAAGAGCCTTTGGGGTCTGGTCTGGGTACTGTCTCTTTCATCTTCAAATCCCCAGCATCCAGCACGTTGCTAACATCTGCCGGAGCCGCAAGACCTTACACAGAGCAGATGTTCGACTGCTTAAGTGGAGAAATTAATTTAAATTGTCGCCAAGAAAACTACAAGTGTGCTCGTTTACTCACATACCCTCAACACCGCTGTTCATCAATTTTATTTATTTTAGTTAGTTTTCTATGGGTATAAAATCGAACCTCATAGTTTTGTTTTGTTTTGGTTTTCACTGTATTTCCTTAATTAGTGAAAACAAACATTGTTTTTCCAAGTGGGAGAGTTTACCATCTGTGCATTTTCATAGCAAACTGCCTTTTACATCTATACAAATTGCAAGAAAAAGTCTATCCTTTGTCAAATTGGATATTGAGTTTTTCTGTCTCAATTATCACAAATACTTTTCCTATATCACTACTACTCCTCAATTTTTTTTACCTACACCCCATTATTTTCTATTTTTACTTGAGGGAGAGTTGACATTATTTTTTTTAAGATTTTGTTTTTAAGTAATCTCTACACCCAACATGGGGTTTGAACTCAAAACCCTGAGATCACCAATTGTATGCTCTCCCTGCTGAACCAGCCAGGCAACTCAGCTGACATAGAGTATTACTTTCAGGTGTACGACATAGTGATTTGACAATTCTGTATGTTATGAAATGCTCAGTATACAAAGTTATTACATTATTATTGACTATATTCCCTACACTGTATTTTTCTTTTTTTTTCGTTGTAGAGAACTATGCTGTACTTTTCAACCCCGTGCCTTATTTATATTATAACAAGAAGTCTGTACCTCTTAATCTCCTTCACCTATTTCACACATCCCCCCAACCCCCTCTCCTCTGGCAACCACCAGTTTGTTCTTGGTATTTATGAGTTTGTGTCTCTTTTCTTTGTTGTTTGTTGTTTATTCACTTTGTTTTTTAGATTCCACACGCAATGAGATCATACAGTCTTTTTCTTTCTCTGCCAGACTTATTTCACTTAGCATAATACCCTCTAGGTCCATCCATGTTGTCACAAACCTCAATTTCTATCAGACATTCTATTTTTATAGAAGAAACTACCCTAACTTTGCCATGAACAGTGCCTTCTCATTCCTAAATATACCTCTACTATATAGTTAAGACTATAATTTTAATTGGTTTTTCTTTTGAAAATTAAGGCCATTTATAAGTCACTTTTTCCTCACATGGCTAGCCAATGTTCTGAACAACACTTAATTTAATTTAATTTTTTTAAAGTAGGCTCCACGCCCAGCATGGGGCTTGAATTCACACACTGAGATCAGAGACAAGTGCTCTACTGACTGAGCTAGCCAGGAGCCCCACAACACTTAATTTTAAAATGCCTTATCAGGGGCATCTGAGCGGCTCAGTCAGTTAAGCGCCCAAACTTAATTTTGGCTCAGGTCATGCTCTCTCAGTTTGTGAGATTGAGCCCCACGTCAGGCTCCACGCGGACAGCAGAGAACCTACGTGGAAATCTCTCTCTCTCTCTCTCTCTCTCTCTCTCTCTCTCTCTCTCGGCCCCTACTCTGCTCACACTTACTCTCTCCCTCAAAATAAATGAAATGAAATGCCCTATCATAGAAGGGCTTATTCTTCCTTGTCTGTCACATGCTATGCTCCTGTGTCTGACATATGCCCTGCACCTTCATCTCCTCCAGTCTACTTGGCTTGATTTCTCTTTCGAGCTGATCATAACAGTTTATCACCAGTGTCTCTTGGGGCACCTGGGTGGCTCAGCTGGGGGTCCATCTTGATCTCAGCTCAGGTTGTGAAATCATGGTTCCCGGGCTCATGCCCCAAGTCAGGCTCTGTGCTGATGGTGTGGAGACTGCTTGGGACTCTCTCTCTCTCCCTCTCTCTCTGCCCCTCCCATACTCAGGTGCAGGCACACAAGGTCTCACTCTCTCTCTCTCAAAATAAATAAATAAAAACTTAAAAAAATAATCCAAATGTGGATCAACTGATGAACAGATAACCAAACTGTGGTAGACGCATACAATTATTAGTCAGCCACTGAAAGGAATGAAGCACTGATTCATGCAATGAATTCATGCATGAACCTTAAGAATGTTACGCTGTGTGAAAGAAACCAGGCATAAAAGATCATATATGGTATGATTCCATCTATATGAAATGTTTAAAATAGGCAAATTGGGGCGCCTGGGTGGCTCAGTCGGTTAAGCGGCCGACTTCGGCTCAGGTCACGATCTCACGGTCTGTGAGTTCGAGCCCCGCGTCGGGCTCTGTGCTGATGGCTCATCAGAGCCTGGAGCCTGCTTCGGATTCTGTGTCTCCCTCTCTCTCTGCCCTTCCCCTGCTCATGCTCTATCTCTATGTCTCTCAAAAATAAATAAACGTTAAAAAAAATAATAATAAAATATAAAAAAATAAAATAAAATAAAATAAAATAGGCAAATCTGGGGCGCCTGGGTGGCTCAGTTGGTTAAGCGGCCGACTTCAGTTCAGGTCATGATCTCACGGTCTGTTAGTTCGAGCCCCACATTGGGCTCTGTGCTGACGGCTCAGAGCCTGGAGCCTGCTTCGGATTCTGTGTCTTCCTCTCTCTCTGCCCTTCCCCTGCTCACACTCTGTCTCTATGTCTCTCAAAAAAAAAAAAAAAAAAGTTAAAATAGGCAAATCTATAGAGACGGAAAGTAGAATAGTGGTTTCCAGAGGCTGGAAGAGAAAGAAATTGGGGAGGGATTGCTAATGGATGTGAAGTTTCTTTCTTTTTTTGGTTGAGGTTTCTTTTTGATGTGATGGAAATGTTCAACAATTGATTGTAGTGATGGATGCACAATTCTATACACATACATATTTCCATACAACCGTATCTCAATAAAGATGTTAAAAAAATGCTTAGAGGAACAAAGTTGGGTCAATTGACAAAATTAGAACATGGAAGGTACTTTTTTAAAAAGTACTGTATCAATGTTAAACTTACTAAAGATGATGCCTATCTCATAATTATACAGAAAAAAGACTTTATTCTTAGGAACATATATATATATATATATATATATTATATTATACATATATATTAGATAGAGCACAATTTATAAAGCAAATCAACCAAAAGTGTTGACTGTAGGTGAATCTGGGCAAAAGGTATATGGATGCTGTCTACTCCTGCAACTTCTCTATAATTTTTCTCTCTTTTTTCTTTTTAAATGTGTTTTATTTTTGAGAGAGAGAAAGACACAAGCATGAGTGGGGGAGGGGAAAAAAGAGAGGAAGACACAGAATCTGAAGCAGGCTCTAGGCTCCAAGCTGTCAGCACAGAGCCTGACGTGGGACTCAAACCCACAAACTGTGAGATCATGACCTGAGCCAAAGTTGGACGATTTACTGACTGAGCCACACAGGCATCCCTAAGTTTTTCCCTTTTTAAAAATTTTATTTTTTTAATCCTTTTAATTTTTCTAAGTTTATTTATTTACTTTGAGAGTAAGAGAGAGAGAGAGAGAGAGAGCACGTGCACAAGTGGGGGAGGGGCAGAGAAAGGGGGAGAGACAGAATCCCAAGCAGGATCCACACTGTCAGTGCCACCCAAGCACCCCTAAAAATTTTATTTAAAAAAAATTTATTTTTTATTGAAGTACAGACATAAAACAACTTATCTACAAATCTAAATACTCTTTTAAGTTTTAAAAAATTATTCTGGGCAGAGGACTTGAATAAAAATTTCTCTAGGGGTGCCTGGGTAGCTCAGTCAGTTAAGCAACTGACTCTTGGTTTCAGCTCAGGTCATGATCTCACCGTTCCGTGAGTTCGAGCCCTGCATCAGGCTCCACACTACTGGTCTGGAGCCTGCTTAGGATTCTCTCTTTCTCTGTCTGAAAACAAATAAACTTGAAAAGAAAAATTCAAAAGGTAATACACCAATGACCAACAAGCACATGAAAACATACTCAACATCACTCATCATCAGAGAAATAAAAATTAACACCACAGTGAACTATCACCTTTCACCCATTAGGATGGCTACTATTTAAAATAAAAATAAAAATAAAAAAGAAGAAGAAAGAAAAGAAAACAGGACAAACGGGCCCAGGGGTAGCTCAGTTGGTTAAGCATCCAACTCTTGATTTCAGCTCAGGTCATGATCTCACAGTCTGTGAGATGAAGTCCCGCGTCAGGCTCTGCTCTGACAGTGCGGAGCCTGCTTGGGATCCTCTCTCTCCTTCTCTCTCACCCCTCCCTTGTCCTCTCTCTCTCTATCTCTCAAAGTAATAAATCAATAAACTTTAAAAAATAAAAATATAAACATCAAAATAAATTTAAAAAAAGAAAAGACCAAGTGTTAGCAAGAATGTGCAGAAATTGCCCATTGTTGGTGGACTGCAAGGTGGTCCCACTGCTAGGGAAAACAGTACACACTTTTCTCAAAAATTAAAAATAGAACTACCACCTGATCTAGCAATCCCACATCTGGCTATATATATCCCAGAGAATTAAAAGCTGAGATCTCAAAGAAATATTTGCATATCTATGTTCAGAGCAGCCCTATTCAAAATAACCAAGAGGCGGAAGCATCCAAACGTCCATCGACAGATGAATGTATCAACAAAATGTGGCATATACATACAATGGAATATTATTCAGCCTAAAAATGGAAGGAAATCCTGTCACATTCTACAACATGGATGAAACCTGAGAAAGTTATGCTAAGTGAAGTAAGCCAGTCACAAAAAGACAAAAATTGCATGCTTCCCCTTATATGAGGTGTCTAAAGTAGTCAAATTCATAGAAACAGAAAACAGAATAGTGCTTACCAGGAGCTGGAGAGATGGGGTAAGGGGGATTCGTTTTATGGGTATAGAGTTGCAGCTGTGTAAGATGCAAAGGTTCTAGAGATCCGTTTCACAACTTAACCCTGCTGAACTGCACACTCAAAAAACTGGTTAAGATGGTAAATTTTATCTGTTTTTTACCATGATAGAAAAAAATTTTTAAGTACTCTTAAGAACACTGCCTCCTCCCTTAATCTTGCTTATTAAAAGTTTTAAATCTAACAGGTACGTGTCCTCTCATAGTCTGGGCAACTAAAGATCCTTTGTTTTTATAAAAAAAGGAATAGATACAGGACATTTGAGGAACTCCTGGAAAACCCCTATCAATATGGCAGAGCTTAGCAGGGAATCAGACTACTGCTCCCTTGACTTTTGCTAAGCCAGTTCATCCTTTCTTCACCTCCAGCTGCTGAAGACTCTGCAGAGCTTTTAAGGAGGTGCCTGGAAGCCTGGTATGCCCTAGATCCTATACTCTGGTCCTGTGAAGTGGGTGGGGTGGTTTAACTAATCCACAGATGGGCCACCTCCTGTGAACTCAGGAAAGATCATCCAGGCAGCCCGCCTGCAGGGAAATGCCGGATCCACCAGGGGGCACCAGGCACCAGTTCTCTCTCCCTCTGCCCCTCCCCCACTTGCATTCTAGCTTATTCGCGCGCGCTCTCTCTCTCTCTCTCTCTCTCTCTCTCTCTCTCTCTCAAAAAGCAAAAACAAAACAAAACAAAAAACCAATTCGCTTCGTCTAGTTTCCTTTGCCTCCACTACCTACATGTACGCTTTTCCTCCCCTCACCTCCTGAGTTCCTGAGCGGTAGTGGGCAGCTCTGTTTCTACTTCCTCATTTGCTGCTCACTCCACAATCCACTGTCCTGACAAGTGTATCTCCGTGTACTTTGGGTTTTCAAATCAAACACCTCTTCGGTCTTTTTGCAATTGGACTTCTTTACATCCTCTGTCACACTTGACAAACTTGGCTTTTGCCTTCCCCTTCTTAATTTGCCTATTTCTCTCACTCTTTTCTTTCTTTTCTTTCCTTCTTTCTTTCCTTCTTTCTTTCTTTCTTTCTTTCTTTCTTTCTTTCTCTCTCTCTCTCTCTCTCTCTCTCTCTCTCTTTCCTTTATTTCTTTCTTAATTTTAAGTAGGTTCCATGCCCAACATGAGGCTCGAATTTACAACTTCAAGATCAAGAGTTGTATGCTCTACTGACTAAGCCAGCCGGTGCACACCACCCCCCGCCCCCCCGCTTACTTTTCTATCATAAATTACCAGCCCGTCCCTCCCACATACAACATCCAATACATTAGGGTGTATTCTTTCCAAATCCCCTCTTAATCCCTCCCTTCTCTTTATACCAGTGGTTTTCTTTTTAACAAAACTTATTTTATTTTGAGATAATTGGAGGTTCACATGTAGTTGTAAGAATGTGAGCTCCTATGTACTGTCTGCCCAACTTCCCCAAAGGTAATATCTTACAAAAGTATAGTATAATGTCACAACCAGGATACTGACATCAATACACTTAAGACACAGAACAGTTCCATCCCCACTGGGATTCCTTGTGTCACCCTTTTATGGCCAAAGTCCCCATCCCACCACCAGCGGGGCAGAAGTATCAGAAACATTTGAGTAGCTTCTTCTTCAACTTCTCACACACCCTAAGGGGGACATATCAGGACTGGGGACTGCGGGGGAAGCTCTCCAGGTAATTCTGTTAGATGCCCAGCTGAGAAACACTGCTCACATCTCCATACTACCCAAAATCGGCTACTCTACAATGCTGTTTTTCTTAGAAAATGCTTTTTATTTATTTTTTAAAATTTACTTATTTTGAAAGAGAGAGAGCGCGTGAGCATAAGTGGGGGAGAGGAAGAGAGAGGGAGAGAGAAAGAGAGAGAGAGGGAGAGAGAATCCTAAGAAGGCTCTGCACTGTCAGCGTGGAGCCTGATGTTGGGCTCAATCACACAAACTATGAGATTGTGTGACCTGAGCCGAAAATAGAAGTCAGACACGTAACTGGACTGAGCTACCCAGGCACCCCTAGAAAATACTTTTTAAACCTTGATCTGAAGTCCTACTATTCTCCAGAGCAGCCAGGATATAGGCAACCTACTAGTTACTGCTACCAGAAAACCCTGTGGCTCTCCAAACCAATCCCATACAGCTTCCTTCTCTTCCTAACTCTGAGTTCATTCATCCATGCACTGAATGTGTATTAACTCCTACCGGAGCCAGGGCCATGACCTGACACGATGCTCATCTATCCACCTGGCCCAGGCATCCCACAATGCCTCCTTGCTGCCCAGGCTCCTGGCCCTCAACAGGCCTAGAGATCTTATAAGCGTCATACATGTTTGTCTCCCACTGCCTTCAGCGAGCACCTGTGAAACGAGTGCCCATTCTGCTTCCCACCAACTCCTGACCACCCCCACCCACAGTAAGGACGTTGCACTGGAGAGGAAGAAAAAAAAAAAAGCCCTCCAGGAAAATCAGGAGCCCCTTACCTCACAGTACACAATGTCTGCTCCATAGTCCAGGGCCAGCAGCCGCATTGGGAGAGTGCCTACCCGAACCATAGGGGCTAAGATGAGTTTGTTGTGGTAGCACAGAGACAGGCTGTGTTCAATCATTCCTCCTCTGCTACCGCCTGCAGAAAGGGAAAACAAGAGTCAGAAATCCAAACAAAGAAATCTCTTCTGGGGCGCCTGGGTGGCTCAGTCTGGTAAGCATCCTACTCTTGATTTTGGTTGAGGACGTGATCTCATGGTTCGTGAGCTCGAGCCCCGAGGCAGGCTGACAGTGAGGAGCCTGCTTGGAATTCTCTGTCTCTCTCTCTCAAAAATAAATAAGTAAACATTAAAAAAAAAAAAAGAAAAAAAATCTCTTCTGTTACCCAGGGCAGGCTTTTCCTCTTCTTTCCAATACATGAGACTTTGTTTTCCTTTTCTCTGATCATAAAAATAATGCTTGCTTATTCATTCATCTAAAGACTATTAATTGGGGTGCCTGGGTGGCTCATTCGGTTAAGCCTCTGACTTTAGCTCGAACCCGCATCGGGCTCTGTAGCACAGAGCCCGCTTCAAATCCTGTCTCCCTCTCTCTCTCCCCCCCCCATTCACTCTCTCTCAAAAATAAAAATAAACATTAAAAAAAGAAAGAAAGAAAGAAAGAATATTTATTAAGTGCCTAGTCTTATACATTAGTCCGAGTCTGATACATTAGGGAATGAAACAGACAAAAATTGCTGCTTTGGTAGAGCTTTCATTCTAGCAGGGGAACAAAGGCAAACAATATATAACAAACTACATAGCATGTTGGAAAACTGGTAATGCTACAGAGAGTAAAAACAGCAGGGAGAAAGGAAATCGAAAACACCGGGGATGTGACTGACACATATGCTGTATTAGTTTAAGGTGTATAACATAATGATTTGATATGTGTATATGGTACAAAATGATTCCCCCAAGTTATATCCATCACCTCGCATACTAATAATTTTTTTCTTGTGATGAGAACTTTTAAGATTTACTCTTAACAGCTTTCAAATACACAGTATTATCAACTATAGTCACCATGCTATACATTACACCCCCAGAACATATTTATCTTACAACTGGAAGTTCTTACCTTTTGACCACCTTTACCCATTTACCCACACCCCCAGCAGGAAAAATGTAAATAATTGGTATATCAATGGTATATTTTATGTTAAAATACTTACATTAAAATATGAAAATATTTATATTAGAATATAAAATTTTAAGTAGGGAAACAGGGGCACCTGGGTGACTCAGTTGGTTTAGCGCCCAACTTGATTTCAGCTCAGGTCATATCTCATGAGATCAAGCCCCACGTTGGGCTCCATGCTGACTGCATGGAGGCTGCTTGGGATTTTTCTCTCTCCCTTTCTCTCTACTCCTCCCCCACTCACGTTCTCACGTGCTCCCTCACTTTCTCGCTCTCTCTCTCACTCAAAATAAATAAACAAACAAACCAAGAAAAGCTCAAAATAAAATAATTAGGGAAACCAAAATAGGCTTCAATGGGAAGATAACATTTGAGCTAAGATCTGAGTTAGCCAAGTTGGTATCTAGTGGAAGAATACACAGAAGAAACAGTCAGTGCAAAGGCCCTTGGGCAGGCGCTTGCCTGGTGTGTTAGAAGAACATCAAGGAGACCAGCATGGATGGAACACAGAGAGAAGAGAAACTAATGTAAGTCAGATATACGATGTCACAGCAGTAAACAGATAAGGTCAGATCCCATGTGGCCTTTGTTAGCACTTCATGAAATAGAAGTCAGCAAGGATTTCAAGTAGAGGACTAGCATGACTGAACATGTTTCCTCATGATCACGGTAACTGCTATATAAACAGCAGTCTGTTGGGGGCCAGAGTAGACACAGGGAGACCAGGTACAAGGCTCTTCAAAAGCCAACATAAGAGATGAGATGATGGTCGCTCAGGCCAGGGAGCTGGTAGTAGAGGTGGTGAGAAGTGGTCACATACTAAAATTATTTTGAAGGTAGAGCCAACAGGAATAAAAAGAAGAAAATCAAAATCCATTATCCCAGAGAGAACTGTTAATTTATTTATTCTAAGCAAATATGGACTCCTCTAAAAAGTCACAAAGCTGGCTAGTCGATGCTACGCTCTGCTCCGTTACTAATACAGTTTCCATTTTCTTTTTAGTATCCAGCCCATTCCAGTTGGCCTCCACCTCCACCGTTCTGTCAGAACTGCTCTGATTAAAGTCACCAATTACCTGGAAGTTGAGTAATCAACCAGACACTCAGTTGTGATATGGTCGAAACCCCCCTCTTTCTTGATCTCTCTCCTCCCTGGGCTTCCCTGACCCCACACTTCCCTGGGTTTTCTCCCACCAGTCTGCTTTTCAGTCTTCTTTGCTGGTTTCACTTCCTCTACTCACATGTTGAGGTTCTTCCTTAGTCTGGGGTTCTCTTCCCCTCTAATTCCACACATTCTCCCTTGAAAGTTTATTTACTCCCATGGCTTAAAATATTGATAATATGCTGGTGATCTCACACCAACTGCTCAATACACATCCCTACCCGGGTATCTTAAGGGCATCTTATACCAAACATGCACAAAATAAGGTCTTGATCTGCCCTCCTACGCCATTTCCTCTGTCTTCATTAATTCATTCAATAGAAATTTATCAAGCCCCTCTGATATGCCAAGCACTGGTTGGAACTAGAGATAAAACGATGAGGAGAAGGAGGTACAGTAGAAGAGAGGGTTATAGAAAGGGAATTTAGAAATATGTATGAAATTATAATCACATACAGTACTATGTGAAGGACATGAGGTTTTAGGAATTTGTGTCAGAGGAAAGGGATGGATGGAGGTGGAGGAAGACTTCCCTTAAGAAATAGTTTCTGGGGCGCCTGGGTGGCTCAGTAGGTTAAGCGGCTGACTTCGGCTCAGGTCATGATCTCGCGGTCTGTGAGTTCGAGCCCCGCGTCGGGCTCTATGCTGACGGCTCGGAGCCTGGAGCCTGCTTGGGATTCTGTGTCTCCCTCCCTCTCTCTCTGCCCTTCCCTTGCTCATGCTCTGTCTCTATGTCTCTCAAAAATAAATAAATGTTAAAAAAAATTTAAAAAAGAAATAGTTTCTGATTGGTGATCTCAAGGGAGAGAAGGTGTTAATCAGACCAGTACATGGAGAAAAAAACGTTTCCCATTTCAGCAATTAGCACCCCCATTCACCCAATTACTTATCATTAATCCACATTCCCCACAATCTATCACTAACTCCTGTGAAACAACTTTCAAAATGTTAACTCTATCCATCTGCTTTGCTCCATCTCTAGTGCTACCAATGTGCACAAAGCCAGCTTCCTAACCGGTCTCCCAAATCTTATCTTACCTCCTCCTATTCTTTCTCTTTATGATACTGTGTGGCTTTTGAAAAAGGCAACTCTCATAATACCACTCCCCCATTTATATCCTTCAGTGGCTTCCCACTGAGATCAGGGTAACTCCCAAACCCTTCTGACGGCCCGAAAGCCCTGTATGACCCGTCCCTGCCCATGTCTCCAGCTCACTTTAGAGCCTTTCTCCACTCACTGTCCTTGCTCTGGCCACACTGACCTTTGAAAGTCTCCCACGCCAAGCCCTCTGCTGCCCTGGAGCCCGTGCACCTGCAGTCCTCTCTCTCTGGAACACTCTCCCCGACTCAGTCACACACACACCCTCTAAGGTCCTCTTGGCTTTGAATGTCCCCTTTTTGGAGACATTTCGCTACCAGACCACCATACTTCAGGCCCCTGGTCACATGCTCTCACAACACTCTATGCTTCTCTGTAGTTCAGTTCCAATTCATGCGTTTGAATTTATTTGCATGGTCTCTTCTTTAACCCCTAGCTGCGCCTCTAGACCGCCAGCAAAACAAGCTCCACAAAGACAGGAGCGTGGCTGCCTAGCTCACTGCCAGGCTTCCAGCACGGAGCCCAGTACTTGGACCTTAGTACGTGCTTCGTAAGGAAGGTGTGACTAAACACTCGCCTCTCTAGTGGCTGAGGACGCCCTCCTGTAGGGTGGTTGGTCCAGGAGCTCCCTCTGGCACCAGGCCAGCAGTGCCTGACAGGACCTGCCTCCAAGAAAGCTCCTCTCAGAGAAGCTAGACAGTCCCCACCCTTTCCCAGTTACTGGCACAACCATTCACCTGGCCCTGAGATCACACCCAGATCACTATTTTAGCACAAACAGGAAACAATCTCTCTCCCATTCTTTTCTTTTTTTTTTTTAACGTTTATTTATTTTTGAGAGACATAGAGATAGAGTGTGAGCAGGGGAAGGGCACAGAGAGAGGGAGGTAATCATGTGAGATCATGACCTGAGCTGAAGTCGGCCGCCCAACCGACTGAGCCACCCAGGCGCCTCTCTCCCATTCTTTTAAGGGCTTGTCTTCTCTATGACAGTTTTGACTGCTTTCTCAAGACTGTAACTTTAACTTCAGTTGCATGGATACAAAATTCTGTTAATTATAATGCTTTCAGATTAAAGATAACACTACTCAGGAAAAGCAATGAGTGGAAAAAACTTTACCAGTCCCATCCATGTAAATTTTCCTGAAGACTACGACCTTGCTTAAAAAGCAATTTCTTTAAAATACAAATTTACATGAGGGAGGGGGGAGAGTGGATGACGGACATTAAAGAGGGCACTTGTTGGGATGAACACTGGGTGTTATATGAAAACCAATTTGAAAATAAATTATTTAAATAAAAAAATACAAATTTACAAAACATAAAAGACTCTTAAATACTGAGAACAGACTGAGGGTTGGTGGGGGGTACGGGAGAGGGGAGAGTGGGTGACGGGCATTGAGGAGGGCACTTGTTGGGATGAGCGCTGAGTGTTGTATGGAAACCAATTTGACAAGAAATTATAAAAATACATACATACATACATACACAAAAAGAAAAGAAAATACAAATTTAGAGTTAAAACGAAAGTCAATTAGGACTAAATATTTAGAGAATTATCCTACTTCCCACTCAAAACCTGTGTAGATAAGAAAAAAAATGGAAGCAATCTATTATATCTGTAAGAGAAAGAGGTGATATAGCATATCGCCGTTAAGATTCTGAATTCTGGAATTAGACAGACCTGCACTGAATCCCAGCGCCGCCCCAAGCAGATGAATTAACCTAGCAGAGGCTCACCTTTTCTCTCTAGAATGAGGCTCCAGCAGAATCTATGTCAGGTGGGATGCTGGGAAGAGTCAATTCAAGGACACACAATAGTTCTCTGCACAGAGTAAGGGTTTAATAAGTGTTAACTGTATCTCATTTTACATTTGCAACACATTCTATGATTATACCAACAAACATCTACTAGTTCTTTTAGGATCAAGGCACTGTGTGGGGTGTTGGAGGTAAAGAAATAGAAAGAACTAATCTCTTGACTTGAGGAGCTTCTCACTTCTACCACTGCCACCTATTAAGTGCAGGATGGCAACCAGTCTCTGCTTCCAGGCTCATTATGTTCATTCTGTGTTCCTTCCAGAAGCCAGAGGGGTCTTTCAAAACACAAATTGGGACAAGATATTCCCATTCTCCAAAGCCTGCCCTAACTTCCTTTAGAATTAAGTCACAGCTCCTTAATACTGCAAACAAGGCCTGCGCCCTGCCTTTCTCGGAAGCCCTATCTTTCATCACTTGCCTCCTGCCCGCCCCCTCACGTTAAGTTTCAGCTATTCGGAAGTATTTCTAGTTCCCAAATTGGCTTGCTCTCTCTCTCTCTGAACAAGTTGCCCTACCTAGAATGCACATTCCTATTCCTCTACCTGGCTGACTTCCGGTAGCTTTTCAGAACCTCAGTACAGATGTCACCTGCTCCGGAAAGCCCTCCCTGACACTTACCTTCCAAACACCGCGTAAGGGCACCTCCTCTTAGCTCATTCCTGTCCTAGCATTAAATACGCTCCCGTAATTACAAGAGCAACTATCAATCTGCCTCCCACATCACAAGGTGAAGGCAAGCGCTGTACCTTGCTCATCACCAGGTTCTTGTCACAGAGCACACAATCTGGCATAAGGTAGGTGTTTAGTGTTTGTCGTGAAAAGAAGTTAACAGGTCAAGGGGCAATGAGAACTATAACATGGTTCATGCTTCAGCCACAGAAGAGCTGGATCACAGACAAACGTGCTCTATCACAGAGCATTTAAAATGCCTTGTCGTACTTCGAGTTTTGGTTACAGAGAAGACAAATGCCACCCCACTCCCTTGCTCACCCAGTAAAGGACTGCAAGCTCTTGATGCAACTTGAATGAGAGCTACCACTTGAGTGAACAAGATTCAGATAAGAAAGCAACAGGAGATGAAGTCGGAGCCAGATTGTGGAGGGTGATTAGGAGATAAGCTGTAGGCCATGGGCATCCATTGATGGCTTTTGAGTTGAGGGGTGACACCGCCAGGGCTGTGCTTAGGAAGATCACTTGGACAACAGACGATGGGCTGGAGGGTGAAAGACAGGAAGGAGATAAGGAGTTGGATTAGAAAGAGGGTGAAATAGTCGAGGCATACAGAGACAAAGGCTGACAAGAAAATGGCCAGCACTTGCACAACAGCCCTCATGCAGGCAGGAAAATGAAGGAACAGGGAGGGAATACTAATAGCCACTTTTTATTTTTATAATGCCTTGCAATTCCCAAAATGCTTCATTTATAACTGCGATTCTCAAACCTGGCAGCACATCAGAGTCATCTGAAAGACTTTAAAAAATACCAATGTTCAGGCCTTACCCCAAACCAATTAAATGAGAATGTAAACTCCTGTTTTGCTCACTGTCTGTCTGAATAGTACCCAGCACATATCTGGTGCTCAGGAAATACTTATTGAATGAATAAATGAATGAATGAATGACTGTACCATTAACACCTGAGATCCAAGGGACAATCCTCTTTAAAACTTATGGAGTAACCAGGCAATACAAATTACCATGGCAGCCCTACGACAAAATACTACCAAGTTAGGCCCCTACTACTCCCAGGAGCTTATAGTCTTTCCACAATAAGTAAACCTTTCTTATTTCCAAGCATTACACTATAAAACATGTATCTCCATAACAACTAGAGGTTACTCAATGTCTGCTGTGAGCAGAAGGAAAGAAAGGGGACTAATTCAGTGGCTAATGAACGGAGAAGAAATCAACGGCCATGGGCAGAGACCAGCTCAGACAGATTCCAATCCTTATGAGACTCTGAGTTAATCATATTGTAAGGGCTCAAGCATGATGAGAAAGCAGCCATATACTAACCAGCTTTCCTGCCCCAAATATTTGGGCAGAACCCAAATGCAAGTACATACCTATGTAGTATTATTTTCTGATAATTCTTTTAATGTGTCTGTTGCGGCTTTGTGCAAATCGAGGCTTTGTTTGACATCTGAAAAAACAGTGGCAAGTGTAAATGGATAAAATCTGTTGAGTCGGATATCCAAGAAGCCACACAGCTAAGGAACAAGGAGCCCTGAGTTCTTGCAAAGAATCATAAAAGTAGTTAGAATCACGGTATCTTGGAGTATCCTTTGTATCAACTCCCCTCTATCATAATGCCAATCAGCAGTCATCCAGCCTGTGAACAAACTTTCAATGATGGAAAACTCGGCACTCTCAAGACACATCTGGGCAATTCTAGTTGTTAGAGCCGTTCTTCACATCAAATTCAGAATCTGCTGGTTACCTACAGGTCCTAGTTCTGCCTTTTGGAATGGTACACCCCACAGCATACCTCATCTCTTTTCTTTTCTTTCTTTCTTTCCTTTTTTTTTTTTTTTTTTTAGTTTATTTTTGAAAGAGAGAGACAGAGAAGGAGAGCATGAACATGGGAGGGGCAGAGAGAGGGAGACAGGATCCAAAGCAGGCTCTGCACTGACAGCAGAGCCAGATGTGGGGCTCAAACTCACAAACTGCCAGGGCATGACCTGAGCCAAAGTCGGATGCTTAACGAACTGAGCCACTCATTGCCCAAATACATGAGGACAGTTTCGTTCTCCTTCAACTTCTCTTCTCCAGCCTCACTCTCTCGAATCACTTTTTCTTGTGTTTATGATTTGCAGGGTCTCCAATGTTCCCGATCCCAAGGGCAGAGCAAGCAAGGGCATCAGTGTACTTTGCTACAGATTCTGGGGATGAGGCAGACCCAGTGCAAGAGCTTCCCAGAAGTGCCTACCTGAAGTGAAAGCACATGTCAAAGCCTCTCCTCAGTCCTCGTCCTCTACGCGGGGTTTCTTGACAGCTGACTATTCATGTATTGGCCAGATAATCATTTTTGTGGGGGGCTTTCCTGTGCATTGTACAATGTTTAGCAATATCCCCAGCCTCTACCTATTAGATGCCAGTAGCACCTTTCCAGATATGACAACTAAAAATGTCTCCAACTTCTGTCAAATGTCAGGGGAGTAGGGATGGGATGCGAAATCACCCTCCCTAGAGAGTCACTGCTCTATCCAATGAGTCTGTTCCCCTGACACTACTCAAAACTCTTGCCTCTGCTGATTCGACAGTTAACTCTCCAGAAAGTCTACTTATGTATCAAGATGGCATTTGAGGGCCATTTGACCTGGTGGCTCAGTCAGTTAAGCGTCTGATTTCGACTCAGGTCATGATTTCTCAGTTTGTGGGTTTGAGCCCTGCGTCAGGTTCTGTGCTGACAGCTCAGAGCCTGGAGCCTGCTTCAGATTCTGTGTCTCAGTCTCTCTCTGTCCCTCCTCCACTTGTGCTCTATCTCTCTCTGTCTCTCAAAAATAAATAAATGTAAAGAAAAAAAATTCGAAATGGCATTTGAAAATTTAAAAGTATTTATCTTTTTGCAAACAACATTTGTTGGCGAGGCTGTGGAGAAAAATGAACCCTCCTGCACTGTTGGTGGGAATTCAAACTGTCACAGCCACGGTGGAAAACAGTATGGAGGTTCTTCAAAAAATTAAAAATAGAATTGCCATATCACCCAGCAATTCTACCACTGGGTATTTACCCAAAGAATACGATAACGCCAATCTGAAAAAATATATGCACGCCTGTGTTTATTGCAGACTTATTTACAATAGCCAAATCATGGAAGCAACCCAAGTGTCCCTTGATATATGAATAAAGAAGACCATATAGATAGATAAATAGATAGATATAGATACATTCATATACATATATATATAATTCAGCTGTTAATAAAGAATGAAATCTTGTTATTAGCAACAACACTAATGGATGGATGAATGGATCTAGAAAGTATAATGCTAAGTGAAAGAAGTCAGTCAGAGAAAGACAAGAAAGTCAAGGGGTTTTTGCAACCTAAACAGCTGAATTCAAACAAAGTATTCTGTCTGACCAGGGCTATGTGAGGCAACCCACATGTCTGATACTCAATAGAGTAGAAGGACCCTCCTCACCACTATTCAAGCAATTTAGCTATCTGACTGGAATGCCGGTGTAGGTGAGCGGACTGCAAGAATGGTAGGTTCAGAATGAAAAGTTGGAAGTGGTGACAATGGAGAGTGAAAAAGAAGTAAAAAAGTATGAAGAGAAGGGTCTGCTTGAAATAAAGCCTGAAGGTCTTACCCCCCACTTCAAAAAGAGGCCATTAGCTTGCCCTCTGGGCTCTCAGTTCTTGGCCTGGAGAAGTGCGGGTGCCTACATTTAAGACATCTGGCCCTTGTCTTGTCCCCCAGGCCTGACCATTCATTCAGAGTCTCAACAAACATTTATTACCAGACCTTGCGCGCGGACCACATCTGGGAAGACACCACCGCACCCTCGGAATTTACGGGAGGAGCCCAGCACTGGACGAGCCATCAAAGATGCGGTGAGAGCGAGAAAGGAGATTGGCAGGAATCGGACACCCGATCACCAGAAGCCCTCCGCCCTCTGGTCCAAGAGGCCAGGCCTCCATCGCCGCATATCGCCAGACCCGGGAGCCTGCCTTCACGTGGGCCCTTTTCCCCAAGGCTGGTCCGGGTCTGGATGTCACCAACCCCGGTTCGGACCTACAGACCTCACCACAGTTGAACTTTACAGATTCTCCCTCCTTCCTCACGGTTCGCCAACTCCGCAAGCCTTACTGAGCCACACCAGACACCGTCCTCGAGGCCTTGCGCGCCCGTGACGTCATTGCCGTGCGCCTCTCCTACACCAAAGGGACTATGGATCTGACACGGTCGCCGCGGCTGCTGTGGCTCGCGTCTCGGTTGCTTCTGGCGCCTCGACGGGACCTAACGGTCCGCGGTCCCAACGAGCCCTTGCCCGTGGTGCGCATCCCGCGGGCTCTACAGCGGCGGCAGGAACAGCGGCAGAGCGGGCGACGGAGTCCCCCGCGGCTGGTACTGGCGCGACCCGGCCCGCTGCTGATCTCAGCGCGGCGGCCAGAGTTGAACCAGCCCGCGCGCCTCACCCTGGGCAAGTGGGAGAGCGCGCCACTGGCTTCGCGTGGCTGGAAAAATCGGCGCTCCCGCCGGGACCACTTCTCCATCGAGCGTGCGCAACACAAGGCGCCAGCAATTCGGAACCTGTCGTCCGAGAGCATCTTCGCAGATCTAGGTCTGGAACCTCGCGTGCTGCGTGCTCTACAGGAGGCTGCTCCTGAAATCGTTCGGCCTACAACCGTGCAGTCAAGCACCATCCCCTCCCTACTTCGCGGCTGCCACGTCCTTTGCGCGGCGGAAACCGGCAGTGGCAAGACGCTCGGATACCTACTACCTCTGCTTCAACGGCTCTTGGGCCGACCAAGCCTGGACTCCCATAGTCTACCTGCTCCTCGAGGCCTGATCCTTGTGCCTTCGCGAGAATTGGCCGAACAGGTGCGGGCAGTAGCCCACCCCTTGGGCAGCTCCTTGGGCCTCCAGGTGCGGCAGCTAGGGGGAGGCCATGGCATGAGTAGGATCCGAATGCAACTGTCCAAACAGCCTCCGGTAGATGTACTGGTGGCCACTCCAGGGGCTTTGTGGAAGGCCCTGAAAAGTCAACTAATCAGCCTGATGCAGCTCTCCTATTTGGTATTAGACGAGGCAGACACGCTTTTGGATGAAAGCTTCCTGGAACTAGTGGACTATATCTTGGAGAAGAGCCATATAGCAGAAGGCCCAGCTGACTTAAAAGACCCCTTCAATCCCAAAGCTCAGTTAGTGCTGGTGGGGGCCACATTTCCCGAAGGTGTAGGCCAGCTGCTGAGTAAAGTTGCCAGCCCAGATTCTCTGACCACCATTACCAGCTCCAAGCTCCACTGCATCATGCCTCATGTCAGACAGACATTTATGAGGCTGAAGGGAGCAGAGAAAGTGACTGAGTTGGTGCAGATCCTCAAGCAACATGACAGAACATACAGGACTAGCCCCTCCGGAACTGTTCTAGTGTTCTGTAATAGCTCAAGCACTGTGAACTGGCTGGGATATATTCTGGACGATCATAAAATCCAACACCTAAGGCTGCAGGGACAAATGCCAGCCTCAATGAGGGCAGGTATCTTCCAGTGCTTCCAGAAAGGCTCCCGAGACATTCTTCTCTGCACAGACATAGCCTCTCGGGGCCTGGACAGCACCCAAGTAGAGCTAGTTGTCAATTATGATTTCCCCCTCACCCTGCAAGACTACATCATAGAGCCGGGAGGGTGGGCCGTGTAGGGAGCGAGGTGCCTGGCACCGTCATCAGCTTCGTGACCCATCCCTGGGATGTAAGCCTGGTTCAGAAGATTGAGCTGGCAGCTCGCCGGAGGAGAAGCCTTCCGGGACTAGGGTCCTCAGTGAGAGAGCCTTTGCCCCAGCAAATCTGATGGCAGCCAGCTTAAATCCGATGACATTAACAGGGATCTTTCCCTTTGTTCTGGGTGGGTGAGTGCACTTGTCAGTAGGATGCACTGGACTGCCCAGTCACCTCCCTGAAGGCCTGGTGAGCTGCTGTCTGGCTTCCAAAGGTCAGATGTGGCCAGAAGTGGAGAGCGAGCTACTGAGCATGGTTCTTTGTAGTCTTTCACCTGACTCATGAAAAATAAAGTAGATTTTTTGTCTTTGTATTATGTCATAGTTTCTAACAATAAATGATGTTTTCATTGGATTGTGAGAAGATTCACACTCCAGACTACCACACCCAGGACAGAGGCTCTTTCAGTTGCTGTTTGAATTAATAAACATTTAGATTTTATTTCCTGCCCCCAAAACATCCATTAAGCCCCCAGAGAAGGGAAAGGGGATGTGACTAGCAATAGAGAGATTTTCTTCACCAACAGTGCCCGTGGCAAGCCTGGGCATTCTTGGTAAAATCTCTCTGGGAAGTCCTGGCAGAAGTATTGTTTGGTGTGTGTTTCCAGGCTCTGCCTTCTTTCTTCTCTCTTCATGGCAGGGGAAGAGAAGAGAAACAAAACTGTTTATAAAACTGGCAAAAGGAGCATATAGCCTCCTCTCACTATCTCCTAGGTTCCAGCTTCTGCAGCACTATATAAGCCTGAGTAATGAGTGGCTGAGAGTCCAATATAATCCTCCACAAAACAACTTAAAAATACTTACAGGCTGAAAAGGATAAGGTGGCAGAGAACAGAAATGGACCCAGGGCAATCTCTGCCTGAAGACCATATTGTACTAAATGTATAATCATAGCTCTCAAGCAAGGAAACTTGAGGCTCAGAGGGATGAAAGCACTTGCTCAAAATCATACAGGTAAATATGACAGAATCAGGTCAGTCTGCACCGGAGGTTGAGTTATTTACCAACTTTTAATAGTGTCCACTTGGACTCTCAAAAGCAACCCAGAGTGGACAATAATTTGATCGCTCTGTCCATAAGTAAGTGTGGCAAAACTGCCCAGGAGGCTTGTCTAAAAGTACGGATTCCAGGGACACCTGGCTGACTTAGTCACTAGAGCATGTGACTCTTGATCTCGGGGTTGTGAGTTCAGGCCTCACAATGGGTGTAGAGATTACTTAAAAATAAAGTCTTTTTTTTAAAAAGTACAGATTCCTGAGCTCAAAAGCATTTGTCTATGCTATTCTGCTTTCCCCAGAGACCTAGCCAGGTCCTGATAAGGTATCAGTAACCCGACCAGGTCAGAGTGATGTTCCCAGACAATAATCTCCCTGGAGCCTTGGAGAATCTAAGTGGCCTTGTGCTGGCCCACCTGCCAGAATGAACCTCCTCCAGAGCTCTCCCCTTCACATTTTACCTCCTAGCACTCCCCAAGGGCAGTTGGCTCTATTCAGACTTGATTTCGTGTGTCCTAACTTGCACCACACTAATTCAAGCAATTTAGGAATAGAAGATGATGTGGTTCCCAACCAGGGTTGCCCAACCTCTAAAATAGTAGACTAGTCATTCTCTACCTCCAGGACACATCCCCCTTCGCAACTGCCCCCAGGAAACAAGCACCCTATCTTTGCACGTTCAAGGTCAGCAACAGGGGGCCCCCTCACAAAGAAAGTTATCCCTCATTGCTAGGAAGTCCTTGGCCGCTACGTATCAAAGTCGGGCCCAAATATGGTCCTATGAGCCTGATCAGGCTAAGGGCAGAGTTATCTATTTCCTCCTCCTCTCAGGAGGATCCAACCAGCTTGTAACACCTCTTCACAGTTCGACCATGTTTTTCACCTGGTTTTCTAAGTCCACGCTTCATCCTTTCATGGTAATAGCATTGTTAATACGGTATTTGCCTTTTTTTTGGGGGGGGAGAGATGAATGTAATGATTAGGTTGTCATTTTGTATTATGTCTTTTTGTCATGAATTTGTTTTGAATTTTATATTAATGGCCCCACTATTCCCACTTTGTGAAGCCATTCAGGACCCTCATTTTGCCTTGAAGTACCTTTAACATCTCTCCCAGTGACCCTTTGAAATGTGAGGAGTTTGCCCTCCCATTCCTATCAGGTATAAATCCAGAGCCCAACCACAAGCCCTACCATTCAGCAGAACGCCTCTCCACTGCCTGTGTCACCTTAGCTAGGCCCCTTAACCTCCTGGTTTTTTGAGCCCTCAGTTATAAAAACATGAGGGTTATGTGAATTTACATTTGTGGCAGGAAGAGTTCAAGAAGAGCTTGTCTTTGCTTTTATTATTCCAGCTGGAATGTCTTGCCTCTCCTCTCTGTGGGTCCAAATCTACCTTGTCTTTCAGGCCCACTGCCAAGGAGCCTTCCGTACAAACTTCTGCCTCTCCAGCTGTTGAACGCTTAGGGTCAGTACCATACAACCCGGCTGTCTCTTAAGTTAATCTTGCCTCTCAAACCAATCACAGAATGTGGGTTTCTCTTGCACTCTTTCGGTCCCTGGGGCTGTGCCAGCCTGTATATAGGTATGCTCCAAGGGGAGTGGCTGGGTGGGGAGAAAGGAGGGAGGGCCCAGGCAGGGTCCTCCTCTGCCTCCACTCTGCTCTCCTCCCAAAAAACCCAGCGAACCTAAAACTTGCCCCTCAAGTCACAGGTTCCTTATGTGACCTCACTGGGTAGTGATGACCTCACAGGCCTTTTCACAGTTTCCATGACAGGGTAACTACTACGCAAACGTAGTGCCTCAGGGAAACTTCCCTACCAGTTCTCTACCAGATACCAATCAGTTTGGATGCCTGAGAGAGAATGTCTGACCGGATCTTCTATATTCATTCTAATCTGTCCTCTGTCCCCTGGGAGGGCAGCACAGCAGGTAGGCCTAGGCCAGGCATCTGTACAAGAGTCACTAGTGCACACACAACTCCCCCGGGCTGCTACATGTTGCTTTGGGGCTTGCCCACCACACCTCAGAGCTTCCCCGGCTGTAAGTAATACCCCTCAGGGACCTACAGAGTTCCTGCTCATTGCTGAAGACAAGTAAAATGTCATCCCTGGGCAACTTTTCAGAAAGCTTCTAACCTTTATAAATGTCGCTTTCCCTTTTGGGCTACAAGATGCTTCCATTCTGACACTTTCCTGATAGGCCTCTCAGCAAAAGTCGAGCAAAATTTTGTTGGCAAGTGATAAATGGAGCAGTTTGAGGAGGAACTGTTGAGGTCCGCTCATGAATCTCCCCTTCAAACCCAGGCACCTTCACCATGCTGTTGTGTAAACATCCACACGGGTCCCCTCGGACACACCCCAGACTGAGCTACTGAGTACTGGCCTAAGGGTGGTGGTGTCATGTGGACGGGAAAAACAAAAGAGCCAAGGGGAGTGATGAAGTGATACGAAAGACTAGAGGGTTGACGAAATGGTGTCCCAGGAGGTTGGGTTGCTGTGAGCCTAGACTTGCTACCCAGAATCCGGCTTTGAGCCTCCTGAGCACTCTGCCTTGGTATTTGGCCATTTTCTCATCTAGATAAAAACATCAGAGGGCTAGAGGTCAGTGTGGTTGAAACAGGCAGTATGAATGGGGCCCAAGAGGAGTTGCCAAGATGGGAGGGATTCTCAATCCATTTATATTAGGTTATTTTTTCCAACACTTGAAAGGCATTTCCATTAAAGACTCAGAAGTTATAGACCTTAGGAATTTCCCCCCTTATGGAAGGGAGAGATGGAGGGGATCCTGGTTGCAACTGTTTTCAGGTTCTACTGTTTCCTCTGAGAATGGGGAACAGATTTCCAGGACTCCTCCCGCTGCCATGAGATCCATAAAAATCACCTTTGCAAGCCATATTTCTTCTCTAGGGGACTCATAGAGGTGATGGGCCAAAGCTGTGTTTTGAATACCAACCAGATTAAAGGGCTTCAGCCAGAAACTGGGAGAGACATGAGACGGGGAGATCCTAGCAGGACACTATATACAGCAGAAATGACTGATGAGACCTGATTTTCTTTCCAGCAGCAGTGGCTCCCACTTCTCCTCCTACACCTGGTCACTACCATGTCCTCTATCGAGGGTGTGGAGAAACCCAGGTGGGCTGGCACGGGGAGACATACTGCCTGGTTGGTGGCTACCGGACCTATGGGGATGCTCCTGTGGCCACCCCAGCAAAGATGGAAGCAGAGAAACCAATTCCCAGCCGGGCTCCCAAAAGACGTCGAGCTATGGCAAAGTCAGATAAAGACGTAGGTTGCTCCGGCCCCAAAATTCGGTGATTGCAGCACGGCGGCAGGAGGCTGACCCTGAAGAAGCTTGCTGGCTCAGCCACTTTATAGGGAGTGCAAACATTTAACTGCCTAAGACAGCTAATGCCTCTTCCTGAAGTGACCCCCCCCCCCACTGCCCACCACTGGAGATTAGAACCTGAGCCCTTCTGTCTGAGCCTTCCTCAGCCAGGAGCCTCCTTCCATATTAGCTGGCCATGGGCACAGAGCCTTAGAAACTGAGGTTCAAAAAGAAAGCCTACTCTGAACATCCCAGGGCCGAAACTGACCTGGAAAAAAACCTGATGTTTCTCTGCTTAGTCCTCTAGAGTCCGTTCTTGGGAAGAAGAAAGAAAAGTTTGCACTCTTTTAGCCATGGAGGATCCAGGAGCAGAGAGAGGGTTCAGAGTGGCTTTAGGAGGGGCTGAGTCCATCAGATGGACTCCTGCCCTGACTCGCTGTCGGCAGCCACCAATTAAACCGAGAGGGGCTGGGCTTTTTTAAACTGAAAAAAGCAATCTGTGTCTACCGAGGGAGCCTCTTGTCTGGAGGGTCAGGAGGAAGAATAAAGAAACCCAGGAAGACCTGCTCCCCAGAGCAGGAAGAAAATGGAGAGTTGGGTGGCACCACCACTGAGGCTCACGCGCTCCTTCATTCCCAGCCCTTCTGAGCCCCAGTGTGATTTCTTACTGTTCAATAAAATGATTTTCTCTAGCATATTTGACTTGAAATACAGCTTGTTCAAAGCCAGGCCCCAAATCTCCCTTTTCCCTTGAAGTACATTTCCATATGGGGTATCCGGCTCTAACAACCTTCTGCCTCCGAAAAAGACCCATGAGTGCAACTTCTAACTGTGTGGCTCCCACAATGACACCTGTGCACATTGGGACAGGACACAGGCAGGTTCTTTAGGAAATAGAGAGCCCAAGGGTGGCTAGGTGGTTCAATCGGTTAAGCGTCCGGTTCTTCGCTTCAGCTCAGGTCATCATCTCACAGTTTGTGGGATCAAGCCCTGCATCTGACTGCATGCTGACAGCAGGGAGCCTCCTTGGGATTCTCTGTCTCCCTCTCTCTCTCTGCCCCTCTCTGGTTCATGCTCTCTCTCTCTCAAAATAAAAAATCTTAAGAAAAATGGTGAGCTTGATGAGACCTTCCCCCTGTTGTGTGTGTGCATGTGTGTGTGTGCGTGTGCGTGTGTGCGTGTGTGTGTGTAGATGGGAGGCAGTACTGAGAAGATGTTTCGTGTGCCAATCCACTATCCACTTACTCAACAAATATTTATTTAGCACTTGCTAGTTGTTTGGGGTATTTCAGTGAATAAGACGATTGAAGCCCCTCTCTTCAAGGTACCCACAAACTAAAGAGACAAGTAAATGTATATAATTTCAAGTAATCATACCTGCTATAAAGAAAAGTAAAATAGGATAAGAGTATAGTCTGATGAAGGGTGCTAGGTTCCACAAGGTAGGCAGGGAAGCCTTCTTTGCGGAGGTGACATCTCGGTGAAGATGTGAGGGAGTCCCGTGAAGAGCTGGAGGGAGACTATTTCTGGAGGAGGAAATAGCAGGTGCAAAGACCCTAAGGTAGGAGTGAGGCTGGTCTGTCCTAGGACCAACAGAAAGGGCAGTGTGGGCAGGGAGGAAAGAGAGAGAAGAATGAGGTGGTTGGAAAAGTAGACACGGGCCAGACCGTAGCAGGCCTTGTCAGCCGTGGTGAGGAATGCAGGTCTGAGGTGTGAGGGGAAGTCAGGAGAGGGAGTCGAGCAGAGGGGTGAAATGATCAGATACAGATGCTAAAAAGATCATTCTAACTACTGTGTGCCATGGCGGGGAGGTCCTGGCTGTTACCGGTAAATGTCTCTCTTAGCAGTTACGGGGACAGTTGGCCTTGGGGACAGTTGGCCCTGGGGAGTGGGGATGAGGGAAGAAAGAGCACAGGGCGTGCCAGCCCCGCCTGACTCAGCATCCACATCAAAAGGGGGCACTGTCAGCAGCGTGTTGCCCTCAGGCCCAGATGAGGTCACTCACCCTGTGGACAGCACACCCACCCTCAAGGGCCACAACGGCAAGAGTCCTACTCCTCCCTAGACACTCTTGAGGCCAGGAAAGGTCCTGCTAACTTAGCGGGAGGAAGCACAGCCCCTGGGGCATTCCCACTCTGAGTCTCTGTTAACCCATAACAGACAGCTAACGCCTCTTCCTGCGGCAGCTCCCACTCCCCACACTGGAGATGAGAACCTCACATTGCTCTCTGATACTTGGTGTGACTGAGGACGATTTGGCATCCTGGAGGAGTCAGGTAGGTTGGCAGTTCCCAAACATGAGGCCAACAGATTCACCCGGGGCTCCTCGGAGAACTAGATATCCCCAACACCTGTATCAGTTCTACTAAATACATTTTTAGGGTGGGATCTAGAAATCTGACCTTTGACATTTTTCTCATAATCATGATTGTATAGAACTCTAAATGACAAAGGACGCGATTTTTTCAACAAAGAAATTGCGAGGAAGAAAGAAGAGGAACAACAACAAATGCAATGCAGGTGGCCTTATCTACATTATACTTCAAACAATTATTGAAAAATTAGGCAATCAGGGAAATTGGAACATGATAGATAATTTATGATATTAAGGAAGTATTGTTGACTCTTTTAGGTGCCTTAATGTTATGGTAGTTGTCTTTTAAAAAGAGCATCTTTTAGAGATGCAAACTTAAATATGGATGGAATAAATGTTTGATTTGCCTTAAAAATAGTCTGTAGAAGGAGATGAGTAAGGTATAAATGAAACAAAATGGGCCATCCGTAATTGTTGAAGTGGAGTGATTGGTACATTGGTGTTCAATATACTCTTACTTTATGTTCGAAATTACCCTAATAAGTTAAAAAAAAAAAAAAGGTGCAGCCTCAGGTACAGCCTGATGTTCAGCTAAATTTGGATCAGTGAGGACTCAGGTGGTCAGCTTCATAGGCTAAACTAGCTTGTGGGAGCCATGGCAGCCAGGCAGAGAAAGGCGGACTTCCTGCATAAAAACAGGAGGCACGGAGGGGTCTGAGGCAGGGCGTGCTGGACATAGCATGTTGTCGCAGATCTGACAGGCCTCAGAGATGGGCAGGCTAGGTTGAGCGAAGAGATAGCATGTCTGAACTTGAGGCTAAATGACAAATCACATATGCCAGATGGTAGGTGTTTGTTTGGTCAGAGCCGGTTCCCAACACCTGGCGTCCATACAGCCCACCCTTCTGGATGCTTATGTCAGCAGATGTGGTAGACAACTGAAGATTCGTCCAGCCCCCTCACTGCAGACCACAGTAAGGGGCCAGCTCCAGGGGGTGATAAGTAGGGAATTCCAGACAAACAGATGATGTGAGGCACTTGAAGCCCCTCTTGGTGAGAGAGGCAGCAGCTGGAAGTCAAGAAGTCCATGGAACCCCTATCTGACTTGGTCAGAAGAGCATCATGTGGTCATTTGCTGGTCCAGCTGCTGGTCTCCCTAACGGTCCTCCCCTTCAGCCAGTTCAAGGAGAGTTCTGTCCTAGGGCTCATAGGCTACTTTCTCTACCACTGCTGGCTCCCTGCTATGGCTTCCTTATGTCTTATAAGGCCACACCGAAGACAGAGCCAGTGTAGTCTAACTCTGGCAAGCCTGGCAGTGGTGAACAGGAGGTGAGTGGCATATGCTGAAGCAAACAGGATAGACCTTACAAAATGGCTGGCAGTCATCCTCTGAAGTTCTCTCCCTTCAGGGCCTGGACCGCCCACAGAGGAGGAGCCTAAAGAGATAAAAACACTGAGCAACTCTGGCCTGGGGTCCCAGAGAGCCCTGGAAATCAGAAGGCTAAGTACATTCCTCCACCAGAAACTCAGTCCCATTGTCCTCATAAGTTGACCCCAAATTCATGAATCCTCCTCCCCAGTGCTCTGGATTTGGATTCAGGGAGGTCTCCAGACAGAGGTATACAGAGGTTAAGAAAGGGCGTCTATTAGCTGGGGCACCTGCTTCGTACCTGGAGTGGTCACAGATGGAGAACAGAATTAGAGGGATCAAAGCTTGAAAAATCTAGGAGTAAGGGAATTTTGGTTTCAGATCTCAGCTCTACCTGCCAGCTTCATCTAGCTGAACCTCAATTTTCTCACCTAGAAAATGAGGCTGGTAAAAATCTACCTTGTGGGCTATTTTTAAGATTGAATGGACTAAAACACATCAAATTGGTAGCACAGTTCTGGACATAGAGTCACTTGGCTGCTCTGACACATTGTTACTGTTGTCACATGCTCTTACTCCCTGAAGTAATGTTGGTTGAACATTTGTTGTGTGCAGGTGTGGTACTAGGGGCCAGAATAGGTGGTCATGGCCTCAATGAGTTCGCATGCCGGCTTCGGCAGGGCAGGCCACTACAGACTCCTGTGAGGAGGAGGTAGATGAAGGCGAAGAGAGGGAGGAGAGAGAGGTTCCAGCAAATCTGAGCAATCTGAGAGACTCCCATGTTCCTGTTTTTATTTTTGTTTTTAATGTTTGTTTATTTATTTTTAGAGAGAGAGAGGAGCACAGAGAGAGGAGAGAGAGAATCTCAAGCAGGCTCTGCACTGTTAGCATAGAGCCCAACGTGAGGCTCAATCCCACAAACTATGAGATCATGACCTGAGCCAAAACCAAGAATCACGTAACTGACTGAGCCGTGAGTTTTAAGAACATCCCCATGTTCCTGTTCTTAAAGAGGGTAGAGGCAGAGCACCTGCGTGGCTCAGTCGGTTAAGCAGCCGACTTCAGCTTAGGTCATGATCTCATGGCTCATGAGTTCTGTGCTATCAGCTCAGAGCCTGGAGCCTGCCTTTGTCTCTCTCTCTCTCTGCCCCTATCCCGCTTGTGTGCATGCACTCTCTCTCTCTCTCTCTCCCTCAAAAATAAACAAACAATAAAAAAAACTTTTAAGAGGGTAGAGGCACCTGGATGGTTCAATCCATTGAGTGTCTGACTCTTGATTCTGGCTCAGGTTGTGATCCAAGAGTTGAGGGATCGAGCCCTGTGTCGGGCTCCACACTGAGCATGGAGCATGCTTGGGATTCTCTCTCTTTCCCTCTCCTCCTCTGCCCCACTCATGCTCTCTCTCTCTCTCTCTCTCTCTCTCTCTCTCTCTCTCAAAAATAAAATTAAAGAAAGAAAGAAAAGGAAAGAAGGAAGGAAGGAAGAGGATAAGTCACCAAAGAGGGTTTGGATTTGTCAGGGTTCTCCATGATATACCCCCCCCCCAGGCAACTGCACATCACAGTTCAGAAGATGCCATCTGAATCCCAGGGACCCCCCGTAGGACCTTCCTCAGTACTCCTGTACCTCATGCCCCTCTAGCCTCCCCCCAGCTGATGGCACTACCTCAAGAATATGGGAGAGCATGCAGGACACGAAGCCCAAGCCCTGTGAGCTTAACACCTAAATCACCAGTATATCTGGTCCCAGGAAGCAGCCCAGTCAGACACTTAAAACCTGTCAGATACCATTGTGACTTTGTTCTGGGGACCTTGTGTACTGGATCTTCCATACTGCCTGAAGTCAGGCAGAGCCTGGCTGCAAGAGACTCAAGATGGGCAGAAAGGCTGGCAAGGATGTGGAAGACAAAGCTGGGGATTCGGGAGAAGGCCAGGTGGAAGTGGGAAACAGAGAGGAATGAGTGCTTAATGTAGAAGGAAAATGTGCTAGCTGTTGGCCGCTTCTGGAAAGGCAGCCTCAGCTTTCTGATTAGAGGATGTGTGTCCATGGCAGCCAAGCTGTCTTCTGGCCAGGGAGACCATTGGTTCTTAAGAATTTGGCTAGATCAGTCATCGTGGCAATGGAACCACAGCAACACTCAGAAAGAAGCAGGGGCAGCCTGAGTCTCTAGGAGCAAGGAGCCCTGAATGAGGGTGCACATCACGTGGGCAGTGCTAGATACTGAGGAAGCCCCCACTCTGTCCCCCTGCACTACGAGCATGTGCAGTAGTCTGTGTGATTACCACTCAGTCTGCCATTTTTCTTCCTTGCATATTCTTATAATCCACTGGAGATCAGTGAGGGTGGGTCAGCTCTGCCACCATAGCAAGCTTGGTCCCAGGAGAAGCCTGTTTCTACCACTACCTCCTCCGCAGATCTTGATTTAGGTAAACACTGCATAGGTGAGGAATCAGAAGAGAAAGTACTCACATACCCCTCCCCGGTGTCAAGATTCCCTGTGCTGACCCAGCTTCAACAGCCCCACCAGATGGAGGTTAAGGGGATAGCACGTAACAAGGCCCTGTGGTGGTAGGCAGCAAGGGAAGCGAGAAAGGGGATTTGTGCCACTTGCTGAGACTGGAGAGGCCAGTGGGACACTTCCCAGGACTTGAAAGCCAAATAATGGAATGTGGTAGCCAGAACTACGTTGGTTGGTAATGGATTTCTTCCTAAGAGCAAAAATGCTCTTCAGATTCCTTTTGATTAGCAAAAACAAGCACTAAGGTAGATCTTTTGTAAAAGGAAAGTGGCGTAATGCAAACTTTCTGAAAGCAGGGGATACCATCAGTTTACACCATTCTGACTTACGAAGGGTTTCTTGGGAAAGCTCTGATTTCAGCTAGTGGGGAAACCTGTATCCTAAGAGCAATGGGAAGCCATGGGAGAACTTTAGGCAAGAGGATGGCAAGTTTTTTGTCAAAGTGAGATAGGTCTGGCTGCACAGTGGGGAATGGACTGGAGGTGGGGACGCCAGGAGGAGGTGAGGGATAAAGGTGACCTGTACTGGAGAAGAGGTAGTGGGAACGAAGAAGAGACACAACTGGTAGATGTTTGGAGGTTGAACCAGAAGGATTTGGGCATGCTGTTATGGAGACAAGTGGGCAGAGGGTAGAAAGCATCAAAGATGACATTCAGGTCGGCTCTGGAGCCAGGCCCGGGCCTTACCCTGCCTCCACCATTTCTTCTTCTGTCCATAGCCAGCAGAGCCTCTTTCCCCAAATCGTCCAGGTCTGTCCGTAGATACTAGAGGCTTCTAACAGACAAAGTTTCACTACTGTGTACTTATTTCCCCCTGAACAGGACAGAGCAGAGAGATGGCCTTAGGCAAGGTCAAAATGAGAAGAGGTCACCCAGTTGGCTAAAACTTGCTTGCTACTTGAGTAAGAGTACGCACATGTCCCTGCGTGTATAAGGGTCTGTCTGTGTTTCTGCGCTTGGCTTTATACGGTCACTTCAAGGCCATGACTAGCAGTGCCAGCCTGTTTAAGGACTGAAGTTGAACATTACCAAAAAATCATGCCGCCTGGCTAATCTTCTAGAGATGGTGCCCACTCTCTATGGTTCAGCACAGATTATCTCTGCTGGGCTAGAGTTTCCTCCAAGTCTTGGGGTGTAAGGCATCTGGCCCCCTGGAGAAAAGCTTAAAAAAAAATTCGAAACACTAAATTCTCCCTTCTCATTTCTCTGACAGCAGCTATTTATTTGAATGGCCTTCCTCTCTACCTCTTCCCCATTGTTTATATTCCTCACTTCCTGGGGGTGGAGAGGACGCTATCAAGAGTGGAACAGAGGAGTTGTTCATCCCCCAAACCAACGTTTTTGTCCTGGAGATGAGCGGACCCAAGAATTTTTCCTCCCTTTCCCCACTCTGCTGGCTGCAAGGCTGGGTGTGGGGCTGCTGACCAGCAACAGGGGGAATGAGGAGAGAGGCAGGTCTGAGTTTGGGCTCCCCAGCCACCCAGGGCAAGGACATACTCTGGGGGACTCACATTCTGGCAGTGGAGCTGCCTAGAGACCACCCACCCCCACCCCCCGCAGCTGCAGTAGCCAGAGAGTAGACCCACCTCCGGCACAGAGCCATTCCCTGCCTGCCGGCACTGGGCACCATCATCCACGCAAACACTCAAATACACCCAAGCTGGGCCCAGTCCCCTCCTAGATAGCTCTGGAAACGTTTTTCTCATTTCCTTTCTAGGGTGGTTTCTAAGGTCTCTAGTCCTCATACTTAGGTCACTACCTCTGCGCTGGTCACTCCTGCCACCTGGAAAAGGTTCCAAAAGCGGAGAAGCTCCAGGGGGTGCCAAGGTTCAGAGCAGAACCTTGGGAGGCTGGGGATGAAGGAGCTTGGCCAGAGATTCTGAAGCGTCTCAGTGGCAGAGCTTCCAGAAGATGCATCCCTCTGGGTTTGTGTGGTGGTGTGTGTAGGGAGGTGATTCCTAGCGAAGGCGGCTAGGGTGAAGGCCTGAGGTTGAAATGGAGGAGGGGCCTTCAGAGGAACCCAAATCCCAGGCCTTTCCTTAGGACCCATACCTCTGACTTCAATGAAGACGGGGCTTCCACGCTGAGGTGGGAGAGATCCTAGCCAACAGCTCAGCCAGCAGCTCTGGGAGGAATGTTGCTGGGACAGGGGGAAGGGTGCTCTGCTGCCCTAAAAATGACTTAATTTCCTTCCACTCAGAGAGCTTACTGAGTTCCTGCTCTGTTCAGTAAACTGTCCCCGCCCCCCCAGATGGTTGCTCAGTTCATGTCCCAGAAGTCCCTCCATTCAGACCCTGGGGAGGTGTAGCATCTCCTGAGAAGGGAGGTCTTTCCTGAGATCCACTGGGGAAGACAGGGGTAGGGGCACCCCTGAGAGTTCCCAGTTTTGGCTGGAGTCCCCAGTGGACAGACACATAGGCAAGGGAGTAAGGTAGGGGAGACAGAGGTCAGGGACAAAGGGCCTCTTCCTGAATGCAAAGTCCACAAGGTTAACCCCTCATTTCCAGAGACTTTCTCCTCCCACCCCCACCCCCACCAGGCTCAGCACCAGGAATGGGAGAGCCCGGAGTACAGTGACCGGAGACACTTGCCTGCGGCTCTCAGGGTGGCGGGTGCAGGATGCAGGCAGATGGGGACTTGACGTTGTTGACAGAGGCCTCAGAGCCTAGGGCTACACTCTGTAAGGAGCAACTCCCGCCTTCCCTCTTGAAGAGCAAGGTTGGAGGCAGGGTGACCAGGGTCAGCTCCTCAGAGCGCTGGGGGTGGGGTGAGGGGTAAGAGCAGAGAGCCCGCCCCTCTGGTGAAGCCCTGTAGGCTGAGGCAGGGGGGCGGGGGGAGGAGAGGGCGTGCCTTCCCCTGGCGGTTAAGCAGCTCCGCGTCGCGGCTTTCCACGCCTGGGTCCGAGGTCTTGTGACTCCGTTCTCCCCTTGCGAGACCGCGCCGCCGGGTGGCCCGAGTCGACGGTCGGGACTCCATCGTCGCCCTCTGCCCCTTGTCGCCTTCTCAGGCTCTCGAGACCGGCCCCTGCCCACCTGTCAGGCCCGTGCAGCATGCGGCCCCTGGGCCTCGATGGTACCCCCACGCCCTGCCGGCGACCTCTGCTGTGTCTGCTGCTCCTGCTGTCGCTGCTGCCGCCGCCCTTAGCGCTCGCCCAGACCACTCCGGGAGCCCCCAGCGCCCCGACCACGCAGGCCACCTCCAGCACTCCAAGTCTGCGGGAGCGCGCGCGGGCTCTGATGCGGGACTTCCCTCTCGTGGACGGGTGCGTAAGTGCGGTGTGGGGGCAGGTGGAGACTGAGCCCACCCCACGGGAGGGGAAGGGGATCTTCATGCAGGGATGGTAAGGAAGCTCCCTCACATCACCCCTACATGCGCTCTCCCATCATCCATGGGTGCCTTCCTCTGTCACTCCCTCCCTGGTGGGAACTCCCCAGCCTAGGCCTCAAGCGGTCCTAGTATAGTCTGTGACAGTGTGGTGTGGGGGACATCCTCCTCCCAATGCTGGCCCCATGTCCTGCCTGATCCCAAGGTCTAAGGAGCCCACCCATTTCCCCCTGACTTGACCTTGCCTTGCTCTCCCTCCAGCCACAATGACATGCCCCTTGTCCTGAGGCAGTTTTATGGCAACAGGCTACAGGATGTTAATCTGCGCAATTTCAGCCATGGCCAGACCAGCCTGGACAGACTTAGAGACGGTCTCGTGGGTGCCCAGGTATCACAGGGACACATAGCATGGGTGAGAGGGAGTGTGGGGGCCCCTGAAACCACAGGTTAGTCACATGGGAACTCAATTATCATAGGGCGCCCCAAAATTCTACAACATGGTTGCTGGGGGCTACAGGGGTTGCAGTGAACCAGTTTGGTGGGCATCTGGGTACCACCAAACAAGGAATGCATTACATGTGACCACATTTGCTGTGTGGGCTGTGGAGGCTATGAGAAGCCCAGGGATCTCCAACCCCTGGCCTTCCCCCAGTTCTGGTCAGCCTACGTCCCATGCCAGACCCAGGAACGGGATGCTCTACGCCTCACCCTGGAGCAAATTGACCTCATCCGCCGCATGTGTGCCTCCTATTCTGAGTTGGAGCTTGTGACCTCAGTTAAAGGTAGGTAGACTGGTGCGGGGTGTTAGGGTCTTGATTAAGATACCCCAGGCTCTGAAAGTGATCACCTGACCTACCTGCCCCCAGCTCTGAACAATACCCGGAAGTTGGCTTGTCTCATTGGTGTGGAGGGTGGCCACTCGCTGGACAGTAGCCTTTCCGTCTTGCGTACCTTCTATGTGCTGGGTGTGCGCTACCTGACGCTCACTCACACCTGCAACACACCCTGGTGAGCACAGTGCAGATGGTATGCACCCACTGATGCAGGGATCTCTAAGATCACCCTGGGGCTCAGACCAAGTTTACCCCTGGGATCTGGCACTGACCCTGGAGTGGGGAGGGGAGCAGGGGTTTGCAAAGCAAGACTGGATTCCCAGTAGAGACTCCCTCCTGCCAGGCCCAGCCCAACTTGGGTCCCTGCTCTTGCTCCAGGGGGTTGCAGGTATAGAGAATTCAGTAGGCTCTTGTGGCCAAGTCATAGCCACCATTCACACTGCTTCCTGGCCATCCTCCAGGGCAGAGAGCTCAGCTAAAGGCATCCATCCCTTCTATAACAATGTCAGCGGGCTGACCAGCTTTGGTGAGGTGAGGACTCTGATTCCAGACCCTGCCCTGCATGAACGTGCATGCCCCACCAGTTCCTACAGATAAATACATGCACAGGTGCACCCCTGACGCCCTTTCCCCAACCTGTCTCTGCAGAAAGTGGTGTTGGAAATGAACCGCTTGGGCATGATGGTAGATTTGTCCCATGTCTCTGACACTGTGGCACGGCGAGCCTTGGAAGTGTCACAGGCACCTGTGATCTTCTCCCACTCAGCTGCCTGGGGTGTGTGCAAGAATGCCAGGAACGTTCCTGATGATATTCTGCAGCTTCTGGTGAGACGCTTGCCCTGACCCTCAAACCTAAAGCAAGAGGTTTAAACCAGGAGCCCTTGAACCTGAGCCCCTATTCCCTCAACTTCCTCAAACCCTAGGCTGAACACCTTCTGCCCCCACAAACCCACAGTCCACAACCCCTGAATTCTTGAACCCAGGTGTAGGGGGTTCTAAGTGGTAAACACTCCTCTACCCCGTAAGCTCCCCAGGGTCAAGACATTCCCACCCCAACCAGAGCTGAGACTCCTCCATTCACATAAACCTAGAGAGAAGAGAGGTGAAATCTTCTCTGACTTCAAAGCCAGAGCTGAACACCTTCCTCACAGGAGCTTAGAGGCAGGTGGTTGTTCTGGGGGCCGGGCTGAGTGTCCATTCCCCCCACCCCGTCCCTGCAGAAGAAGAATGGTGGTATCGTGATGGTGTCTTTGTCAGCGGGGGTGCTGCAGTGCAACCTGTTAGCCAATGTGTCCACTGTGGCAGGTAAGCCCTACCTGGGCTCTCTGAATAGCTCTGATTTAGACCTGAAGCCTTGGGAGAAGCGTCTCAGAAGAGCCCCAGTGGTCTGACTCTGTTGGCAGTAGGCACAGTGCCCAAAAACTCAGTGATGGACAGTATAAAGCACCTTGGTGCCACGTGGAACTGAAGACACTGTCGATACTACAATAATGATGGGTATAAAGGAGGCAAGTTGGACATAGAGCCCAGGTGTCAACCGTCTGTGCCTCTGTAGGGGCTCCCAAAGCTCCCTGTCCCTGCCTCTGACCAAGGGACAGGGCAGCCCCTTAAGTCTGTTTGGTCTTTGTCAGTTATATTCTTTGTCCATCTCTCATCCTCCACACCCATGGAAAGGGGCCCCCATGGTTCTCAAGGAGACTGGAGGCAGGGTGAATCCTAAATGAGAATTGGCCAAATGGGATCCACTCCAAATCTAAATTCCAGTCTAGAGCCAACTGGAATCAACCTCCTCAAGTTGGCACACTGGGTGCCAGGCCATGAAGGAATTGGCTTCCATAGCCTACAGGCTGCAAGAAGGGGAACCAGTAGAATCCAGTCTCCACCTCAACCCTGCCCTAGAAGCCCCAAACTGCTGACTCTTCATCCCCCAGATCACTTTGACTACATCAAGGCAGTCATTGGATCCAAGTTCATTGGGATTGGTGGAGATTATGATGGGACCAAACGGTAAGTGCTTCTCTGGGACTTCTGTGGGGCTACCTGTGCCACATTAGGACCTTGATAGTCACCATACCTACCACACCGTGGTCCTCATGGCCTTGAGGCCCACCTGGCATCTCCCCACATGCGGTCTGTTTCTGTTTATCTGTGACCCTTTGGCCCCACCTCTAGGTCATGATCTGCCCGGCAGATGCACCCACCCTTAGGGCCAGCAGACCCACTGCTTCTTCTTCTTTTTTTGTTTTAATGTTTTATTTATTTAAGTAATCTCTACACCCAATATAGGTTCAAACTCAGGACCCTGAGATCAAAAGTCACATGCTCTTTCTACTGAGCCAGCCAAGTGCTGCTGATCCACTGCTTCTGAGCAGACTCTTAACAAAGTCTGGTGTGGACCGACCAACTCCTCTAGCTGCAACTGGGTCTTTAAAAGCTTTTCTTTGGGGTGCCTGGGTGGTTCAGTCGGTTGGGTGGCCAACTTCAGCTCAGGTCATGATCTCACAGTCTATGAGTTTGAGCACCGCATCAGGCTCTGTGCTGGTGGCTCGAAGCCTGGAGCCTGCTTCAGATTCTGTGTCTCCCTCTCTCTCTGCCCTTCCCCTGCTCATGCTCTGTCTCTGTCTCTCAAAAATAAATAAACGTTAAAGAAAAAAATTAAAAAAAAATAAAAGCTTTTCTTCTAGGGGCACCTGTGTGGCTCAGTTAGTTAACCGATTGACTCCTGATTTCAGCTTAAGTCATAATCTCACTGTTTGTGGGTTTAAGCCCCGCATCGGGCTTTGTGCTGATGGTGCAGAGACTGCTTGGGATTCTCTCTCTCTGTCTCTCTGCCCATGCTCTCTCTCTCTCTTTCTCTCAAAATAAATACACTAAAAATAAAATAAATAAATAAAAAGCTTTTCTTCTTTAAAAAAATCTTTTTATGTTTATTTTTTTGAGAGAGAGAGAGACAGAGCATGAGCGGGGCAGTGAAAGAGGGAGACACAGAATCTGAAGCAGGCTCCAGTTTCTGAGATGTCAGCACAGAGCCTGACGCAGGGCTCAAACCCACGAACCGTGAAATCATGACCTGAGCTGAAGTCTGGCACTTAACTGACTGAGCCACGCAGGTGCCCTTCTTCTTTTTATAAATGGAGGAAAACTTTGCATTCCATGAAAGACTTAGATCCAAACAGTAGAATTCAATGAGTTTTTATGAATATTCAAAAAGGTTGGGAGCTCCTTCTGCAGGATGAAGAAAAGGGGTGAATCACTTACTCTCTCCAAGTTTCCATTTCCCATGTCAGACCAGGGCTGGGATTCAGTAGACCCTGGACACACACAGGGCTGTGGTTTTGAGTCATGAACAGGGAACGGGCCTGAGGTTCCACAGCTGATTGGCTCACGGCCATATAGGTTCCCTCAGGGGCTGGAGGACGTGTCCACCTACCCAGTTCTGATAGAAGAGTTGCTGAGTCGTGGCTGGAGTGAGGAAGAGCTCCAGGGTGTGCTTCGTGGAAACCTGCTGCGGGTCTTTGGACAGGTGGAACAGGTATGCTGGGCTGGACAAAAGAGTAGCTCGGGGGTCTGAGCAAGTGTGTTGGGGCTGCCATGGGAGCTGCTGACCACTGACTGCCACCTCCAGGTACGGGAGACAAGCAAGGGGCAAAGCCCTTTGGAGGACGAGTTCCCAGATGAGCAGCTGGGCAGTTCTTGCCGCTCTGTTCTCTCACGTCTGGCTCCAGACCAGAAACTAACTGAGACTTCGGAACACTGGACACCTAAGTGGTCAACTAAACAGTCATTGTCAAATCCTTCCCCCAACATGGCCCCAAGCCTCACAGTTATTGCCGCCTTTTCAGTCCTCATCCTGTGGCTCTGGTGATCCAGTTAATCCTACCAGATGTTACTATGGCAGCTGCAGACACCCCACAATGTCCCCCTGTCATGCAGACACACACATTTCCTGAAAATAAATGTTTTACACGTGGAAACAGGCATGAGTGTCCTTCTCTGTGTCAGGGTCTGCTGGTGCCAGCTCCCAATTCCGGTAGTTGGTGGAGGACCCTGCAGTTCAGCCACCAGTTACTCCAGTAAAACCTGAGTCTCACTAGTATGGCCTGAGAAGACCCAGATGGCTGGGCTCAGCGCTAGAAGAAGACAATGGGCAGCTCTGGCTGTGGGAGAGTGGACCTTCCTCTGGGTCGCCTCTCAGTGTCTCGCCTCAGTCCACATCCTGACCTACTGACCACCACCTGGGGATCCTGAAGGGAACTCTGGTTCCGATTCCCAAGAAGAGAACTTGCCTAGATCACAAGTGATCTTTGTTCCTATTTGGACAGAGCCCAGAATGCCAGACTGCATGATGGTACATGGACTTCCACTGACTGAACTTCCCTGGATATGGATCCACTCGCTTCCCTGCCCCTCAGGGACTTCTTTTCTGAGAGTCACAGCCACTTAGACAACCACACTCTCTTACCCCCAGGTCGTTAATGGTCATAGCAACTGCCAATAATAGCCAAAATTAAGAGTTAATACTAATGACGACAACTAATAAAAACAAATAACATGATAATACATAATGGCTAATAAAAATAACAGTTAATACTAATAGTCTATGTGTACCCCATGACTGAGCAATTTCACCCCACGTATATATCCCAACAGGAATGCATACATAGGTTTTCCAAAAGGCATACAAAATAATATTTAAAGCAGCTCAATTCATAATAACCCCAAACTGCGAACTTCAAAATTAGACTACAAGAAGCCAAAGACAAAAGATTATCTTAAAAGCAGTCGTATTTTGGGGTGCCTGGGTGGCTTAGTCATTTAAGCACCTGACTTCAGCTCAGGTCATGATCTCACAGTTCGTGGGTTCGAGCCCCGCGTCGAGCCCTGTGCTGACAGCTCAGAACCTGGAGCCTGCTTCAGATTCTGTGTCTCCCTCTCTCTCTGCCCTTCCCTTACTCACACTCTGTCTCTCTCAAAAATAAATAAACATTTTTAAAAAATTAAAAAAAATTTTTAAAGCAGTTGTATTTTTTAAAAATCATATCAATTTGAGGAACAGCAGTAAAACTGACAACTGAGTTTTAATGGAATTAATAAAAATCCATACACAGTGGAATACCTTTACCCTGATGAATGAAAGTAACTACCAATGATCCATTCTGTGCACAGTGAAAATATTCTTCAAAAATGAAGAGAAAATAATTTTCAGACCAATAAAAGCAGAGCAAGAAATTGAAAATCTACAAGTCATGAGGTGTCTGGGTGGCTCAGTCAGCTGAGCATCTGACTTCTTAGGTCACGATCTCATGGTTCATGAGTTCGAGCCCTGAGTCGGGCTCTGCACTGACAGCTTGGAGCCTGCTTCGGATTCTGTCTCCCCTTTTCTCTCTCTCTGCTCCTCCCCTGTTTGTGCTCTCTCTCTCTCAAAAATAAATAAACATTTTTAAAAATGTATATAGGACACATTTTTCCTTTTGCCTCGGCCTCCAAATTGGCTGTACTCTGCAGTGTTAAACAGAAAGTTCTAATCGTGTTTTCTATTCATTTTACCTGTTATCTCTTTTCTTGACTTCTTTTGGGTGGATTAAGTAGCACTCTGAGATGGCCTTAGTCCCTTTACAGATCCTTTCAAGTGGAGCTGATCCAGCTCACTGTCCATTTAGGAAAAAAAATGGGAAAAAGTGGTAGAAGATAGAAGCTTACAGGAGGACTCCGCGTTGCTGGGGAGTAGACCTCTGAGGACAGGACCCTGCGGGGTGGTGCAAGTGTTCTAAACATGAATAGGGAAGGCTGCTCGATGACAGCCAGAGTTGGAGACTGCAGCCAACTGTCACTGCTGGAACAGGAAAAACTCTTTCAGTTTCCTCTGTAGCCCCTATTGATAGAATGTAACAGGAAGCCAGCTAGGCTTCTAGGAAATGTGGTTTTGAGAGTTTGAGCACCAGGTGTGCCTGGGCGGCTCCGTCAGTTAAGCGCTGGACTCTTGATTTCGGCTCAGGTCATGATCTCACAGCTGGTGCTCATGAGTTCGAGCTTGCTTGGGATTCTGTCTTCCTCTCTCTCTGCCCCTCTCCTGTTCTCTCTCTCTCTCTCTCTAAAAATAAGTAAACATTAAAAAAAGTAGGGGTACCTGGGCATCTCATTTGGTGAAGCATCTGACTCTTGACTTCGGCTCAGGTAACGATCTCATGGCTGGTGAGTTTGAGCCCCACATAGGGCTCCACACTGACAGCACAGAGCCTGCTTCGGATCCTCTGTCCCCCTTTCTCACTGCTCCTCCTCGTGCACGCTCTCTCTCTCTCTTATTTAAAAATAAGTAAATAAACTTAAAAATATATTGAAAAAATAAGAGTTTGAGCCCCATCCTCACAGAGCTAAGAACAGAAGACCGCATCTGGAGTTAGGAGACGGTTGCTTAATAACCAGAACTGCTGCAGGCCTGGGGTAGAGGGTACTCATTCCAATTCATTCTTCCTCCTAGGTGCATTTTTTTGTGTTCCAACTCAAAACTAAGTGTTCATCAGGATTCTCCTTACTTCGGTGGACCCTGGACACTAATCTCTGCCTCTTCAGGACACCACACCCCTAGTGGAAGAACCAGCCCAAAAGTTGACGCCATCTCTAGGTTTCCACTTCCCTTGGATCCTCATCAAGTAATATTTTAATATCTTGTTTAACTTTCTGATGTCTTCAGAAAGATCCTTTTTATATTTTGCCCAAACTTTCCAGTTGTTATCAGGAAGAGTATAACTCTGATTTACTTAGTCAACCAAAATCAGACACGTGAAACAGTGTTTATGTATTAATTTGATAACATTAAAAATCAATTATAGGGGCACCTGGGTGACTCAGTTGGTTAAGGGTCCAACTTCAGCTCAGGTCATGATTTCGTGGTGCATGGGTTTGAGCCCCTCATTGGGCTCTGTGCTGACAGTTCAGAGTCTGGAGCCTGTTTTGGACTCTCTGTCTCCCTCTCTCTCTGCCCTTCCCCCCTCCCCAAATAAATTTTTAAAAATCAATTATAAACATTATGCTCTTTACTTTCACCTAAGACTATTATAGGAAACAGCTGTACGCGCAATACTTCTGAACTTTTGATAAACTATTAGCAAATTCATCATTCACTATGTTGTTTATATCACTTAAATGAAGACCTCCTATGGCAAGTCAGCTTGGTATATGAGACCAGAATAAACATTCCCTCTCTCTCTCTCTCTCTCTCTCTCTCTCTCTCTCTCCCTCTCTTCTGAGATAGCCAAAGCTGAAGGCAGCAGGGTCAGACTTAGTCCTTAACTCCTAGGCATGAGAAAGGAGCAGTGATGGACAGGAGGCGGTAGTGGCCAGAGGTCAAGCCCTTTTTCTGGCGTCCAAAAGAGGAGGCCCGCTTATCAGGAAGCCCAGGTGATACAGAAGGGGGACAATTCAGATTTTAGTTTGTGTTACAGGTCCCTCTCAGCCTGGTAGGACCTCATCCAGGCCCAGGAGGCCCACACATCACCAGAGTGCAATTTTGAGATCAGTTTCCCCTGTGTCAGGGATTTTTCTGCAGAAAACAGTGAATTATACTGCCCAGGCCTCAGGCCATCCTGGAAACCACCTTGCCTTGAAGGAGGATTTCTGCCCCACATGAAGTCATGTCAGACCAAGTCCCCTCATGTTCTCGGCAGCAAAAACTCTTGTCGCACTGTTCTACCCCTTCGAGGACCTTCCAGGTGCTCCCTTACAGACAGCCATCCTTTGCTTGAGCTATTGGCCAACTTGGGGTGCTCCCTCCACCCTCCTGCCCAATGCAGACCCTATCCTTTCAAGACTCAGCAGCCGTGGTGCCTCCACTAATCTCTTACCAAACTTCCCAGCCCTCACCAGCACTACCCACAGGAAGAACATATTACAGAAAAAAGATGTGACATAAATTGACCAGGGAGTAGCTTACCCCCTTTCCAAGATGGCTACAGTTAATTAATGTTTAGAACCTAGAGTCCTTTTTGTACAGGAAGCAAATGTCAATACCTGTTACTAAAACAAAATGGTTTCCCATAGTAGTATTCTTAAATTTCATTTTTATTAAAAAAATATATAGGGGCACCTGGGTCTCTCAGTAGGTTGAGCATTCCACTTGATTTCTGCTCAGGTCATGATGTCATCGGATCCAGCCCGGTTTAGGCTCTGCACTGAGCATGGAGCCTGCTTAGGATCTCTCTCTCCCTCTGTCTTTGCCGCTGTCCCGCTTGCGTGCTCTCACGCATGGCAGCGGCTGGTTTGGCCCACTGGGGCGCTCTCCTAGTTGGGGGTGGAGGTCTGTGTCGCCCCCTGTGGCCACGCTGCGCGGCTGCGTCGCGGATCCGGCTCCTCGGTAGAAGCATTCTGACTCCAGACCCTCCTCAGGAGGCCGCGCCGCTGAGTCACGTAAATCGATGGTCGGGACCCCACCTTCGCCCTCTGCCCCTCGCCGTCCCCCTTCTGGAGACCGGCCATTGCCCGCCCTTCCTGCCCTGCGCAGCATGAGGCCCCTGGGCCTCGAGGGTTCCCGCGCACTTCGCTGGCGACCTCTGCTGCGACTGCTGCTCCTGCTGTCTCTGCTGCAGCGGCCGGTAACCCGTGCCCAGACCACTCCCGGAACCCCCAGCGCGCCGACCACACCTGGAGCCCCCAGCAACCCCAGCACGGCCTCCTCTAGTTCCCCGACCACGCCTGCCACCTCCAGCACACCAAGTCTTCGGAAGCGCGCGGGGGCCCTGATGCGGGACTTCCCTCTGGTGGACGGGTGCGTTGGTGTGGTGTGGGGGTAGGTGGAGACTGAGCCCACAGCTGGGTAGGGGAAGGGGTCCTCAGCACGCAGGGCTAGTGAGGAGGCTTCCTCACACCACCCCTGAATGAACCCTCTTCTCTGTCAGTCAGGCTCCCTCCCCCGCCTCTTACCCTGTTCCTTGGTGTACGCCCCTCCCACCCGTTCTCAAAGCTGCACCTCAGGAGTTTTTCCATATTGTCTGTGTGATATGGGGGGGTGGGGGAGAGGACACGTCCAGGTACCTCAACATGCCCTGCCTGACCTAGAGGCCATGTCCTCCACCTTGTCTTGATGCCCCCAGGCACAACCACTTGCCCCTGCTCCTGAGACATCTTTTCCAGAACAGGCTACAAGATGTTAACCTACGCAATTTCAGTCGTGGCCAGACCAGCTTGGACAAGCTCAGGGATGGCCTCGTGGGTGCCCAGGTACCACAGGGATACACAGGGTGCCACAGCATGGCTGCTGGGGAATGTTGGGGCCGTGGAAACCTGAGGAGGCAGGCCTCTGGGTGATTAGAATCATTAGAACACACAATGTGTTGTCTCGTGACTGCTGGGAATGTGGGGGCTCTGGAGGCCGAGACAGGCCAACCACATGGGTACCCAGGCTCTGTGGAGACACACAGAAAGTGACCACAAAATCCCTGGTGAGTGTGGGGGCTGTTAGAGCCACAAAGGACATAGTGCATTGGCCTTGGGGCATTCACAGAGCGCATGGACGAACAGCAGACAATGATAGTTCACAGTCCATAGTTTGGCTGCTGGCAGCAAGCTTAATAGTCATCAGGATACCACAGGGTCATGCAGTGTTTCGTTCTGGGCCACTGACCCAAATGAGCACCTATGGGGGGGGATGGCAGGCCAAGGACATTGGAGACCACCCTAATCTCATTCTGAACCCCCGGGGCCTACCTCTAGTTCTGGTCAGCCCAAGCCCCATGCCAGACCCAGGACCAGGACGCTGTGCGGCTCACACTGGAGCAGATCGACCTCATTCGTCGCATGTGTGCCTCCTACTCTGAACTGGAGCTTGTGACCTCAGCCAAAGGTGGGCTGGCAAATGGGGGGATACTCACTCTGGTGGTTCTGGTCCTGGGTCCCGACCACTTGATTATCCATCCTCTCCCAGGTCTGAACGGCACTCGAAAGCTGGCCTGCCTCATTGGTGTAGAGGGTGGTCACTCGCTGGACAGCAGCCTCTCTGTGCTGCGCAGTTTTTATCTGCTGGGAGTGCGCTACCTGACACTTACCTTCACCTGCAGCACGCCTTGGTGAGCGTAGTGCCTAGCCAGGGTGAAATGGTAGATGACATGGTGGAGAAACTGCCAGAGAGGTGAGGACAGAGGAGTCCACAGAGGGAGGCTGGACTCCCAACAGGGCCCTCACACTCCCAGAAAGCAGCTGGCCTAGGTCCTTACTCTGTTCCAGAGGGAGGGGGGTGGATGGACTAACAGAGGGACTGCAGAGCCCCCAGCCTCTGATGCCTAGAATGTTGCCTTTGAGATTGCCTTCTTCTGGCTGTCCTGCAGGGCAGAAAGTTCCACCAAGTTTAAACACCACTTCTACACCAATGTCAGTGGGTTGACAAGCTTTGGTGAGGTGAGGATTCCTGTTCCATACCCTACCCGACCCGTTTTCTACCTAGATAGTGTACACGTGTGTGCATCTTTGACATCTCCCCCACCTAAAACAAACAAACAAACAAACAAACAAACAAAAAAACAACTGTCTTTGCAGAAGGTGGTAAGGGAAATGAACCGCCTGGGCATGATGGTGGACTTGTCCTATGCATCAGACATGTTGGCGCGGCAAGCACTGAAGGTGTCGAGGGCTCCTGTGATCTTCTCCCACTCAGCTGCCAGGGCCGTGTGCAACAATTTGCTGAATGTTCCCGATGACATCCTGCAGCTTCTGGTGCGCACCTACCTCAGCCCTCACACCCAGAGCTAGGTCTGCTTCATGCGAACATTCTTGACCTTGAACAAAGCTACTAGCCCAGCCCTCACCCGTGGACTCGCGGCTGGTTAACCTTCCCCCATCTCTGAAATCAAGGCCAAATCAGCGCCACTTAGGCGCCCACAAACCCAGAGCTGAAGCCTCTTCTAGCCCCTGAAGCCAGGACTGAGCATTGTCGTACCAAGGCCCCCAGGGCATAGGACGGGCCAACAGGTTTGAAGAGCCAAACTGAGGGGGCTGAGTGTCCATTTCTTTATTCTTCTAGAAGAATGGTGGCATTGTGATGGTGACGCTGTCCATGGGGGTGCTACAGTGCAACCTGTTGGCTAATGTGTCCACTGTGGCAGGTGAGCCTCAATTCGACTTCTTGTGCAGTTCTAGCTTGAGCCTGTGGCCATGGGGGCCTTCAGGACAGTTCCAGCAGTCTAGCACACCTGTTGTGCAATGGGTAGACCTCTGACAAACCAGGGGAGGAGACACGGCTCTTCCTGCCACCCAGATCTGGGGCCACAGTCAGTGCCGATGGGTTTAGGGGAAGCAACGGCCTCTGCCTCTGACTCTGGACAGGACAGATGGGCTCTCAAGGAACCCAGGGTTCCTTTTGGGCAGGGTGGCTTCTGGGCGGAAAAAGTTCTAAAGGAACACTGTTCAGCCTCTAGTCACTTCAGAACTCACGATTGGCTAGAAGCTCCGTGAAGTCAGTCGCCATGGCCTGGAGTGCTGTGGGCAGGAGAACTGGCCAGGGCTGAGTTTCCCCCAGGCCAGGGCTGCTCCTAGGGTCTGACTTCAGTGTCGTGCTGCTCACCACTAAACCCTGCCGCCTAGATCACTTTGACCACATCAGAGCTGTCATTGGATCGGAGTTCATCGGGATTGGCGGGAATTATGACGGGTCTGGTCGGTGAGTAGTTCCCTGGGGTTTGTCTTGGGCGGGGCACAGCAGGGAGTCCTTTAGCCTCTCCATCATGGTGCTCCCATCCTTCAGGCCTCAACTACAGGCTCTGGTTTTCCAACTCACTTGACCTCTCTCCACTCCCAGGGCCTGTTTCCTGGGCTCTCCCTGTCCCTCCTGTGGCCTGGTGGACCCACTCCCACTCCAGATCATCACATTCATTAAGTACTCCCCCGCCACCCTGCCTCAGCAGAGCTCGTTTGCCTAGCGCATGCTGCACTCCCAGCTCGGCAGACCTGTCGTGGGCCGGTCATCGGCTCAGGGGGTAAATATCACAGAAACTCTGTCTTCAAGGAGCTGCCGAAGTGACATTCAGTAGCCTGGAGAACGTGGCCTTCGATTTCACCTGTGTGATTGGGGCTGGTGGGACACTGGGCCCCAGACCAGGATCAGCGCCGAGGTTCCACAGCTGTTGGCTCGTGGCTACACAGGTTCCCTCAGGGGCTAGAGGACGTGTCCACCTACCCAGTTCTGATAGAAGAGTTGCTGAGTCGTGGCTGGAGTGAGGAAGAGCTCCAGGGTGTCCTCCGTGGAAACCTGTTGCGGGTCTTCAGACACGTGGAACAGGTACGCTGGGTTGGGCAAAAGGATCCTGCGGTGGTTTGAGTAGGTGAGGGGGCGCTATGGGAGCCACTGACTGCTGACTCCCACCCTCAGGTAAGAGAGGAGAACAATGGACAGAACCCTCTGGAGGATGAGTTTCCTGACAGGCAGGTGGTCAGGTCTTGCCACTCCCACCTCCTGTCTCAGCTTCAGAAAGAACACCTCACCACACACCTGGAGGTGACCAAGCGGCCAATCAGTCAGGTCCTCCAAAGGCCCTCAAAAGCCTCCCCATACTTTGTTCTAAGCCTCTTGGCTGCTGTCGCCTTCTCAGTCCTCATCCTGTAGCTCTGGTGACCTGGCCAGTCCCCCAGGTGTCACTGTGGTAAAGTCTCACAAAGTCCCCTTCCTAGTCATCCAGGCACAAGTGTATGCTGAGAATAAACATTTTGGGTATGGAGCCAAGTGTGAAAGTCCTTCCTTCTCCTTGGGGAGCAGGGGAGTGGGGTCTGGTGGGCTCTTGGTTGGTGAGGGGTCTTGTAGGTCTAGACTCAGCTGCTCAAGTGAGTGGCCTCCAGCTTTGTCTTTTGGGAAGGGCAAAGGCGTCTTACCATATTATGATAAAAGCCTAGCCCATGAAAGAGCACAAAGAAATCTAGTTCAAGTGCGGTGTCTACCCCATCATAGAGTGTGACAATGAGTGGGTTACCAGCCTCTGCAAGGTTTAAATATGTGGGTTGCTTTTTTTTTAAGAAGGTGAACCTAGGATGCACCTGGGTAGCTCAGTCGGTTAAGTGTCAGACTCTTGATTTCAGCTTAGGTCATGATCTTGCAGTTTGTGGGTTCGAGCCCCACGTCAGGCTCCACACGAGGAGCCCGCTTGGGATTCTCTCTCCCTCCCTCTCCCCCTCCCTCTGTCCTTGCCCTCCCATCTCTCCCACTGCCCCTCCTGGGATTTTCTCTCTCTCTCTGCCTATCTCTCTCTTACTTGCACCCTCCCTCTCAAAATTAAACAAACAAACAAGAAAGCGATATCATCAAACTCAGATACTTAGAAAATGCCTGACTTACACAATGTTATGTGTCAATTACCTCTCCGTTAAAAAAACCGAAGACTAAAAACAACAGTGTCTTTGGTGGGCGGGGAGGCGTTAAGGAACTTCTGGAGTTCTGACAGTATCCATACCTTGTCTTGGATGGTGGTTATTTAGGGGTGCACTTTGTGGTAACACGCTGAGCTGCCGGGTAGTGTGGCATCTCCTCCCCAACTTCTGTCCTCACACTTCCATTCCCTGGTTCTGTTCTCCCAGCAATCATTTTCAACACTTTAACTGTGGGTGTTTACTGGTATTTTCCTCCATATTTCTAAGTAATGTATTCAAATGCCAGCTCTTTTTTTTTTTTAGTTTATTTATTTGAGAGAAAGAGAGAACACACACATGAGCAGGGTGGGGGGAAAGAGAAAGAGAGAGAGAGAGAGAGAGAGAGCATTCCAAATAGGCTCTGTGCTCAAATAGAAGAGCCCAACATGGGGGCTCAAACCCACGAACTGCGAAATCATCACCTGAGCCAAAACCAAGAATCAAACAGGCTCAACCAACTGAGCCACCCAGTCGTCAATTTTTATTTTTATTTTCTTAACATTTTTTAAAGCTTATTTTGAGAGAGAGAGTATGGAGGAGGGACAGAGAGAGAAGGAGAAAGAGAATCTCAAGCAGACTCCACACCGTCAGCGTGGAGACCGATATGAGGCTCAAACCCACAAACCATGAGATCATGACCTGAGCTGAAATCAAGAGTAGGACGCTTAACCACCTGAGCCACGAGGTGCCCCGAAAAATGAGGATTTTTAGCTCTCACTCCCCCTTTCTCCTCCTACTATCTTCTAAATATTAGAATTATTTAGTTAATTACATCTTGGATTTTTTTGTTTGTTTTTAAACAAGTCTACTGAGATAAAATTGATATACCACACGATTCACCCATTTGAAGTGTACAGTTCAAGGGTCCCTGGGTGGCTCAGTCAGTTAAGCGTCCAACTCTCAGTTTCAGCTCAGGTCATAATCTCACAGCTCGTAGGTCTGAGCTACGCATTGTCTCTGCACTTGGTGCCGCATCACAGCGCGGATCCTGCTTGGAATTCTTTCTCTTTTCCTCTCTCTCTGTCCCTTCCCTGTTCACGAGCTCTCTCTATCTCGCTTTCAAAATAAATAAATAAAATTAAAAAATAAAGTGTACAGTGATTTTCATATATCACATTTTTTTAATGTAAAAGATATGTAACAATTTGACATTTTAACCGTCTTCAAATGCACAGACCAGTGGGCTTAATTACACTCACAAATATTGAACAAACATCATGGTACTTCCAACACTTTTTCATTATCTCAATAATCATGGAGCAATAACTTCCCATTTCCCCTCACCTCGGCCCCTTGTAACCTCTATTCTTTTTTCAGTCTCTATGAATTTGTCCATTCTAGCTAACTTATACAAGTGGAATTCTACGACATTTCGCACCCGGCTTATTTCATTTAACAAAATGTCTTCAGGTTCATCCTCCTTGTAACATATATCAGACTTCATTCCTTTTTATGGCTGAATAATAGTCCCTTGTAGGTAGAGATCACAGCCTGTTATCTACACACCTGGTGATGAAACTGAGGTTGCTTCCGCCTTTCAGCTGCATGGTGAACACTGGCATACACATACCTGTTCGAGTCCCTGCTTTCAACTCGTTTTTTTTTTTTTTTTTTAGTTTATTTATTTATTTTCGAGAGAAAGAGCGCACGCACAAGTGAACAGGGAAGAGAAAGAAAGACAAGGGGACAGAGGATCTGAAGTGGGCTCTTCAATGATCACAAAGAGCCTGATGTGGGGCTTGAACTCACGAACCATGAGATCATGACCTGAGCCAAAGTCAGATGCTTAAACAACTGAGCCACCCAGGCACCCCTGTGTCTGGCTTCTTACATTTAGTGTATTTTCGAGGTTCGTTCATGCTGTAGATTTTCTCCATTTTTATTTTACTCTTTTTCTGGGATTCCTGTTGTGCAGATACTCTGTTTCTATCCTCCATTTCTGTTTTCCCTTTCATTGTTTCTTGGTCTTCTTTTGGGACAATTGCTTAATTTGGTCTTTCCAATTTATTAATTCATTCTCAATTACAACTTTTTTCAAAAATTATTGTAGTAGGTTTAATACATGGTCCCATATTTCTTCGATACTTCTCCCATCTAGAGATGGGTTCAGTGCCTCCCCACCCTCTCTTGAATCTGGGCTCGGCTGTTGCTTGAGCAGGAAAATACAGCAGAAATGATACTGTGCCTGTTTCCAGGCCGAGGCCCAGAGAAACCATCAGCTTCTACTCCCTGCTTCTTGGGATGCTCATTCATGGACTGCGGCCACTATACCATAAGGAAAGCCAGCAGCCCATGGAGAGGTGCACACGCAGAGGGCCCAGCCCCCCGATCCACAGTCCCGCTGAGCTCTTGGCCTGCAGCCAGTAACAACTTACTAGCCATGTGTGAGTTGTCGTGGAAATGGATCTTCTGGCCCCAGCGTCAGCTACATGAGTAGAGCGGAGCTTTACTCAGCCAGCAGATTTGTGAACAAATGTTTTTGTTGATTGTTGTTTTAAACCATTCTTGTTTTATGGTAATTTGTTATGTAGCAATAGACCACTGGACCAATTATATTTTTTCCTATCTTATATTCCTTCTTGAGCTTTTCGATAGTTTCTGGTTTCATATTGCTAATATTCTCCCTTATCTTTTTGTAATGTTTATTAGGCTGATTTGGAATTTTTGTTTCACGTGTTCTAATAATTTTCCTGATAGATATTTTCTTTACGCGTGCACACACACACACACACACACACACACATAGTTTTAGCAGTTTAAATGTGTTCTTTTTTAAATTTTTTTTAACATTTATTTGTTATTGAGAGGCAGAGAGAGACAGCATTAAGTGGGGAGGAACAGAGAGAGAGACACACAGAATTCGAAGCAGGCTTCAGACTTTGAGCCATCAGCACAGAGCCCAACATGGGGCTCAAACCCACAAACTGTGAGATCATGACCTGAGCTGAAGTCAGACGCTTAACCAACTGAGCCACCCAGGTGCCCCTAAATGTGTTCTTTACATGTGACTAGGCAATTGATTTTTTAAAATGTTTATTTATTTATTTTGAGAGAGAAAGCAAGCCGGGGAGGGGCAGAGGGAGAGGGAGAGAGAGGATCCTAAGCAGGCTCTGAGCCGTCGGTGCAGAGCCTGATGCGCAGCTCCATCCCACGACCATGTGATCGTGACCTGAGCCGACACCCACAGTCAGTCACTTAATCAACTGAGCCATGCAGGCATCTCCTAGTTCTCTTTTGAAGTGTCTGTGCTCCTCGAGTATTTTTCTTTTTGCCTGCACATATCCTGACGTTACAGGCTACTTGGTCAGTCAGTGGTATGGGAGAAGTTGTATCCTAGCCACAGAGTCTCTCAGAGTCTAAGGTTGTCAGTTGGGCTGCAGGGGCAGATAGGCAGCGGCCTATCTCCCTCACGCAGTACCTGACCCCACCCCTGGGCCAAGGCTGCGTGCAAGGGTGTGGTGGAAGCTTTAGGAACTTTTGCAGAGCATTAGGGAAGACGGAAAGGAGGGGGCACTTGTTCATTCTTTAGTCAAAAGATGTGTTGGGGCAAGGGACTGAGAACACCAAGGTAGCAATACCAAAAAGGTCCTGTCCCTGTGAAGTCTGCCGTGCAGTGGGCATGAAAAACGTGAATCGAAGGTTCCCACCAACACATTTCTCCCTGCAGTCGGTGCTGTGAAGGGACGAGGCTGAAGGACAGCCCAGTCCAGTGGAGGGTGAGGCGGGGTGGACGGATGCGAGTCAGAGAAGGTTTTTGGGGAGGAGGTGGGACTCCGGGTGAGACCTACCCTAACAGCAAGGAGTTTGGTTAGCGAGGGTGGGGGCAGAGGGTAGAAAGGCATTCTGTGGGAGTGGAGAGCAGGTAATGCGCAGGAAGACTCTGAGTTTGGGGAAGTGAAGGAGGCCAGAAGGCTGAGGCTGGGGAGGTTGGAGAGCCAGATGCAACAGGGCCTCGTGGGCCAAAGAAGAACATGGGCCTTCTCTTCAGAAGAGGGGGCTCTACCACGAGCAGTGGGAGAGAACAGGGAGTCCATCTAGAAGGCTGCTACTGTGGACAGCGGAAGGTGGTGCGAAGGACAGGAGGTCAAGTCAACAGGCCCTGGCCAGATGACTGTGGGGTACGGGTCAGAATGGTGGGCAGCTTGGAAGTCCTCCTACCGGACCTAGTGACTCTCCTCATTCCACCCCAGAACTGACCCTGGGAGGAGGCGGTAGTCAGAGTCTGAGCTCCGTTGGGAGATGCCACTGATTCTTCAGTGATGTTATAAAGGTCTCTGAGCCACAAAAGAGAGGAAAAAAAAAGGAGATAAGTCAGATGGGCTGGGGGGGTTTTCCGATAGAGAAAGAAGTAACTGAACGGATAGCCTAGAAAGAGAAAGGATGTTAAAGTAAAGCCAACATGGATAAGCTATCTGAAGCAGTGGAGTAGAAAGTGAAAGAAAAGAGCAAATAAATAAATGACTTGGTAAAGGAATTCCCAGGAGGTGAGACAGTGAAAGAGGAAATTAAGATGAAAGAACTTGGCTAAAGAAACCAGGGTCGTGTCCCAAAGGGCACGGGCCAGCGGAGGCCGGTAAGTGTCCTTCCCACCAAGGAGGCAGGAGCTTCTGGAGAAGGGGCATGAAATTCCCAGCCTCCTCACGTGGGAGAGAGTGCAGTGAGGGGCGCGGGGAAGGGACCGCATCTTCTAGGGGGTTCGGTTCACAGGGACATGGAGGAGAGGCGGGAGAGATGATGGCAATGGGGAAGGGACACCCAGGAATGGCAGGAGGCCCTGGGCAGGCCTGGGATGGTCCGTGTGACCCTGCTCGCCGATCCTGCCTCCTCTTTCCCGTCCCTGAGTAACAGAGATGTCGCTGGATACTTGCTAGGTGCAGAGCGCAGAGCCAGTGCACGCAGCGCCCCATCTCACGGAGCACATTTCCCCATTTTACAAGTATTGCATCTGAGGCTCAGAGAGGGCAGCCCCTCACCCAAGGTCACACAGGAATCGGGCTCTCCCCGGGGCGTTGAGCCGCTGGCAGCACTGCAGCCCGGGGTGAAGCGGGGGTTCACTACCCCTAGGCCCCCCCTCGGGGAGGAGCCGGCCAGAGCCCCTCCTGCTCCCCGCCCCCGAGGGGCGGCCCGGGGGGCGGGCGGAGGAAGTGAGCGCAGCGGGGAGGAATGCGAGCGGGCGGGGCGCGGCGGCCGGGAGCGGCGGGGACAGCCGGGCCGGCAGCCGGGGCGGCGGGGCCGAGCGCGCGCGATGCCTCACTTCACCGTGGTGCCGGTGGACGGGCCGAGGCGCGGCGACTATGACAACCTCGAGGGTCTCAGTTGGGTGGACTACGGGGAGCGCGCGGAGCGGGAGGACTCGGACGGTGAGGGCGCGCCGGGTGGGGGCCTTGGCGGGGGCAGGGGAGCGGGCCACGCGTGGCCCGCGCTCGCACAGACATCCGAACTGTGCGAGCACACGTCGATGCGGGCCCAACTTTTCTTAGTCTGCGCCGCCGCCACCACCCTCGCTTCGCGGGCGCAGACACTATTTTTCTGGGCCCCCGGCGCCCGCAGCTGGGCTGCCCTCCCCACCCCAGCTCCTCCCTTGCGGGCCGCGGGCGGGGGCTGCAGACGTGGCCGACGAAAGAGGCCAGGCAAGTGGGGCCGCCCGGATGGTGAATAGCGCCGAGCAGCCCCATCTCTGGCCCTTCCCGGCCGGGAGTACAGCCACATCCCGGACCCCGGACCTTCCACCTTCTGTGAACTTCCCCCAGCCTCCTCTCGCCTCGCCTGTCCACTTGCGCTTCAGCGACTCTGCCCCATAGCCTACTCTCTCCTCCCCCAGCCGTGTGGCGCCAGCTTGTGCCTGCCTGAGGGGGTCTGTGGGTAACTGCCTGTGGGTGCACTGTGTCGATCCCACCTTAGGGCAGTAGGTACAGTGGGCATCTGTAGAGCACTCCACAGAACCAGGCTTGTCTAGGCGCTGCACGTGAATTAACAAGTTTAATCCTCCCAGTTTCTCCTGGGATGGGTCCTGTTACTCACACTTAGGAAGGAGTGAACTGAAGAGTGAAGCAGTTAGATGATTCGCCCCAGGGGATTCAAACCCAGGCTTAGAAACTCCAGCACCCTCTTAACCTAGGTGTTAGAGCTGAGCTTAAAGGTATATCCCTCCCTTCTCCCAGGCTCCTGCCTCTCCACCTCCCACCACAAGAGGCTGGGGGGGGGGGGGAGTCGGGGGCTGTCGTTGCCAAGATTCACTCTTGGAAAACATGTCTGTACATATAGCAACATATGTATGTGCTTGTGCAGGTGTGTAGTTGTGGCTCTCACGCCTGACTGCTATGTGTGGAGGTGGCACAGGACAGTGGTGTGGGCTGCTGGACACCATGTGGGTTTTTCAGGCTTGATGGTGTGTGCATGCACACACCCCACCTCTACCCTCTGCCCCTCGCCTTGTTCCAGTGGTCGGCAAAAGCCAGCATCCCTTGCTTCCCCGTTACCTCAGGAAGGCTCTTCTCCCCCTGAGGCTGGGCCAGGCTGCACCCCTGGGATGAGCCCTCAGAGCTGTCCACTAGCCTCTGGCCCCGCCTTGGCCTCTCAGGGTGACTGGAGGGAAATGGAGCCACATTGGCTGCGTCCTGCCAGGTCCCTCCAAGCTGGGCGAGCTCCTCCCACTATTCCCCCTCCTTCTTCTCTTGCTCCTTTTCAGCCAGAATTTGGCTGTGTCTGCGGTATGGGGGACACAAAGCGCCCTGGTGAGTGATTATAATCTTTCTTGGTGGGTACTGCAAAGGGTCAAGGGGCACAAAAACAGCCTCAGATCCATCTTGTGGGGCCACCCCAACCTGGTACCTGAATCTCTCAAGGCCCGTACTTCTGCTCTAAGGGGCGCAGATGGGCCCCTCATCCAGCCCGCTATAGCCTGTGACCAGGGGGTGGGGAGCTTCCAGAGGGGTGCCTCTGGCAGATGCCTGTGAGCACAGAGATGAGGAGTCTCACCTGGATCCCCAGTTATAGCTGGTGTGTTCACAGCTGCTGGCAAGAACACACATATATATACCTCGCAGGTAGTCCCCAGGCCCACACCATGCTCTGATTCACTCGGGGGTCTCAGGTTGGTATCTGAGCAGCTTTGGCCTGGCAGGCATGCCTAGACCTGCCCTGGAATTTTTGGAATAGCTGAAGGCAGTACACACATCCAGGCCTTGCTTAGGTCCCCGCACATTCCCACAGTTCTGTGGGCACTGTCCTTAAACGAGTCTTTGGGAAAATCCAAGGAATGACTATCTGGTGCCAGCTTGTCCCTTTTCTGATGCATCTGGGTAGTTGGAAGAGTGGATGTTACTATTTCTCCTTCATAGAAGAGGAAACCAAAGCAGCTCAGAGAGGGTAAGCAGATTGCCTTGGGTCACACAGAAGGAGGTTCTGGAATCCAAGCCAGGCAAATTGCAATCCCCAGTCCCTCTTCTCTAGTTAAAGGCTCGTGGTGCACTCTGGGATGAGCAGGAGTAGGAAATCTCCAGCTTAGCTCCCACTAAGCTGGTTCTAGTGGATCCTGGGACCCAGATTTGGGCCCTCTCACTGGGTGACCTTGTCTGTGACTCTCTCTGAGAGCTTTCCTGGTTACTAAAAGGGGGTAAATGATATCCACTGAAGTGTCACTGTGAGGACTAAAGGCAACTCTTAGATGGGCTCTCAGCCACTCTGGAGTCATGGCTGAAAGGACAAGGGATTGGCTAGATTTTGGAGGACTATTCACAGGCATTTTGGGAGGGCTGCTATATGCTCAGCTCTGCATTTTCTGGATTCTAGTGCAGCTCTCCTCAGAGACAGGCAACAATGGCGGGAGAGGCTGAAGTGCATGAGTTTAGCATAATTTATCATTTATCTTCAACCTACTTCCACAAAAGGGTCAGAAGAGAAATGCAACAAAAGTGTCTCCCCAAAGGACTGTCACTGTCAGAAAGATTGTAACCATGAAGAGGAAGAGGGCAAGGATGAGATGAGACAGATGGTGACTGCATCTAAAGACTGAATTTAGCTTGGAGATTCCTGGCAGTCAGTGCACGAAGGGAAATAAGATGAGCTCTATAGTTGCCGTTTTCTGACAAAATGAAGCATCTGATTCAGTTAGGGGAGACACTTTTTTTTTGGTCACAAAACCCAAGAGTACTTTTTAGAGGCTCCTCACTGAAGGGCTGTTAATATAATGAGCACTGTTACTGGGTTTTCTGATTTTTCTTGTGGCTCTTTATCCTGATCTTGAACAAATATCAAGGGCACAGCAAATGTCAGGGCATCTGAGGAGCTAAATGACCCCATGAGACTTTAACATGACTCGGTGGGCTGGCTTGACCTCCTGCTGCCTTTGTTGCTGTGTTGTTGGCATTGACCTATACACAATCATGTAGCTGATGAGACTGAGCAGCTTGGCTCACTTAGCTAGTCCAGGTTACTGAATGAGGCGACGTACTGTTTTCACATGCTGTGGGAAAGAAGAGCTGACTTTGCTCTGAAAGTTGTCATCGACCCATTTTACTTGTCAGTCTCTGGGTCGTAAAGAATCCACAGTACAGCACCTACTGAGTGTTGTTGGCTCAGAGAGAGAAGTTAAATCTTACACCAATAGCAAGAGGATATATCAGCTGGAGGGTGCATCATTCAGCATTCTTAGCTGCAAACAAGAGAAATGACTTTTGGGCATTTAACCAGAGAAGGTTGACAGATAGCTCTCATAGAACAAGGCATGGCTGGAACATTCCACCAGTCTGAGTCGGCGATGACAATTTTGTTGCCACCTCCATCACTAGACATCAAGTTAACACTGCTGCCACAGTTATTGCATCTAACACCAACATGGCTCTTTCGAACTAAGATGACAGATTTCCATTTGCAATGAGGCCTCCAGCCGCTGCAGCAGTTGCCATACTGTCTGGCGGAGAGGGAGGGGGAAGCATTTAATGACTAGAAAAGGAGCCCTTTTTGTCTTCTGCCTGCTCAGTGGAAAACTGGGAATGTCACCCACCGAAACTATCAAAGGATAAAGTTTGGAAAACAGGGCAATCAGAAAAAGCAAACGAGCTTTGAAACTTCAGTCAGGTTTATTAAAAAAAAAAAAAAAAAAAAAAAAGCTAATCTGTCTCCATTCAGGGAGGTGTCCGTGGTACGAAGACACTGTGACCAGCCCCAGGGGGTGGGTGGAGGCTGGTAATGGCCACGCACCTAGTCTGGGGCAAGTCCCTGACATCTGGGGACAGGGAGACCAACAGGGCTCCCGCTAGTAGTCCCTGCTTAGTACAAGAGCCACCAAATCCGGCTTTGGTAGGACTTTCTTAGGAGATCCTTGATAGCTCCTTGCAACCACTTTCGTCCACTAGACAGTCCTTGCCCCTCCTCCCAGCATGCCCCGGGTTGCCCTCTAGGACGCCCCCGCGCGGTGCCTGGTGGGATAGCTAGCAGGCGGCCCGCTAGCCATGGCAGCTGAAGGCGCCCTGTGTGGCTTCATCTATCTGGAAGACAGCACCCAGTCAGGGCCTGAGGATGCCGAACCGTTGGTGCCCAGTACTCTGGGTATTCCAGATAGGCCTGGAAAAAGGGAGTTGGGGCGCGGTGGTGGGGCGGTCTGAGGGCAGGCCAGAATCTGGCCACGCCCCTCCAAGCTAGCTCCTCCCCTCAGCGTTAACACGTGGTTGAGCCAGTGGGGGGGGTGCTTTCCACCCATGCCCTGGAGAAAATGATGCTCAGGCTTTTGATCATTTACCCCCCCCTGCTAATTCTGGCCCTTCATGGAGACTGGCAGGGTATGCTGGTGAACCTGAGGCCCAGCCTGGTAACACTCGCCCCTAAAGTGCTCTACAGAGACGATGTTCTGTGGGCTGGCTTGTTGGGCTGGTGTGCTAGGGGCTCGGGAGGCAGTCCCTAACTGGGATTCTGTCCCTCTCTCTTCACAGGACACGGCAACCACAGAGAGAGCAGCCCTTTCCTTTGTCCCTTGGAAGCTTCCAGAGGAAGTGACTACTACGACAGGAACCTGGCACTGTTTGAGGTAGCTGAAGAGCCATTCTGGGCCACAGGTGTGGCAGGCATGTGGGAGTGGGGGCAGGAGTCTTTCAGAACTCAGACCTTAGCTAAGCAGGCAGTCTGGACAGTTATGTCACCTAATGTCTCGGCTTGTCCTTCACTCCCTTTGTCTATCTGTTTCCCTTGGCCCTTTGAACTGAAACTGCTTTCCCAGAGGCCACTCACAACCCCGCGCCATTTCCACCTCTATGGGTGATTTCCGAGTAGCCCCTCGGCAAAGTAACCATCTGTCAGGATTTCTCCTCTCAGGATTTCCTTTTTTCCCTTTACTCAGAGTAGTTCTCATTCTTCCCTCTCCTGTGAACTCTTCCTTGTCCTCCCTGGTTGGCACCTCTCACTCCGTCCCCATGTTTACAGAGGCCTGGTCCTTCTTACTGGATCTACTTTCTCTCTCCTCACCTACAGCCTTATTGGACACCTGTCTGGAAACATTTCCAGTTTAATGCCTCTGAACTTGAATTTTATCCTTTTTCAGACTCAAGCTCAGAAGTTGGAGCGAGATTTTGAAGACATGGTTTAGGCCTCTAAACTCTGACTCACACATTCAGCTGTCCCCTGAGAATCTCCTGGGCTTCTCAGTCTCCACGGGCCCCACGAGACCTGCATTTTCCCTTCTCACTCCAAACCGGTTTCTCCTTGTGTGTAGGGTCAGAAGAGAGCTGACAGACAGGGAAAAACTGAATGTAGGCAAGAGGCAGGTAGAGGCATGGTGCTGGGGAGGGTGCAGGAACAGGGAAAGCCTAGACTCAGGTGGGGGTTGGGGAGCCTGAGCCCTGGAAGGCCTCCTGACCTGGAAAAGCAGCGAGTTTTTGTAGCAAAGGCTTTGACCTGGCTCCACCCCAAAACGGGCCAGGATCCTACCTTGAGGATTAAGGTGTGTTACAAGGCCTAGGGCCTGGGAGTATGACCATCTGAAAAGCTCAGGGTTTGGGCAAATAAGAGAGAATTCACTTGTTCTAGGCATCCCCCTTTTGGCTTTCTTGGTTCACTGCAATGGCTTTTTTTTCATGAGAGATTGAGGGCAGATGTGAGTCCCAGAGGCCCACTCAGAGTTGGAAGGTAGCCAGGCAGAACAGGCAGGATGAAGTGTGCCGTTCGCCTGTCTGCCAGCCGTGCCCTGCCCTGCCCTCACCCCCGAGGCAGGTATTTTTCACAAATGGGATGGTAGTGATTGTAGCCAAGATGAGGCAGAGAGAAGCAGTCACTGGACTGAGTCTTTGAGTGGCACGTGCTAGGGTGTGGCACCCACACCTGCCCGGTAGGCTGGCTTGGGCTTCCCCAGGCAAGAGTGGGATCAGGCCCAGGCCTGCCTGAGGGCTTGGCAAGGGCACAGAGGCCAGGCTGCTGGCCACCACAGGTAGCCTGGTACCAGCCAGGCCCATCGCCAGATTACCCTGGGGCTCTGTTTACAGGAAGAGCTGGACATCCGCCCAAAGGTATCATCTCTCCTGGGCAAGCTTGTCAGCTACACCAACCTCACACAGGGCGCCAAGGAACATGAGGAAGCTGAGAGTGGGGAGAGCACCCGCCGGAGAGCAGCCAAGGTAAGCTGGTCAGAGGCAGCAGAGGGGCCATTGCTAGGAAGACTGACTCAGCACTGTGGAATTAGCAGTTGTGAGCATCTCAGGGGAAGTGGGTACCAGGTATGGTGAGCATGGATGATGGGCACCGAGTGCCTTGGGCTCAAGAAGGCTTCAAGGGGTGGGCTAAAGAGGAGACCCGGAAGGGGGCAGAGGGCCAGGAAGGCCCTCAGAAGTGGTAGTGAAAGTGACATCTACTTTTTCTCTGACCTCTCTGTGAGCGAGGCGTCATGCTAAGCAGTGGACTTGCACGTCATCTTCACAACAAAGCTGTGAAACACGTGCTATTTTCACCCTTATTTTCCAGATAAGGAAATTGTCGGGGGCGTTAAGTATCTCGCCTAAGGCGACTCAGCTAGACAAGATCATTGCGTACACTAGAAGACAGATTTGTGGATTCGCTGTGAGCTCTGGGACTATAGAGGGCCAGAGCACTGGCATTCCATCAGGGTGGATAGGGCGTTACCTTGGGAATCAGGAGCCTGGTTGTCCATTGGGACTATGTAACCAGGTGACCAAAACCTGCCCCTCACTGCGTTGCCTCCATTGGCTGACCTCTCCAACAGCCCCTGTGTTCCTCGAGTGCCAGGGTTAGGGGAGTGATTGGAACAAAATACTGCCTCTTGGGGCTGCCCTGTCCCTCTCCTGGCCCCATCCCCTAGCCCCCATCACCATCCAGGCCTCTGGCCCTCCAGCCCTCCTCCGTCTTCAAGATGACTTTACACATCTTTGCTCAGCTCCCCTATAGACGGGGCTCAGTTTAACTGAAGACTGGAATTTTTTTTTTTACATTTTCAGTTTGGAGGCAAGGAGCCCTCCCTCTCCACTTACTGACTCCCTGAGGTTTGGGAGACAGCTGTGATTTAGAATGAGCTTGGGTCTGGCCGGCACCAGCTGTAGTGTTCTTGCTGGAGGTCAGCACAGGCCAAAGAAGTTCTTGGTTGGGATAAACTGGGCACCCAGCCTCGGACCTGCTTGCGAAATGTGGACCTTGCTGGGGGGAGCCCAAGGAGAGAGTAGGCCAGGCCGCTGTGCACCCCTCACCTTATCCTCCAGGAGGCAAACCAGCCCCCACTTCAGAGAAGGCAGCTGAGATCTTGAGGTCACACAGACTGGGCCCCAGCCCTATCCTGCTGGTTGTTGATTTTGCTGGCGGTTTCTGGACTGCCCATGGCAGGGAACCCTGAGTATCTATGGCTATCCTTGCAGGGGGTAGCCTCTGGGAGTGTTGCCTGCAGTGGATGGTGGAATCCTTTTTTTTTTTTTTTAATTTTGAGAAAGAGAGAGATAGAAGGAGAGCGCTCATGAGAGAGGGAAGGGCAGAGGGAGAGAGAGGGACAGAATCCTGACACAGGCTCAACCCATGACCTGAGCCAAAATCAAGAGTCAGATGCTTAACCGACGGAGCTACCCAGGTGCCCTCTTTTTTTAAAAGATATTTATTTAGTTATTTATTTGAGAGAGATAGAGGTATAATCCTTAATAAGAGCATCTCTTTGTTCCTGCCAAGTCCAGGGAGCTGGTAGTGAGGAGTAAAAAGGTTCCTGAGAAAAACTAGGGCACATCCCAACAGGAGTGTCACAAGGAAGTCTGGGTTGGTAAAGGGTCCTGGTCCCTTAGCTTTATGAGGAGCCTGTCTGGATGCAGGGGCTCAGTTTCAGCTCACCTGCCCAGCTTACCGGCCCTAGAGTTAGGATGGGAGAGGATAGCAGAGTGTGAGGCAAGGAGAAGGCTGGCCCAGTCCATAGTGAGTCAGCAGGAATCTAGGGAGTTGGAGCCACTGAGCTGTGGTCCTCACCCAGGATGGGTCTGAGCAGGGCACTCACGAAAGGAGTGTCCTTAAAGCAGGAAAGGTGGGCCCCCAACCAGACCCAAGGTAGCCTCTCCATGGCAGCTGCTCTGGCTCTGGCCTGATGACCTTCGGAAGCTGCCAGAGGTTATTTGGGGATGCAGAAGGCATTTCCGGCCCTGCCCTTTCCCACACTGCCCTTTCCCCAGAGTGACTCAGCTTAGAATGGGGGTGGGGCTGGGAGCTGCCTCTATCCAGTGAGTGGTCCAGGGCCTCTGTGAAGGGCTCAGATCCCAGATAAGGTGTGACTGTCACCAGTTCGAGGGACCATGTGTTTTTTTTTATGCCTTTCCAGGCCCTTCTGAGGTCCCTTTAGACTGCACAGAGATCCTGGCCCAGGCCTGGACCCTTCATAAGAGTTCTTGTGGCCACATAGTTCTCTTTCGCACCCCAGCTCCAGGGCAACAGGCTTTTCTGGGGCTCTGGTGGGAGCTCTTAGGGCCCTACTACCTGAGGCTGCATTCCTAGGGGCTCGGTTTTTCAAAAGGTGCTAGCCTTGTCTCTCATGTCAGCCTCTGCCCTGGCCTACTGGCTGGCCCCTATTCTGCCCTTAGAAAGTAGAGAAATTCTGCCTGGATTTGCCCACTGGACCTTCCTTACCTGTCCTTCAGTTTAAGTTTCTATTGTCTGCGCAAGATTTTCCTAGAAGGTTATCCCAGGGGCCTTCCAAGGCGCCACTCACTGGCCTCAGGACCACCTTTTGGGTACCTGTGGGGCCTACTGGTGATAGAAAAGTAAACCAAGTATACCCCAATATGGCCATGAGACATTCAATTGAGCCATTATCATGACCTGTAGTGACTGCTGTGATAGAAGGGTATATCGGACGTGTTGAGGGCATGCAAGGGGAAGTACCAAGTCAACCTAAGGCAACCCAGGAGAAGTTCCTAGAAGAGGTAACAGTCAAAGCCTCCTGAAGGTTTAACTGAAGAAGAGTTTGCCAGACAATGAGGCAGGGCTGACCCTTCCAGGCAGAGTCTAGCACATGTCCTGGTTCAGAGGCTGTGAGGGACCAATGTCATTAGGGGTGAAGCTGTCAAAGAAGATAATGGGGCACACCTGGTGGCCCAAACTAGGGGAGTCTGGCCCATACTGTGGATTATAGGAGAGACAACGCAGAGGATTTTCAACAGGGATGATGAGATTGGACTTGGTTTTCAGTGACCCTCTGGCCGCAGAGTGGGCTGGAGTGTAGAGAGGTTGACAGGCACAGGAGGGCACCATCCAGGTTCAAGGGGCTGAGGCTGAAGGAAGGCAGGCTGATCTCAGGACAGCTTGGGAGGCAGACTGGGCAGGACTTGGGCAGTCTGCCTGGACTGGAGTTGACTGGAGTTGGGGGTTGGAGAAGGAGTCCCAGGGACAACTTCTTGGACTCTGACGTGGGTGACATGGCACCTGCTGGGTGAGATGGTGGGTATCCAGGACAGTCCTTTCTTTGGGAAGTTTAGCAAAAACAAGGAAGGGAAGGGAGCAGTACCTTGAGGGGGAGGTGAGGCTCAAAAGCTCACAGGTGGGGTTTTGAAAAGAAGCAGGGTTTGTACCTTTCCAGTCCCAAACATCTTCATATATGGAAGTCAACATAGATAATCCCAGCTGTCACCCACCCCCCCTATGTTCCCCAGACTTACACTCAGAATTCTCCTCTCCAGCCCGTTCTCTGATAGAATACTGTGGGAATAAGGGGACTTCGGAGTGATCAGGGGCTGGCCTTCCATGGTACATCTGAGACCCTTTGATGTTCCGTGCTTCCCCGCTCCGTTTTTCCTCCATAGGCACCCAGTATGGGCACCCTAATGGGGGTGTACCTGCCCTGCCTACAGAATATCTTCGGGGTTATCCTGTTCTTGCGGCTGACCTGGATGGTGGGCACGGCCGGTGTGTTGCAGGCCCTCCTCATCGTGCTCATCTGCTGCTGCTGTGTGAGTATCCTCACCGGGGTGGGGGCCCCAGCACCCTCACAGAGCCCACCCGTCCAGCTGAGCTGCTCACCTAAGCCCTCCTTCCCACAGACCTTGCTGACGGCCATCTCCATGAGCGCCATCGCCACCAATGGTGTGGTTCCAGGTGGGTAAGCACCACCCCAGGACTGATGGGAGGAAGGGGCCCAGGATCTGCCTTGACATGCCCAGGAACCCTCATTGCCAAGCCATGCCTTCTTCCCCCAACCAGTCCTCTGGTGAGGTCGTAGTTGCTGACTATGACAGTGCCAACACTTAGAAGCATCCTTGCTTGACAGAGTTTGAGATTGCTGTTATGTTTTAGTTTGTTTAGTATAAAAGTAATTTTTTTTTAAAGGGTCCTGGGGCTGACAAAGAAGATGATGGGACACATAGGGTGGCCCAAATCGAAGAGTCTGGATGCTACAGATTATAGGATAGGCCCTGCAGAGGGCTTTCATTTTCAGCAGGGATAATGAGATTGGACTTAGTTCTCAGAGACCCCACTTATTTATTTATTTATTCAACCATTAAAAAAAATTTTTTTTAGGGGCGCCTGGGTGGCTCAGTCGGTTAAGCGGCCGACTTCGGTTCAGGTCATGATCTCGCGGTCTGTGAGTTCGAGCCCCGCGTCGGGCTCTGTGCTGACAGCTCAGAGCCTGGAGCCTGCTTCGGATTCTGTGTCTCCCTCTCTCTCTGCCCTTCTCCTGCTCACGCTCTGTCTCTATGTCTCAAAAATAAATAATTAAAAAAAAATTTTTTTTTAATATTTACTTTTGAGAGAGACAGAAGGAGAGAGAGTGATCGGGGGAGGAGCAGAGAGTGTGAGACAGAGGTTCTGGAGCGGCTCTGTGCTGAGAGCAGAGAGTCCACTGTGGGGCTTGAACGCATGAACCATGAAATCATGACCTGAGGGGAAGTCAGATGATTAATCAACGAAGCCACCCAGGTGCCCCTATTTAACTATTTTTTAAAAAATTTTTACTTATTATATCTTGAGAGGGAGGGTGAGAGCACAAGCAGGGAAGGGAAAGAGAGAGAGAGAGGGAGAGGAGAGAGAGAGAATCCCAAGCAATCTCCAAGATGTCAGCACAGAGCCTAACTCGGGACTCGAATCTATGGACCTTGAGATCATGACCTCAGCAGAAATCAAGAGCCGAAGCTTAACCGACTGAGCCACCCAGGTGCCCCTAGTCAACCATTTTTTATACCGAAGTGGATCTGAATGTGTATTTTATTCTCTGGATCACAATCTAGTGCTATCTTTATTTATTTTGTTGCAAATAAATACTGAAGAATATTTTCTTCAAACTGTTTCACTTTGGCTGTTTAGCTATTCAGGTTGGCTTCCGTGTCTGGGTTTCTTTTTTTTTTTTAATAACAGCTTTACTAGTATTAGTATAAAAGTAATAGGGGGGAAAGGCAATATGTGATTATCATAAAAAGGTTTGAAAATGAAGAAAATTATTTAAAAGAAAGTTGAGAGAATCCATAATCCCACCATCCTGAGTTAGAAACAGTTTATTTGGTTATTTAAACAGGACTGATAGGACACCTATACCTGTACCTAACATGTGTGATTATTCTCCTGCTCTTGGGATCTGTTTCTCTACTGCTGTAAACACTGTCATGAGCAGCACTGCACACAGATCTCTGTTCACAGCCCTGTCAGTTCCCTTAAGGAGAGAATCCTAGAGGTAGGATTACAGCATGACAGCAGGCCCTGTCCTGGGCCCTGGGGACAAAAAAATGACAACACAGCCCTTGCCTTGGTCTGGAGGGGTCAGACTAACAGACACAGCCCTAGGGAAGGGTAGGGCAGGCTGAGATGGGACATACTTAGCTAAAGGAGGCTGTAGGGACTGACCTGAGTGCAGGGAGTTGGAGGACAGTGGGCCACTTGGGCACTGCTGTGGATCAGAGCTGCCTTAGCAAAGCAGTCATTTTACTGGCCTGTGCTGCGTGTTGGAATCAGATGGGAAAGGGGTTCAGCCCCAGCCTGGCCACTCACTAACCACGCAGCCTTGAGAAGCCTCCCAACCCTCTGTTCATCTGTAAATGGGAAAAACAGTCCCTATCACGCTGGGTGATTGTGAGGGGTTGTCTTGGGGGAAACCCCTTTAAAGAAAAACCAGCCTTGACCTTCTCTGTTGTAGCCGGGGGCTCCTATTTCATGATTTCCCGCTCGCTGGGGCCAGAATTTGGAGGCGCTGTGGGCCTTGTGCTTCTACTTGGGAACAACATTTGCTGCAGCCATGTACATCCTAGGTGCCATTGAGATCTTGCTGGTGAGTTAGGCTAAGCCCTGGCCAATTTTGGTCTTCTCCATATAGTCCCTTTCCCATAGGCTCAGCATGCTCATGCTCCCCTCACCTCTGGCCAGGGTCTGGGGCTTATCATATGGAAGGCCTTCTCGAGGGAGAAAGATCTTTGCTCACATCAGTCTCCCCTTCACCCCTTGCCAGTTTGGGCCAGGCAGGGAAGGGGCCTGCATGCCTTCACCTTGGCCCTGAGCATTCCACCCACCTGGGCACCATTTCGGCCATAGCAGGAGGTCTGTGAACTGTTGCATTTAACCGAGTGATCTTGGTGATCATACAGAGCCTACCTCCTGGGCTTGTGTAGGCTCTGGCCAGGTCTGTCTCCCCCAGGGCTCTATGCCAAGGCCCTTCAGATCCATGTTATCCTCGTCCCTAAACCAGGGTGGGAACGGACCTTGTCCGGAGGCCAGTGCCCACTCCGTGAGCCCCATGTGTGCTCTGACTCAGCTTCTCCCTCCCCACTGGACTTCTCCAGCTGGTGAAGAAGACCTGGAGGGGTAGTGGGGAGTACATGGTAACCAGGGCCCACCCCTGGGGATCCAGACAGTAAGTAAGATGTTTAGACAAACTGCCTGGCTATTCCCACCTCCACGTCCTTTGCCTGTAGAATGGCTCCGCTCCTGGATCTTCTGGGGTAGGGGAGAGGGCTTGTTTTTTGCTTTTCTATTTCCCACATTCCTACATTTATTATTTGGATTTTCTGTAAGGAAAGTTTGTCCTCTTCCCCATTTACTTATTAACCTATGTGTTTACATCAGTGTGGACTCCTATTTATTTTATTTTATCTTTGGGTCATAACCCAGCAGTATCATTATTTATTTGTTGGCTGTTTAGCTATGTAGGTTGTCTCCTGTGTCTGAATTCATTTTTTAAAAAAATAATAGCTTTATTAAGATATAATTTACGTACCATACAATTCACTACCCTTTAAAGTATACAAGTTAATGATTTTTAGTATATTCACGCAGTTGCGCAGCCATAACCACAGTCAAATTTAGAACATTGTCATCCCCCCCAGAGAAGAAGGCACTCCCCATTCCCCCCAGCCTTAGGCAACCATTAATTTGCTGTCATTCATCACGTTTATACGTTTTGGACATTTCATATAAATGGACTCGTGTAGTATATGGTTTTTTGTGTCTTTTTCTGAATATTAAAAGAAAAAGAAAACCAAAATGGCAGGACTCACTTTCCAAATAGGAAGATCGAACTTTCTTTATCTGCCTTGTTTCAGACCTACATTGCCCCGCCAGCTGCCATTTTTTACCCAACGGGCGTTCACGATACATCAAGTGCCACCTTGAACAATATGCGGGTATATGGGACCATTTTTCTGACCTTCATGACCCTAGTGGTGTTTGTTGGTGTCAAGTATGTGAACAAATTTGCCTCACTCTTCCTGGCCTGTGTGATCATCTCCATCCTGTCCATCTATGCCGGGGGCATCAAGTCAATTTTTGACCCTCCTGTGTTTCCGTAAGTAACCTGGGAATACCTCCAGGCATTGCACTGACATTCCTCCCAAGTAGATGGCCTTTGATGCCATGTGTCCTGAGACTGCAGGATGGGAACACATTGGGGCCTCTAGCTGAGCAGGTGCTGATGCTTCTGCTCCCCCCCACCCCCCCACAGAGTATGCATGCTGGGCAACAGGACCCTGTCCCGGGACCAGTTTGACGTCTGTGCCAAGACGGCCATGGTGAACAATGAGACAATGGCCACCCAGCTATGGAACCTCTTCTGCCACAGCCCCAACCTTACCACTGACTCCTGTGACCCCTACTTCCTGGTCAACAATGTGACCGAGATCCCTGGCATCCCTGGCGCGGCTGCTGGTGTGCTCCAGGGTGCGTCCTCCCTCCCGTCCTTCTGCTTCTGACCCACAGGCTGAGCAGGAGGCAGGGAGTGGAGCACAGAGCTGTCCTTGTGTGGTCAGCTCAGGAACGGGGGGCAGGTCTGGCTGCCTTCCCAGCACAGCAGTCCTCTCAGCCTGGCTCCTGGCAGCTAGGTTTTGAGTGAAAAGAGCCTGTTTGGCCAGTATCCCAGGCATGCAGCAGCCCCCAGAAAGTTCTGGCAGCCCCTCTCCCCTGTCACCAGCCCCTGACGCTGCCTGGGATTGTTCTCACAGGAGCCATAAAGGGCCTCTGTCTAGGAGGCAGGCAGTGGTGACGCTCTGGCCGATGGTGGTTCAGCCACCTTTGCCTGTCAGACTTCGAGCCAGAACAGCTCCTTCCCTGTGGCTGATGCTACCCAACCCCCATCCTGAACCCCTCGAGCCTCTCACATCTGCAGCCTCTGGCTGGGCTGCCCAAACTGCCCCTGGGAAGTAAGTGGGGCTGCGGTAGTGATGCTGCTGCCCCCACAGAAAACCTGTGGAGTGCCTACCTGGAGAAGGGTGAGGTCGTGGAGAAGCACGGACTGCCTTCCACAGATGCCCTTGGCCTGAAGGAGAGCCTGCCCCTGTACGTGGTGGCTGACATCGCCACATCTTTCACCGTGCTGGTTGGCATCTTCTTTCCCTCTGTAACAGGTGAGTACTTCTTGCCCGCCCACCCAGCCCTGCTTTGTCTCCCGGGAGAGCCCCTGAGGATGTCATGTTGTTTTTGGAGGCATTATGGCTGGCTCAAACCGCTCCGGCGACCTCCGGGATGCCCAGAAGTCCATCCCTGTGGGGACCATTCTGGCCATAGTTACGACCTCCCTTGTGTGTATCCTTTCACAGGCCTGGGGCGGGTGGGGAGGGGGGCAGGAGGCACTTGCCTGCATGTAAACTACCAGCTGGCACGCACAGACATACCACACACGTGTGGACACATATATACCTTACTCTTAACGTGCACACGGTTGAGGGGTATGTACACAACATGAAATCCTCATCTGCCTCTACTGGCTAAGACTAGGATAAAGGGTTCGTGGGTTCTAGGTGGGGAACGAGTCAGGGCAACAGTGGCAGCAGAGGCCTAGCTTTCCTTGACACAGCTGCAGACTTCAGCAGTGTGGTTCTCTTTGGCGCCTGCATCGAGGGTGTGGTACTCCGGGACAAGTGAGTGAGCTGGGCCCCTCCCTGTGGCAGGGGGCTCAGCTTTTGCCTGCCCTGACACCAGCTCCCCTCATACGCGTGACCCCACACATGTCCTCAGGCTGCCGGTTGCCCATGGTGGTCTGTGCCACCAGGTGAGTCCGGCCCCACCAGGACTTTTTCTTCTGAGAGGATGGTGACATCAGGACCAGGGCTGGGCTGAGGGGGAGGACAGGGGCTGGCAGACTAGCCTTCTCTGCTGAGGGGCCAGAGCTCTGCCCCCCATAGCCATCCTTCCTGACTGCTGACATCCCTCACTCTGGGCAGCCCCACCCAGGGTTTGGGGGCTCCTTGCATGGAGCATGGCCTGAGCCTGGCCCCTGCAGGTACGGTGATGGCGTCAGTAGGAACCTGGTGGTGGGCACATTGGCCTGGCCTTCGCCCTGGGTCATCGTCATCGGCTCCTTCTTCTCAACCTGTGGTGCCGGCCTACAAAGCCTCACTGGGGCACCACGCCTATTGCAGGCCATCGCCAAGGACAACATCATTCCTTTCCTCAGGGTGAGCCCACCTGCACTCCCCCATAGCCTGGGTACTGCTGGTCTGTCACGCTGGCCGGGGTGGAGAGGTAGGGGGATATGGATGCATTGCATCCTTCTGGGGCCCGTGGTGGCCCCAGGGCCACGTAACCATCCATGGGAAGTTGCTGAGGGCTGCCCTGGCCCTGCCTTGCTGTTGGCAGAGCTACTTGTGGCCAGAATCCTCATGGCCTATCGATGGCTTATCCACGGCAGAGAGGCCTGGAGAGATGGGAGGGCAGAGAAACTTGTGGCGCCTATCAGGACAGGCGTGGGTGTGACCTGAGCCCCAGAGGGGAAACTTGGGGATGAAGGACTCCAGGCTGTTGCTTGTGGCCCAAGGTGTGGAATGGGGTGAGGGGACCAGCTTCTTCCCTTGCTGACCCTACTGACTCTGGTGCATGCAGGTATTTGGCCATGGAAAGGCAAATGGTGAACCAACGTGGGCGCTCCTTCTGACAGCACTCATTGCTGAGCTGGGCATCCTCATCGCCTCGCTCGACATGGTGGCCCCCATTCTATCCATGTGAGCTGGGGGGCAGGCCAGGGGAATGGTCTTGGGAAGGGGTCCTCGCATCATCAGCACCCCTCATCCAGTGGCCCTAGTACCTCCCTGTGACTCTGTCTGGTGTGAAGGATGCAGCTGGGAGACGTGTCAGGCTGTATGAGGAGAAGTGTGCATGGCGGGTCTCAGCCTACCTCTACCTGCAGGAGTGAGCCTGGCACTTATGCAGGAATTTTACAGAGACCAACAGGTCCCACATTCCTCTGTGGGAGACTCCCAGAGCAAGCAGCCAGAGCCCTCCACTCCCGGACAGAGCAAGCACCCAGTGCCTAGTGCCCTGAGGAAGCCACGACAGCCCCACCCGTTTTCGGAGTTGTTTGCTTTTAAAGTTCTGGAATCAGCTGGGCATTTGAGATCCCCCAGTGCCCTTCGGGAAGTGGTCAGCATGTGGCAATTTCCAGGGATCCCTGAGGCAGAGCGCGTGTGGTTACCGTGTTCACCTCTGCCAGTGACTACTCCTTTTCTCCTCACACATGCCGTTCTACTGCCCATGCTCCCTCTTGCTTGCTGGGTTATCACAGGACTACTAGGCCTGACAGGTCCTCCTTGCCCCCGAAGGTAGCCCTCCCAGCCTCAGCCAGGCCTGCCAAAGTCAGTACTCTCTTAGTCCCTACTGCAGCCCAGCTCCACCAGTGCATAAATGGCACACCCGAAACAGTTCTTGCCACCGTCATAGGGAGGTGACCCCTCACTGCCCAAGCCAAAGCATGTATCTCAGCCTTTATCAGGTGGCTCTTCCTTGCAGCCCTAATGGGACCATTTTCCCCTTCTGGGGGTTTCTGCCCCTGGCCTCCCTTCTCTAGTAAGACCTCCTGCCTTCTTGTCTGCCCTTTCTTTCCTGCCAGCTGAAGGGCTCATGCAGCAGGCCTCGCCCGTGTCCCAGTCTCCTACACCTACCACGGCGTTCCTCAGGGGTCTCTAATTCAGTGTCTGCACAATGACCCTTTTGTATTCCCTCGAGGTTCTCTTCTCCACACTCATGATAGCCCCTCATCCAACTGGTCACCCAGGCCAGAGGCCTGACTATTGTCCAGCCATCCTACCAGACACTGAGCATTCCTTGGCACCATCCTTTTCCACTGTTCCCCCTGTCTGCAGCCCACCGTCCCACCTTGTCGGACTGTGGACACTTGCCCATCATCTAAGACCTGGCTCTGTGGATGCCCCTGCAGAAATCCCATCTGCCTCGGGCTGTGAGGCCGAGACCTGGCTGAGGCCACATAGGGCAGGGCCTGACACTCTCAGTTCCTAGTCCAGCTCCAGCCTGGGGAAGAGCCCAGGTACCAAGGAGGCTGCTCTGTACCGATTCCCTGCGCTGCAGGTTCTTTTTGATGTGTTACCTGTTTGTGAACCTGGCCTGTGCCGTGCAGACACTCCTAAGGACACCCAACTGGCGGCCCCGGTTCAAGTACTATCACTGGTAAGTTCCAGCTGGACCTCTGAGCCAAGTCCTCTGACTTGCTTTGGGGGAAGCTAGGAGCCCCATCCAGGATGGGGTTTGAATTTCGTGGGAAGTGATTGCTATTGGTGAGAGATTGGGGGGTTGGAGGCTTGGCTTGGGGCCCTATTGACCTTTCCTGATTCTGGCCCTTCCCCAGGGCACTATCCTTCCTGGGCATGAGCCTCTGCCTGGCCCTTATGTTTGTCTCCTCCTGGTACTATGCCCTGGTCGCCATGCTCATCGCGGGCATGATCTACAAATACATCGAATACCAAGGGTGAGTGAGGGACTGCCACCTGGCTGGGACAAGTAGGGTAGTCTGTATGCTGGGTTTGGGGGAGCTGAGCCATTTTTCACTAGCCACCATGGGTGCGGGGCTGGGGGTCTGTGACTCAGGGGCTGGCCGCCCTCCATCTCACATATACATGGACAGAATCCCATGGGTGGGACCAGGGGCTCACCAGCTTGTGGTTGGCCTCTGCAGGGCTGAGAAGGAATGGGGTGATGGGATCCGAGGCCTGTCCCTGAGTGCCGCCCGCTATGCACTGTTGCGGCTAGAGGAGGGGCCTCCTCACACGAAAAACTGGCGGTGAGTTCACACCCAGCCTGGCAGGAGCCACTCTAGGTTCTCAGGGGGTTGCCGTGAGGTTGGGAGGGTTGAGAGGCGCTGGCTCTCCCTCCCTAGTCCGTGTTCCTTGTCCTGGGGCTGTCAGTGGTGCCCTTGGATCTCTGCTACTCAAACTGGTGGGGGCCTGTGAGCTGAGAAGGGAAGAGGGGCTTCCTGGAAACCTCTGGCCCAGGTCTCAGGCTCCCCATCTGGCCACCGCAGGCCTCAGCTGCTGGTGCTGCTGAAGCTGGACGAGGACCTTCACGTGAAGTACCCACGGCTCCTCACTTTCGCCTCCCAGCTTAAGGCTGGCAAGGGCCTGACCATCGTCGGTTCTGTCATCCAGGGCAGCTTCTTGGAGAGCTATGGCGAGGCCCAGGCTGCTGAGCAGGTGCCTGCTGTAGGGGGCGGGGAGCCTGACTAGAGGTATCTGGGCTGCAACTGGCTCCTAGGAGAAGGAGACTAATTCTGACCAGCCAGTTGGACAGCAAGGCTGCCACATGAGAGCTGGAGCAAGGGGGTATGCCTGTCCCATCTTGAAGACATGGCCTCTGGGTGGGCAACTTACCTCCTTCTCCTCTCCCACCCCCACTTCCAAGTCATTCTGTTGGGAGGGAGCCCAGCAGAGGGAACATTAATGGCCTTGCCTTCTGACCCTGGTATGTTTCCTACAGACAATCAAGAATATGATGGAGATTGAGAAGGTGAAAGGCTTCTGCCAGGTGGTGGTAGCCAGCAAGGTGCGAGAGGGGCTGGCCCACCTCATCCAGTCTTGTGGCCTGGGTGGCATGAGGCATAACTCCGTGGTGCTGGGCTGGCCCTATGGCTGGCGACAGAGTGAGGACCCACGTGCCTGGAAGACTTTTATCGGTTTGTGATGGGATAGATAGGTCCTGGGCTCGGCCGTGTGGGAGAGGGGCTGGGGATCAGGCGAGGGCAGGGGCCGGAGGGCCACGGGCTGGCAGTCAGCAGTGGCCCTCCTCCCCAGACACCGTGCGCTGCACCACGGCAGCCCACTTGGCCCTGCTCGTGCCCAAGAACATCGCCTTCTACCCCAGCAACCATGAGCGCTACCTGGAGGGCCACATCGACGTGTGGTGGATTGTGCACGACGGCGGCATGCTCATGCTTTTGCCCTTTCTGCTGCGCCAGCACAAGGTGGGCCTGGTGGGTGGGCCCTGGTGGCAAGGGCTGGGCCCTTGGAGGGGTGGAATGTGACTAGACCACCACCTGCTCCGGTGCCACAGGTGTGGAGGAAGTGCCGGATGCGCATCTTCACAGTGGCCCAGATGGATGACAACAGCATCCAGATGAAGAAGGATCTGGCCATCTTCCTGTACCACCTACGCCTTGAGGCAGAGGTGGAGGTGGTAGAGATGGTGAGTCACCTGCCCCTGTGGCCCTGCGGGTACCCTGTCCCATGCAGCCCATTCTTCACGGCCCACTCTCTCCCTAGCATAACAGTGACATCTCTGCATACACCTATGAGCGGACACTGATGATGGAACAGCGGTCCCAGATGCTGCGCCAGATGAGGCTGACCAAGACAGAGCGGGAGCGAGAAGTCAGTGGCTTTCTTGTTTGTGGCAGGGGTGGGTGGCAGGTCAGGCCTTTGGAGACACCATCAGTTTAGGGCATCAGAATGAGTCACCCCAGCCTCACTCAAGCCAGTACCCATTTCCCTGAGCCCAAGTGATTATGTTGGGCCAGCCAGGCCCCCCTTTTTCCCTGGTACTGAGGCTACCTCCTCTGATTTTCCTCAGGCCCAGCTGGTCAAGGACCGGCACTCAGCCCTACGGCTGGAGAGCCTGTACTCAGACGAGGAAGACGAGTCTGCAGCTGGGGCTGACAAGATCCAGATGACATGGACTCGGGACAAGTACATGGCAGCTGAGTCCTGGGACCCCAGCCACGCCCCTGACAATTTCCGGGAGCTGGTGCATATTAAACCGTGAGTGCAGCAAGAATGGACCCAACCACACTAGAGTCTGGGGGTGGAGGTGGAATGGGAGCATACACGGTCTGTGGGTGGGCCAGGGGTGAGGTCCACGATCAGCTATACCTGCAGGGACCAGTCCAATGTGCGGCGGATGCACACCGCTGTGAAGCTCAATGAAGTCATTGTCACTCGCTCCCACGATGCCCGCCTGGTCCTACTGAACATGCCTGGCCCACCCAAGAACAGTGAAGGTGATGAGAACTGTATCCTTTTGTGGAGAGGCAGGCAGTGAGGAGGTGGACACACAAGAGGTCAGGCCAGGAGCTCTTCTCTCTAGATGCCCCCAGGGGGTTGCCAGCTTACTCCAACTCTGATTAATAGGCCAGACTTCCCTGGGTGCCCTTGGTCCCGGTGCTGCCTCCTTGACCTGATGCTCTACAGACATGGAGTTCCTGGAGGTGCTGACCGAGGGCCTCGAGCGTGTGCTGTTGGTGCGTGGCGGTGGCCGTGAAGTGATCACCATCTACTCCTGAGCCTCATATACACTTGTGGCTTAGAGTGGAGGTGTCCAGGCTAACAGCCCCCTCCCAGCACCGACCCGCCAGCCCTGCTTTGCCTGGCCCTGCCCTGGACCCAGCTTTGCTAGGTCTCCTTGGAGACTGAGCCTGGGCCTGGCAATGGAAAAGGATCCAAGGTTCTGTGGGACCCTGAGAGGTTTGGGGACTTTCCCATCCAGCACCCCAGGAGAAGACTGGTGGGAGCTGATGTGGGATTTGAAGGCGGCCTGCCCAGGAATGCTATTTATTGCATATTTATTGTTTGGATGTCACCATCAGAGAAGAGGGGAAGGGCGATGAGGGAGGGGGGTCTGGCCCAGCCCACCTGCAGGAAGACCAGGCTCAGGCTACTGTGGGCAGGGACCCCCACTGAGCGAAGCTGAATGGAACTGGCCAGCTGAGGCCTGACTTTTTTCAATAAAACATTGTGTACTTCTGGGCCTCCTGCTGCCCCGGCTCTGTTTCCCCTGGCACCGAGGGAGGAAGGCGGAACTGAAACCAGGCCCAGAGCTGGCTCTCTGAGGCTATGCCCCTTTCCGGCAATCTCTGGCCACCCCCATTGGCTGGGCTGTCCCTCCCACTGGCCTTAGGGCCCCTCCCACCCCCACTCCAGATAAGGCCAGCCCAGGACTGCTTCACTGGGCAATAGGCACTAGGGCTGGAATGGGGCCGTCGGGCTCCCCATGGCAGTGGGGGCTGCTGCTGCTGGGGCTGCTGCTCCCCCCTGCCACCCCCTTCTGGCTTTTCAATGTGCTCTTCCCCCCGCACACCACGCCCAAGGCTGAGCTCAGTAACCACACACGGCCCGTCATCCTCGGTAAGCCCCCGCAGGCCCCTGATGCACCAGGCCAGACCTCAGGGAGCCTGGGCCCCAGCCCCGGTAGCAGACCCTGCCAAGGCCCTTCTGCCCCTGCATTAGCCCTGATACCTGCCTCAGTGTTTGAGGGTCCAAAGGCTTGTCCTGCAGAGAAATCAACCCCTTCCCCCACCACCTGTTCCGGTCTCTGAGCCGATTACCCTAGGAGGGTGGAGTTGGGGGCGGGTGTATCTGAGGGCTTAGCCAGGGCGTTACAAACTGTGGTCAGCTGCAGCCACTCATCCCCCACCCCAGCAAGGATGAGATGCCCAGCCCCTGGAAAACAGGTCTCCAGCCCCCATTCCCTCATACCTATTTGTTCTCACCTTGGACTTTGGCATTAATAGAGAGCCAAGCTAGGTGTTTTCCTTATGGGAACAGGGTCAGTGGCCTTGGCCCCTGCACCTTCCCTGCCTGAGGGGAACCAGGGCTTTGGGCTGCTGGGGAAATGGGGTGGGGAGGGGGTGTTATCAGAAAGGATCACATCCTTAGTTCCTGGGGATTGAGGGCATGGGAGATGAAGGGGCGGAGCTGGGAGGACAGGCAGAGGGGCGGGGGAGGAATGCAAGGAATTCAGAATGAAGGCTAGTGCCCACAGTGCCTGGCTGCCTGGGGAATCAGCTGGAAGCCAAGCTGGATAAACCAGATGTGGTGAACTGGATGTGCTACCGCAAGACAGAGGACTTCTTCACCATCTGGCTGGATCTCAATATGTTCTTACCCCTCGGAGTGGACTGCTGGATTGACAACACCAGGTATGTGCCACCCCCTCTGCCCCAGCCCCCACACTCTGCCCCTTGGCTACTGGCCTGCTGAATGTCCCACTGCCCTCAGGGTCATCTACAACCGCAGCTCTGGGCGTGTGTCCAATGCCCCTGGTGTACAGATCCGTGTCCCTGGCTTTGGGAAGACCTACTCTGTTGAGTACCTGGACAACAACAAGCTGGCAGGTGTGTTTACTGGGGAAGGGGCAGGGCTCCTGCTGTAGTCGGCCCACAGGATCCAAGACCAGGGCTTCCAATGCTGCTGCCTCTCCCACAGGCTACATGCACACACTGGTGCAGAATCTGGTCAACAACGGGTATGTGCGGGACGAGACGGTGCGGGCCGCCCCCTACGACTGGCGGCTAGAGCCGAGTGAGTGTCTCTTCCGGCTTGGGGCAGGGCAGATGGGCCCTGACCCCGTCCACTGCTCTGACCCCATCCACCCTACTTCAGGCCAGCAGGAGGAATACTACCGGAAGCTGGCTGGGCTGGTGGAGGAGATGCACACTGCCTACGGAAAGCCTGTCTTCCTCATTGGTCACAGCCTTGGTTGCCTGCACTTGCTCTATTTCTTGCTGCGCCAGCCCCAGGCCTGGAAGGACCGCTTCATTGATGGATTCATCTCTCTTGGGGCTCCCTGGGGGGGCTCCATCAAGCCCATGCTGATCTTGGCCTCAGGTGAGAAGGCCTTGGACCACCTGTGTCAATGAGGGGACTGGGGTGAGAGGGATGAAGCTGACCATGGGCCTGCCCTCACTCCTGCTTCTGCTCACCATGTCAGGCTGAGTGTGTAATTTACCACTCCTGGGACATGGTTCTTGTCACTGGCCCCCCACCAAGGGTGGAGCCTGGCGTGGACATTAGAGTAGCTCCTGCCAGAAGTCTGTTTGGGTGATTTGGTGCTTCGGTGACAAAAGGAGAATAAACAGAAAGGAAGTGAACCCCAGCAGTCTGTCTCATGGACCTAGGTCTGTTTCTTGTGGTTTCAGGTCCTGCCCACTCAGCTTTCAGCTGCCTTCTGCTTCCAGAAGCCCATTTTCCCAAGGATCTGCCTACTGAAGAGAGACCTGCCAAAGCCAGGGCCAGACCCTAGAAGCCCTTCTGCCCTTCCCTGAGAAGGGGCATAGCTACCACCTGTTGAGCACACACTGTATGCAGGGTATAGCCAGACTCGACCTGCTCCCTAGTAGCTCACGGTCTGCCGAGGGAAACGCTCATCAGACTACGTGTTAATTAAGTGCCAAACACAGACACAGTCTAATCATCCTTCCCAGAACATAGCTCTGACCCGTGTGCAGCCCAGGCCACAGGGGCCAATTAGCTGAGGGAGAACCACCAGCACCATCCTCCGACATTCACACATATATACCCTGTCCTCGGGAGACCCCTCCCTGGCCTCCTTCTGAGGCTCTGTAGCTCTGCCCCACAGACGTGCCATCAGGGCTTCTCATTTAAAAAGCACACACTGAACACCTGCTGATTGCCAGGCCTGCTCAGAGGCTCTGGCTTGGAGTCAATGTTTGGATTGGGCAGGGACAAGATTTAGCACCCCGCCGAGCTTGGGCTGGGGGCAAATTGTGGGCCAGAGGTACCTAGACCTGGCTCCCTGACCCACCTTGCTTCGTGTTCACAGGTGACAACCAGGGCATCCCGATCATGTCCAGCATCAAGCTGAGAGAAGAACAGCGCATAACAACAACCTCCCCCTGGATGTTTCCCTCCAGAGAGGTATGGCCTGAGGACCATGTGTTCATCTCCACGCCCAGCTTCAACTACACAGGCCGTGACTTCCAGCGCTTCTTTGCAGACTTGCACTTTGAGGAAGGCTGGTACATGTGGCTACAGTCACGTGACCTACTGGCAGGCCTCCCAGCACCTGGAGTGGAAGTATACTGTCTGTATGGCGTGGGCCTGCCCACACCCAACACCTACATCTTTGACCACGGCTTCCCCTACACAGACCCCGTGGGGGTACTTTATGAAGACGGTGATGACACTGTAGCCACACGCAGCACTGAGCTCTGTGCCCGCTGGCGGAACCGCCAGCCACAGCCTGTGCACCTGCTGCCTCTGCATGGGACACAGCACCTCAACATGGTCTTCAGCAACCAGACATTGGAGCACATCAATGCCATCCTGCTGGGTGCCTACCGACGTCATACCCCTCCACCCCCAGCTGCCAGCGCAGGGCCCCGGCCCCCTGAATAAAGACCCTCTTTTGCTCTTAAGTTTTGACATGTGTGTTGTGGGTCACGGAGGAGGCAGTGGCGTCCACGCACCAGGATTCACTGAGCAATAGCCACAGGCCTGGTGCTTTGTGGAGCATAAGGACAAGACGGGCTCTGATGAAGCCTGAGATTGAACTGGGCACCAGGATGATAGCTTCCCACTCTCCTGGTTGAGCTGTTTACATAGCACAGAGCCTGCCTCTGCTCTGGGGGGCATGGAGGGTGGGGGAATGGAGGCAGTTGCACACACAGCTGTGGGAGGGAGGCACGTGGAGCCAAGGGTACAAGGGCAGGGAAGATGTGAGCTGTTCCACCCATTCCCCAGAGGTAGAACCCACCTGTGGACAGGGACTTTTAAGTGCTAAGCCCGTAACAGCACAAGAGTTTAGATTCTGATCACTAATCAAATCATTCTTCTAATGAAAGTTTAATTAATGGAGCTAAGTGGTCTGAGAGAAAAGTTTAGGGAGCATCAAGGGGTGGAATCTTGTTTGTGGGTCAGGGAAAGCTTCCCAGAGGAAGTGACGGCTATTCTGAGATCAGATGGGCTGAGAAGGGTAATGTGGGCCGCTGTAAAGACTTGGGTTTGAGCCGAAGAGAGCAGTATGCGGTTGCTGAAGGGCTTAACCAGGGAAAGAGTGTAACCAGATTACAATCTAGAAAGAGTCCCTTCTCTGCAAGGTAAAGGGGAGCCTGGGGGTGGTGGGTAGGGGCAGGAAGCTTGGGGAAGGTGGGGAAGACAGTGCAATATCCAGGAGAGAGAGGATGCAAGCTTAGGCTAAAGCGGTAGGAGAAAGATGTGGATAAACAAAGGGTCATTGGAGACGGGAAATAAGGCTTGCCATGGGTAGAGCCCAGCCCATGCTTCCAGGCCACTAGATGGACAGCCCCACAGCACCCGTCTTGTTAGAAGGAAAGCACCATCTGAGACAGGGAAGCTGGAAGGATCAGTGTCACCGTGCTGCAGGACTCAGCTTTGGGGTTTCAAGTTTCAGGGAGGAGGCAAAGGCAACAAAAGAGAGGAGCTGAGAGAAAGTGGAGGCTGAAGGACAAAAGGCACACATGCCTGACCCTGTTGGCGGGGCAGTAACAGAAGCCTGGCCAATGTGAGTCTTAGGACTGAGGGACTCGAGGTTAGAGTTGGGGTCAGGGTAGGCAAAGCTAGGGGCTCAGGCTGGAAGAGGCAGGAGTTGCTGAACAATGGTCAGAGGGAGGGATTTGTCCCTCTGTTCAGACAGCGGACTAGGGAGCAGGATGGAGAGCCAAGCAAGGACACCTCTGCTTAACCAAGCCGCCTAGGACCAGAAGTAAAGAAGATGCAGAAACCTGACAGCCACGCTCTGAGGAAAGGTGAAAGCGAAAGCAGGAAGCGTCCGACGCGATGGGGGGCGGGGAAGGCACTGACAGAGGACCTGGCTTTGGTCTTTCTCACTCCGTGCTGGTCCCACATCGACCCCCAACCCCTGGACCAACCTTCCCACCTCAAGATGCTGAAGCCAGAGCTAGAGCCCCGAGGGGGCTTCTCTTTTGAGAACTGCCAGAGGTGAGTGGGGGTGAGCTGCCTATGCAGCTTCTACTCTTGGAAGCCCCAGGGCCTTTATTTCTGGAGGGGACGAAGGGACGACGGCGTGTGTTGGGCGACTTGTGTTCTCAGGCTCATCCCAGAGATGAGGGAGGCTGGGACAGAGTTGGAGGATGTGATGAGGTCCCAGAAGAACCTGAACCTGGGTCATTCCACTCCCTTTCCAGAAACTTATCCTTAGAACGCGTCCTCCCGGGGTTCCGAAGCCCTCAAGCACACAAGACTGGGACCACCATCGCGGGCCTTGTGTTCCGAGTGAGCAGGGAGTTGGGACTGGGGTGTCAGTCCCACCTGAGGGGCTGCTGAGGGATCCGACAAACACTGAGCTAGAGGCCCCTTCCCCTCCCCAGGACGGAGTCATCCTGGGCGCGGATACGCGGGCCACTAACGATTCCGTAGTGGTGGACAAAAGCTGCGAGAAGATCCATTTCATCGCCCCCAAAATCTAGTGAGAAATCCCCAACCCCGTTCTCTCGCGCAACCCCAGACACAGTGCATCCATCCTAGCCCCGCCCACACCGACCCTCCCTTCGTTCTCAGCTGCTGTGGGGCTGGAGTAGCCGCGGACGCCGAGATGACCACGCGAATGGCGGCGTCCAACATGGAGCTACACGCCCTGTCCACGGGCCGCGAGCCTCGCGTGGCCACGGTCACGCGCGTTCTGCGCCAAACGCTCTTCCGGTGCTGGGCGGGGCTAAGAGGACTCTGGGGAAGGGCTGTTGCAGGGAGGATGGGACTGAGAGGAGGTGGGACAGGATGATCATAGGCGGGGCTGCGAGAGCTCCAGAGACCGGAAAAGGCCGGCCTCCGAGGAGCTGGGCAGCCGGAAGGAGGAATGTTAGTCAAGGGGCGCCAAACAACAGGAAAGGGTGGGGGGAGGGGTCTGGGCCGGTATCACGAAGGGGAGGGACCTGGGGGCCGTTTGCTTGCAGCTGACCACGCCCACTCTGCGAAAAGGTACCGGGGCCACGTGGGCGCATCGCTGATAGTGGGCGGAGTAGACCTGACCGGACCGCAACTCTACAGCGTGCATCCCCACGGCTCCTACAGCCGTCTGCCCTTCACAGCCCTGGGTGAACACTTCTGCCCCCTCCCCACGAATCCCGCCCCTGCAACCCTGGCCTCACCTTCATCCCGCAATGGGATGGCCGCGACTTACCTCAGATGCCCCACTTGCCTGCAGGTTCGGGACAGGACGCAGCTATGGCGGTCCTGGAGGATCGGTTCCAGCCCAACATGGGGGTGAGCAACACCTGTCCCCCACTTAAGCGTTCACTGATGGGAAGTGCACTCTGGAGCTGGGATAACCCAGAGATATTCTGGCCTAGCCTAGTGGTCAGGAAAGGCTTCTTGGAGGAAGTGACGACTGAGTGGAGACTGAAGGGCCGGTGGATTCAGAGTGAAGAAGTGCTATTCCAGCAGACCACCATTAGTGCCAAAGTTTGTACTGCTGGAGAAGTCAAAGCTCAGAGAGGACTGTTTGAACCTCAAGGAGGAGGGTACAGCAAGTGGGGTCTGGAGTCTGGATTTTGTTTGGGGTGGGACGGAAGTGGGTGACATGTGTTGTTTCAGAGGTGCCTAAGGCCCAGAAGGGGAAACGCAGTGAACCGATAGATTGGGGATCAAGACCTCATTGGTGGGTTTTCCACCCACCTCTTGGTTGGGTGGACAACACTGGAAGCAGAACAACAAGTGTAAGGGACTCAAAGAAGTTTATGAAACCGGGGGCAGTGGGAACACAGGGTCTCCTGAGAGAGGGAGGCAGAGACCAGGGCAGGGGAGCTTGGGGTGGAGATAGGAGTAGGGAAAGAGAGGAGTTTGGGTATGGGCAAATGGGCTTCAAGATGAACAAAACCTCTACGCTGTAGCCTGAAGATGGTACCAGACGGGTCCATCAGCCTTCACACACATGTATCATCATAGCTGGAGGCCGCACAGGAGCTGCTAGTGGAAGCCATCACTGCAGGGATCCTGGGTGACCTGGGCTCTGGGGGCAGTGTGGATGCATGTGTGATAATGGAGACTGGCGCCAAGCTTCTGCGAACATTGAGCTCACCCACAAGGCCCATAGAAAGGTGGGAGCACAGAAGATGGGGGACCACTGGGGAGGATGGGGCAGTAGCAGGGGAGATAGGGGGTGCAAGAAACAGATGGGCCATGTGATGGGCCCAAGTTGAGGTGTCATCCCTTCCCTCTTCCAGGCCCAGGCAGTACCGCTTTGGCCCTGGGACCACAGCTGTCCTGTCCCAGACAGTGAAGCCACTGACCCTGGAGCTGCTGGAGGAAACTGTGCAGGCCATGGAAGTGGAGTAAAGTAGGATGGTCCTTAAGGCTTGGAACAAGGGGGAACAGACCCAGGAAATAAAAAAACACCTGAACAGATGGTTGTGTTCTTCCTGGGCGGAGGGGGACAAGCAGCCATGAAGACTCTGTGGCCAAGGCACACGTGCAGAAGCCACTGCCTGCCACAGCTCCAGGGTTTGGCCTAAGAGGTGACCTTCACCCATCGCCTCAGGCATCTACTCCTCCAGGACCCCGGCCCTGGCAAGCATCGCAGCTCAAGGTGGAAAGCCCCCTTGACTCTCCACACTGCAGAGGCCCCCTACCACTCCCATGTCTTGCTCTTGCCCTCTAGTCCCCCGGGAACTGTTGTAAAACCCAGATGGGCCGCATGTGCTGCCCCTACCTAGTCTTTACCTGGCTCAACAAAGCCCACACCTCTCAGTCAAGGAGGCCCCTATAGACCCCACTGAGGGTTAAAGTGCTGACCTGAGGAGCTGTTCCCTGACTCCACCAGTACCTTCTCACAGAACACTCCACCCCCCAACACCTTTTACCTGTGAAACCCCTCCCATGACCAGGCACACCTGAGGTGCTAACACTGAACAGGGCTTCTATTTGCACATGCTGAGCTGTGAACAGGGGAAGTGACTCCCAAGTTTGCTGGGCTGACAGGGGTCAGGGCTCATAAAGAGAGAGATGACATGACACATTTATCCAGCAAACCTTCGCTGAGCACCCACTGCGGCCCAGCCTAGGTGCTGTGTGCTGGCAGGAGCATTCTGCCCTCACAATGGCTGACTCCACTGGACCTTCGGAACCGTGAGAGTCTGCCCAACCTCTGGGGAGGGTCTACTCTGGGCTGGACATCCCTGGGACCCTGATTGTGTCTCCCCCCAGTATTTCATCATGAAGGTTTTAAAACATAGAAGTCGAAAGAATTGTACATCGAACACCTATATACCCACAATCAACTTTGCAATTAGTATCATGTTATAATTGCTTGATCACATTTCTATCCCTCCATCCCTGTGTTCAACCATTAACTCATCTTATTTTTTTGACTGATGTTTTGAGTCCGTCAGAGCCCCCGCACCTCTAGGAGCCCAGCCAACTTACCCACTACAGCTTTGCACACAGGGTCGTCTTCTCTTCCTCAGTGCAGGTTTAGCCTGGAGCTCTACAACAAATGGGCTGTGGACACCAAGAGCTTGCCCACAGAAGCCCCAAGGCCTGGAGGCTGTCAGAAGAAATTTGATGGCTGCCACCCTTGCACCTGTAACCTCCAGGGTCAGCCAGTCACCAAGGACTCACACCTTACCCTCCTGTGTGCTAGGCCCCTCCCAGGTGTCATTTCATCAACAAGAGTGTGAGCTTCAGAGCCAGAGAGATCAAGGTTTGGATCCAAACACACCATGTGCTGGTGGGAGAGGCACCATCTCTCTGAGCAAACTGACTCCTGTTCCAAGTTGGTGAGGGATCACAGAGATGCTGCTAGGATTTGTGACCTGCCAGAACCGCTGTGCTGGCCACATGACCCTGGCCTTCTCAGCAGAGCTGGCACAGCTGGACCTTCCCTCCACCTGTCAGGATCACCCCTGGGTGCGGAGCAGGCTTCTCTGAGTATGATGCGCCTGACAGCCCTGGGAAACTTCCTTGATCCCAGCCACCAGTGGTCACCATAAACCTAATTTAGCTATAGGTCCTTGCTACCCAGTGCTCAACACTTGGGATGTGAGGTGGTTCAGGGAGCCAATCAGAGGCCAGGCTTTGGAGGGTGGAGGTGAGAGCCTCACACCTGGGCTCTGATAAGTCCAGGCCTGAGTCCAGGACCTTGGCCTAGAGACCCTCCTCCTGACCGGAGCATGGGAGGGGGCTGAGCCCACACGGTTGGCTTGACTCAGCCCTGGGACTTTGGCCCAAGGACAAGGAAATCCATAAAACCGGCCCAGTTCTCAACCTCACATCTGCCACCATGCTGCTGCTCAGCCTGACCCTCAGCCTGGGCCTCCTTGGCTCCTCCTGGGGTGAGTGGGCCTGGACCAGCCCTGACTGACCAGCCCTCAAGCAACCTAGCCCCCAAAACCAGCCCAGGCTTCTTGCTCAGGGGCTCAGTTGGGCTGCCCAGAAGGGAACCAGATGGACAGAATGGGTAAAGAAAAGGAAATGCCAGGGCTGCAGGGGGGCATGAGGTACACAGGGGCTGGTGTCACAAATGGGACAGGAGATCAGGCCAGAGCTAGGAGCCAGGGAGGGTTTAGGAAGCTGAGAAGTGAAGGTTGGACATGTAGTTCAGGGAGAAACCTCTGGCTGTGGAGGCCTGGAGCAGGTGCGAGGCTAGAGAAGAGACTATCCCAGGGGTCAGGGAGAAAAATGGTGGTGGTGGTGAAGTTGGGGAGCAATGGGGAGTAAGTTGGAGAGAGATGTCAAAGAATGGACAGAATTGGGAGGCAGTTGGACATGGGTAACTGAGATACCTCAAGGTGCTGTGGGTGAGAAGGGATAGCGATGAGCCCTCTCTGATTTGGACCTCTCTGTGGGGCAGAGCTGGGGGGCACCCAGGAAGAGGGAGAGGTGGGCAGGGGCATGTGGGAAGCAGGTCCTCACCAGTCCAATGGCAGAGCAGGCTGCGGCATTCCTGCCATCAAGCCAGTACTGAGCTCCAGCCAGAGGATTGTCAACGGGGAGAACGCAGTGCCAGGCTCCTGGCCCTGGCAGGTGTCCCTGCAGGTACATGGACCCTAGGGGTCGGGGAGGGTACCAGGTGCTTCATGCCTATGCGCAGCCTGAGCCCACTCCCACTTCTGACTCCTGACCCCAGGACAGCAGTGGCTTCCACTTTTGCGGTGGTTCCCTCATCAGCCAGTCCTGGGTGGTCACTGCTGCCCACTGCCAAGTCACGTGAGTACTCCCACTCCGCCTGCCCCGTGGCCCACTTCTCCCCACCTCCTTTCCCTGGATGCCCCTTTCTTGTTGCTCTGCCCTCCTTGCGGCTACCCAACCCCACTTTCACTGCAGCCCTGGCCGCCACTTTGTTGTTCTGGGCGAGTACGACCGATCATCCAATGCTGAGCCTATACAGGTTCTGTCCATCTCAAAGGTGAGTGTCTGGGCTACAGACACAGAAAGGAAGAGTGGATGGGGCAGGTGGGTGGGCTCTGGGAATGAAGAATTCAAGGCATGCCCTAGGCTAGCCTCTCAGCACCTATCAACACTGGGGGCCTGTGCCCACCCCCCCATTCTACATGGCCCCTTCCTGGTTCCACAGGCTATCACGCACCCTTCCTGGAACCCCACCACCCTAAACAATGACCTGACGCTACTGAAACTCGCCTCCCCAGCCCAGTACACTAAAAGCATCACCCCAGTCTGCCTGGCTTCCCCAAATGAGGCACTGCCTGCAGGCCTGACATGTGCCACCACTGGCTGGGGACGCCTCAGCGGCGTGGGTAGGAACTTGGGGCAAAAATCTGAGTGGGAAGGCTAGGGTGGGAACAAGTCATCTGGGACCTAACCACTCCCTTCTGGCCCACAGGCAATGTGACCCCAGCACGTCTGCAGCAGGTGGCTCTGCCCCTGGTCACTGTGAGTCAGTGCAGGCAGTCTTGGGGCTCACGTATCACTGACTCCATGATCTGTGCAGGCGGCTCAGGGGCCTCCTCATGCCAGGTGAGCATCGGCACCTTGTCTTATCCTCTGCACTGTCCTGTGGCACCCCCCAGTCCCCGAGCTGACTTCTCCCCTCTGCTTCCCTCAGGGAGACTCTGGAGGGCCTCTGGTCTGCCAGAAAGGGAACACGTGGGTGCTTATTGGCGTTGTCTCCTGGGGCACCACCAACTGCAACGTGAACAAGCCCGCCGTATACACTCGGGTTAGCAAGTTCAGCACCTGGATCAACCAGATCATAGCCTACAACTGAGCCTACCACAGGCCCTCTCCCCGTCTCAATCCAATAAAGACCCCATGCTCTGTCCCCTCGTGTATTCTTGTCTGCCCTTACAAGGGAAGGGAGAGGCTCTTGGGAGTCCCCTTCCCTACTTAGGACTTTGACTTCTGGCATGGTAGGTATCTCCTCCCTGGTCCACAGCAAGGACCCTGGGCTGTCAGATGGATGGGTAGCCTTCCCTGGGGAGGGCAGCCTGTTTATTGAGTACAGAGGATACATTTACAAACAGAGTACACAAAATAAATAACTGCACATTCTCCATCCATGGTCCATGGCATAAAGGCCCAAGTCTCCACCCCATCCCCCCCCCCCCGTCCTACTCTTAGGGTCAGGCCTATCTTGGACAGGAGAGGAAATAAATCCCCAGGGCTTCAGGCCCCCAGAGGCACTTGGGGAAGTGGGGGGAATTCTGAGGCCACAGGGCTTGGGCTCTCTGCTGCTCTGTGCCAGGAACATTGAGGACAGAAGGAGGGGATGTTTAAGGCGGTCGACTTGGCCCAGAGTGTTCTCTTTGGCCTTGTTTCCCACTGGAGGTGGCACATGCAGAAGGAGGAGGGTCTGGCCCAAGGCTACCCACTGGGAAAAGCTGAGTGAGGGCCAGTCTCTCTCTGCTGGCAGAGGCCCTGCAGTCTAGCTACAGCTAAAGCTGGGCCACAGCTCCTTCCCTGCCACTGAAAGCAGCTGAGGAAGAAGGGGACTTGGGTTCCAGCCTTGTTTGTGGTGGTGGTGAGGCACCTCGACTAACACGGAGATGGTCTGGGTCAGGCCTCTGGGAAAGCAGCCACCCAGTTCCACCCACCTCCTGCAGGAGCTCCCTCCAGCCTAAGATTCGGCAGGGCCGAGGTTGGACAGGTAATGCTGTGAAAGGAAGCAGGGACAGGCAAGGCCAGCTATGAGAAGGCCAGGGCCCCAGGCACTCAGGGTTCAGAGGCAGGTCACACAGTATGGCTAAGTTCCAACTGGAGCTGCACAGAAGCTCAGCAGAAAGGGAGGGTTGAGCAGCCTGGGACCTTTCCTCAATACAGCAGCTCCTTCCTTCCCACTTCCTCTAGAAGGTGAAGGGTGAGCACAGTGGTCACTCCTAGGCTGCCAATACTCATGCTAGACACTAGATGGCGCCTTTATGCCACTGTAGAGCCTGAAAGGAAGGGACCTTGGGCAGTACCAAGGGTAGAACCGGGGCTAACACTGGAATCTTGACAGGGCTCTCCCTGGGAAGCCCCTGGCCTCTGTCTTGGCCCAGGTGCCCCCATTCCCCAGGTAGCAGCAGTGGGGCTCCCTTTAATCCCCACAGTTGGGAAGGAGGCACCTAGGGAATAGAATGGGCATCCAAGGGGAAGAAAGAAGGGATAGTGGGCTCTGCAAAGAAGGCACTGAGTGCAGTGGGCTGGTAGGCAGGAGCTCTCCCATTGTCAGAGAGAGGTTGGAGCCTGGAGCAACCTGCTACCAACATGGCCACACAGTCCAGAAGGGCCAAGGATCATGCCATGGTCCTACCGCCAGAGGTTCTAGCCAATCTTGGGGCCAGGAGGGGCCCCTGGGGGTACCATGAAGGAAGACGGATCTTGGGTAGGAGGTGGGAGACTGTTTAGACTAAGCTGAGAGCCCAGCCAAGACACAAGCTTTGGGCCTACCTGGGCCTCTCACTGTTGTACAGATCAGGATGCAATGGAATGTCGGGGGCCAGAGATGAGGGTTCAGTGGAGGAAAGAGGGTTTCAGAAGTAACTGTTCCAAAGAGTCCTAGGACAACAGGACACCCTCTACCTGGCACAGCTTGCCTCTTTGGTCTTAGGGAAGAGCCAAGGGGTGAGGGAGCCTGAAGGCCAGGTCCTGCCCTTTCCCCAACTTGTAGCAGAGCAGCTGCCCACCAAAAGGAGTACTGGTGCCCGGCCAGGCTCCAGTTCAGAGGGCTCACAGCTCCCCAGGCTCCCTCCACTCGGTCACACCAGGCTCAGGCCCAGGATGAGGACGGAGGCTGCTGAAGGCACAAGGAAGGGGCTGGGCCATTCACCTGCTGCTGGCCACACAGGCCTATCTCCAGAGAGGGCATCTGGGCCAGATGGCACAGTGATGCACGGCCAAGCTGGGACCATGGCATGTCTGCACCACAGCTGGCAGCTCAGCCATTGTACTGCTGCTGGTATCGCAGGTTGAGCTCCCGCAGTTCCCGTTCCCGCACACGGCGTGACTTGTTGGAGCGTGTAGAGCGGCTGGAACGCGTGGACTGGGCCGACTTGGTGCTCTGGCAACGTGAAGAAGCACGTTTGAGGAGGTTCTGGGAGATGGAGCGGTGTAGATTCTTCATGGATGAAGAGGCTGCCATGCTCACCACCCATGGGTGCCTCAAGGCCTGCAGTGCAGTCATACGGGCGCCGGGATCCACCGTCAGCAGGCGGTCAATGAAGTCCTTGGCCAGGTTGGACACACTGGGCCAGGGCTAGAGGCCAAGGACAAGGATTAAAGCGGGAACACTCAACCCTGCTCTCCCCATCCTGATGATGCCATCACCATAGCACTTAGCACTGTCCAGCATTCCAGCACTCTCCCCCTAGAAAGAGGCACTGCCCAGCTCCTCCCAAGTACCGCATTCTGTGTGGGCCTCCCCTTCCCACCCAACACTGGCCCAGGCCACCAAGCAGAGGCTGTTCTCTGGGTAAGGAGTCCATCTGACAAGTAGGAGAAAGACCTGTTCACCCTGTTTCCTCAAACTTCTAAGGTACGTGGACTCAAAGCCTGGCTCAGGAAGGTGGTCCCTGTCAAGACCCCCAGCTACCCCAAAATCACTATAACTCAGGGACATTTAAAGAGAATGACCCAAACCTTCCACCATATCCTGAGCCAGACTTAAGCTCCAAACTATGGATGTCCGTATCGGGCCACTCAGCAGGGAACTTCCTAGTCTTTAAAGAGGGGACCCACCTCCGTCTAACTGGCAAAGTGCTGGTGGACAACCACTGCATTCCCCACATCCGCCTCCACCTCTCAGCCATGGGGAGAAAAGGAAACAATTCAAGGCAACTATATTTCTCCATCTGCTGAGAGGGCAGGGAGCTCTTGGGGGATAGGTGGGACCAGGGCCCTTCTTTCCAGTCTTCACGACCTCTTTGAACCACACAAGGGATCCCTGGCAGTGCTCTGCCCCAGCCTCATTTTAGTCCATTCTGTCCTCAGAGAAACTGCACAAAGGCTGCTCTGCTACATGCACCCATGGCTGCCTCATCTCAGCCACATGCCAAGCAGCTGTCTGTCTCAGGGCCTCAGCCTGTACGGCTTGTCTTCACTTGGCTGAATCCTTAGGTTCTCAGGGTATAGGACACTTACTCAGACGTCCTCTTAGCCCCCAGAGTTAAGCAATTATTCCAGTGATTTCTAGCTCATTGTTCATTCCATTAGACCATGCTACGGTAGATGAGCCCCAGTGCCTGGTGCTAGGCATACAGAGGCCCTCAAGCCCCTCTGCTGGAGGAGGGCAGACACAAAACCGTCTGAGTCCCTGCATCTTCTGGAAGCATTTTGACATGGGCTCTGATATTCCCAAAGAATAAGCAACTAGGATCTTTGCTGAGCCTGTGGCAGGTTTGGCCAGGATGTCAGGGGCACGGTCACCCTCCTTCCTGCCAAATGAGGCCTGCCTGTTCCATTCTATGGTGCCCTTTGCCCTGGGGAACTCCTGAACTCACTCTCCAGGGGGTTCAGGAAAATCTAAGAGCCCACATTCAGGGCAACTGTATGCCCATTCAGCAGATACACTTGTACACTGACTATTGCTACCCCCAGTTCAGCTTCCTTGACCTCCAATTCTTTCCCCACACCCTTCCCCACTTATATACAGGGGATGGGGGGGGGGCACCAAGGAAAACACTCTTCTGAAGTTCTGAAGAAGGGGTGGGGACTACTTGCAGTTGCTACCCTAACCTGGTTTTTGGAAGGCAAATCTCAACTTTTACTAAACTGAACTGGTGGAAAATGACAGACCACATTACCAAACAGCCACTTAACAGGATCCTCCTCACAATGTGCTAGCTCCCAGCAATTCCTGGGGAGACAAAAGCCCCCAGGAGAAAGGCAGTCAGGGCCTCAGGATATGCAGGCAGGGCAGCCCATAAATACCTTGCTGAGGGCAGTGAGGGGGCAGAGAGTGACAGTCCTCCCACACTTCACTCTGGTCCAAGTTTCCCTGCAGGCCCACACAGCTCAGGGCTCTGCTACGGAGGCTGACATGCAGGGTGACTGGACTACACAGCTGCCACAGTAGCTTATGGCTCACGGTTCAAGAAAACCCTATGGCTTGCTCCTGCCATCTGAACATGAGAAGCCACTGTGAGAGGCCAGCCAACCTAAACCACAGACACTCGCTGCAGGTCACTCACTTAAGTGATGGAAAGAAAGGCATAGTGGGGCCCCTGATGGACAGAGCAACACCCAGAGCTGAACAGGCTGGGTCATGGGAATACCTGTACTGCCCTACCAACCTTTCTGGTCTCCAAGGAAAAGAGAAATCACTGCGAAACACACTGTGGCTCAGCAGGGCCTATTGGTGGGACAGCCCAAAGACAAAACTGGCAGCCCAGGCTAGCCAAACAGAGCTGGGACATGGATCCTGCCTGTGTCCCCTCGGTCCAACCAAGAGAGAAGAGGGACAACGACTCTGATGACAAAATAAAGGGTGGTGAAGCTGGACTCACAAGCCAGCAACCTAAACATGGATGGGTGAGACACCCACACTTCGCATCCATACCCAGCCAGACCAAGGCCCCCTGCAGCTCCACGCAAGTCCAGTGCAGTCTGAGACAGGCCTCTCACCAGAACCACCCTGTGGGCTTAAGCATTTTCCTCTCCAGAGTGACACATGCACACACCAGGCATCGACCCCTGCTGCTCGCCAAGCAGCCAGCCTGTTAGTGACAAAAGTAAGCCGGATTGATCTGTGCCTTCTGCTCCCCAGACGCTTGCCTCCCCAATTACTGTGTACACGCAGCCGTGTGCAGAATGCCGATGAACTCATTTGTCTAAGGGCCAGCCCGGCCCTCTCCAGCAGGCCCTAGCTCTTCCCATCTTCCAGGAGCTAAAAGCAGCTGGACCAGGTGGGTCCCTCAAGCCAATGTGACTTAACCCAACCTGACCTGGGAATTGGGCTGTGCCAATGGCACCCGGCCTAACCCTCGCACCCCGAGGAACTTGTGGTGGGAAGTCAGGCAGGCCAAATGCAGGAAAGTAGTGGTCCTCAACCCAGCCCACTGACAGTGAGACAGAGGCTCAGGCTGCCCTTCAGAACAGTGTCCCTGGGAGCACTGCCGAGGCCTCCAACAGCACTCAGCAAGTAAAAGCAAGGCTTTCCACAATCACTCAGGGCCATGTTTCTAGAAGGTTGAGTCCAATTCAGTACCTCCTAAGAAAGCTTTTAATACTCACAGACCAACCCATTTGTTTCCCCAACATACTTGGGCCTCTAGAGACCCATGAGTATGTCTGTCACCCTGTGACTGACTGGCTGGATAGCACTGTGAGTACGAGAAAAAGAATAAGGATGAAACAGTCGAGCCTTTCAGTTTTCATAGCTCTAACTGCTGGCTCTGGGTAAAGAACAGAACCCTCATCTCGGTAACTTGGAGTCAAGTCAGGGACACACATAAAGCTCAGAGGGCTGACAGAAGGGACAGGTCCCAGGTACCACCTGGCCAGAAGCTTCCACCTGTTTCTGGAGTGACTTGGAGGACAGGGCAGGGAAGGGAATGTTAAACGTCAGTCTGCCCTGCCTCCAGACTCAGGTCTCCCTCTGCCGTGGGAATAGAGGGCAGCTTCGATACCCAGGGTGAGAACCTACGCTGTCCTTTCCACGAGCCTCTCCTGAACCGCGTGGGTGAAGGGCTGGGCCCTGTCCTGAAAGAACAAGGAGAGGCTGTGGGAGGAGGGACATCACCTCCACCCTGTTTCTGACCATCGAGCTGGTTGTCCTCATCCCTCATCTGTGACCCCCCGAGTCCTCATCCCCTTGCAATTAGGGGAGCTACCTTTTTTTTTTAAAGCAAGCTCTGGGCCCAACCTGAAGCTTAAACTCATGACCCCAATCTCAAGAGTCACGTGCTCTACTGACGGAGTCACCCAGGCGCCCCTAGAGTATCTACTCTTGACATTTTAACAGCAGAGAAGCCAAAAAGGGATAGATGGAACTCTCCCATGAGCACTTCCTTACCAACTGCACCTTCCTCATCCGCTGCTTCTGAGGGACCAGTCACTCCTCAGCAGCAGAATCGAACATTCCCTTTAAAGGGAAGCACGAAATCAGAAAGGGCTTCTCACTGCAGCTCACTTCCCTCCTCCCCGGCCCCTTTTACTTGCTCTAATGTCACAGGGCCTGGGAAGAACACTGCCCAGGCCACTACCTACCAGTGGTTTCGCCTTAAGCCCAAGGGCTAAAGGAACAAAGGATAGAGCCAGCTCTCTGGCCTAGACTGCTGAGAGAGGAGGAAGCTGCTTCCTTCCAGCAGCAAACCCAGCTCCGAGGGCTTGGCTTAGACTCCCTCTGGCAGGCAGGTCTGACCACTCTCAAGAGAGGGGAAAAAAAGGCTTTTCTGGATGATGGCATCTAGGTGACAAATTAAAGCATTAGGCTGAAAGCCCAGAGACTTCCATTCTAGGTCTACTTTCTTTGTGCAACCTTAGAGAAAACAAGCCTCTTCACTTTTAATATGAAGGAACGGGGGGCGCCTGGGTGGCTCAGTCGGTTAAGCGTCTGGACTCTTGATTTTGGTTCAGGTCAGAATCTCACAATTCGTGGTTTGAGCCCCATGTCAGGCTTGCACTCGCAGCATGGAGCCTGCTTGGGATCCTCTCTCCTCCTCCTCCTCCTCCTCCCTCCCCCGCCTCTCTTTGCCCCGTCCCTACCTGCACTGTCTCTCTCTCAAAATAAACAAACTTAAAAAAATATATGAAGGAGCCAAATACAATGGATTTTAAGCATCTTTCAGTTGCTAAAGTCCCGGATTCTAAGAAGATGGTTTCCCAGCTTTCTCCCTCACTTGGCTGCACATGAGAAACAGAAGCAGAGCATCTAACATTTAAGTGGCCTTGACCTCTTGACCTCTATGGGTTCTTTTCCAGGACATGATGACTCTGGAAGGCTTCCCGGCAGAGAAGGTAGCCTCGCCAAAGAGCTGCTAGAGCTGCTAGAGCTGTTAGGGGAAGGAAGGGAGGGAAGAAGCCCGGGCTGTGCTCCCATGACTCAATCTTCCCTCAGCTTTGCCTCAAGATGTATTTTCAGACCCAGTATTCCCACCCCCAAAGGCCTCCTTCCTGTACTTACGTAGGCCTGAACAAGAGCAGAGAAAAGAGCACGTTGCTGGGAAATGGAGCTTTGGGTTTAATCAGGAGAGCAGAAATATTAGTACGACAAGGAGAGCACATTCTGATGTTGCCCACGAGGCAAAGTGTTTTGAAAAATTCGGCAGAGCTAGATACAGTGTGGCAGTGGAGACAGCAACCCCTTCCTCTGGTCAAGACACTCACCATCCTGGTGCCTGGGCTTCCAGACCAAACAGAATCCACCACCCTGGGACCTGGCAGGGGATGGATGGGGGCTGAGCAGCAGGAAAGAGGACCTTAGGGGAGAGAGCCTGAGGGGAGAAAAAGAAGGAAGATAATAGAATTTTAGAAAAGACACAGAAAATGAAGATAAAAATAAAACAAGAAAAGGCATGACAACTTAAAGGTTAGTAAAGCTGTGTTCCGAAACTCAAGATAAGTAACAAAATGAAATCCCGGGGGCGCCTGGGTGGCTCTCAGTTAAGCATCCTGACTCTTAGTTTCGGCTCAGGTCATGATCTCATGGTTCGTATCATGATCGAGCCCCACGTTGGGCGCTGCGCTGGCAGCCTGGAGCCTGCTTGGGATTCTCTCTGTCTCCCTCTGTCTCTGCCCCATCCCCGCTCACGGTGTCTCTGTCTCTCTCAAAATAAACAAACTTTAAAAAAAATGGTGAAAACCCGCACCCCCATCTGTCCCTGCTCAGAGTCCACAAAGTGAAGGACAGGGACAGGAGAGAGAGAGAGGGTACAACTCAAGAGTCCATAAGGATGCTATGTGCTTACTTTAGAATCAGGGGGATGCCGGCAACCTGTGCCAGCAACCAAGTACCGTCTGCTTTTAACAATGTCTTGGAGCAGCCCTGAAAGGTTCTGGATTTCAGAGCCTGCTGCAGAGTGGTCTCTTTCATCTCCACTCACAGATTCTGCTGAGGCCAACCTGGCTCTTTAAAAAAAAAAAAACAAGGGGTGGGGCACCTGGGTAGCTCGGTCGGTTAAGCATCCAATTTCAGCTCAGGTCATGATCTCGCTGAGTTCAAGCCCCACATCGGGCTCTGTGCTGACGCTCAGAGCCTGAAGCCTGTTTCAGAGTCCGTGTCTGCCTCTCGTTCTCTGCCCCTCCCCTGCTCACGTTTTGTCTCTCTCAAAAATAATAAAATAAACATTAAAACAAATAAAAAAATAAAAACCATGGGGTGCCTGGGTGGCTCAGTCAGGTAAGTGCCCGACTCGATCTCAACTCAGGTCTCAATCTCAAAGTCCTGTGAGTTCGAGACCCTTACTGGGCTCCTAAAAAAACAAAACACACACACACACACACGTGCACGCGCACGCACACAAAACAAAAAACTTCCTCCCGTTCTAATTTCTGGTGGCTATTAGCATGTCACCCATGCTGAGACCTGTGTCCCTGAACCCTGGGTACAGAGGACTTGAACAACATGGGACGGCAGGATGAGTGAAGAGATGAAGGAGACTTCTGCTCTACGCTGGCAAGGCCATACTGGAGCAAAGCTCAGGTCTGGGCCCCACGCTTGCTCTGGTAGGCATACAAACTGAGGCCAGGCAGGCATGCACGAGAAGTATGACCTTGTGAGATGGGAAAACTGACCAAGGAAGGAGGGTCTGGAGAGGCACGGCCGGTGGGGAGTGGTTGGACCAGGTCATCCTTAGCCATCCCATCCACCTGCAAACATGCTTCCACCTCAGTGGGGGCAGGAGGGGATGAGTGTGGGAAGCCGTCAGCGGATTTAAAGAGGTCAGATCGTGGGAGAGACAACAGCTGTGGCAGCTCCCACAGGAACTCAAGAGCCTAGAAGTGACAGGGCCTGTGAGCGGGCAGAGCTATCCAGGTGGAGACAGACAATAAGAGCAGGAGAGGGAGGGGATGGAGCACCAGGCACTGCTCCAAACACAACCCACGATACACCCCTTTGTTGGAGAGGCCTTGGCGGGGCCGGGGGTGGGAAAGAGCAGTGATGACAGGAGGATCTGACCCTGGGTTAATGAGAAGCTGGAGGTGGTCAGGGCAAGGCATTTTGGTAGGAATGGCTGAATGCAGCAACGTGGGAGACGGGCGTCTGTTTCTGCCACCACAGAAGAGTACTGCTCTCTGAGGACTGTGTAACCAGGGCAGCAGTGGCAGAGGGAAGCCTAGAGGACAGAGCTCCAGGGAGCTGAGTGGTGGCCCAGAGGTGGCATAGGAGGGGGATGCTGCCTCTATCGGCTCCACGCCTGCCTCCTCCCCCCACCAGAAGGAAGCTACTCCTGCCTTCCTGCAAGAGGTCCCCAAGCACAGTGATCAGTGAGGGTCCAGTGCCCTCACTTAGTGGACCCAATCATACCACCTTCCAGGGACCAGTCAGGGATCTGGACTGCCAGCATCTGCTCCTACAGTAAAGGAGGGAGATTTGTCTGTTGAATACTTACTGCGTACCCGGTGGTGTGGTGAAGTAGGGACAGCCCTTCCAGAGGGATCCCTCCTGGACAGGTATGGGGGCATCATGGGATGCTGACATAGCGCCAGCACCATCACTCAGCTCTTGGCACCCAACAGCCACCAGCAGAGAGGCAAGGAGGAAGGGCTTAGAGATACCTCACAGCAAAGAATTCTAAATCAGTTTATGTTTCCTTGTGCTGTCAGCTATTGAGACAGACTCGGGAAAGCCATCCTCTTACTCTGAGAGCAGGAGGCAGCAAGAGAAGAGTGACGAGCTGACAGCCCATCACAGCCCCCATCCACACTGGAGGTGGGCACGTGAGGCAGTTGAAGGAAGCCAGCAGAATCCAAGCATGAGGCTGGAAACATGCCATCTGCCTCCTTGACACAACATCCAGTCTCCAGCTCTCCCACATCCCTGGGGAAGTCCTCCCCATGGTTCTGGGCCAAGGTCCTATCCCTACCCAGCTGGCTGCTCCCTGTCAGGGCATAGGAACCAGGCTGCATGATCGGCCTCCTCACAGGCGCCAACTCTCTTCACCTCTGTTCACAGAGCAGCAGGACATGGCACATCCTCCGTACCTTCTTTTATCTTCAACATCCCAGGGCTGAATGACAAGTGTTAGGGTCATTTAAAGAAGTAGGAAAGCAAATGTGAACTCTGGCTCTGGCCACTCATTCTACTGCAGGGCTATCAGAACTATAAGATGGTCCAACTCATGCCCCTGAGCGCCTGCCCCCGGGCGCCATGTGGATGCATAGAGAGACTGCAGCTTAGAGGCCATCGCTGAAAAGCCACCTCCCTCCAACAAATCCCCCAGGGAGTGGCATGCTGGGCCTGCAGGTGGCCTTCGTCTCCCACCAAGATTCTGACCCTTGCCTGGCAGCACTCACTCTCTGAACAAGGCACTGTGAGAACCTTTGCCCCAGCCCACCTGTGTGTGGGGCAGTCACTTGGGCTTGTCCACAGCTCAGAGACTGCCCAAGCAGAGGGCGACAATTAAAGGCTGCCAAATGAGGCAGAGAGCAAAGCTGCTGATGGGACCACTCTGCCATCAGTCCTACAAGAGCCTCTTCATCCGTCCTTACTCTAGGAATAGAACTCTTGAAAAAAGCAATAACATTAGGGCGGCAACATCACATTTCATGTCAAGTCAATCACAGAATCTCCGAGTCGGCGGACCGAAACAGTCTTCTAGTATGAGTCTCACAGACGATGACTCATCTTCTGTGTCACTCCTTTAGAAATACCTGCTCCAGCCCTTCTGCAATCTCTCATGACAAGAAGCTCCCTCTTTCAATGTGGCTCTTTGTGTCTTCAGACTGCTCTAACACTCAACACAGGCCTTCCTCAAATCTGGCCAACATGTGTCTCCCATCACTTCCAACAAGACCCTGGCTTGGCCCTCTCCATTCTGGCACCTCTGGTTCCCAGAGAAAATGCAGATTTCTCTTCTCAAAATTATCTGTCACAGCCATCTCCTTCCCAGCATTCCCTCCTCTTCCAAGACTCCCGCGGTTGCTTCTAAGCAGGTCTGGTCACAGACCACTAGACGCATCTCCAGCCAGCTTTTCACTCTTCCTCTCCAGCCCCCAGAAGAAGGGGCTGCCCCATCTGCCTGCCAGCCACTTTTGGGTCCTTTCCCAGGGAATCACCAACCACTGGTGCTTCCCTCAGGAGAAGCCAGAAGAAAGTACTAGGAACACATGTATTGATATACATGCTGTCTTCACGGACCTTACAGGCCTGAGACGTCTACAGACAACAGCCCAAGAAAGTGCTGAAACAAAGACTCCAGCACATGTTGAGGCATGTATATCAGGGAACACAGACCGTGGGGATGGAAAGGCCAAGAACTCTGACACCAAGATGGCCTGGATTCAGATCCCAGGCCTGCCACCCTCTCGCTGTGAGACCGTGGACAAATTACTTAACCTCGCTAGCTTCAATTTCCTAGTCTGTAAAACGGGGGATTACACCCAGCTGGCAGCACTGCTCTGACTAAACACGCTGGAGACCGAACCCCTAGCACTGTGTCTGGTAGTCAGTAGGCACCACAAAGTACTATTCTTAATGGAAGCAATCTTTGAATTGAATCTTTCAGAGCTGGTGAAATTTCTAGAGCCAACACCGGGAGCCAAGCGAAAAGCCAGAGCAACAGCTTAGTACGCAGAGTGAATGGAGCAAACATCTTGGGCCTATGGTGTGTAGGAAATGGAGCAGAGAGTGGGGCCAGGGCTATGGCCTGAGTATCTAGAGCGTCAGGATTGTGGGGCAGGAGCCAGGCACTTGCTGTATTTCCCTTCACCACTCGGCCCCACCCGGGGATGTCAAGGCAGAAGCCTACATACTCTCTGGACCAGGGGAGAGTCAGGCCTCTCTCGATCTGCCCTTGTAAACTAACTCCTGCAGAGCTGCAGGAGGATTCTGTCCCCACTCATCTCACTAAACTATGGTTCACACCATGTGGAGCTCATTCTCTGGAATCTCTGATCTGCCCCAATTGCCCCCAGGACACCAGGTTCCCCCATCCACAACAGAGATTACTCCGACAGCTCCCAGTCAGTCTTCCTCCCGTGAGCCCCTCACAAGTCCTTCCTCCCGTGAGTCCCTCACAACACTTTCTGCTGCATTCCCCCTTTACTACCAAGAACACAGAGGGCATCCCTAATGCTTCCAATCCCCACGTGGCCCCTGCAATTACAGAGCTCCCAACAGCAAACAGCAGGCCTGGCTCAGACTTGTCAACCTGTACTCCATTACTCCCCAATAATCTCCTATTTATTCTGAGCACAGCAATGTCCCTTTCTCTGAGCCTCCTCCTTCTCAAAGCTCACCTCCTATAGAAAGTCCACAGAAACCACTGAGCCTGACAGGGGGCTGCACAGAAATAGGCCTCAGGAAATAAGCACACTGGCTAGGGCCTGGTATACGACACCACCACTATAAGAAGGCAGGGGGCAGGAAAAGTGCCCCTAGAAAGGCACTAACTACCACGGGGATTACTGTCAGGTGAGGAATGCGCAATCTCCAAACCTTGCGGAGCTCAAAGAGGGCAGTCCTTCATTTGCAGAAGAAGCTAGATCAAAACACCCCCCTCAATACGACATGCTCTCAGATAGGTTTTCTGACAGGGCCTTGCTCACTCAGATGGCCTTCAGAAGGGGAAATGACCATCGCACAGAAGACAGATGACTAGACTGAGGGTGGGAGCATGGCCCAGGCCTAAGAAGGTGGACCAGTCCGGCCATCTGGTCTGAGCCACACAGCTCATGTTCCAGACTGCCGAAGCCCAGTGACTATAGATGAGGCCTGTGCTGGCATGTGCCTGCCAACAAGGATTTGTTCTGTGGCCGTTTCCTACGCCTAGTCCTTTCTTCCCCAGGCAATCTTAAGCTTCACGGGGATAGAGAACACACCTTCATGTCTCTATGCATCTGCTCCATGTGCACTTATGGGTAGGCAACGGCCAGCAGAACAGAAAGAGAGATGCTTGGTCTCCACCTCAGAGAACCTGATCTAATGACCTCCTCACCCAGGAAATATCCCAGACAAATCCCATCCAAACCACAACTCTCTGTAGATGGTGGGAGAACCAAGTTTTTGAAGTCAGACAAGCTCTTAGTAATAGACAGATGCCATCGGGGCTGGCCAGGAATTTGACTCTGGAACTGGGAACTCATGCTTTCAGCTTCAGATGAATGTGGGGTTGGGAGGCAAGGCTGGGCAGTGCCCCATCCCCCTCACCACACACACACTGGGAGCCCTAGACTGTGATTCCAACAGAGCAGGAAGCAGAGTCTCAGGACCCAGTCCTGTGGCTACTGAAGGAGCAGGAAGCCTGAGTCTATTCCTCATTACATTTGTCATTCTCCCAGACACGGATAATTGGATAATCAATAGCCAGTTAGCAAGACTGCAAGCTCCAATTAGCTAAACTGCTTGATCAGCAATTGCCAGAATTAGGGACTCTTGGGCAAACCCACAGACTTTTAAGAGTCTTCCCTTTGTCAGTATCTCTTGGAAACCTTCCTCTCTGCTATAGCTCAGCTCACTACTCCCTCTGCCAGCCAGAACCCCAACCGCCTGGCACCACACAGAGCTCCTAGTGCACAGCAGGCTAGGTGGGGCCTTGACACAATACTGTCTCTGAGAGGTGGATGCTTGGTCCTCTGACCGGTGATGAAACCTGGCCCCAAGGGTGAGCAACAAGCAATGAGCGACCACACCATCGCAGTCTGGGCTTTCCAGCTAGTAAGCATTTGTTTTGTTGAATCCATTTGGAGCAAAGAAGATATGAAAAGTTTTAAGAAAGGGCTAGAGAAAGCCCCAGTTTCTTCTTCGCCTGTGGCCAGCATAGAGCTGGTCTAAAGATGAAGGCTTCCAGGGGTGCCTGGGTGCTCACTTGGTTAAGTGTCTAACTCTTGGTTTTGGCTCAGGTCATGGTCTTGTGGTTCGTGAGTTCGAGCCCCACACCGGGCTTTGCACTGACAGTGCGGAGCCTGCTTGGGATTTCATCCTCTTTCTGCCTCTCCCCTGCTCACTCTCTCTGTCTCTCTCAAAATAAATAAATAAAAACTTTAAAAATACATGTATATTTTAAAGATGAAGGTTTTCCTCCCTTCCTCACACAACTCTGACACATGACCTGGAAATTCCCCTAGAGAGTGCCAGCCCCCCGTCCTCACAGGAAGTCCTTGACTGACCCCACGACCATGTCTGGAAGCTGACAGGGAATTTGATGGAGCACAGGACATCAAGCACTGAAGACAAAGTGGCAAGAGGCTTTGGGGTGACCTCTGCAGGAAATGCTGCTCTGGGCTAGTTGGCTGGGGCCGGAGAGGGCCCAGTCCAAAGTCCCTGGAAGGAAAGCTGGGTTTCAGAAAGAAGCTGGTCCCAGAGCTCCTTCCTCTCCACGTGGGTTGTTCAGGAGGCATGGGCAGCAGTCGGCAGGCCCAAGCCTGAGAGGACCTCTGTGGGGAGCACTCTGCAGGGACACTTGGGGAGGGGCCCTCACTGCCCTGGCAGAATCCTGCTGTCCTGCAAAGCTTACTTTACCTCCCATTCAGGCCATCACATATTCTTTTATTCACCACCTTCCCGAGCCCACCATTACGCCGGTAGCACCTGCTGGTGCCTACGGTCAGCCTCCTTGCCTATCCAGTCAGAATCCTGCCTAAGGACCAACCAACTCTTCCTTATTGTGCACCTTCCTCAGCTCCCACCAGTACTGAGACCTAAAAGATTTCTTCAGATATCAGGGCAATCCATGGATCCGAAGACACAAACTGCTGGTTCGATCTGGCCTGCAGGTTAGTGTTTGTTGGCACACAAGATACTACTTAAATATGTAATGGAATTCCAACATTTTAAGACCAAGTTTTCTGGCTTCTCTTTAAAAAAACTGGAATGTCTGGGTGCATAGAATCCTCCGGGATGTGTGGCAAAACTGGGCAGAGATGAACAGCAGCCGCTCCTTTAGACACGGCGCGGTCACGCTAGCTTGCCCCAAGTCCCTTGGAGCCAATGTTGGGGCTGCCCTGCCCCACATGCTCCAGCCCACCTCTGGCTCACCCGGCGCCCCTGTGCTTGTGGACAGCTCCCAGTGCCAGTGCCTGCATCTCCCTGCTTCTCTGCCTGAAGATTTTCTCCAGCACTGGCTGGCATTCAGGACAGCCTGGAAGGGCCAGGGATTTAATGGCCTGCCCCCTAATAAATTCTCGACTCATACAAGAGTCAGCGGATTAAAACCCACCCGCCTTCTTGTCCCTCGGTGGTACAGTTTTCTGACGCATGTTCCATGTGATTATTCACAGGGTTCCCAGTGGAAGTTCCAGTGGCCCCCAGTGGCAGTCCACTCCTTCACATGCCCTTTATTGGCTTCCTCTCTTTCTGCCTTACCTTCCCCACCCTTCGCCTGTGCTTACTGGAATCACATCCCAATTAAATTATCTGCTCCCAAGTCTCAAGGCTCACTTTTGGGGAAACCCTAACTAAGATACCTTACTATTCTCTACCTGCCTGGCCCCATGAACATGGCCCTCAGAGCACACACCCTTCTGATCAAGAGCTGCAAGATATCCCCCCACCCAGGGGCCTCCCAACATCCCAGGGACAGGGTAGACTCACCTCCCCCGAGTAACTGTACTTGCCCCTGAGGATTTGCCGGTACAGCCTGGTGCGGTTGTCATCCTCGAAGGGCATGGTACCACTGAGCAGGATGTAGGCAATGACACCCAGTGCCCACATGTCAACTGAGTTGGTGTAGGGCTTGCGGACCAGGACCTCGGGAGCAATGTACTCGGGTGTGCCACAAGTGGTCTTCATCAGGCAGTCGTCTCCCTTCTTGCGGGCGCTGGCCAGGCCGAAGTCAGTGATGATGATCTTGGAGTCGGTGCCTGGGTGGTAGTAAAGCAGATTCTCAGGCTTGAGGTCTCGGTGTGTGATGCCCAGTGCGTGCAGATATCGGACACCATCCAGCACCATCTGCAGCACCCGTGTGGCATCACGTTCAGTGAAAGAACCCTTGGCGATGATGCGATCAAAGAGCTCTCCACCAGTGGCCAGCTCCATCACCATGTACACACGCTCCTGCGTCTCAAACACCTCCACCAGCTGGATGATGTTGGCATGACGCACCCGGCGCAGCACACGCAGCTCTGACTCACATACCTCTCGCCCTTCCCGGTACTTGGTCTCAATCATCTTGATGGCATATGGCTGGCGGGTTGCACGGTGCTCCACGCGTACCACTCGGCTGAAGCTGCCTCGGCCGATCAGGGCTTTGATGTCATACTTGGCGGTCACACGTGGGTCAAACTTAGCCCTGTACTTAGCCACCCTGGCCCTGCGTGGTGGTTCTGAGGGAGGCTCTGTGTGGCCAGCAGTGGGGGCACCAGGGCAGGGGTTTGCACACTGACTGGCTGCTGGGAACCCAGCTTTGAGAGCACCAACACTGTCCACCTCTGTGATGAAGTGCTTGTACACATCACTCTTAGTGCCACTGAAGGGCTCCACCTTCTTGACGAGATCCAGCTGGACATCCTTTGGCGGCTCAGGAAGGACCTTGCTTGTCCCACAGCCCATCACGGACACGGGGGCATCCTCTCCAGCGAGGCTGGCAGGACCTGCTCTGCAGGCAGTGCCCCGTCTACACCTATGCACACAGAAGAAAGGGCAAGTCAACATAGCCAGGGATAGCTCTGAAAGGATGGCAGCCACCCTCCTCACCCATTCTCCCTTGCCCCTGAATAAATGTAGCCTGAAGACCTGACTCTGATATGGTTCCATGGAACGGAGGATGGCGTTGGCCCCTGAGTGCTCAGTGGAGGGTCCAGATAAAAGGTTGGGTCTGAGCTCCATGGCCTTGACTTACATTTCCCGAGATCTGATTCTCATGCTCCTTTCCAACCCCAAATGAGGGGCAGGAACATGCATCAGGCTCAGCTGTCACTGCCCCCACCCTCCTCCCTACTCTGTCTGGGCCCCTAATCCTTGTTGAAATTCTATGCTTTTTTAAATGTTAAAATCATTCCTCTTATTACTCTGACTCATCTTTCCTGAAACGGGGGTGTGGAATGTTGGAAGCCTGCTCTCTATCACCCACCAGGGCTCAGAAAGCTGCTTCTCCAAGGTGTCCCTCATGGATATCTTTCCTGGCCCTCTAGGCTCCTGTCGGGGTTGATTCCTTCCTATAACCGCTGCCACCACTACCATCACTGCACTGGTTCTCTGTCCTGACCTTACTCTTTTCTAGATGGTTCCCATTATTCTGCTAATGCACCATCTTCACCTGGCAGTTTAACACCCTGTTCCCAGGTCTTTCACTTCCCCAGTTCACCACACAGATGGCTGAAATGCCACACAATCCCAAGGCTGGCTGAAATCAAACCCGGCGAACTTATGACCACAACCCTTGGCATGTTGCCACCAGGTAGCCACCAAACTAGCTTGGTCTTCATTCAAGAGACAAAGGAGACCATGAACTCGGAAAGGACACTAACAGTTTCATCTAGATGTGACTCAGGCTACGGATCAGGGTTCTCTGCTTCCTTGGGATGAGGATCCAAGAGCATCTACATTTGCTTCCCAGACAGAGACGTTCCAACCATTAACACCCTGTGGCTGGTATGGCCTGGATAAGGTAAAGAGCTGAAGTACTGCTTTCTAGAAGTCTCTTCTACCCTGGCCATCCTTCTCTAAATCTATCTGAGGGCCCCATGGGTGAAAGAAGAGGGCTGAGAATTTTCCATTGATGATGCCACACAGAATTAAAAGTAAAATTATCAAATCAGATCAAACATTTATTAAGCATTATAAAGGAAAAAACCAGCTTTTGCCCATTCCTATGTAAGGAAATAAACAGTTCTTCCCTACTGTGTATTTCTTCACTCTGTGTGTCTCCTCTACCGTCACAGAGAACACTTCGCGTTTGACACCTCTGATCACCACACGTGTGGAGTTCGCAAACCAAGCAATTCTGTAACGCCAGCCAGATGTCCTACAACTTAATTCTGACACTGTCTACCCGAAGGTAGCGTCAGATCCCACAGGTTAAGGGCTCAGTCCCCTAAGACTCCCCCTCCCTGAAATACAACTCAGGCACCAGTTGCGAGCCTAGGTTATTACCTGTGCTTCTGATCAACTGATCACAGACAGGGGTCCCAATGCCCTCCTCCTTGGGTTCAATCAATTGCCAGAGAGACTCACAGAACTCAGGGAAACACTGACTTACATTTACCAGTTTTTTAAAGGACATGATAAAGGAAACAGGTAAACATCCAGATGGAAGAGATGCACAGGGCAAGGCACGTGAGAAGGGGCATGGAGCTTCCATGCCCTCTCTGGGTACGCCACTCTCCCAGCACCTCCACGTGTTCACCAACCCAGAAACTCCCGAACACCCTACTCCTGGAATTTTTACGGAGGTTTCAAAACGTGGGAACAATCAATCATTAACTCCATTTTCAACTCTTATCCCTTCTCAAGAGAATAAGAGGCAGGGCTGAAAATTCCAAGCTTCTAATCATGGCTTGAGTCTTTCTGGTGACTAGCTCCCATCTAGGAGTCATCCGGGAGCCCACTCAAAGTCACCTCATTGGAACAAAAAAACACTCCTATCACCCAAGAAATTGCAAGAGTTCCAGGAACCTGAATCAGAAGTAGAGTCAAAGACCAGATATTAGAATAACAGATGCTCTTTATGCTCTTATCCCTTAGGAAATTACAAGGGTTTCAAAAGCCCTGTGCCAGGAACTGGGGGCAGACACCCATGTATATTTTCGTTTACCTCACAAACATCTTCTAGGTGCTAGGGATTCAGGAATGAGTAAGATATGGTCCAATGCAGATTATATGTTAACATACACACACAGACACAAAAGCAAAACCTGGTCACTAAAGTCACAGTACAAATAAAGAAAAAAGCATAATAACAGATCATTTCAATATAGCATGGGAAGTGTTAAGCTTGAGAAACAACAGTAGACATGAGGAGTGACAGAGGGGTTAAGGAAAGCTTCCTGAAGGAGGTGACCCCCACACTGAATTTAAAGTAAGGATGAGTCAGATGAGGAAATGTGGGAATGGTGTTTCAGGCAGAAAACACAACATACTCAAAGATTCAGAGCCCCAGAGTAATACTCTGTGCTTGGGAACGGGCAGTTTGGTGGTATGAACACGGGACTGGGGGTGGGGTGGGTCGAAGTTCTCGAAGCAGGAGGAACCAGGTTGTGGAGAGCAGCACAAAATAAGGTGAGGAACCAAAACCTTCCAGGGAGGTGACTGGAGCTACCAAAGAGTTTACAAAGAAAGAGAGGCAACCAATCCGTGTTTAGAAAGAAGTGTGAGGCTCAACTGGAGGAGGAGGGTCAAAGTAGATTAAAAGGGACAGAGACGAGGGTGGTGGCCCAGACAGCAGGGTGGAATGGAGGGGTGTCACCAGGAGAACTGACAAGGACTGAAAGCTAGATATAAAGAGTGAAAGGAAGGAGAGAGAGCGGCACTCTAGTCCCTTGTTTGGGCTCCTGGGCAAAAGAGTCAGCAGCCTACCAGGAGGGAGAGGTACCAGAAGGTAAAAGTTTGGGAAACGGTGGGAAAAGATCAGCTTTGAGTGTGTTGCAGTGCACGTGGAGCATCCATATGACATTTACTGTGGATCACTGGAAGTAGAATCTGACATTTGAAAAGAATCAGCATCTGAGATTCCATGGCTGACCACGGGGCGGTGCTTCGAGCTAAGGGGCAACACCTAACCCCCCTACCCCCAGAAGAAGCCAGCAGATGATCCCATCAAAGGCAGGAGGGAGACCCAGGCAGGTTTTGCTGTGGCAACTTGGGCATCACAGAGAACCCACAGAAGCACCAGATTCCGGTGAGTCAAGGGCCTGCTTCTAAGGTGGAGGACTGCCCAATGTGGCTAACTCTTTCAAGGAACAAGCTCATCACAGAAACATACCCAAGACCTCGATTATCAATCCATCAGATAAAAAGGAAGAATCTGGAGACCACGGATTAGGAGCTCGGATTTTAATCAGCATGTCAATATGACTCTCAGAAGAATGAGGTGTATCTTTCCTCACAGAAGGGGGAACAATTCCTCCATCAACACAACACTCATCCACATTTGCTGCAGTTCTCACCCAAATGCCGAGGCAATCCCACAGAGTAGCTTAGGAAATCATGTTTAAACAAAGGCATTTAGAAACAAGTTTCCTTTTCACAGAGGCTAAAGACTAGAACTGTGGACGGGAATTCTGCAGATTCATCTCCTCTTTCAGTGAAAACACAAGACTCTCAACATATTAAAGGGCTGCAGCTCAGGAAAAGGATAGTTCTTGGGCCAGGTTTTCTGGGGCACAATGTGAGGCCCTGGTCCCCAAGACCACTGGTAAGGAACATCTCCCACCATTCAGAGAGAAGACAAACAGCACAGGTGACCCAGCACAGCCACTCTGATGTCTTCTCCCTGGTGAGGCAGAATCCTAGATCCACAAAATAAATAACTGTTTCCAGGCACAGGTACTGGGTCTTTTTGTTTAAATGTGCACATCTAGTCTGGTTCTGATTTGAAAAACTAAGGTTTGCAAAAGAAAAGGCCTGACTTCTCACTTTAAACAAACAAAGCATGCACAGCGATCTCAAGTCAGCAGTAAGAGAGCCAAGGATTATCCCTCTCTGACCTTCCTTCTTTCTTCCTGGGACATAGTTTCTCCCACATGTGTTCCAATGAGAAACTCTACAAAGATAAGCTGATGCTGCTACTCCACCTTCCCAAGTACAGATGAAAAGCAGAGGACAGAGGCTGCTAGCTCGGCAGGAGGGCAACAGCCGACAGCCTCCAGGTGATCACAGCTGCTCCATGCTCCAATCACGTCTGGAAAATTCTCCTTCCGCAGAAATCAGGTGAAAAGGCAAACAGGGACAGGGAAGGTACCTGACAAAGCCTCTGGGAATAAGGGCAGAGTGTTTTCCTGCCCCTAGCTCTCCTGTGTAGCCCCGAGCACAGTGACCAGGGTGTGAGATGAGACTCAGGAGGTCACACCCCACCAGCTATCACAAGTCACTAATCCCTTTCGCGACACTAATCCTAACACATCTTGCAGAAAGAACTGAACTCTCTAGAGTCAGCCGCCATACCCTCAACTCCCAGCCTCCTGACAAGCACTCCTCAAGGAGTGCCAGCATGTTGGATGGAATGTGGTAGTGGGCGTGAGCATTCAGCACCACTGTCCTAATACTCTACAGAAATGACAGGCCAAGAAAAGCAGAAACCTGTCCACAGCCACTTAAGATAGTGACTGCCAAGGAAGGACCTAAATCTTCTGGTTCTCTACCCAGAGCTCCTTCCATCACAAGGGAGACTCTGGGAGTGCCTGGAGCTCAGCAAAGGTCGCCAGGTCAAAGCCTCTATCCTTCCTCATACTGCTCTGCTAATGAGGACCTTTACTGAAGGATCTGTATTATGAAACCTCCATTCCAAGTACATCACACTGCTCACTGCTGTACTCTAGATTGCCTTAGAACACTAGAGTTGTCAGTCCCTTGAAGGAAGAGGCCACTTCTCGGGTTTCTAGAACTCTCCGGCACTTAGCAAAGTGCTAAGCTCAGAGCAAGGATTCGTGTTTGCTAACAATGAGTGAAAAGTGGACTGGCTCTCGGATTTCTATTTGCTGCAAGGCAACAATCCCAGAATCCCAGAAATTCTCAAGCGGCGGAAAGAGGCTAGATGGGTGGTTAAGCCAGAGCCATGCTCTTTCGGTGCCTGTGTAAATGTCCTCATGACGAAGGAAGCTGGAGGTCTCAGGTCCGTTTGAGTCTTACAGACTGTTAACTGAACTCTAAATCAAGTTTATCCACAAGCTGCCAGACCTGATCCCATGGGAGAGAGGGGGCAGGGTCTACAATGGATCCTGAAACAATTTCCTGGCCATAGAAGCCAAGAGTGTGGCTGTGTCCAAGGCAGGGGCCCAAACGCACCCAGCTCTCTTCGGTAACACCACCTAAGACACTTCTCCACAGAAAAGCTTCCCAACCTTTAACCTGTAAAAGGTTATGCTCTATATTATATTCTGAAAGACTATCTATCAAAATGAAGTAGGCAGTAATCTCCTAGTGATCCCAGAAATAAAACACTACTAAACAACACTTCTAATCATCATGGGGCAAGCAGAGACACAAGGCAAAAGAGCTTGTCGCTTTAGATGAAAACTCTGAAACGAGGACCTCTGCAACCTTGGGGGAGCTATGTGATTCTGCTTTTTGAAACTGAGAAACTGACGCTGCATCTAGCAATTCCACTTTCAGAAATAATGCTATAAAACCACTTTCAGGAGCAGGCAAAGGAATATCTGTACAAGGAAGTTCACAGCAAAGTTCTTTATAATAATGAAAAAATGGAAATTACTAAAATATCCATCATTAAGAGAATTAAACAAATTAAGATCCATTCATACAATGGAAGGCTCTGAAGCTGTTGAAATGAATGAGGTAAATCCATATATACTGACAAAGAAAAATACCAGTCAATTTTATTGAATGGCTTCGTGCCAGAATCCATATCCATGATATAGTAAGTACTTTAAAATAGTATCTGAAGCATACATCCAATGAGGGTTAAAAAAAAAAAGACATAGATATATATGTAGAAAAAATATCCTAGGAAGGTAAAAGAGAAACTTGACAGTGATTGTCTCTAGGGTGTATGAATGTGAAGAGAACAGAAGGCAGGAAGGAAGGAAGGAGGGAGGGAGGGAGGGAAGGAAGGAAGGAAGGAAGGAAGGAAGGAAGGAAGGAAGGAAGGAAGGAACGAACTAGGGGAGAGAGGAAGAGGGGGGGGGAGGCAGGCAGGCAGGTTTTCACTTCTCACTTTACATATTTCTATGATGCTATTTTTTTTAAGTAAACTCTACACCCAATGTGGGGCTTGAACTCATGACCCTGAAATCAAGAATTACACACTCTACCAAGTGAGTGAGCCAGATGCCCCAGCTGGCAGACGGCTGTTCTCAGCTATCTGGAAGCTTAAGGGTCAGCACTTTGGCATACCTACAGCCCATTCATAACATTCATTTGGGAAGCTCTGTAAAGGATAAAATTGCCCAGATAACATGTGAACACTTGTTAAAGTTAACAAAAATACATATATTGTAGAAATGTACAGATTAGGGGCACCTGGGTGACTCAGTCGGTTGGGTGACCGACTTCAGCTCAGGTCATGATCTCTCAGTTTGTGTGTTCCAGCCCTGTGTCAGGCTCTGTGCTGACAGCTTGCAGCCTGGATCCTGCTTCAGATTCTGTCTCCGACTCTCTCTGCCCTTCCCCTGCTCATGCTTCCTCTCTCTCTCTCTCTCATAAATAAATAAACATTAAAAAAATTAAAAAAAGAATGTACGGATTATTAAATAAATTTTTAAAAGTGCGAGAGGAATATACACCACATTATTACAGTGTTTGTGTCTAAAGACACCATGCATCATTTACTCCTATGTTTTAACTTTTTTTTTTATTTAGTAGGCTCCATGCCCAATGTGGGGCTTGAACTCACGGCCCTAACATCCAGAGTCGCATGTTCCAGCCAGGTGCCCCTGTGTTAACTTTTAATATTTTTTCATAACAAAAATTGCTATGACTTCTTTTTTTGTTTAAACGGGCTCCATGCCCAGCCCACATAGGGCTTGAACTCATAACCCTGAGATCAAGACCTGAGCTGAGATCAAGAGTTGGATGCTTAACCGACCGTGCCACCCAGGTGCCCTGATTTCTTTTTAGAATATAGTAACTCAGGACACCACTTCTCAAGGACTCCAGCTAGGCACCACTGCTTTACATGGTAATAATTGGTGGGCAGAGACTCCTGCCTTAGGGCTGAGAGGAGAAAGTTCAAAAGTTTGCTGTGTCCTCATTTAATTGTGACCCCAGCTCCATCTAAGACATCCCACCCACTGGCCATCCCATCATCAGAAATCCAGACTCTGGCAATGTACCCGGGGTTCTCCTTCCAAACTCCCAAAGTTCAACCCACAAATATTTACTGAGCTCCTGCTGTGTGCCAGGAACTCTGCCGGAGCTGTGACGGACAAAAACAAGGCTGCCGTAACCTCTGCTCTCAAGGAACTTACAGCACAGATGGTCCCACATCAAGAGTCCCCCTTATGATGCCCTGTGAGGCCACTTCAAGACTGGTAGCCTGGAAGGGGACCCTTTGAGGTAATTTCCTCCCACAAAATGAAAACACTACATTTTTCCACTTTAGCATCCTATTGGACACCATGACAATAGAAGGCTGACCCAAGAATTAGCTCAGTGATGACCTAGCCAACACAAATCCGCTTAATATTCACTGAGTAAGATTCTTGGAAGGAAAGGGATTTCAAATAAATAAACCTCTCTCTAGCTCTCAACAAGCAGAATTGCTTCCACTCTTCCAGGGCTCTGTCCTTCTCAAATTTTTCTCTGTACACCCTGGCATTGAGGGGGACGGCTGTTCTCAGCTATCTGGAAGCTTAAGGGTCAGCGCTTTGGCATACCTACAGCCCATTCATATCATACAGCTGGGAAGCTCTGAAAAGGATAAAATTGCCTACATAACAGGTGAACACTTATAAAGTAAAACAGAAGGCCAAACCGAAGTCTCACTCATTTAACTATGAACTTGTGACTGACAGAGATCCCCAGTATCTATTTCAGATTCTAGAGACCGTAGGATCTTCAGGGGTATTCCTTTCCAGGTGAGGTGCAACTCTAGCTCCGTGTCAGGGGCAAAGAGGTTTCCTGACAGATGCACTTTCTCTAGCTCATTTATACAACTTAGGAAGTTCAGGAATTGCAATTAAACGGGGAGAAAGCACTTATGCAACAAATCTACCCTCTAATGAGTCAGCATTCCAAATCTCTTCCAGGGGAAAGACCAACTGCGGCTGCCCTGAGTGAAAGCACAGTTTTGGCAGAGCTTTCCTTGGTAAGCAGAAATCACCTTAAGGAAATCACATAAGGCAGCTTTCTACATGCACTCACTTTGAAGAGCAAACAGGCTTCCTGAGGTCTCCCCGTGATAAGGGACACACTCTGAGAGAACAGACATTAGTAATAACAATGGCTTCCATTTCCCGAGTTCCGACTGTGTTAAGCATCTTATACGCGCTCTCAGTCCTCTGTGCAACCACACACAGTAGGATGCTATTCTGGGATGAGCAAAGTGGGACTCCAAAGACTTGGGATCTCATAAACACCAAGACCTGAATCCAAGTCTTTCAAATTCCAAAGCTCAAACTACTACTACAAGCAAATCATACCGCCTCCTCAAAGTATGGGCAATGAGACCGTAACAGGGCAATGAGACCGTAACAGGGCAATGAGACCGTAACAGGAGTCCATATGGCACAGCTAGCCCTTCCAAATGGACAAAGACCCAAGAGTTTCCTAGTGCAATGACAGAGATTTTTCAGCTAGGGAGCAGAGTAAAGTCACTTGAAGTGTTTTTTTTTCAAAATACAGTTTTCTACCGGATTCCAGATATTCTGAATCAAAATATCAGAGAGTGAGACTCTTGAATTTGTATGTTGAAAAACTACCCCAAGAGATTTTAGACCATCAAAGCTGACAAGGCTGCACCACCTACCGCATGCATACATGTGCACGTGCAAACAGGAGATACACATTTGCTGTGCTCATCTCAGATCATGGTCCCTAAAAGGGGCTAAATAACATAGCTGAATCTGGTTCTAAAACCAACAACCTATCCCAGTCTATTCAGCTCCTACTGTATACCAGGCACAGAGCCAGACTCTCAGATGCAGACAGGTGACCCACACCCACCATCACGTGACACAACATGATATACTCAACAGTAGTCACATGAATAAAAGTATCTAGGAGCCAATGGTTACTTGTAAAGCAAGGGAGGCTTTTCCAAGGAAAGACAATCTAAGATGGATTTTAAAGGACATATTTAAATTTTCCATTCTGGTGGTTGGGGTGGGGATAAAGAAGAGTATTCCAAAATGTATTAAAAGTACAAAAATGAAAAAGTATAAAAGTATTAAAACACTGAGCTCAGAAGGTGTAAGTGCTCAGGTGTTGACTTCCGGGTTAGGCCTCTACCTATGAAGAACCCTGAATGCCTTGCTATTGAAGCTTGGACCTCATCCTGTAGGCACCAGGGATCCAGTTTCAGGCAGTGAAGGATTTATTCAAATTTTCAGATGGGAATTATCGCTTCAGCAGCTTCGTGGAAGGGGACTGAACGTGAGGAGCTGGGTTTCCCCTTACAAGCTCGAGGATGATGGCTTGCAGGGCAGGCAACCCGGCTAGGCTTAGGCCTCCTTTTTCCCACGATGAACACGGAAGCGACCAGCTGCCCCGACAGCTCCTAGCGTTCAGTCGCAAAGGAGGGGTGTAAAGTAGGTGCCGGACACGAAACAGGAGTGAGGACAACCTGCTTAGTTCACCGTGACCGACGCCAGCTGGTTGAACAGCAGGCAGGGCAGCTGACCACGTCCACCAGGCCCGCACAGCCCCAGACATCGGGGCCACCCAGCACAGCAGGACGTTTCGAGACCAGTCCAGCCTCGTACACCGGGGATCCCAAGCAGCCATCGCCTGGCCCGTTCCCCAGTCTCGTAGGCCCCTGCACACTGGGCTCCTGCCGAGGGCTCCGACCTGGGCAGGGATAGGCCCGGTGCGCCAGGAAGCGACCGTGGCCCCAGGTCGTCAGCCCCTCCCGCCCGTCGGGCCGTCGCCCTGCGCCGTGCCGCCTTGCCGTGCCGCCTCACCTCGCACGGGCGGCGGGGTCTTCGGCGTCTCGGCGGCTGTGCTGACCCTCTCCGGACCGCGGACAGGGTCGCCGCCGCCGCCATCCTCAGGCGTCAGCGTCGTGACATCATCACAGCGCGCGCTTTACGCCAAAACAAACCCAGGCCGCCCCTAGGGCGGGAAGGGGGCGGACCCTCGGGAGAGCCCGACTAAGCGTATAGCGCCCCTCCCAGAGCGGCCTGCCAATCAACGCCTTCTGAGCCCGGACTTCTCTCCCCGCCGGGTGAGTCAAGTTAACCCTTAAAGTAGCTCGACCTTAGGTACCGAGAAGGACCTCAGGAGGTAAGAAGAAAAGTGTCAACATTTCTTTTTGGGGCAGAAAGGTGCTCTGTAGTGCGAGGTTGGGGACGTTAGTGTGTTTCAACAGAGGTTTCTGAGGGGCCTCTGGAACTCCGCTAAGGATCGTTTTAAATTTCATTAATAAATCAAAAAATGTTAACTGCAATTAAAATAATTTAGGCACTCAGAAGTGTTAAATTTGGCCTTCATCACAATGGAGTTGCGAATGGTTAACTTGAGGATTAGTGGAGGTTAAGTCAGTCTTGCGCCAACTTCGGAGTAATGATTTTTTTGTTTTAAGGTTTGTTCTTGTTGTTATTGAATTTAAGTATATCCTGAGACTTGGCAAATCAAGTAGATTTAAAAAAATTGTTACCATTAAGACTTCTCTATAAGGGGCACTGGGGTGGCTCAGTCAGTTAAGCCTCCAACTTCAGCTCAGGTCATGATCTCTCGTGAGTTCGAACCCCATGTCAGGCTCTGTGCTGACAGCTCGGAGCCTGGAGCCTGCTTCGGATTCTGTGTCTTCCTCTCTCTCTCTGCACCTCCCCCGCTCCCCCACCTTTAAAAAAAAAAAAAAGACCTCTATAAAATCAGAATTATCTCACTACTTTACAATAAACTCAAACTTGCAGGAATAAAAAGTAGTTGCCAGAGATAAGGGCATTATAACCTCTACCCATCTACCTCATTTCAGTCTGCTCATTTGTTAAAATATTGAGTATCTATTTGTACATGCAGTTGTCTTTGTATAAGCCAATATCCTACTTTAAACCTAAAAATACATTAACACCAATAAAATATCATGGTTTGTTTTATGCAGTAGAATTTCATAAAAGATTTTATTTAAAGGACACTTGAATGGCTTAGTCGGTTTACTGTCCAATTTCAGCCCAGGTCATGATCTTGTTCATGAACGAGTTCACGCCCCACATCAGGTTTGCTGCTGGCAGAGCAGAGCCTACTTGGGATCCTCTGTCCCCTACCCCTCTCCATCCCTCTTCCGCTTGCACTCTTTCTCTCTCTCACAAATAAACATTAAAAGGGTCTCCTGGGTGGCTCAGTCAGTTGAGCATCTGACTCGTGATTTAGGCTCTGGTCATGATCTAATGGTTGGTGGGTTCGAGCCCCACGTTGGGCTCTGTGCTGGCAGCG